>OY821520.1:178936625-180136625 GCA_963682025.1 Cordilura impudica | reverse complement strand
TTTTTTTTTATTATTTACTAATAGTTATTAATATTTTTTTTAACAACATTTTTTATATTGCCTCAGCGTCAAATGACATTATTGAGGCGAGTTGGTATAAAATTAGTTAACAATAAAATATTTAATTAAATTTTTTATGTGTATATGTAATATTAGTTAACAATAAGAAAATATGTAATAAAATTATGTATTTATGAATTTTCTTTATGTTAAAAGCATTTCAATGTTTTGTAATATATAATCTCTCAAATTTGACTTAAAACTGAAATTCTCTGAATGTTTTTTATATTTTGAGGTAACTTATTGTATTCAATTCCACCAACATACTCAATTTCTGCTTTGTGGTTTCCAATCTGTATCTTGAAACTCGCAAATTCTAACTGTTTCTCGTATTGAATCTAGTTTGATTCCTTAGAAAAGTAATTGTATTGTGACCAATATTTTTCACCGACTTAAAAACAAAGACTAATAATTGTAGTTTATATAAACCTCTTATAGGTTAAATATTTTTCACATCTTGGTACAAGGATAATGTTGAATACAGTAAAGGTAGATTAAATACAGTTTTTAGTGTTTTATTCTGAACTCGTTGCAAAGATTTTAGCTCAGTGGTATTTTTACAGCCACATATAATTATTAAATAGTTCAAATGACTGTACTAAAGCTTGATAAAGCATTAATTTTGTCTTCGCAATAAATTTTTATTTAAACTTATATAGTAAACCAATAACAGGTGATATTTTTGATTTTAGTTCTTTGATATGTAAATTCCATGACAAATTACATTGTCAATTGATTCCCAGATACTTTACTGATTTTCTTTCAACTACCTCATCACTATTTACAAAAATACTAAAGCTGGCAGCATCATAATTGAACAAAGGTCGGAACCTATCAAGTTTGTTTTTCCTAGAATTTATAACCAATTTGTTAAGTCTTGCATATTCAAAGATTAGAGCAGCATCTCTTTCCATATAAGCTTTGAGCACCGCGTTATGCTTGTACGGATAAAGCACACAAATATTATTTGCATACATGAATATTTTTCCGTACAGTTCGAGATTTATAATATCATTGATATATATAGTGGACAAGAGGGAACCATGAGCACTGCCCTGTGGCACACCATGTTCAACCACTCCAAGAAAACATTTACAGTCATTTATTTCTACGTAATGTTTTCTATTGTACAGGTAGCTTTCAAAAAGATTTAATTCATTGCCCATTATTCCATAATATGGCAGCTTTTGCATCACAATTTTATGATCTACGATATCAAATGCCTTTGAAAACCCATAGAAAATACCAGCCACACCAGTGAAGCCTTGATCTAATCCTTGACAGATACAGTTTACAACATT
This sequence comes from Cordilura impudica, assembly GCA_963682025.1. Taxonomy (NCBI): domain Eukaryota; kingdom Metazoa; phylum Arthropoda; class Insecta; order Diptera; family Scathophagidae; genus Cordilura; species Cordilura impudica. The sequence goes on along the minus strand of OY821520.1, from coordinate 180,135,264 downwards.
CACTACAGCGTTTTCAGTTCCACTTCCCTTCCTAAATCCATATTGACAATCATAGAGTAATTTATTATTTTCTAGGTGTGCTAAACAACTAGTGTAATCTTTTCAAAAATTTTATCAATAACGGATAACAAGAAAATAGGTCGATATTTGTATTCAATAGTAGCATTTAATTCCTTCGGTATTGGAATAATTTTTGAGATTTTTAATACATTCGCGTATTCTGAATTGTGGATAATACTATTAAAAACGTTCACTAAGGGCCATTATTACAACTTGCCGTTAGTTAAAGGCAGGATTTTGTCGGACCGATAAATGGCTTTACATTATAAAACCTTTATTTATTACTTTTTTATACATTAAGTATTATTATTATTAATAGTAATAACAATAAAAAATTAAAGTTGTAATAATACAAAGCTATTTATCGGGCAGACAAAATCCTGCCTTTAACTAACGGCAAGTTGTAATAATGGCCCTAAATGTAGTGAGATTTCGATGTTACATACAGTAAGAAGTTTTGGGGGTAAGTTGTTTTGACCAGGGCTCTTATTTGCGGTGAGGTTCGAAATGACTTGCGAAATTTCCTCGATTGTTGCGTAACTAAAACGGAAAGTTTTGGCATTATATCTAAGAGTTCTTAGATTGACACGAATCTCCATGATAACTTATAATTTGCTGCTTTAAAGTTGTAGGAACCTTTAAAAAATACTGATTTAAAAGATTGCATTTATGAGCATCATCTGTTATCAATTCCCCATTTGAATTTTTCAAGTTAACTTGTGTTTTAATACTCCTTCCCAAAGTTTCAGTCAGAAACCTCCAGCATTTCTTAGGATCGTGTTGAGTATTGCTTATGTTATAATGATAATAATTGTTCATAGAATTATCATTCATCATTCTTTATTAATTTCTTCTGCCTCGTCACAACTACGGAATTTTGATGGGCATTAGAGAGACATTCTATCAATCTAGAAGTATCAACGGACGGATTTCCAGTATGTAAATTTAATACACTATTTTGAAAACTCTCTTTAAATTTATTGTAATCGCAAAATTTCCGTATAATATCAAAATTTTTGGAGTTCTGAACACTGCTCCTAAGTTTACAAGAGACCATATTGTGATCAGATAGGTAACATTCAACCGAATCAATAAACAACAAACATGAAAGGTTGCTAAACACATTATCGATAGACGTTCCAGACGTAGGGCGTGTTAGTAAGGTATGGCAGTTTTTAAAATCGTAATGCAAAAGTAAATTTGAAAACTCAGTTGATATTGTGCTAACTAGGAAGTTTATATTTGAATCACCTACAATAATGCAAGAGCTTCGACCATATTCATTCATAAAGTTTTCAATAATATTGGAAAATACACTAATATCACATTTTTGAGATCTGTAGAAGACACTATTTATGTGGTGCTCCTTTAATTTTATAATTATTCAAAGATATTGTAATTAAATCACAAAAGTGTCTACTTTCTCAAACTTCCACAGTATATTGGAAATTTTCTGGTACATAACCATCATCTCTACAACAATGAATACAATTATATCCAGTAATACGATAAATTTGAACCATTTTTTAATCAGACCATGTTTCTTGAACGGCAATTATATTGGGAGTTGGGGAAAGTTAGCTATTTGCGTTTTGAATTTGTTAAATTTGTTTATCGATGAAATGCTTCTAATATTAACAGAAAGAATATTTAAGTATGAATAATTCTGACTTTTTAAATGCTTTATAAAATTATCAAAATGGAAAAAAATTTTTATTAATAATCTTAAATGGAAAAATAAAAAAGTAATACTTGTAAACGGATATATCTTTCAGTAACCTTTCCAAAGAATTATTGAATTAAGTGTTTTTATTTTATTTTAAAATATAGTAAATAAGACATTTCAGTTCAAAACAGAAAACTAATATGATTAATAGAATAGTTATAATATAACAATATAACAAGTTTTAATTCATTGTAAACAATTTCAACACTTTCCCTTGTTTAAATGAATTAAAAAATATTTTAACGATCACACAAAAATTTTAATCGAGTTTTAGATAAAGGTTTAGTCATCATATCAGCATTTTGAAATTCAGTAGATACTTGAGATACTAACAAATGACCCTCTGTAACCTTTTCTCTTATAAAATAATGCTTCAATGCAATATGTTTCGTCCTTTTATGAAACTCGGGATTTTGAGCTAAACGAATAGTTGCAGTATTGTAAATTTGTATTACAGGAATTTTGTTAAAATTTGTAACATCCCCATAGAGTCGTTTTAGCCAAATTATATCTTTTGCGGCCTCGTAAGCAGCTACAATTTCAGCTTCAGTTGTTGATGTTGATACCATAGTTTGTCTCTGACTTAACCAGGATATTGCTCCACCTGCATAAGAAACAACAACTCCTGACGTAGAACGCCCTGTACTCATACATCCACCAAAATCAGCATCACTAAAACACTCTAGCATCTTCGGTCCTTTCTTTTTATAAACAATGCCAATATTTAATGTCCTAGAAATAAAGGGTGATTTTTTAGCTATTATCTTTTTGGCAACACTGGTTTAAACAGCTGACGCACGTTTCGTGTTTTGTTTCATTGTCAAACATCTTCAGTTTGGTCTATAATTTAACCATGAATCGTCTTACAAACGAACAACGCTTGCAAGTTATTGAATTTTATTATCAAAATGCGTGCTCTGTTAAGAAAGTTCATCGCGCGCTTCTTCCATTTTATGGTCAGTTTAATCGACCCACTGAAGCGGCTATTCGGGCTATTGTGAATAAACTTCGCACCAAATTTACATTGTTGGACATTAACCACCAACACGCTTACGTAGAGTGCGAACTGAAGAAAATATCGCAGCTGTATCGGCCAGTGTTAATGATGACCATCAATTATCGATTCGTCGCCGTTCGCAGCAATTGGGCCTCTGTTACTCAACAACGTGGAAAATTTTGCAGAAGGATTTAGGTGTGAAGCCTTTCAAAATACAGCTGGTGCAAGAATTGAAGCCGAACGACCTACCGCAACGTAGAATTTTTTACCGAAAAATTGTGTTCAGCAACGAAGCTCATTTTTAGCTCAATGGGTACGTAAATAAGCAGAATTGTCGATTTTGGAGTGAATATCAGCCAGAAGCATTGGAAGAGCTACCAATGCATCCAGAAAAAGTCACAGTTTGGTGCGGTTTATGGGCTGGTGGCATCATTGGACCGTACTTCTTCAGAGAAGATGCGAATCGTAACTGTGAATGGTGAGCGCTACCGAGAGATGATATCCAACTTTTTTTTGCCCAAAATACAAGAGCTTGACTTGCATGATATGTGGATTCAACAAGACGGTGCCACAAGCCACACAGCACGCGCAACAATGGACTTATTGAGAGGCGAGTTCGGTGGACATTTTATTTCACGTTCGGGACCGGTCAATTGGCCGCGTAAATCGTGCGATTTAACGCCTTTAGACTATTTTTTGTGGGGCTATGTTAAAGCTCATGTCTATACAAACAATCCCGCTTCAATTGACGCGTTGGAAGACAACACTGAAGCATTTATTCGTAAAATACCGGCCGAAATGTTGGAAAGAGTATGCCTAAATTGGACTAAGCGGATGGACCATTTGAGGCGCAGTGACGGTCAACATTTGCATGAAATAATCTTCAACCATTAAATTATATGGACCGTACTATCGATTCAAATAAAGATTTCATGCATTTTTCTGAATTTTATGTGTTTTTTTTTCGAAAACTTTCCTATAGCTCTTAAAAAATCACCCTTTATATCTGAATACACGTTTGACACGTAGGACATCTTCTGTAGTAGGATTTTCTAGAGATCTTGACAGAAAACCAACGGCATACGCCAAGTCTGGTCTAGTTCCTAACACAAGTTACATTAGAGCACCAAACATTAGAGTTTGAAAACCAAGTCTTTGCAAGAATTTTCCCATGCAAGCATTCCAGCATCTAGACGCTTGTTTCAAACCGTACAAACTTCGTTTCAAATGACAAACTTTGTTTGTGCGATCACTAAATCCTTCTGGTTGTTTCATGTATATATTTTTTTCTAACTCACCATACAAAAAGGCTGTGGACACATCAAATTGTGCTAAATGTAAATTTTCAGTAGCGGCAATACTTAACAGTGCTCGAATAGTTGACATCTTGGCAACTGGTCTAAAAGTTTGATCGTAGTCAACTCCTTTTTTCTGTTTAAACCCTTTGATCACAAGTCTTGCCTTTTACTTGTCAACGCTACCGTCAGAATTTGTTTTTATTCTGAAAACCCATTTTCCTGGAAGAGCAATTGTTCCTTTTGGTAATTCTGTTAGTACCCATGTTTGGTTATCCTTTAACCCTTCGGTTAGCGAGAAGGTCCCTGGGGACCTTTTTCATTTTCAAACTGAAATTACTCCTATTTCGGCCAGGACAAGGTACCCCAAAAGTTGCCCTGTTTTCCAAGAGAATTTTGTCAAAAATCGTTTAAAAGCAAATTCAAGGCGATATGCCCAATAGTTTAGTTTTTATTGAGGTTTAAAGGTGAGTAGTACGGGAACGCGTGACAAGGGCCGTAGGGACCTTGTACTGAAATTACAAGAAATCGTTAAGACATAAACTTTATTTTGGCTTCTTTTTAGCTGTTTTATTGTTTGAACACATTTTAAACGAGTTCTTCGAATTTAACATTTGTTTTATTACCTTCTAATACTAATCTCTATTTGTAGATATACGCGGATGTTCAAGCTAGAACACAAGTAGGCAACGAAAAGGGTATAAATGCGGTTATAGTTAGGTAAGCAGCTGTTTTATTGTTTGAACACATTTCAAACGTGTTCTTCGCATTTATCAACACTTTAATTAATAAACAATAATAAAATAACAAAACAAAAATTTTAAAATGTCTGTTTCATAGAAAATGTCATATCAACAAAAATAGGTCCTTACGGACCTTGTCATGCGTTTAAGGGTACCAGAAGTGTTGCTAGACGGATAGTTAAAGAATTTATTTCTGATTTCATAGCTTTAACCCATTCTTCTCTTTGACTACTTTCAATTGCTGCATATGATGTTGGAGTAGAAATCTTATTAACAAATTCTTGCGACATCATTACAAAATCATTATGAATTGAATTCTTAATAAGGATGGTACGATTTCTTAGACGTTTTGTATTTGGTTCATCTTCTTCATCACTTTTATCGGAATTCTCTCTTTGACGTTTACCACATTGCAGTTTTGCATCTTGAACTACATTACCTCTTCGAAATTCATCATTTCGTAGTTCGGCATCTTGGACTACATCTTCTTCTTCTTGGACTTCTTCACATTGCGATTCAGCATCTTGTATCGCTTCATCTAAAGACGATTCTTCAAAACCCTCAAAGTCTTCTGTTAAGCTTTCGTTATTATCTCCCAAATTATCTGAAGCATAATTTTGTTGACAGCTTATTGTTACATTATCTTTTGTATCAGATTTTGTTGCACTCTTAATTTTGTTAGATTGTTCTTTGAACTGATCACACTTTCTGTCAACATACTCATCGATATTTTCAACAAATTTTATGTCTCTTGAAACTTGAACTTTGTTTCCTTTTTTTAATGTAGATTTGCAAATTTGCAAACTCAGCCCATAAAGATTCTGGAAATACCACTTCGGAATTTGAATACTTGAAAGTCCTTGACATCTCTACAATTGTTCTGTTCTCTCTTTCAGCGCCAACATTCTGTTGAGGAGTATATGGAGCAGTCAATTTTTGATTTATTCCATTCTGCGATAATATCTTCTTAACAGCAGCATTTGTAAATTCTCCACCATTGTCACTGAGCAATGTTTTAATAGTATGACATTGACTTTTAGCATGTGCTAGCATTTCCACTAAGGTATCCCTTACATCAGATTTGTTTTTTACTATATAACCATATCTGTATTTGGTATAATCATCTTTGTTTACAATTAAGTATTTAAAACCTTTAAAGGAAGGAGGAAAAGGACCACACACGTCTGTACTTATAACATCACCTGTAGCTGTCTTCCAATGGTAATCTGCATGCTTTTCCATAGACACAAGGCTCACACAAGTCATTCTGATATTTGACTATAATGCCCATTTCCTTTTCAAGTTTCCTCTTAACATGATTTTTATCTTGATGTCCCCACCTTTCATGGTATAGCTGTAACATTGAACTGTCAACTGCTGAGTTAACTTTTTGATTTGGAGTTATTGCTGTAAAATTAATTTTATATAACGATCCATTTGCAAAACGATTTCCTTATAATAAGACATTATCATTAACTTTCATATAACATTTAGTTCTTGTAGACCTAAATTCACTTGAAGAATTTCTGTCATGTGCGGCTAATACCGAAAATAGATTTCTACTTGTACCTTTTCCTAGAGCTTTCAACCAGCTGCTTGAATGGTATGAGGCTTATTAAACTTTTCATATTCATCATAAAATTCACAAGAATTCGTAACGTGTCTGGTAGCTCCATTATCCACCCACCAATCTATGCTTGATATAGCTGCATTTAATTCACTAGATACTGAATGAAGAGCAACATTTGAATGGCTTGAATTTGAAATGGTTGACCTTAACTTGTTAGGACATCCGTCAGCTATCCACTTGCGACATTCTTTTAACCAATGACCTCTGTTTTTGCAATAATGGCTCACATCATTTTTTTTAATTAATTTATTATTAAACTTGCCTCTAGCACCTTTTTTCTGATTAATTGTCAAAGCTTCTTGACTAGAACTAATATTATCACTCTTTTTGAAATTTCGTTCATACAAACACAATTGCATAATTAGTTCGTCAAACGATTTATTTGCATCCCTCGTAAGCATCATCCAACTTGATTTGAACATCTCAAAAGAGATTGGCAGAACATTTAAAAGTTTGCAAACAAGTAATAATTTTGGCAATGTATTTTCTCCTTTCATACGTAATCCGTTGTTGATTTCTCCCCAAAGACTTCTTAATGTTGAAACATGAGAAGAAACATTATCTTCACTCCACTTCAACGAAAATAAATCATTGCACATCTTGTACACTTGATCTTTAGAAGTTGCTTCAAATTGTTGATTCAACGCTTTCCGCATATAAGCAGATGCTTTATTTATCACCTTTTGATAGATTTCATCTGTTATTGTACTAGTTATAAGGCTTTTTACATAGCAGTTTGCTTTTCGGTACAATTCAGCTTGCTTTTTGTGTTCCTTGATTTGCTCATCTGTGGCACCAGTTTTTATGGGTTCTGGCTTTGTAAGACTGTAGTCTACTACATCTAGAGCACCCTCATAGAATTCAAGGAGATCTCTTATCTTCCTTTTCCAAATTGGCCAGTCAGACTCACCAGATAATGGTTTCAATGTTTTTGAAAATTCCATTTTGTATTCTTGAATATCTTGTTGATATTTTTCTTGAATTTACTTTCTTGATTGGCTCGATCACACTATTAAAAATAAAATACCGCTTTTAGTTTTATTTAACGACTTCAATAATTCCACGAATTTTTGCCTTTTTTTAATGATTTCACAATCTTTTTTTTTTTTTATTTGAAATATTTTTCTAAGGAGCTGGGCTCATAACCTATTGAATTAAGTGTTTTTTATTGAAGTGAGTAAAATATAGTAAATAAGACATTTCAGTTCAAAAAAGAAAACTAACATGATTAATAGAATAGTTATAATATAACAATATAACAAGTTTTAATTCATTATAAATAATTTCAACAAGAATAAAGCACGTTTATTTAATTTTAACATAAACAAAACCAAGAATTTATTTCGCTGAATATACAAGTAACAAAAATAAATTAATTTCAATCAAAAGTTAATGTGCTCACGTTGGGTTTTAAAAAATTTAAATTTTTTGGAAGACCATCCCGGTCTTTTTTGACGGAGAAGGTTTTAGGATGTGTTTAGAGTAAAAAAATGCAAACCCCAAAATCGCCGAACTTGCACTTTTTTTGCCCATTTGATTTTTTTTTTTGCATTTTAAGCATTCCTACATTCAAATCTGTGTTCTCTTGTTGAGGTTATTTCAAAAACTAAATAGAGTTTTGAAAAATAGATGATGCATTAATGTTAAAAAATAATTAACTTTTAAATAGATAGATATAACTTCATTCTAACTACTTTAATTTCGACAAACATGCTATATTTTTTAATTTTTTTATTTTTTTTAATTTATTTTTTTTTATTATTATTATTATTTAGTATTATTATGCAATTCATTGTGTTCACTTAAAATTTGAAAAATTTTAATATAATGCCAAAACTTAATCATGCAGCTTCTCATGAAGAGAATAGAGCAAAAATTTGTTTGTGTTGTAAAGAAAAAAAGAAATGCGTTAAAAATATCGGCGATAAAATGAAACAAAATATAAAACTAATTTCGAATTATAATGACACAGACGTTAGATTACATAAATCAATATGTTCAGCTTGGCTTGCCGTATAAAAATTTATGAGTATGTGAACAGAGGAGAAAAATTTGCTTTGCCTGATTATTCTGAATTCACTTTTCCTAAAAAAAAATACAAGAGCAGGCAATAGCCCAATTTGTAAGTGTACTTTGTGTGGATTTGCTCGAAATGATTTTGGATTTTCTCTTAAACGAAAACGTGAACTAAATAAAAAAAAAGCTGCTTTTGTTAAAAAGTGTGCCAATTGCTTTTTTGATGTACGCAAGGGAATCAGCCATAATTGTTCAATATTAAGAAAATATAAGAATATTAAAAGGACGGTGGAAGAGAACCTCTCAGAAAAATCGAAAGAACATTTAACTTGTGAGCTTATAAAAGAAAATGCTATTAAAAATAAAATTGACAATAACAATAACCCCGAACGTACTATTTCTCTTTCACAAAAGCACGGAAAACCTTTAATTGTGGAATTGTTTCCTAAAGCTAATCAAAATAAAGTTTCTGCGGAAAATTTATTAAAATTACAAACAATATATGGATTAAGCGCCAACAAAATTTGTGGCATTGGAAATTTGATTCGTATTGTGTTAAAAGATCGAAATTGCATAGAAAAGGACTTAAAATGAAAATTGCACAATATGAATCACCGACTTGATAAATATTTTTCGTACGCAGAAGCTGAGTTTACCACAACAAAATGTGGATCAAAAACAACGGAACAAAAGCAGTTTATTTTTTGTAAAAATATTCTAGAATATTGCAAAAACATTGAAAAGGAAAGATATGTATCAAACTCATATTACAAAGTAGGAATAGGTTCTGGTGGTGATTTTTTAAAAATATGTATTTCTTTAATAAACGGTAATGAGATTGAGATTGAAAGTGGCTCAAAAGATTACGGCAAACATACAAGGATGGTGTTAATGTGAAATCTTTGAGTTCCAGTGTCAAAAAATTACTTATACTTGGTATAGTTGAATCAACTCAAGAAAATTTTGAAAATGTTTCTTTATTGTGGTCATTATTGAAGATTAACACATTTAAATGTAAGGTTGCTTCTGATTTAAAATTGGCTAACATTTTGATAGGTATTATGAGACATGCAAGTAAATATCTTTGTACTTGGTGTACGGCGTCGAGTGATGAATTATATTTATGTGCTCCACTTAGAAAACTTGGTGATTGCTTAAAAAACTTTGAAGCTTGGGAAGAAGATGGAAGTAAAAAAGAACGTGCTCAACTTTTTAAAAATTGTGTAAATAAACCTGTCTTTGATTTCGATAAAAATACAGAAATTCTTGAGTTGATTCCTCTACCAGAACTTCATCTGCTACTTGGTGTTATAAACAAATTATTTGAATGTAAGCTATCTGAATTTGAAAAAGAAAGTGAAGAATGGGTTAAAGCATGTCACGTAGATCGAGAGGTTTATTTTGGAAAGTCAATTTTCAATGGGAATTCTTGCAGAAAATTATTAAAAAACATTGACATTTTACGCAGAATTTCTGAAAAATATGATGGACGCAGTATGAAATATGTGCAATGTTTTCAAGACTTCAATTTTTTCATTGAATCTTGCTTTTCAATTAAACTTGATCCACAATTCAAAGTTTATATAAACAAATTTAAAAATACTTACAAGTTTTTGGAGATTAGTATCACTCCCAAAGTTCATGCTGTTATTGAACACGTTCCTTACTTTTGTACAAAGTATGAAAAAAGACATGGCTTTTATAGTGAGCAGACAATGAAATCTGTACATCCAGATTTTAAGAAGACATGGAGTAAATATTATATAAGCAAATTACACCCTGACTATTCTGCACGTCTTTTAAGAGCCGTTTGCGAATACAATAGCAGCCACATTTAACCCAAAAAGTATGCTAAAAATAAATATATTTAGATGAAGTGAACTATAAATAAAAATTTCTTTGAAAAATGCATTGATTTAATATTATTATTTATCGATCATTATTTAACTAACAAAAATGTAGACTTTTTAAAAAGTCTTTAATAAGTCAACGTTTTTTTATTCTTTAATAAAGACTGAAATCTAAGTGAATCAGAGCCGAGAATAACTTTGTAGGGTTTGTTATAGCGTGTGCATCTTTTTGTGTCAAAATTAACGGTAGTTAGAATGAAGTTATATATATCTGTTTAAAGGTTAATTACTTTTTAACATTACTGCATCATCTATTTTTCAAAACTCTATTTAGTTTTTGAAATGTCCTCAACAAGAGAGGAATGCTTAAAATGCAAAAAAAATCAAATGGGCAAAAAAAAAGTGCAAGTTCGGCGATTTTGGAGTTTGCATTTTTTTACTCTAGACACATCCTAAAACTTTCTCCGTCAAAAATGTCCGGGGTGGTCTTCCAAAAAATTTAAATTTTTTAAAACCCACCGTGTGCTAGCTTCTGCTTGCTATGCCAAAAAAAAAAAAAAAAAAAAAAACGATTGCCCTCTTCCTTCTCTTTACCCTCCACCATCGGCAGGGTTGCAATTTCTCGAACAGGGTTTACAATCGGCCAATCCTGATTAGGCAGCGTCCCCGCTAGACATTTCGTTCAAGTCATCATCATCATCATCATCACTGGCCAAATCACTATCAGGAGGCAAGGAACACCAACGTTTCAACCCATCTGAGGCATAAACGGAGCAGTAATGACGTTGCGTGCGTTTGGAGTTAGGCAAATCTTCAATTTCATAACGGTCGTTGTCCAAAACTTTCGTTACCACAAAAGGGCCTTTAAAACGAGGATCTAATTTCCGAGATGCTCCAGTACTAGGTGCCTCATTTCAACAAGAACTAAGTCTCCGACAACATATGATTCAGGACGGGAATGCATTTTATCGTAACGCAATTTAGCATTCTCCTTATAGGTATTGATCTTCTGAACGACCATTTGGCGCATCTCATTCAAGTTATCAAAACATTCTGCTTCATTATCTAGGCCTTTAGTGTCATCATCATCGTAAAGTATCAACGAAAGTTTGTTACCAAGAATGTCACGAGGCTGATAACCATTAAGTAGTTCGTTCGGAGATCGATCAGTTGTAGAATTTTTCAAGGAGTTAATAGCCCACTGAATTGCACGAAGTTCATCATCCCGTTTACGATCAATTTCAGTTGACGGTAGTAACATTGATAGAATTGTACGGTTCATACGTTCAACTTGTCCGTTGGCTCTGGGGGTTCGAACAGCATTCAAAATATGTTTAATTTAGTTATCCTCGCAATAACGTTTAAAATCTTTTGAGGTACCGCGGTCGCTAATGATTCGCTCAGGAATTCCAAAATAAGAACTTACCTCGTTCAAGGCCCTGATGACGTATTTAGTTGCCGCTGAAGGGACTGCTTTTACTATGATATACTTAGAAAAGGCATCTATTAAGACCAACACGTGCTCGTTGCGTTTACTGGATTTTGGAAAAGGACCCAAATGGCCAACATGAACAGTCATAAAAGAAATCGGATCTATATCATTGTAGTGGTATTCACCCTCTTTTTTACCACCAGGTTGCTTATTAGGGGAAAAAGTTCCAACCTTTCTCAATTATTCTTTGGAAATATGTTTGTACTTTTCCTTAATTCCACGAAATTTTCTATTTAAGTTTCTTCTTCTTGTGGCGTCGTGACAGATCCCACTTCTGAACTGTAAACGGATATATCTTTCAGTAACTTTTCCAAATAATAAAGCACGTTTATTTAATTTTAACATAAACAAAACTAAGAATTTATTTCGCTGAATATAAAAGTAACAAAAATAAATTAATTTCAATCAAAAGTTAATATGCTAGCTTCTGCTTGCTATGCCAAAAAAACGATTGCCCTCTTCCTTCTATTTACCCTCCACCATCGGCAGGGTTGCAATTTCTCGAACAGGGTTTACATACTTAATATTTAAACTGGAGATAAAAATGATGAATGATAATCGTCACCATCAGAGTCATCAGGGGCAACAGTAGCCCGGTTCATCGATCTGCGTTTTGGTCTCAAAGTTGCAGCTTCAGATATAATTTCATCAACCTCTCCTTCACTTCTTATGTATCTCGGCTTCGATATCTCATTTCTTTTCGCATACACTCTGGCACCAGTTGCATAAACAGAACAATAGCCAATCGTTTTTAAAATATTGGCATAATTCAAAAGACGTAGAGTTTCCTTACTGAAATAATCGTTTACATAAACATTTTCCATTGATTCAATTTCCTTTAGCATTGATTTTGATTTCATAAGTTTATCCTTTGCACTCTTACTGTTAAATTTTGCCACCATTGTTTGTTTAACATTTTTCCCTTTTTTAAAGAAATATGCATTTTCAATATTTTCCTCCTTTATATCTATTCCGACTTTTCCTGAAAGCTCCAAAACAGTATCAATAGCCGTTGCATATTTTTTAACTTTAACGCCGTGTACTATGCAATCATTTTGAACCCGTTGGTCATTCAAAATTTGAACCGAAGTTTTTAATGTAGCTACTTCATTTTTCAGGACACTGTTTTCTTTTTGAACCAATTCAACTTTTTTGTTATTTTCAGCTATACTCTTCAATAACTCATCATACTGCTTTGACATAAACTCAATTGTCTCTGTTACTGCAGTCAGCTGATCTAGCTTATTAAGTTTTGTTTTTATTTCTCTTAGTTCTTCATTCAATGTGCCATTGCATTCATCACAGAGATGACAAATAAAATCTTAACTCTCATTAGCAAGCAGATGTTCATATTGACGTTTGTCAAGTTTTGTACATAAAGAATGAAACATTTTGGCGCATTTATCACATTGTATTATTTCCTCTTTTACTTCATTTATTTGCATTTTACATTGGCCACATATTATTTTTGCAATTGCAATGCTTCGACGACCTTTTTCAGCCATTCTTCAATATACTAATATTGTTCATTATATTTCTTAATGCATTTTTACAAGATCAATTATTAATGCACAATAATATTACTATTTTTTAATAAATTAAGCAATCACTTTGCAGAGCTTGGTTTTTTTTACGTTTATACCAGAAGGGTTGCCATCTCTATAATTTTTTTTGTTTTAAGATTTCAAAATAACTGTTATTTTCGGTCCCTGCATTTAAGTTTGTTGTTTATGTAAAATTTCAAACAATCCCTGAAGATGATATTCAAAGAATATCGAAATATTGGATATTAATAAATAACTTTTACCAAAATCAAACCTCAAGCTCAAGCTTACTTATTATACCAAAATTGTTAAAATTTTAAGTGATAATGATAGTGATAGTCTACAAACGTAGACTAAATAAAAATGATAAAAAAAATATAGCACGTGTGTCAAAATTAACGGTAGTTAGAACGAAATTATATATATCTATTTATAATTCAATTATTTTTGAACATTATTGCATCATCTATTTTTCAAAACTCAATTTAGTTTCTGAAATGTGCTCAATAAGAGAACACAGATTTGAATGTAAGAATGCTTAAAATGCAAAAATTAATTCAAATGGGGAAAAAAAAGTGCAGGTTTAGCGTTTTTGGGATTTGCATTTTTTTACTCTAGACACATCCCAAAACCTTATCCATGAAAAATGCCGGGGTGGTCTCCCAAAAAAAAAATTTTTTTTTTTTTTTTTAATTAACTATGGCTGTTCAACCTGGCTGGGTAAATTTCCTTTTATCATTCTTCATTACAATGAGTTCTTCCATCAACTGTTCCATTTGGCTGTAGGTTTTTTTTTTTTAAGCCTACTTCCGCGAAGCCGAGTGGCTTGTCTGCAAATTCTAATTTTGGCTTGTTTTTTTTTTTTTTTTGCAACGACACACTAAAGCCTCTGGTGGGAATCGAACCCACGACCCCCGCATGATATATTAAATTTTTTGATATCAAAATTAAAAAAAAATCTGAATCATTGCGCTAATGTTCAGCAGATTTACTTTGCTAAAATTAACAAATTTGGCAGCAAAAAATAATAAATTTTTCTGTAGTTATAGCAAAGCTTTTATATAATATTATTAACGTTTTTTTAATGCAAATATTCTTTGAGTGTAAACAAATTTGCAAATTTGACAGCAAAAAAGTTTTAATTTTTCAGTAATAATAGCAAAATTTCCAATTGTTTTTACTATTTTTTTTTAGTGTAAAAATTTTTTTGAGTGTAAACATTTAAAAAATCCCATTATTACAAAAAATGATTATGATAATTATTATTATAATCCAAATATGACATTTTTTAATAAATATAAGAACTCATATTTCACGCTAAAAGTTAAAAAAATCAAAAGTTTAACTTTGACTTAGAATTCCTTAAAAAATACTCAATCAATTTTGATGAAATTAAAGCTAAATCAAGTTCAACTAAATATCTATCCATTAAAAAAAAACTACTAAAATATTTTGATCGGTACAAAAGTTACAAAATTTTGGCCAATGAAAAACGATTTTCAGCCACTGTGCGGCGATAAAATTGCACAATATGTGGTACGATTACCGTTCAAACCGAATCGCCCACTTGCAATATTTGCAAAGAGAGCAGCCTGGGAGTGTTACTTAAAATTTACTGCTGGATTATATCATTGAAATACAACTCTACATCTATTTGGAATTACTCTTTATTTTTCGTATAAGCCTTAATAGCCCATATATTTGTTTTTACAACAAGCGTTTTTTATACTGTTATAATTTTTTTTTTTTTCATTATTCCGAATAATGAAATAACAGGTTAGGCGCCCAGAAGAGATCAAGTTTCAATAATAAAAAAAAAATTTTTAATTTTAATAACGGGTTATTTTAGCGTTTGTCGAGGATTTCGTATAAATAAATAATGATGAGTTCGTCAATGTACCAAATAGACAAATTGGATTGTAACAACTATGACACATTGTGTGTGCAGATGCAATGTATTTTGATTCACTCCGAGTTTCGGTCCATTGTCAAAGGAAGATTAATTAGACCAGCAGCAGCCGAAGAAGCTACAAAATTGGATCAAAGGAATGAGAAAGCTCTTACAACGATTATGTTATAAGTAAAACCTTCACAACTTAACTAAGTGAAAAATAGTAGATAAGCCTTCGAAGCATGGAAAAAACTTTCCGGTATTTATAAACCAAGTAGGCCGCTTCGTGAGTCTTTAGAAAAAGTTACTTCGTCTTCGATGCTTGATACTACAACGATGATGGAATATCTAAATAGTTTCACAAAAATATCAGAAAAGTTGGCTGAAGCAGGAATTATTCTGGGTGAAGAGTCATCATTTGTTATCAAGTCTGCTAAAGGTGTTTGACAACTTTGTTATAGCAATGGAAACTCGAGATGCTTTACCGACCCTGGATGTGCTGAAGTTAATATTACAAGATGTTGATCGTAGAACACAAATTGCAAATGGTGGTGAGGTTGTTAGTCAACAAGCCTTTGTAGCACGCTCAAATCATAATGTGACACGTTCAAACAAGAGCAACAATAGCAACAATGGCGTTAACGGTCGAAAATTTAAATGTTACAATTGTGGTAAGCGTGGCCATTTTGCGAAAAATCGCAAGAATATAGCAAAATGTGATGGGGAAAAGAGAAACAGCAGCGTTCGTTTGCTATGCTTGCAGCCTGCAACAGTTTTGACAAAAATTCTTGGTACATCGACAGCGGCGCTACGGCACACACGAACTGAAACGTCAACTATTTTCAACGTTCGAGGAAAAAACAAGGAATCATGTTAGCTTGCGATGACTATATAGAAGCAGAGGGTAAAGGAGACGTAATAATTAAAGAAAAGGATGATGAAATAATTTTGAGTAAAGTACTTTATGTTCCTGAAGTGGTAGGAAATTTTATATCAGTTGGAAAAGCTACTGAAAATGGTTTCATTCGAGAATGATAAATCGAATATAAGAGGTAAAAAGGGTGAAATAATTTTAACGCCAAAGAACCAAGTGCATTTATTTGTATTTTCAGCACAAATCCAAACAAATGTCAAATGTTGATGCCGCACTTTGGCACAATCGATATGGGCACTTTATTTTCAGGAGCTTAGGTGATTTGGTGAGAAAAAATTCTGTGAATAGCCTTAAAATGAAGACAATACCAGAAGACGTCAACTGTATAACATGTTTGAAATCCAAAATAAGTTCACAGCCTTTTCCGAGTACGGATCAGAATAGAGTGGATATTTTATATTTTTTATTTTATATTTTTCTAGGTTTTAAGGAGACAGCTAACCATACACTCCGCAATAGAATGGTATTTCAGAACGAGCCATGTAGTATGATTGTTCGTTGATGAGGCACTGTGGGCGGAAGCTGCAAATTGTAAAATAAGACATCATTTGAGTTCTGGTGTGTTAAGAAACTGAATGTTTGTCGTTATCGTATTTCTGGTTCACCTGCAGTTCCAATCGAAAAGTATATATGTGTTGGATATTCCTTAAGTTCCAGGGCTTACAGGTTATTTGATGCTAAGGAAATTCGTATAATTGAAATACGAGACATCATATTTTGTGAAGATTCCTTGCAGAATACAACACCAGCAGATTCCTTAGATATTTTCAATATTCCAAATTGTATTTCTGCGACAAATGATTCAAATGCTGGCAATGTCCGAGAAGTTGTAGCCGATGCTAAAACTAATTTTCTGGGTTTTTGAGACAGCTGATGAAAATGAAATTCAACAAACACAGTGTGATGTAACTGAAGTTCGAGGTCGTGGTAGGCCGAAATCAATTCGTTCATGGAATGTTGGTCGTCCTATGAAAGCTTAATTTTGCTGAGGATAATGAAGTACCTATACCGCAGTCGCATAAAGGTGCAATTGAAAGTACATATTTATATGAATGAAAAGATGCAATGGAGAATTAATATACTGCACTAAAGGAGAACTACACGTGGTAAAACGGCAACAGGTAGTATGGGTTTTTATTCTTAAGAAAGATGAACGTGGAAATATTAAACGTTTTAATGACCGCCTGGTTGCAAATGACTGTAGCCAAGAATTTATCGTTAACTACCGTGAGACGAATGATATTTGCATTCCACTTCATATCCAAGAGGTTTAATGGATGGAGAAAATCGAAATAAAGTGTTTTGTCTGAAAAATGCTAAGGAGTTAAACAGTCAGGCCGTGCTTGGAATTCAACATTAGATAGATATTTGTTTTAAGCCTTCTGATAGTGAGCCCTGTTTATATAGTATGCATAAAGATGGCAAAATTAAACTGATTGCAGTGTATGTCGATGACATCTTAATTGCCTGCTCAGATATACTGGAGTTGAAGGCAAAAAAAAGGATATGATTTCGAAAGAATTTAAGATAGTAGATAATGAAATTTCTAAACATTTCCTAGGAGTGGAAATTGAACGCGAAGGCGACATGGCAAAATTACTGTGGGGCATGGTATCAATCCATAATTGGGACTTTAATGTATTTGGCGATATGTACTAGACCAGATATTTTGAAGTCCGTTAGTAAACTTTCACAGGAGATTCAAGACCCTCATGGTGAACACCGACAAGCTGCCAAACATTTATTGCGTTATTTGTATGCAACAAAAAATTTGAAGTTGCATTATTCGAGAACTGGTAAACAACCAGAGGGATTCGTGGATGCAGACTGGGTCAGTTGCTCTGAAGACAGAAAGTCTTGCACTAATTATTCGTTTCTTTTAGCACAGAAGCTTTGTGGCTTTGTCAATAGCAGCAAGAGAAGTGCTTTACTTGAAACGACTACTAAGTGAGATAAATTTTTATCCTTACGGTAAACCAATGGTAATTTATGGCGATAATCTTGGTGCGCAAAATTTTACAAAGAGTCCCGTACTCCATGGGAGATGTACGCACATACATGTTAAATACCAACATATTAGAGAAGTTGTTAAGGCCAACCAGACTGAAATACTTTACATATCAACTAATAGTATGATAGCAGATATATTGACTAAAAATTTACCTACAATGAAATATGAAATTTGTAAAATGTTTAGGATTGAAAGAATGGTTGGAATGTATTTTTAAGTATTATATCGAAATATATGCAGATTTGAGAGAGAGTGTTGGATTATATCACTGAAATACAACTCTGGATCTATTGCATACTATTGTTTATTTTTTGTTTAAGGCATAGTAGACCTTATATAAGAGTCAATTGTATTGTTATAAAATTGTTTTCATTATTGATAATAAAACGTTTGAAACAACATATACAAACTTGTATGGCCGAGCTTATCATGTCTCACAAGCATACGATGAAGGCCTGAAATTAAACAAAGTGCTAAATATTCGATTCACTTTGTTGTGATATTTGCTGGAAATTTTCTCCAAACATTCTAAGAGGAACACCGACTTATGAAATAAATGGTTGCTGGAAACTTCACAACTTTGGAATTAAGTTTCTAAATTAAGCCTTTCCCCTAATATGCGACTGCATATATTTAATGATTTCACTACTGGAGTACATCCAACCGAATTACTGAAAATTGGAAATGATAAAATTCGGTCTTCTATGAATAAGTTCTATCCAAAGACTATCCGGAAATTAACTAAAATATATGCAGCACAACCAGGCTACGAAAGAGTACTGTTAGCTCCAAAAATACTATACGAAACCATCTAAATCATCAAATATTATGTTAAGTTTCCCGATATTATTATCATTAAGCTGTGTTTATTTTTGAGTATATGCACAATGCAGTTTTTGTTTTATGTTGTAACTAAATTCTATTTGAATTTAAAAAAATAGTTTTCGTATTACTACGCACCTTGATAAAGTCAACAAATAATTTACGAAACGTCGGGGGAAAATATGTAATGTAATAAAATTTTATTTACATTAATCAATATTAGCAGAATCCACCCCTCGAAATTCGAGTGCAAATTCTAGAAATTTTATTTTTCCGTTAAATAAAGACCCTGTAGGTATGCTAATCAATTATAGCCAATTCACAAATCAACACAAAAAACGAACTCATTTTTATTACAAACACATTAACAAATTTAATAAATACATAGCATTGTATAATTTTATGTATGTGTTAGTAGCAACTTTAAATGCAATTGACTCAAAATAAAGGAAAAAATTTAAAAATCTGTAAATCTGCAAAACGGCTAAAAAGAAATATCTTTCAAATAATATACGTTTGGTCAAAATCGGGATAAAACAGTAGAACAAATCATCGGTCACAAGAAATCGCCTAGCCTATTAATATTATAGATAGGCGTTATTAGCTTAATTTAAAAATAAGAAAAATCACAAGATTGGCCAAATAAGAGCATTAGAATTATTTTATATTGTCAATTTGTATGGGTGCTAACCACAAACTCCTTTTCAACAATTTCAACAAGGTTCGATCTTGGAACATACCAAATAGGATATAAATTTTAAATGAGTATTCAGAAATCCAGGTTTGGCTCAGCATGAATTATACGATAAAATTTAACTAAATAAATTAACTAAATGTAAAAAATTTTAATATGAACTGATAGGGATTTAAGGTAATTGCAATTTACGAATAAAACGTCAGTATGAATGTACTGTAAATGAATAAATGTTTGATTAAGCTTTTTATACGTTAAACAAAAAAGAGTGATAAATTTTAAGAAAAATACGATAATTTCTAAAAGTCAGCCTTTGCATCAAATCCTACAATTAAAACTTTGTAGGGTTCCAATGTTTTAAACATTCGAAATTGATGTATAACGACATTTCCCTTCATGCTTCCTTCCATGAAGTACCTAATAATTAGCAAAAATAAAATAAAACAAAAAAAGTAGAATATAAAACAAAATTACCTCCATCATGCCAATTCCTTTTACAGCTTTCGAAGTTTTTGTCTGTCTGGCCTGACACACATAACAAGTCCTTTAAGTTGATTATTTCATTAACTCGTCCCCCATCTATATTTGAACGCAGCGTGTGTGTATTTATAGATCCAATCAATGAACCTGAATCCTGGTTTCCAACATTTGCGATCAATTTAACAACTTTTAAGGAGGGCAAAACTGGTCGATGACTTCCAGAGGGTTCACTCACTTGAGTCATGCAATTAAAATTGATTGTATATCGCTGACGCCCAACATTTATAGTAACTGAAGGTTCGCCTAAATTATGTGCAGTTTTAATTAGTCCGTTGTTAAATGCTGAATACGCGTTCCATTTGCCAGAGGAAATGTCGTACCACTTCCATATATCATTACTAATTTCATGGGTGTTTTTCTGATGTTGAATAACTTTTCCGGTATTGTCAACTATATCTAAGAACGTGATTAGATTACTAAGCCATAAAGGAGATTTCATCTTAGCACCATCGTCTATATGACGCATAAGTATATTCTCCGTTTTTAGTAAAAGTGAAATTAAATTGTCGTAACAGTTTGTATCAAATATCAATTTGCAAAACTCCTTTCTAAACTCAGTATAAATTTCCTCGAGCAGAATAGTAGAAACTTTAAGTAGTATAAATAGTTTTGTGGCAATTCTCCCAAGGAAAACTTCTTCCAATGATTCAAAAGAACTGTTTTCTGTTATCACAAAAACTATTTCTTTGGCGTAATAATTTATACTGCAAACAAGTTTGCTTTTATAAATATTTTTTTCGTTAGCATTTTTTCTTCGATGAAGTGAATAAATTAGTACAGCACCTAAGCTAGTGGTATGTGGTATGTCTTCCATAAATTTGAATGTCATTTCCGATATTTCTTCACAAAACGCATTAAACACATTTTCTGAAATAAGGCATATATTCACTGATTTGTCTACATGACCAGGATCCCGGTTTTCAAAACCTATAGATGTTGAAGGACATGATTTCAATTCTCGATCAACGACTGTTTTAGATCGGGATGTAGTTGATGAGTTCTCAGCAAAAGCATCAGGACTTGGCAAATCTTCTGCACAGTTAAGTAGAAATTCAGTAGCTTGTTGTAAAGTTTGTGTAGATTCAAGGGCTAATAAAACATTCTCTTTTTTAAATCCCATGTCTGTTAATACTTTTACACGTTCATTTAATGAATTTCCTAAAAAAAAAAGGTAGTAAACCATCATAAATATACACTTATGGTCAAAATAATAAGTACACGACTCAATAATTTTTATGTGCTTAATATTTGTCTATTGGACTGTAAATATAGATTGAAAATACAAAAAAACATTAACATAATTTAAATGTGGTATTGGTTTTGAAAGTGAAATTCTCCACTTTACAACATCTTTGTTAAGAGTTTTTACATAGATTCTAAGTAGTAAAACCGTTAACGGACCTTTAAACATTGTTTGTCACCTTCCTACATACTTAACTAGTAATCGTTAATCTAGTCTCTTTTTGGTTTAACTTTGCATCACTTCGATAAAATTCGACACAAATTTTGTACAAAAGGTAATGTTTAATAAAATAAAATTTGAGAACCTTTATCTCATTTTTAGTATATTGAAAATTTCGATTTTTATTTTTACATTATTTTACATTGGTCCTTCGTGAAACCTGATTCATGAAAAGTATATTGGCTTAGAAACGTTATAATTTTTGCGGACTACAGCATTCATCTTGTCTACAACAGCAGCAAAAAAAAAATAATCTTTAGAATTATTAAATAATTTCTTCATATTAAAAGAGGTGCGTATAATTCAATTTTGTGTGAGTGAAAATCGCGTATTATTAACGAAGTGATTTTTGAAAATTAATATCATTAAATTAAAAAAGTATTTCTTGATAGTGTAAAAAGGCACGTCAGCCGCACGTTCTGATAACTTCCAGGGTAATTTTTAATGCAACACACAAGGTCTTAAAATTGTTCATTTGGCAATGTGTATTTATATTAAAATTCCTACATTAAATTCAAAAAGTTAAGAATAAAATTATAATTAAATTATAACTTGTGATACATACTTTTTGGTATGGAAACCACCAGGACTTTTTGGTGTAAAATATTTAAAAACAAATAAGTCTTGCTCCCGAACACAGCGCAGTGCCAACTTGCAGGTTATGCAATTCAGAATGAAAATGCGGCAAACAACGCGCGAGTTCTTTAGCAAACCTTATTGTCAAATTGCTCGTTAAGTTTATAGGTCGGAATATAGTTTCTGCGATTTAATTAAAATGCTTTATGTTCGATCTATATTTTAATTCAAATTTTTATTAAAAACTTTTATCACTTATTTTAGCTTAAAGGTAGTTATAATTATTGTTTCTTTCTTATCACTTATTTTTAACTTAAGTTAATTATAATTTATGTCTGTTTTAGTTTTATATTTTAGTTGTCACTGCCGGAGCTAATTTCACTCATTCAACTTTCGATCTGTCTTTGCCGACGACACAACCAGACTGACTTATATTTTTCTAAACTCGTTAACGCATTACAGTTTCACTCTCAGTATAATGTTGTCAAACAATTTTAATTTTCTTTTTTTTATTCAACTATTTTTTAATATAGGGTCACTACATTACCCTCCTTCCAGTAGGACAACGTTCTACGAAAGAAAAAGAAGACAGGTCACTGACTTGGACGCAAAATGTATGGAAATGCGCTTTAGTTAAAAAAAAAAAAAACCATACACTGATTGTACGTGGACTTGTTAACTATTGGTCTAGAATTGAAAACATTTAAACACAGTGTTCAGGTTCAATTATTTGAAAGAAAGTGATTTTTTGGTTGTCCGTTTCTTAATGCCGAGTATTCCTAACGCCGGTTTTAATCGATCAATTGAGACAGACGTGTTTTTCCATTTACGCTCACCACAAAGTGTTTTCTGAAGCGTCTGATCACTGAGAAGGGGCCCTCGTATGGTTGTTGTAACGATTTTTTTACTTTGTCAACCCTGATGAAATCTTGTTTACAATCTTGTAAGGATTTCGGAACGAAAATGTTGTTGGGATTTGTTACTCTAGGTTCTGACGTTTGAAGGTTTTACCAATGTGAATGAATCTGATTTTGAAATAGGACTTTTGATAAATATTTCACCTGGTACTCGTAAAGTTTGTCCGTAGAGCATTTCTGCAGGAGAACATTGTAGGTCCTCTTTATACGCTATACGTATGCCAAGTAAGACGATAGGTAATTCTTCACTCCACCAAGTGGTGTTACACCTAGCCATTAATGCAGATTTTAAATGCCTATGAAAGCGCTCTACCAAACCATTTGACTGGGGATGGTATGCAGTCGTGCGAATGTGGTGAGTACCGATTAATTTAGTTATGGCGGAAAATAAACTCGAATTAATTTAGTTATGGCGGAAAATAAACTCGCGATCAGTTGTGATGATAGATGGTACCCCAAATCTAGAAACGTACTGTGCAATAAATGTTTTAACTACTGTTTCTGTAGAAATATCCTTGATAGGATACGCCTCTGGCCATCTAGAAAACCGATCGACAATTGTTAATACATAATGGAAACCTGATGACATTTGTAGTGGACCAACCAAGTCTAAGTGGATGTGTTGAAAACGGGAATTGGGAACGTCGAACTTTTGAAAAATTGTACGTGTGTGCTTGTGAACTTTCGACTTCTGATACGCACAGCAGGTTTTCGCCCAGTTTCCAACATCTTTGTTGATGCTGCCCAAAAATATCTATCAGTTATTAGTTTTCGTGAAGCTCTAATTCCCGGGTGCGACAGACTGTGCAAGAAAACAGTTCGCCGAAGTGAAATTGGAACGAAAGGCCTGTTTGTGCCAGTGCTTGTTTCACACACAAGTTTTTCATTTGTCACTGGCATTTTGATTATTTCGAAGGTTAAATTACTTGACCCAGATTTTTTGTCAATATAATCTTGTAAAGTTGGGTCTGATTTTTGTTCTGCTATGAAATTACTTTCGTCCAGTGTTGAATTAACTAATGCGGTTTCTACAGGACGTGACAAAAAATCAGCAACAACATTGCTACTACCACTGACATGACGAATATCAGTGGAGAATTGCGCTATATATTCTAAGTGTCTAGTCTGCCTAGGACTGTGTTCAGTTTTGGACTCGATAGCACGCGTTAACGGTTTATGATCAGTGAATATTACAAAACGTCGACCCTCTACAAAATACTTGAAGTGCTTTATTGCTAAAAAAAAATCGCTAACAGCTCGCGATCAAAAGCAGAGTATTTTGTTTCAGCAGCCGAAAGCTTGCGGGAGAAAAACGACAAAGGTTGCCAGCATCCATTAACGTGTTGCTGGAGAACCGCACCAACAGCTACGTTTGATGCGTCGGTTGTGATGTTTAAAACAGCTCCTTCTACAGGGTGAGTTAATAAAGTCGCTTCAGCGAGAGATTTCTTTATTTTGCTGAACAGTACGTCACACTCGTCTGGCCATGTAAACTGAGATTTAGATTTGGTTAACTTTTGCAGTGCCGTGAGATGAGAATGATAGGTGTTAGAAGTTCGGCTAAATGTGGCAAGAATCGGTGGTAGTAGTTCACCATTCCTATGAAACGCTGAATCTGTTTTATTGAGGTTGGCTTGGGAAACTCAGAAATAGCTTTCACTTTATCTGACGAAGGCACGATGCCATCTTTAGAGATTGTATAGCCTAGAAAATTTAATGAACTAACCCCGAAAACGCATTTGGCCGGCTTTATCGTTAAACCGAACTTTGACAGTCGCTCGAAAAGTAGCTTTAAGTGTTCAAAATGTTCCTGTTCACTGCGACTGGCTAATAATATGTCGTCGATGTATACAAATACAAAATCTAGACCAGCCGTTACCTCGTACATGAATCTTTGAAATGTCTGACTAACATTTCGAAGCCCGAAACCCATTCGCGGGAACTCAAATAAGCCAAAAGGCGTAGTTATTGCGGTTTTGTAAATATCTTCGGCTGCAATTGGAATTTGGTGATATGCTCTAAAAAGGTCAATTTTTGAAAAAATTATGCATTCAGCTAGCTTCATCGTGCAATCTTGTATATTCGGTATTGGAAACCGGTCAGGAATTGTTGCTGCATTTAGTCGCCTGTAATCGCCGCATGGGCGCCAGTCTTCACTATCTCTCTTGGCCACTAAATGCAAAGGTGAAGAAACTGGAGAGGACGATGGACAACAAATTCCAAGATCGAGCATATGATCGAATTCGACTTTAGCTGCTTGGATCAAGCCGCCGAGGCTTACAAAATGGTTGCTGACCTTTAGTTACTATATGATGAACGACAGAGTGATTTGCAGGAAATTTAAACGATGGTGGTGCGGAGATTGTTGGAAATAGTTTTAGTAATTCACTATATTTGTTGTCAACCATAAAGGTTACCGGAGTTGGCGTATCAATACATTTGGCTGAACAAGTATTTATTGTAATTGATGTTATCGTGTCAACTAACCGTTTTCTTTTAAGGTCGACTGAAAGACCGAATTTTAGCAAAAAATCTGTACCCAATATTGGCCTATTCACTTCTGCTACTAAGAATTCATGTCTGAACGTACGACGTAAACCTAAATCCAATTCGAGGATTTTATTCCCAAAAGTTTTAATTTTTGTGCCGTTTGCGGCTGATAGACAAACATTTGAATTGGTTTTGGAAAGCATTTTGAATTTGTCGGCTGGGATGCAGGACAAATCAGCTCCAGTGTCTATGAGAAAGTTTAAATTATTTTTTTTTATCAAAAATTAAAAGGCGGCTGATAATATTGTTAATCTCCCCATTGGCCGCTTTACTAGGAGAATTTTCTAGTTTTTTTGATCTGAATTTTCTGACTTTTGTGAATCTTTAAAATTGCAAGGTGAGACACATTTTATTGCATGTTTTCCAAATCTTCGATGATAGTAGCATCTACGTGTGGCGCTTGACGATCTGTATGGTGACTTAGAGCGAGTTCGAGAATTTGATATATACCTGTTAGAATTAAATGACCGAAACATTTGTTTCAATTTACTAATTTCCTTTTCTAAACGTTTAAAATCAGAATTTTGTGCAGAGCTATCAACTGATTTATCACGTGAATTTGGTTTAGCGACCATAGAAATAGTTGAAGATGACTGGATGGATTCGAATATCTTGTCATTTGTTCCAGTATTTTGTTCAGATCAGAATCAATCTGAGGAATCAATGCTATGTTAATCAAGTGTGGTAAGCGAGAAAGCCATATATTTTTTATTAATGCATCACCTACTGTACCTGATGTACCTGCCAGAACCTTCAACCTTCTATAGAAATCACTTGGCCTACTATCCCCCATTTCCTCATCGGAAATAATTTTCTTGATTCGTTTTTCAATGCTCAGTGAATGCCTACGTATTATTACTTCTTTTAAATTATCGTACATGTTGTTTTCAGGTGGTAGTTCTAGAACATCCAACAGTGATTCCGCAATATCTTGCGGTAACGCAGAGACTAAATAATTATATTTAGTTGCATCACTTTTTACTTTACCTAACCTAAATTGTGATTCAATTTGTATGAACCATGTGTTTAGCGAGTTCGGAAAGTATGGAGGTAGCCTCACATGTGGACTTTGGGTGCTAACAATTTCATTATCCTGCTTCCTGTCTGAAATATTTGGATTTGGTTCATTTTCTGCGTCACTCATACTGAAAATTTATATATATGTATGTATATAGCAAATTTGATACAGAATTTGTATTTAAAAGAAAACGTTTCAAAATAGTTTGCTAGATATAGAACGATGTACTGGAACGAGGTAATTTGTAGAATAGGGTTAAATTTTCTGATAATAAAAATTATTTTTCCTTTTTCTTTTTTTTTGTTTATTTGAATATGTATGTTGTCGAGCCAAATGAAAATGAAAATCGAAAGTTAAATTTTGGAAGTTTAATCGAAAGTTTAATGTTGAAATTAGTCAGTTTACAATTTGTTATAAGTTGTTATAAGGTGATTTCAATATCGGTACCAGTGATTTATATATTTTTTCTAATAATATGTACTTGTACCACAGTACTTAAAACAAAATTAATTTTTTTTTGTTTGTTTTAAATAATAAAAAATTTTTACGAAATTATTTCATACACGTTAAATTCAAATGCGTTAAATTTAAATTATTGATATATATTTATAAAATACAATTGTTTATGATTCTCAAAATTCAATAATGTTCTTTAATTTCACAAGCGTAACTTCAAATTATTTATATTTATACGCGAGCACATTTGGGTTAATTAAAATTTTACATGTGCTATATGCAAAGCTATTTCTTTATAATCTCAAATACAATTTTGCGAAAATGGTGAAAGAAAAGAGAAAACTTTTTTTTTATCTAATAATATAGGTATATATGTATTATATGAATATTTTAAGTTAAATGTGTATGCGCACTAGTTTCTTTTTTTCTTTTCTTTTTTGGTGAGAGAGAGAATTGTATTGAAATTGAGCAAATGCAATTTGTTTGTGTTATAATGAAAAGAGTAAAGTATACTATTTTTGCATACAAACAGATGATTATGTATGTATGGGTATGAATATTTTGTAAAAGAAAATAAAATATATTGTAATTTTAAGTACAGAATTTTTTTTACTGTGTTCTGGTAACTTTTCTTATATTAAAAACTGCATTAACTGTAAAAACAAACTGTATTTTACTCTACACTTTTATATTTTATATATATGTACATATGTATATACGAAAATGAAATTGGGTATACTATGTAATTTAAAATTTTTATATACTGTTATTATGTATGATAAAAATTATAAGAAACAATATTTTACATACACTTCTGCTGGTGAAATCTAATGATGAAGTGGGGGTTAGTCTGCGATAACTATGATGAAAATCCACTGATGAAATGTGATGTTGTTCTTCGATAAATATGTTGCAAATTTTAATGATGAAAATTCTTGATGTTGTCCTTTGGCGCATATGGTGAAAATTTTGATGAAATTTTAATGATGAAGATGTTGATGTTGTTCTTCGATGAGTAGGGTGAAAGTTTTTATGAAACCGATTGAAGAAGTTCAATGATGAGATGATATTCTTGGTGATTTTGAAGAAACTAGTAATCAGTTTTTTACTTTACAATTAATTGATTAATTGTTCTAACTAATTATGCGCTTCACTGTACCATGCTGCACGTTTGTAACTGCAGAAAGAAATCAGCAACAAGAAAATTTCTACAGTGTTGATGATTTAATTTTTTTTTTCAGGAACAACCAATAATAAAATTTTATAGTTTTTTTTTTCCTTTTTTTAGAAATATATTTATGCTGTGATAAATTCAATGTTCTTAAACCGTGTATCGGGGTCACCAATTATAGGTCGGCATATAGTTTCTGCGATTTAATTAAAATGCTTTATGTCCGATCTATATTTTAATTCAAATTTTTATTAAAAACTTTTATCACTTATTTTAGCTTAAAGGTAGTTATAATTATTGTTTCTTTCTTATCACTTATTTTTAACTTAAGTTAATTATAATTTATGTCTGTTTTAGTTTTATATTTTAATTGTCACTGCCGGAGCTAATTTCACTCATTCAACTTTCGATCTGTCTTTGCCGACGACACAACCAGACTGACTTATATTTTTCTAAACTCGTTAACGCATTACAGTTTCACTCTCAGTATAATTTTGTCAAACAATTTTAATTTTCTTTTTTTTATTCAACTATTTTTTAATACAGGGTCACTACAAGTTCTACAAATATTACAATCTAAAAAATTTTCATCGCAAATAAAATATTTAATATTTGGTGATGCCAGATTGAGCATAATAAAAAAAATCATTGGGATTTTGGAGGCGGCGCTAACATTCCTCCCGTAGTATGGCACCAAGATTCTTCGCCGCCAGACTCTCGTTCAGGAGCGAAATCCAAAATTGCTAGCTTGACCACAGGCCTTTCTAGAACTCCATGTTGTGTCAGCAACACTTGACCATCGTTTGGCAAGACTTTTCCTCGTAGCCAGACGTTACGGGGAAGAGAAGGGTCAACTATGATCACTTGATCCCCCCGACTCAATGGTTTTGGACAATCATGTCACTTCGACCTACAGGTTAAAGTTGGAAGATACTCAGCCAACCACTTCTTCCAAAAGATATTAGCTTTAGTAACATGCCACTATCGTTACAAGACATGGGTTTTAGCCCAGTGGAGCTTCCTACTAGAAAATGATTTGGAGTCAATGCTTCATCCATTTCGCCGTCTATAGGAACCCCGTCAATAGGCAAGGGGCCTAGAGTTTATAACATTTTCAACCTCAGTCATCATACTCAGTAGCATTTCATCGCTTGGTGCCCTCGACGACATAATTTTGTATAAAATTGTTTTAATGGAGCGAACGAGGCGCACCACCCATTTGGGACGAAGCCGGGGGATTAAAATTCCTTTTGGTGGTTGTTGTAGTGAACGTTTTTACGAACTCATTTTTATCGATATCTGCCAAAGTTTCTCGTAGCTCTCTCTCAGCGCCGACGAAATTCGGGCCGCTGTCCCTGTAGAATTCATGTGGAATTCCTCTTCAGGTCATAAGAATGGGAAATTCCAATATGAACTGCCCTGACTGTCAAGCAAGGGAATAAACGTCCGTAGCGTTTTTCATTATGGCGATTTACGGTGACCAAGATGGGCCCGAAAATTCCAACACCGGTAAATGTAAATGGTGGCATATGAGATGCAACACTAGCACGAGGTAATTTTGCCACTTGTGGATTGTGAGGCATAGCTTATTTAGTTTTGCACATTTGATAGCGGCGGATTATTGAATTAAAAGAAGCACGAAGCTTGTAAATATAATATTTTTCTCATTAATAACGGTCTCGTGATTTATATGGTAGAATTTTTCATGATAATTAATTCAGCGATGTAACTCTTTCTAGGTAATATAGTTGGGCGTTTTTGAGCCAGTGGAATATCAGCATTATTAGCTCTCCCATTAACTTTTAAAATGCATCATCCATCATCTAAATATGGATTTTTATCATAAATTTCGCTTATTTTTTGTACCATCTCGTTCGTTCACGAACGGTTGTGTAAAAAATCAAAGCGCTTAGAGTACAACTATTTAAAATTAAAAACAAGTGTATATTTTTGTTTTTGCAATTGCCTATTCTTGATCTCATTTGAACTCACGTGGTAGACAATCCAGCTTAAAACAGGAATAAAAATTTTGCGATGGCCCGAGGGGCCAAATCTTCATCAAAAAGAAATCTTGTGAATAAGAAGATGACAAAACTTCCTACGGGTTTTGTTAACCCGAACATGGCGTCAACTTCAAGCAACAGATTTAGCCTGCTTGCTGGCCTCAATGATATGGACGTAACTCCCGTATCAAATATTAACGATGTTAAGGAACACAAACCTCCACCCATTGTTGTAGAAGCTAACGCTTCATTTACAGAAATACAAAAGCTGCTTGGTAAGGATTGCATTTTCAAACGTACTTCAATTGGTACCAAAATTTTTGCTCCTAGCAATAAAATGTACGAATGCTACAAGCAAATACTTAAAGAGAATAAGATGGAGTTTCATTCTTATGGCTCCAAAGAAAATAGGCTATACACCACCTTTTTACACGGTTTACACCGCATAAGCTCTGAGGAAATCTCCAAGGAGCTAAAAAAACTACAACCTATCCCCCTCTTCCGTAACTGAAATAGCCACCAAATTCGGTTCAAACAATAATGCAGTTTATAAAGTTCAATTTGTTCGTAAAAATTTTAATCCAACTGCTTTAAAAAATGTACGAACAATTTCTAACATTATAATTTCTTGGAAAAAATACAAAACGAAATCCAAGAACAAACCAACTCAATGCTGGAACTGCTTGATGTATGGCCATGGCGGTGAACATTGCCATCGAAGTGCTGCGTGTATGATATGTGCAGAACAACATCATACAAGTGTGTGTCCGTTTAACACAAATGAAAAAAGACCAGCTGTTTTTACATGCTTTAATTGCAAAAAAAAAAAACAAGGAAAAGACAGAACTGATCACTCTGCAAACGATATCAACTGTCCGTTACGTTCTCTCTATTTGGAAACTAGAACAAGAGTTACTTCTAACAGTCCGAATAAAAGCAGACAACAACAAAATAACTCATTTCAATTTAATGTGCGAGATTTTCCTAATTTAAGAAACAACACAAATTGTAACAATAACATCAATAATAACAGTAAAGCTTCATATGCTAATCAGCTGAAAACAAACAACGATTTATTTAGCATTGATGAGCTTTTTGATATTTTCACTACAGCTATGGATGATTTGCATAGGTGCACTTCAAAAGTACAACAAATCAAAGTTGTAATGTCAATGGTAAAATACGCCCATGGATTATACTAATAATTTAAACGAATTCAAAATGCTTCACTTGAATGCTAATGGCATTTCAAACTTTTCTAAATTAAAACAATTTGAGATACTAATTGAACGAGAAAATATTAAAATAGCGTCTTTGAATGAAACATTTTTTTCAGAAAATCATAGACCCTATTTTAAAAATTATTATTTATATAGAAGTGGCAGAACAGATGCAAGAGGAGGAGTAGCTCTGTTAATTCATAAATCTGTCGCTCATAAAAACCTCTTTATATCAAACACTTCATCAATCGAAAACATCTCAATTGAAGTTATTATAAATAATAGACCTATTGTTGTATCTTCGTTATATTCACCAAGATATACCCAAAGCTTTTGTGCTGATATCTTGAACCTAATACCTTCCACCAAAGAATATATAGTTTTTAGTGACCTAAATGCCAAACATTGTTCTTGGAATTGCCGTTCAAATAATACTGCAGGAATCGCACTCAACAATCTACAGCAATCAAGCAATTTTTTCATACACTATCCTAATAGTCCAACTCTATTCCCCCACCAACACAATCGCGAAGCATCCACAGTCGATATTATTTTAAGCAATACCGCTTTAAATATAGACGTAAAGACAATGGATTACGAAATACCATCAGACCATCGCCCCATTATGTGTACACTTAAAAGATCAGTGGCCTCGCAGGTTGACCTCAACTATTATGATTATAGTGCAACCAACTGGAACATTTATATGAATTTTTTAGAAAATAAAATCACCTTAAATTCAGATATATACAATACCACGGTAGTAATTGATCAGGAAATACAAAAATTTATAAATGTAGTTTTCAAAGCAAGGGATGCGTCTACACCTAAAATAACCCAACAAAATAATTACACATTACCAGAAAGTACTGTGAAATATATTAAACTAAGAAAAAGCTTTAAAAAGAAAAGTCAAGGATCTTCAAATATAACCGAGCAAAATTTTTATAATCAATGTACTAAGTTTCTAACTAACATGATTGATAAAAGTATTAATTCGGAACGCAATAAGAAATGGTGTCAATTATTATCCAATTTAAAACCAGGTGATAAATCATTTTGGAGAATAAGCAGGAACTTGCGAGGAAAAGGATAAAATCAAATCTCTCACCTTGAGGTTGGAAATACAAGGATAACATCTGATAAGGACAAGGCTGAAGTCCTGGCAAATACATTTGGCAAAGCAAATAACCTCACTTCGAATTACAACCACTCAGCGGATATAGTAATAAATACAACAGTAAATAATTTTAAGAAGGAAAATCCCAGTTCTGAGTCAGCAATTTATACATCTCTAGAAGAAGTAATGAATATTGTCTCATTAATAAAACCCTCAAAATCTCCTGGTTTTGACAATGTTCCCAACCTGCTCTTAAAGAAACTACCACTCAAAGCTCTAAAATTACTGGTTATAATATATAACAGCTGCATCAAACTCAACTATAAACAAACCTAGTAAGCCAAAAAATAACCCAAATAGCTATAGACCTATTAGTTTATTAAGCAACTTAGGTAAAATATTTGAAAAAATACTACATTCTCGTCTTAGTGAATTTGTAACGACCAATTCGGTTGTTTCTAAAGAACAATTTGGATTTAAAAAAGGGCATAGCACTACTCACCAAATAAACAGAATTAAAAATCAAATAATCACCAATAAAAAGAATAAACGTTCAACGGGTCTAATATTGTTAGATATCGAAAAAGCGTTTGACACCGTTTGGCATAATGGCCTTCTTGATGCAAATATACCAAAATATTTATGCAAACTTATTTCAGATTTCATTCACGGCAGAAGCGTTAAAGTTGCGATTAATAATGAAACATCATCTCCAAAAACCATTACCACCGGGTTACCTCAAGGATCAGTCTTGTCGCCACTGCTTTACTTGATATATACAACCGATTTCAAAGTCCCGAAATATATGAAAATTGCTTACTACGCAGATGATACTGCGTTAATTTCTTCAAACAAACTTACAAGTGCACTCCTGAAGAAAATGGAAAAGAGACTTGTAAATTGCAGTAAATATTTTCACAAATGGAAAATCAAAATTAATCCAAACAAGACCCAAGCAATAATTTTTCCATTCAACAAATCTCCCAAAAGACTGCCAAGACGTCATCTTGTTGAAAATAATACCATAAATGTACTTAACGAGGTCAAATATCTCGGAGTTGTCTTGGACAAAAAGCTTACATTTAAACAACATATTATGGCCACGTATCAAAAAGCTATAAAATCATTTAAAGCATTATGGCCACTACTAAATAGAAGGTCATTTCTAAACCCCAAAAACTAAAATCTACTCTTCAAAAGTGTTATAAGGCCGATATTAACATACGCGTGTCCTATTTGGAGTGATGCTGCCAACTGCCACCTAAAACGCTTACAAATTATACAAAACAAATGTCTTAAAATGATAAATAAAAAGCCCTGGAGGTATCCTACAAATCTTCTTCATGAAGAAACAGGTTATGAAAAAATTATCGATTTCATAACAAGAATTAACAATAATTACTTTGCCAAAATTGAAAATTCCTCTTACCCACTGATAAGAGAATGTAGAGAAATAACGTAAACTTAAAAAGAAATCACCAAATTGAAAATTATTATTATTTCTAATAAACCTTCTATAAGCATATAAATATTTTCAGATAGTATTTGAATTTATTAAATCATATAAAAGTTTTTTCCTCCCATTTTCCTTTAAAAATCATTAAAAAATTATATAAAAACTATTTTATATCTTTAGATCCTATGTATTATATGTTGCAATATCTATATGTAAAGATAAGATCTCATATGTAAATATCAAATTTGTTAAAATATGTAAATAAAGGAAGAATATATAATTGAATTGAAAAAAAAAATAAATTGAAATTTTCATAAAGAGATTTCGTTAAAATAACTTTCAAATTGGGTCTGCATATAATTATAATACTTTTTAAGCCTTTTGTAACTCTTCTTGGGCTAACTCACCCTTTTGTTTGGTAATTTTGCGGCAGCTATTTATGAATCGTAAAACATACGCTGCGGATCGTAAAAGACGAGTCCATTTTGAAAATCTCTTAACAACAAAAAAATAATGAAATATTTCCCGTTCTTCATCAGTTGACTCAGGTAGAATTTCGCCTTGAGGCCATTCGTTTTCTGGAGGAAATAAAACTGCTGGACCTTGGTGGTTCCTGCTCGAATTTGAGATTTTGGGCATTTTTGACCACTTGGTAGCATCATCAGCTACATTTTGCTTACTTGGAATCCATTTCCAGTCCTAAATTGAAGACAGTTCTAAAATTTCCTTAATTCGAAAAGTTAGAAACTGATTACATTTACGGTGGTCAGACTTAAGCCAACTCAAGACGGTTTTTGAAACGCACCAAAAATAATTTTTGTTAATTTTTATGTCATGATTTTGAAGTATAAAATTGGCAAATCGGTCACCTATTATTGCAGCCATTAGTTCTAATCGGGGAACAGATGTTATCTTCAAAGGTGCCACTCGTGTTTTTGCACCCACTAGAGATCAATTGAGGATGTCGTCTTTCTTCAATCTAAAGTAACACACTGCTACATATCCATCTTCAGTAGCATCTACAAGTGTATGCAATTGGACATCAACTTTATCATAATTCTTGAAGTAATTTAAATAACAACGAGGGATTTTTATATTTTGAATATCGGGCAATATCTTAACACATTGTATCCATTTTGGCAATAATTCAGGGGTAATCCGTTCAACCCAATCAATTTTTGAACGCCACACTTCTTCCATAAATACTTTCACATACATGATAATTTGTCCAATTATACCAAGAGGATCATAAATTGACATGACGAATCTTAACACCTCTCTTTTTGTAGGTATTTTACCACCAGAAAATATATCACTTTCGATAACCCATGGCGATATTTTTAAAGTATTCCCAAAATACTCCTAAAACTTTCTCTATTCGTTTCTCTTCTGTTAAGTTAAGGCATTAAGCACCTAAAGATTTGGTTGATGAATTGGATTTGAGAACCGATTTTTTGTTTGAAATCTAGTTCCGAATATTAAAACCATCTTTCCGATAGATATATGATACATTTGAAATAAGCTTTAAATACGTCTGTGGCGTATCAACAGAATCAAGAAGATCATCAACGTAATGATTCTCTTTTATAGATTTCGCAGCATTGGTAAACTCGTTTTCAAATTTACTGGCGTTTAAATTTTTCACATACTGTGAAATGCTAGGAGCGCATGTCGGACCAAAAATCATAACATCCATCACGTAGACATCAGTGGGTTTGTCTTGTAATCAGTCGCTCCAAATGAATCGTTGTACATCACGGTCTTCAGGTCATATATATATTTGATGGAACATTTCCTCATTGTCTCCACAAACAGCGACCGATTTCTGACTAAATTTGAAAAGAACAGAAGGCAAGTTAGATAAGAACTCAGGTCTCTTTAATAAATATGAATTGAAGGACATTCCATTTGATTTTGCTGCTGCTTCCCAGACGACACGCGATATGCCCGGTTTATTTTTATTAAATACTGCATAAATTGGGAGATGCCAAACTTTTTTATCAGTATGGCTGATTTCTGAAGAATCCGCTTTAATGCCATTTCATATATCTGTCAACTCTATAATATCATAC
Organism: Cordilura impudica; assembly: GCA_963682025.1. Classification (NCBI taxonomy): domain Eukaryota; kingdom Metazoa; phylum Arthropoda; class Insecta; order Diptera; family Scathophagidae; genus Cordilura; species Cordilura impudica. The sequence goes on along the minus strand of OY821520.1, from coordinate 180,098,998 downwards.
TTCCATTGAAGTGGAACCACATAATGTCCATCTTCCTTCTGTTTAGTAAATTTATTTAGAATATTTAATGCCCTTTTATCAAATTATGTAAAAAATTTCATATTTCCTTTTATTGACAAACTTTGTAGAAAATAAGTCGAAAATACCAGCCTTTGATGGTATTGCTAACTGAGCTAAATTTTGTGCCTGTATATATCCTTTATGAAATTTAACAAAACGTTTTTTGAATAACATGACCTATTTTCATAGGTCCTTTTAGTCCTTTATAAACAAATAAAAAAGTCCACTACAATGGAGTTTCAATGATTTCAATTTCCGTGATTATGTTCAGATGTCAATTATAGTAGGGGGCGCCGAAAACTAAAAGTTTTACGAAAGAGGCTTAATCTCGGAAAAATCCAAACTTCAAGTTTTCATTTGAAATGAACAAAACCACCTTTTATAACATCTATTTGTTTACGAAGTGACTAAAATCACATCGATATATTCTAAAATAGCAGCCTTGACTTTTCGAGTGAGATTAAAAATATCTCAACATGCATAAAATGATTTTTTAATTGAAATTGTTATTCGTTTGAAACTATATTATAGCATACAAAAACAATAATTTTTATATTTCTTATTACTGCTTATGAAACCCGTCCATTAGGGATTTTATAGTAGGTAGTCCCCTTTTGTGTGCTCTTTCACATTTTCACATGAGCCAAACAGCTCTCCATTGGCCTAAGCTAAGGTGACAGTTTGGAGAGTTTGCCGCCTTTCGTGCAAAAACAACGTATTGTTCTTATTCTACTCAAAAGCTTTCTTACAGTAGTGACAGGATGCCAAATAGGCCCAAAAATATGTGGGTACATTGTGTTGGCCTATAAAAGGAAGTAGTCTTTTCTGCAAACACTCCTAAATATAAATGTCGGTATTTAGAGAGCCCGTAGTAACAAATTACTCACTGCTTTTGCCGCCACTGCATATTGCTTCCCATATCAGAAACTTTTTTTTTTAAATTTCGTCTGCTTTTGGGTCCTTAACTTATATCCGAGCATTAAGAACATAAAAGTTTTGAGCCGGAATGCGTACATACATTTCCCCATTTATTATGAAGCAGGAGTAGTTTTTTATGAAACATGATTTCAATTTCCGTGCTCTGTTATGGCCTCTACATTTTTTGCAGCGTTCCTGTTTGGAACTTTTTGGATTTTGTGTGTTTTGAAACCCGAATGTTTTTGGAGCTCTGTACAATATGCCTCCTACTTTCTTGGCCCTAAAAACATCATGTGGGCCTTTCATTCTTTCCCAGCCATGTTTCCTACCAGTGGTCAAATTCTCTTGATAGTTCCTAATAACATAAGAAATAATTTTAACAATTTTAGCACGTAATTTTATTGCGCAACTCATTTTAATCAAACTAACAACAAATAAATAGGGTTGTCATTAAGCGTAATAAATTTTTAATTGCAAACGTAAAAAAATAGCTGAATACAGAAAAACATTCAATTAAACTTTTAATTTTATTTTGATAAGAAGTAAATAAAAATATTTTTTTTTACATCAGGAACCAGTGTATGCCTCTACATTGGGTTATTGAACGAAGAACTGGATTTTTCTAATAATGCTCAACACCTAACGAGCATCTTAATTGACTCCTAAATTTTTTCTAATAAGACACGAACATGCGTTAAGTTATCAGAAAAATGATGTACCATTTAATTGCAACAAACCAGTTAACTGCAATATTTGCAAACGGACAGTACACATGAAAGTACGAACTACTGCCATCTACTATACCTGTGTTGATTGTGACTGCAATTATTTGTTATTTTTTTCTTTATTTATTCCAATAATTATTCCTTTTTTCTTTTACATATATTTATCGTATTATGCTCTTAAAGAAATGTTAAAAATACTAAGCTAACAACATATCGAAGGTTTAATAACGCAACCTCTTATCTCAGAAACTACTACTTTTCAGGAGAGACAAAAAACCTTTTATAATAAGCTTTTGACATTTTTTGACCATTTTTTTTTTTTTGTTAAATCTACAAAGTAATGGAAATGTCAATAGACTTTCAAGACAACTGTAATATTTTAAATATTCCACCTTTATTTTTCGCCTGTTTTTTGAGATACATGTTTACTGAACAGAAAAATTGTTTTAAAAAAAACGTAACATACGCGATTGCGTTATTCTTAAATAAGAACATATAAATAAGCCTTTTTATTTTATTTCAAAAACATATTACTAAATCCATTAATTATTTTTAATCAAATAAAAATAATTTTACTAACATTATTTTTTCTAAATTATAATGAAACAGTACTTTTCATAACTTTTTTTGTGAAATAAACAATAGTATTTTAAACTGTGATATTAAACTAAACCGTGTTGTAATAAATGTTCAAATTTATGCTTTATGTTTTTGTTAGTTCAAAAATTAATTAAAATTTATTTAAATGTGATATAATCCCAGATTATTACGAATTCCCTTGAAAAAGTCGACAAAAAATCGACGAAACGTCGGGAAAAATATGTAATTAATTTGTTTTATTTACATCAACAACAATAGGCCCAAATAGCTTAATAAAGGAAACTTTAAACCACATAATTAACACTTGGCCAAATAAAAACAACAAAATAGTATATTAAGATTACGTAGTTTCAATAATACTTTTCACAACAAATAAATTAAAAAAGTATAAAAAAATTTAAGTGTTATATTTCAACACTTTTAAGAGAAAATAGCTCTGTTCGTTTACGTAATAATTTGTAATAATTTGTACAAATTATCACAAAATTTACTGGATCGTGTTCGTTTACTTCAAAAACCCAGCAAAAGAGAACAAATGAGAGCGTAAAGGTGACAGTTCATTTTTTGAAAACTAGTTTTTACTAGTTATATTTTTGCCAGTAAGAATTAGCAAGCAAGAAAAACCATATGTTTATGTTTGAAAAACATCTGAATGAGTTTTGTGGCAAATAAAGCAAAAATACTACAATTCTATTTTTGTGCAAAAATTTTATATAATAATTCTGAGAAAATTAACGATAAAAGAAGTAAGTAAATATTCACATAACCAGGTTTCATTAATTTTAATATTTTATAACCGGTTCCTGCCAAAAACAAAATGTGTATCTGCCAATTTCTTTCATAATAAATGTCTATTTTCAACAGCAATAGGTAATGATATTAGATTCAATGAATATTTTTACATGTTAAATAAAATAAATTCTTCTAATTAAGGTATATATCTTTTTTTAATTTAGAGTTTCACTTCTTCACTTTCAAATGTGTTTACAATCAGCTGTTTCTATGAGCTTGCAAATTCTTACAAATTGCTGTTCGTTTAATATTTTGGATATTCATATTTTTGAGAACTAATATTTCTTACTCTCTGAAATTTCGGTTTTTTCCGGGTTTTACTGGGAAAGTAAACGAACAGAGCTAATATATAGTGTTATAGAAGAAAATGTGTTTATTTTTCACGGATGTATTTTAAATTATCATAAAAAGTATGGTAATCGATGATTTTAAAGACTGCAAGTCCTTGTATTTTTTATTAGTCAATGGAATTTTTTCAAAATATAACTCCTTAACTTCGGTGTCAATAGGATATTTACTGTTTAAACGCTGAGGAAGAAAGATAGTTTAAACATTAATTTATCTTTGCAGTATTTAATCCTCTTAGCTATAAAACAGTAGGATATCCTGCTTTATTTCCAGGCCGAATTGATTTAAAGTATTTCAAATCAAAATAATTTTTGAAAAAACTATAATCCAGATACTTAACTTTGTACGGTTTTTTTTTTTGTCGTGATTCTTCAATGATTTTTACAAAGTCGCAAGGCACATAAAATTCTCGGTCTTTCTTACGTCTTTCGATAGCAGAATGAACGGAATCACATTCCATTTGGGTGTGACCCTTTACCAAATATTTTTGGAAGATCTCGATATTGATTTTTCAAGCGAATTGAAATAAAGAATTAACTATGGTTACATTTCGATACAGGGCACTACAACCATCACTGTAAAATAAAATTGGCATAGCAAGCTCAGTTTTTCAGTTTTTAAAAAATCAATCAGGCAAGATGGTGTTATCTTTTCGAGGAATTATTTCTATGGTAACAGGAGAAATAACGTAAGACTGTTTTTGAACTCAGTTTCCAGAATGAATTAGAAATCATTTTTCTTGTTTTTTCTGAAATCTCATTGCACTTTTTGGCTTGACTAGGTATACATTTTGTTGACGTGCATCTCGGTTTTATTTTTCGTTCATTTATCAGAAAAAGTGAACGGTCATATCCATTTTCCGATTTAAGCTAAAATAAGCCTAGTCACTTTTACGAGCGTTACTTTATTTCGTTCCCAATCGTTACTGTCATCTTGATTCTTACGACTTCTTTTTTAACAATTCCTGAACGTTCACTTAAATTAATTTTCAATGGACGAGATGGATTTAAATCGTTTAGTTCATTTTCAGTTTGGTTCATTACTAAAGAATCTGAAGAAGCAAGAGATAGAGCTGATGTATATCCAACTGTAGGAGTCTTTTCCAAAAAAAATAATCGTTGATTTAATGTTTTAATAATTTCATTTTTTTTATTTATTTATTAAATTCATTTTACTTATATATTAAAACACTTTCATATTAATTTAATTTAATTTAATATTTGCTTATTATTTATGACAGTACTGTACTGTCTTTTTTTTCTTTTAATTGTTCATGTACATATGTACTTAGTTATGAACTTCAATATTCAACGTTAGAAACAAGAATGATAAATTGTATCAATGCTAGCAAAAAGCAAGTGTTAATTTTTTAATGATCTTAATGTTAATACATAATTGTAAGTACTTTGGTTTGGCCTAACGGTAAGAACTAGTTTTGTTTAAGCTGAGAGAAATAGATAATTCAATATGCAAATGATATGATAAGCAAATAGTAATAATGAAGATAGGTAACTTTAGTTAGGGTATCCAGTTCGGCTAATGTTTACATTTACGTTTGGGTAAAAAAATGCCCAAACATTCTCCCCGCCAAAGAACTTCAGGTTTTGATTATTTAATTACTTGTCGATGGTGTCGGAAAGTTGAGGAGCTGATGTAGAATCGTTAATGGGTAGCCAACATATTTTAGAGATTGGACGTTTGATATGTTTTCCATTGCAATAAATAGTTACAACTCTTACCAATCCGTCTGGTCCTGGATGAATGTCTTCAACTTTAGCCAGAGGCCACTGGCCAGGGGAACTTTTTTCATGAAGTAAAAGAACTAAATCACCTTTCTTTATGTTGCGCTTAATTTTGTTCCATTTAGGTCGAGCTTGAAGTCTACACATATATTCTTGCTTCCATCGATCCCAAAAATGTTGCTTCATACGTTCTACAAGTTTCCAGCGACTCAAACGGTCGATATTTGAATCAAGAAGATCTTCATCTGGTATACAAGTGGTAGGCTCACCTATTAAGAAGTGTGCTGGCGTAAGAGCATTGTTGTCAGCTGGATCTGTTGAAATGGGACACAAAATGGGCGCGAATTCAAGCAGCTTTCAATTTGGGTAAGCAGGGTGCTGAGTTCTTCATACGTGAGATTTCTGTCTTTCATGATTCGACGAAGATGGTGTTTGGATGATTTCACCCCAGCCTCCCAGAGACCTCCAAAGTGAGGGGAAGCTGGCGGGATGAAGTGCCACTTAGTCCCTTTGTTAGCTAAAGTTTCAGCTAAATGTTCTGGAAGTGATGCCTTGTTGCGTTGGTACAAAATCTGCAGCTCTTTGTTTGCGCCGACAAAATTGGTACCACAATCAGAATATAAATCGGTACACATACCTCTGCGTGCAGTAAAATGACGGAAGGCTGCTAGAAATGCATCCACATTAAGACTAGTAACTGCTTCCAAATGAATTGCCTTTGTACACATGCAGATGAACAAACAGATGTATCCTTTCGAAGTGGTTGAATTTCGTAAAGTAAATTGTTTGATGCTTATAGGGCCAGCGTAATCTAATCCACTATGCTTGAATGCACGTACTGGTTCTAGTCTTACAGCTGGTAAATTACCCATTAACTGTTGGCAAGTTTTGGCTTGGTATTTAAAGCTGACCATACATTCACGTTGGACCTTTTTTGCAAGATCGCGACCAGAAGGAATCCAATAACGTCGCAAGACGTAAGATTGCATAAGCTGTATCCCACCATGTAAAGTCTTTAAGTGAGCATCTAAAAAGATTAATGTAGAAAGAGGATTTTTGTTCGTTAATAAAATTGGATGTTTTATGTTAAATGGCAGTTTTGCATTAAATAAACGCCCTCCAACCCTTAAGATATCCATTTCATCCAAAAATGGCGCTAATTGTATAATTTTACTTTGATTTGGTATTGGTCTATCAAGTTTTAAACAAGTAATTTCTTGATGAAACGTTTCGTTTTGCGTGAAATTAATTAATTTATTCATAGCACGATGAAGTTCATAAGTTTTAAGAAAACCAGATTCTCTTTCCTTGTTGTACATTGTTTGCTTGAGGTTGAAGAAATAGCGAAGAAGGTATGCAGTCGCACGTATTATTGCCGTAAGAGAAGAATATTTTTTAATTAGGTCAGCTAATATAGAGTTGTGAGAATTTGTTTCAGTTGCTGTATCATATGTTGTAGTATGTGCTGTAAGATTTACAAAAGATTCATTTGGTTGAATGTGGACTTCAGTAGGAGAAGTAGGCCAAATATCAGATGAGCTCTTCAGCCAATGTGGACCTTTCCACCATAAGTGATGGTTTAATAATTCGCTGGGCAATAAGCCCCAAGAACGCACAATCTGCTGGGTTTTCTCCGGAAGGAACGTATCTCCAGTTGCTGACGTCGCTGATATTTTTGATTTGTGAGACTCTGTTAGCCACGTATACTTCTAATTTCTTAGATTGATTCTTTAGCCATGCTAGTACTATGGTGCTGTCGGTCCAGTAGATAATACGACGAATATTAAATTCTACGTCATTTTTTATTTTGAAGACTAGCTTTGCTAGTAAAGTAGCTGCACATAATTCCAGACGGGGAATTGTTTCCTGTTTCAAGGGTGCAACTTTTGTTTTTGATTGTAGTAGGTTTATTAATATCTCACCAGATTCTGTTGTTATGCGTGAGTAAACCACAGCAGCATAAGCGATTTGTGAAGCGTCGCTAAAAGCGTGAATCTCCAAAGATAATGCTGGTTTATATCCTATCCATCTTGGTAGCTGAATCTTTTCAAGAACTTTTAATTCATTACGAAATCGGATCCACTCATCTTGTAGTTGTTCAGATAGTACATCGTTCCAATCAATATTAAATTTCCATAGTTTTTGAAACATGATTTTCGCAAGTATAGTCGTTGGTGCCAACCACCCTAATGGATCAAATAATTTCGCTGCATCTGAAAGCAAACCACTTTTAGTTACAGGATTAGAAAAAGTAAAATTTATAGAAAAACAAAAAGAATCATTGCTGGTATCCCATGAAAGGCCTAAAGCTTTTGACATTTTCGGTTGACGAATATGAAATGAGTCCGTTTTTTCACGGTCTTCTTCAGGTACATTTTTTATCAGCTGAGGCGAGTTTGAATTCCATTTCCTTAAACGAAAACCACCAGATTTGAGTAAAGAACGAAGTTGATTTTGTAACTGCAATGCTTCATCAAAGGTGTCAGCGCCAGATATTACATCATCGACATACGTGTCTGAACGAAGTGTTGCACAAGCTTGTGGATAATTGTTTTCCTCATCCGTTGAAAGTTGCTGTAACACTCGTATAGCTAAATAAGGGGCAGAAGTTGTTCCGTAGGTTACCGTACGAAGTTTGTAGACGCATATTTTGTTTGTTTTTTCATCCCTCCAGAGAATGCATTGAAAATTCTGGTGATCTTCACAAACCTGAATCTGTCGAAACATCTTTTCCAGATCCGATGTAAAACCAATGCTATATCTTCTCCACCGAGTTATGATAGTTGGTAAATCATTTTGAAGAGCTGGTCCGGCAGAAAGTTTTTCGTTTATAGAAGTTTGAGGAGGTCTGCGGCTTCCACCACCAAAAACTACACGTAACTTCGTCGTTGTACTGCTTTCTCTTAATACACCATGGTGAGGGAAGAAGTAAGCGTTTTTCGGAATAGCTTGCGGATATTCGCCCAATTTTACCATATGTTTAAGAGATTCATACTCATTCATAAATTTCTTGTATTCAAGAGCGAAAAGTTTCTTTGTTCGAAAGGAGGATTCAAGTTGCTTCAGTCTCTTTAAAGCCATATAATCTGTGTGTGTAAACTTTGGCAGTTCTTGGCCTTGAAGTAGCCGTTTAAATGGCAAGTAAACAGTGTATCTTCCATTTTTATCACGAAAATGAGTTTCTGAAAATAGTTTTTCACAAAGAATTTCTTCATTAACTTGCATCTTACCATCAAACAATTCTTCCTGTTCCCAAAATAAGCGAAGTTGATCATCTAAGGAACAAACATTTATAGAAATTCCTGGGTTTACCACAGGCGGTCCAAGTCGGCCTGAGACCATCCAACCTAGTCGAGTTTCTTGTAGAAATATACTGCCTTCATATTTTATCATTCCATGTAGTAGTAGGTCACCATAAACATCATTTCCTAAAAGTAGGTCAATTTTTTCAGGAACTAAAAACTTTGGGTCTGTTAGGTTAAACTGATCCAAATTTGGAATGGCACGACTTTTATATTTGTTAGGGGCATATGATGTAACTGAGGGTACGATTAGTGCTAAAAGACATAACTCAAATTGTGTATCATAATTGGCGAAAATTGTAACATGAAGATATTTTTTGTAAGTTACACCAGAATTTCCTCCAATACCCGAAATGTTAACGTGGGTTTTGTACTTTGGTACTGACAATAGCTGCGATAGTTCTTCAGATACAAAAGACATTTGAGATCCTTGATCTACAAGACTTTTTACGTTAAAAGTGCCATTTGGCGTTTTTATAATTACCTTAGCGGTCGGCAATAGAGCTGGAATAAACTGGTTTGCATTGTGGCTGGAAAGATTTGTACTCACAGTTGTTGTATGTGGCGTTGAATTAGACGCTGGAGCATTTAACTGTTTATTTGTTGTATTTTGTGGTGAAGTAGATGGAAATGCTGGTAGTATCTGGTTTGCTGAAGTAAACTCGTTGTGGATTATGGTGTGGTGTGGTTCATGGCATAATTGGCATCGAGCATTTAACTTACATGATGATTGAAGGTGGCCAGTATTAAGACAGTTTCGAAATAAACGTTTTTGATTTACCAAATTCTTCTTTTCATTGGATGCTAAAACAGAAAATCGGAAGCACTTATACAGTGGATGACGTTTGTTGCAGCAGGGGCAGTTATCATCCTGGCTGGTTGTGGCGTTATGAACACGAATTGTTCTAGTTGGTTTAATTCGGTTTTCCTTAACAAAGAAAGAATTAGTTCTAACCAAATTGGTATGCGGTTTGCTTTCTCCTTCTATTGATTCCAAAGTCCTGAATGTAGTTTCTAGAAAAGAAAGCAGAGTTGACAGTGGCGGTATTGTTGTAGTAGCATTAAGGGACTGTTCCCATTCTTTACGAGTCTGTATGTCTAGTTTTTGAGTCGTCATATAAATGAGAATAGCATCCCCTACAGAAATGTTTACGTTCAAAGCTTTAAGTTGAGCCAGACAGTTCCTGGTGGTGTCTAATAGCTCTTTAACACTATTAAATGAACCGTTCGTTGACGGTATAGCAAATAAACGTTTTAAAATTTGTTCAACAAGTTTCCGTTCATTATGGAAACGCTTTTCTAAAGCTTCCCAAGCTAAATCGTAGATAGAGTCTTGAGAAGGGTATTCGTTGATCATATTGAGCGGCGTTCCTGTGCAGGAACCCTTTAAATAATACAATTTTTGTACCTTTGACAAAGAAGTATTGTTGTGGACAAGTGACATAAACCTGTCTCGATAAGAAATCCATTCTATATAATTTCCAGAGAACACCGGAAGATTAATTTTTGGGAGCCGCGCTCCAGCGATAAAAGTTTCATTGCGGCTGCTCGTGGCTGCAAATGTACTAGCATGGACAGTAGGAGTCTGTGGAGAATCAAAATCAAAAAGTAAATCAAGAAGTAAAGTTTTAAAAGAATTATATGTATCGTAACATTTATAATAAACGTCGGTACTGATGTACGGTACATCGGTATTATTTATCGAAGAGTCCCGAATCACCTCGATGATCTGAGAGTGGCCATCTTTAAAGGTTTTAAAGTTGAGTTCCAAATCTTCGATCATAGTTTGGACATAACCTTTAGTGATTGCAGCTTTTGGTTTACCATTGAATAAATTGGCCATACGTTCAATATGGTTAAACAGCTTTCTTTGGTCTTCGATTTCAACAGCAATAGTTTCCATTGTGGATGAATTTGGCACGAAATTCGTTACAGCAAAAGATGAGGCAATAGTTGTTTGCCAGTTTATTAAAACCGTAGGCTCTACGGTAGTAAAGTTAATGAACAGCAGACAAGTATGTATAAATTATTGGGATTTCGTCAGCACATGGACAGATCCCTGGTTTCGGCACCATTTAATGTAGGAGTCTTTTCCAAAATAAAATAATCGTTGATTTAATGTTTTAATAATTTCATTTTTTTTATTTATTTATTAAATTCATTTTACTTATATATTAAAACACTTTCATATTAATTTAATTTAATTTAATATTTGCTTATTATTTATGACAGTACTGTACTGTCTTTTTTTTCTTTTAATTGTTCATGTACATATGTACTTAGTTATGAACTTCAATATTCAACGTTTGAAACAAGAATGATAAATTGTATCAATGCTAGCAAAAAGCAAGTGTTAATTTTTTAATGATCTTAATGTTAATACATAATTGTAAGTACTTTGGTTTGGCCTAACGGTAAGAACTAGTTTTGTTTAAGCTGAGAGAAATAGATAATTCAATATGCAAATGATATGATAAGCAAATAGTAATAATGAAGATAGGTAACTTTAGTTAGGGTATCCAGTTCGGCTAATGTTTACATTTACGTTTGGGTAAAAAAATGCCCAAACACCAACTCTTTAACGAATAGTCCCGTAGTTTAATTTAAATGTATTTTTACAATCAATTTACAATCAAAATTTTCTTCTGCATCAACAACAATACGTTCGGGGTCAATTGTACCCCATACCTCGCTATTCGAACGATTATCCAACTAGCTGATGATGTTCGATCGATGTATCCACTAGCCTGCAATATTCTCCGTGATTCTATGTATGTAGATGATGCGTTAGCTGGAGCTCATTCCATTTAAGATGCTTTGGAATCCAAAAATCGAATAAGCTGCTCTAGACTCAACCGGATTTCCAATATGGAAGTGGACAGCGAACTCCAAGGATGTCCCAGCAGATATACCCCCTGAGCATTTACTGAATGAAGATTTTTTGGCCTTCGAGCACAGCAGTTTAGCAAAAGCACTTGGCATCCGGTGGAACGCAAGAACAAATTCCTATTTTGCAGCAAACCAATTTCCGGAATCAGCGAACTATACAAAACGAGAAGTTTTATCCCAAATTGTACGACTCTTTGATCCTGCTGGCTGGTTGTCACCGTGCGTTGTTCTAGCGAAGATATTAATGCAACAAATATGGATCGAACGTACCGACAGGGATGATTACCACTCTCTTTTTCGCTGTGGAAAACTTTCCAATCGAATCATTCCGAAAAAGCATACGCAGCAGTCTTATATGTTCGAATAGTGAACGGTAGTTCTATAAAAATTCACTTGGTGTTTTCTAAAACAAAAGTAGCTCCAGTAAAAACTTTGTCTTTTCCAAGATAAGAGCTTTGTGGTGCTGTCCTTCTTGCAGAAATGATTGATAGTCTTCTTCCGGACTAGAGGTAGAAAAATATTAAATTTTTTGTTGGACTGACTCCACCATTGTCCTTTCGTGGCTAGCTAAACCCCCCATGTTCATGGTTAACATTTGTCGCAAATAGGGTTTCCAAAATTGGGGCTTTTTCCGCAAGACATAATAGATAATGAGCTTTGGCGGTACGGACCAAAATGGCTGAAAGAGAATAGTATTTTTATTCCAAATTCCAAGCCTCGTATTGTAGAAGAAACATATTTGGAAAGAAAAAACTGTTAAAGCTAACTTTGCCTACTTTAAAAAATTTGATGACTTATTGGAACGTTTTTCTTCCTTTTTAAGGGCAATGCGAGTAATCGCTTATGTATACAGGTTTTTCTTCTACACACATCCAAAATACCGTTCTGACTTTTCCAAAAAATCTCATGACATTACAAGTTCGGAGATAACAGTGGTTCGTGATCAAATTGTATCCACAGCTAAAAAGGGTTGTTATCCAAATGAATATAAAGCACTGTCCTCCAAACAGTCGATAGCTTCGTCAAGCAATATTCTTAATTTGAATCCATTTTTAGATCATAAAGGTATTATTCGTTCATGTGCAAGGCTCGAATTCTCCCCAGGGCTATCCTATTCTGAAAAACACCCAATTATACTTCCTTATGATTGCCAATTTTCCAGGCTCCTAATCCGATTTGTTCATATTAGTTTACATGGTGGAAACCAACTTGTCCTTCGAAATGTTCGATCGCAATATTGGATTCTAAAAGTAAAAAACTTAATAAAGGCCACAATTAATAAATACAAGCCTTGCATTTTATACAAAAAAAAAAGATGTCAAAACCTCCTGAGAGGTCTGAAATCTTCCGTCCCTTCACGCATACGGACCTAGACTTTGCCGGACCATTTGACATAAAGGGTTATACTGGCCGAGCTTGCCGAATTACCAAAGGTTACGTGTGTCTTTGTATGCTTTTCGACTAAAGCCATACACCTTGAAGCTACTTCCGATCTTTCTACTCCTACTTTCTTGGCCGCTTTTGATCGGTTTGTCTCTCGTCGTGGCTGTCCTCTTCATCTCCACTCTGATAATGGTACAACGTTCGTTGGCGCGTCTAAAACTCTAGCTAAAGAATTCCTCCAAACTTCGCATCAAGCTGTAAGCACTAATTACGCTCATCAAAATATAACTTTGCATTTTATTCTTCCAGGTGCTCCCCATATGGGTGGATTATGGGAGGCTGGAGTAAAAAGTTCTCGAAAGTTCTCTGGTTGTTTTAAATACACATTGGAAGAGTTTTCGACCTTACTATCCAGGATTGAAGCTTGTCTTAACTCTCGTCCTTTGTTCCTATGTCCCATGATCCGTCAGATTTTTCCGCTTTGACACCAGGACATTTACTCGTGGGTCTCCGATTTTATCACCGATAGATCCGCTAATCAATGAACCACCTCTTTCTATCCGTAATCGCTGGCAGAGGATGAAGCTAGTTCACCAGCATTTTTGTTCTCGCTGGAAAACTGAGTTCCTTAAGGAACTTCAAAAACGCATTAAGTGGCCGATGCCAGAGGAAAATTTTAAAGAAAACTCCCTTGTTGTTATCAAGGATGAAAATCTTCCAGCAAATTCTTGGCGCCTTGGCAGAATAGTTAAAGTCGCTGATGTAATAACCCAAAGAGGCACACTTACCAGACCCATCACTAAATTTGTTCTGTTATATCCTTAGTCATAATTACAGCGTTTCCGATAAAATTAAGCAATAAAATCATCGAAGCTTCCTCGAAAGTGCAATTCGTTTCTATGTCGCATCTGAAAACATCCACATCCGCTTAGAGTGTGCGGAAAATTCTTGGGAATGAACATTACTGAACGCATACGTATAGTCCGTATTCACAAATATTACTCCAATTGCCTTGCCCATGACCATTCCCAAGGAACTTGCTTTACTAACCACGGATGTAAAAAATTTAGAAAATTTCATCACACCTGTCTTCACATCAATCCGCGATAATTTCGAGATTCTCCAGCCTCGTCCGATTCCTCACGAACACGCTTACGACATCAAAATGTAGCTGTTCTAAAGGTCCTTCAGCTTCGATTCCTGCAATCTCAAAAACTTCCACTCTCAGAGCTATTTTTAGACAAATTGTGTGATTCTGCTGCCGACCGTGCTAATAAAAATCGATTCGAAAACTGCGCACGCTCGCTGCCTCCTGGATTCCGGCTCATCGATTAGCCGAGTCTCCAAACAATTTGTGGAAAAACATGATTTCACTACGTTGACCTTATAGGATGGGACTATCTGTCCACTGACATTGAAGTCAAGGTTTGACTCTAGTTCGAAAATCAAGGAACATTCCGGGTTGACAATCGTCTCACCCTCCAAACTCCAGCGCAATCATTGCCGGAGTCATTTAAGAAAAACTTTCGGGATCTTTTCCTAGCTGTTTCTAAGTTTTAAATGAGTCAGCAAAAATTTACATAATTATAGGGGTGGACCTTAATCCGAGAGTGATTTTTGAAGGGGTTATTTCGAAAACCGGGCTTCCAACTGCTCAGCGCACCATATTCGGTTGGATTAACTATGGCTCATGTCCTACTTAAATAATTATTGAATATTAAATTAACTTTATATAAAGCACTATCAAGACATAAGCAGAATTCAACGTACTTGTTTAATGATAAACATGGGTTCTATAATTAGCCTGCGTTTCACACAGCGTGATAGTTCTAAGTATATTGGTTATAATATATTTTTATTGATAAAAAAAAACCCCCAATTGTAGGATAACACACATATGTATTATCTTAGGATAGTTTATTATTTGTTTTCCCAAAATAATAAAACACATGTGTGAAACTAATAATATCACTAGAAAGGGTTGCTTGTGTGCAGACGCAGGTATAATTGTTAGTTCTAGATTAGTATTAAGATTTTTACCTTTAGCTGTTAAGGATTTTAATGTTAATAAAATATTCAGTATCTTATTTAAATTCGTATAAATAATATTCACATTAGTGGTCCTTCGAGAAGTGAGTAAATCGGTATCGGGTAATGGAGTTTTTTTTTTGAAAACTTAAATTCAAGTTACAAAAAAAATCAACAATGGTCAAAAAGGAAAAGGCTATGGAGCAGTTGAAAAATTTGGTGGATAAGATATGTAGCCTCAGACCAAAAATAGATGTCCCAGAGATGCGCAAGGCAAAGGTGGTATCATATGGTGCCCAATTAGAGGATGCGTGGTGCACATATAAATTAGTCCACGGAAATATACTGGAAGAATATGCAGAGGACGAGGAATTGAAGTCTCTGTATATTGCAACTGAAAAGCAGTATTTTATGCTAAGCGCACTGATTAGTACCTTCCAGGATGCGGCGATGCTACAAATTGAAAAGCTCTAAGACAGAGCAAAAGAAAGAAGATAATGAACGTGGAAATAATCTGCAACGCTCTAAAAGGGAGCAAAATCCTAGTGCAGAAAATAGCATAAGTGCTGCAGTTGAAAGAAAAAAAACGGTTGTATCTGCTTACAAGTGATTTGGAGGCAAAATTAGACCGCCTAGGTAGAACATTGAGTTCTTTGTCAGAAAATGTGATACAAGCAAAAAGAAACTGTATTGAAAGAAAATTTAATGCTATGCAAAAAATAATGGATGAATTGGTTTCTGACCCATTGAAGATGATTGCCTTATCATAGCAGATGAATACGAAGCTATGATAGAGAAAATGGAGAATAGAGCGGACGAATTAAATGAAGATGCAAAGGAATCCAATACGAAATCAGAAAATGTAAAAATTCCACATTTTAATGGTAACATAAGTGATTGGCCATCATTCCACGATCTATTTCGGCAATTAGTGGATGCAAACAAATCTTTACCTAACGTACAGATATTATACAGGTTAAAAAGTATTGTTCATGGGGAAGCGGGTAAGATGACTCAACATCTACAAATAACAGATGATAATTATGAAGCAGCGTTATGAGAACAAAAGGTAGTTGCTTTCAAATCTGGTTGATAAACTATTTGACCAACCAAGTATTAACACGCAGCTTTTAGATACTACAACAGAATGTCTTCAAGCACTTAAAGCGATGGGAATTTCACTAAAGGATGCTGATCCCTTCATTGCTAGAATTGTAATTAGAAAGCTTGATAGAGAGGGTTTAGTGTGGTATGAACAAAGTGTACAAAAAACTAAAGAAATCCAGAATCTGCAAGATGTAATGAATGTTTTGGAACAATATTTGGCTCAACATACACTGAGAAGTAAGAAAAATAAAGTTAAAATAAAGTATAGCAACACGTTCCAAACATCAGAAGTAAGCTGTCGATACTGCTCGCAAATTGGACATTATGTAGAAGACTATAAGAAATTTATAGATCAGCCCCTATTGTCCAGAAAAAACTTGGTAAAGAAAGAAAATCAGTGAAGTATGTATGTCTCACAAATCATATTGTTACTTTCGAGACGCCAACTACAGTATTTCCTAACCCAATAAGCTCCGTTTTTACCTTCCGCTTTGGAAGCTGCAATATTTGAGCCGCTTCTTCTGAAATTGATATCCTCTGTGAGCCTTGATCAATTAAAGCCCTTAGGATTTTTGGTTCTCCTAAGCCAGATTTCATTATTACTTGTGCTGTTGCCAACAATGTTACTGACGAGTATTCTTTTGTAACATAATTTGCTGACTTTTGATTTACTTGCTGCTGTTCAGGCTTCCTCTTTTCAAATTCTGCATAATGTAACAGAATGTGATGTTCTCTTCCACATTTATTGCAGTTGGATTTATATTTGAAGCATGAAAGCGTCAGCTCAACCTGAGAAAACGTTTAAGGAAGAGAGAGATGAATGGAGAAACTATTGTTTAGCTGATCCCAGTTCTAACAGATCCGACAGAATTGATGTAGTAATTGGCGCAGATTTGTTCAACGAAATAATCCAGTCTGGTATAGTGAAGAGGGGTCAAATTGTTGCTCAAGAAACAACACTGGGTTGGATCCTGTCAGGTGTATTAATTTTCCAGTATCTTCAAAAAAAGTGATGATGGCTACTACAAAAGGAATTGAGCGTTTTGGGAGATTTGGGAGAGAAATTCCTGAGGAAGCAGAAGCCAATGAAACAAATGATGGATGTGAAACCCTTTTTAAAACAACAACATGATTGGATGAAAACAGTCGTCAGGCTACCTTTCAAAGATGATCGAGTACTTGGAGATTCTAGGAAGATGGCGGTAGCTCGATTGCTAAGTTTGGAGAAGAAATTAAATTTGAACACGAATCTGAAATCAGAGTATCATAAGTTCATGGAAGATTACTTGAAGATGGGCCGTATGGAGAAGGTTAAACAACAAAATGCTGGTAACTATTATAACTATCGGGTAATGGAGTTTTTTTTTTGAAAACTTAAATTCAAGTTACAAAAAAAATCAACAATGGTCAAAAAGGAAAAGGCTATGGAGCAGTTGAAAAATTTGGTGGATAAGATATGTAGCCTCAGACCAAAAATAGATGTCCCAGAGATGCGCAAGGCAAAGGTGGTATCATATGGTGCCCAATTAGAGGATGCGTGGTGCACATATAAATTAGTCCACGGAAATATACTGGAAGAATATGCAGAGGACGAGGAATTGAAGTCTCTGTATATTGCAACTGAAAAGCAGTATTTTATGCTAAGCGCACTGATTAGTACCTTCCAGGATGCGGCGATGCTACAAATTGAAAAGCTCTAAGACAGAGCAAAAGAAAGAAGATAATGAACGTGGAAATAATCTGCAACGCTCTAAAAGGGAGCAAAATCCTAGTGCAGAAAATAGCATAAGTGCTGCAGTTGAAAGAAAAAAAACGGTTGTATCTGCTTACAAGTGATTTGGAGGCAAAATTAGACCGCCTAGGTAGAACATTGAGTTCTTTGTCAGAAAATGTGATACAAGCAAAAAGAAACTGTATTGAAAGAAAATTTAATGCTATGCAAAAAATAATGGATGAATTGGTTTCTGACCCATTGAAGATGATTGCCTTATCATAGCAGATGAATACGAAGCTATGATAGAGAAAATGGAGAATAGAGCGGACGAATTAAATGAAGATGCAAAGGAATCCAATACGAAATCAGAAAATGTAAAAATTCCACATTTTAATGGTAACATAAGTGATTGGCCATCATTCCACGATCTATTTCGGCAATTAGTGGATGCAAACAAATCTTTACCTAACGTACAGATATTATACAGGTTAAAAAGTATTGTTCATGGGGAAGCGGGTAAGATGACTCAACATCTACAAATAACAGATGATAATTATGAAGCAGCGTTATGAGAACAAAAGGTAGTTGCTTTCAAATCTGGTTGATAAACTATTTGACCAACCAAGTATTAACACGCAGCTTTTAGATACTACAACAGAATGTCTTCAAGCACTTAAAGCGATGGGAATTTCACTAAAGGATGCTGATCCCTTCATTGCTAGAATTGTAATTAGAAAGCTTGATAGAGAGGGTTTAGTGTGGTATGAACAAAGTGTACAAAAAACTAAAGAAATCCAGAATCTGCAAGATGTAATGAATGTTTTGGAACAATATTTGGCTCAACATACACTGAGAAGTAAGAAAAATAAAGTTAAAATAAAGTATAGCAACACGTTCCAAACATCAGAAGTAAGCTGTCGATACTGCTCGCAAATTGGACATTATGTAGAAGACTATAAGAAATTTATAGATCAGCCCCTATTGTCCAGAAAAAACTTGGTAAAGAAAGAAAATCAGTGAAGTATGTATGTCTCACAAATCATATTGTTACTTTCGAGACGCCAACTACAGTATTTCCTAACCCAATAAGCTCCGTTTTTACCTTCCGCTTTGGAAGCTGCAATATTTGAGCCGCTTCTTCTGAAATTGATATCCTCTGTGAGCCTTGATCAATTAAAGCCCTTAGGATTTTTGGTTCTCCTAAGCCAGATTTCATTATTACTTGTGCTGTTGCCAACAATGTTACTGACGAGTATTCTTTTGTAACATAATTTGCTGACTTTTGATTTACTTGCTGCTGTTCAGGCTTCCTCTTTTCAAATTCTGCATAATGTAACAGAATGTGATGTTCTCTTCCACATTTATTGCAGTTGGATTTATATTTGAAGCATGAAAGCGTCAGCTCAACCTGAGAAAACGTTTAAGGAAGAGAGAGATGAATGGAGAAACTATTGTTTAGCTGATCCCAGTTCTAACAGATCCGACAGAATTGATGTAGTAATTGGCGCAGATTTGTTCAACGAAATAATCCAGTCTGGTATAGTGAAGAGGGGTCAAATTGTTGCTCAAGAAACAACACTGGGTTGGATCCTGTCAGGTGTATTAATTTTCCAGTATCTTCAAAAAAAGTGATGATGGCTACTACAAAAGGAATTGAGCGTTTTGGGAGATTTGGGAGAGAAATTCCTGAGGAAGCAGAAGCCAATGAAACAAATGATGGATGTGAAACCCTTTTTAAAACAACAACATGATTGGATGAAAACAGTCGTCAGGCTACCTTTCAAAGATGATCGAGTACTTGGAGATTCTAGGAAGATGGCGGTAGCTCGATTGCTAAGTTTGGAGAAGAAATTAAATTTGAACACGAATCTGAAATCAGAGTATCATAAGTTCATGGAAGATTACTTGAAGATGGGCCATATGGAGAAGGTTAAACAACAAAATGCTGGTAACTATTATATGCCTCATCAAGCAGTTATCAGAAAAGAAAATTCCACAACAAAAGTAAGAGTGGTGTATGATGCTTCGGCAACATCAGGCAACGGTCATAGTCTCAATGATATTCTGCACACAGGGCCGAAGTTACAACATGACATTTTTGAAATATTGATTAACTGGAGGTTGTGGAAATATGTGATTACAGCCGATGTCGAGAAGATGTTCCTTCAAGTGATCGTAGCCGAAGAAGATTAACCTTATAAAATGATATTATGGCGAAGTGATGTTAGAAAACCTATAGAGGAATACAAACTCAAAACCGTTACATATGGAACAGCTTGTGCACCGTTTTTGGCGAAAAGATCTTTGCTCGAAATTGCAAATGAATGCCAAAAACAAAACCTAGAGTACACAGGATCTTAAAAAACTACTTTGATATGGACTACCTGATCGCTGGAGCTGACACCAAGGAAATATCCAAATTGAGGTAAATAATCAACTTCATAAGTTCGGCTTTGTACTAAGAAAATGGCTTTCAAATTAAAAAGAAATATTGGGGCAAATATCTAATGTAAGCAATAATAAAATTGTCCAGATAAAAGGAGAACTGTTAAAACCTTCAGAGTACAATGGGAACCAGAAGCTGATAATTTCACATTTTATTTTAAAAATATTGATCAAACGCTATTAACGAAGAGATTGGCGTTATCTACATTGGCAAAAATATTTGCCCCACTTGGATGGCTAGCACCGATAACAACGCTGGCGAAGCTATACATTCAAAAGTTATGGCTAATGAATTTAGAATGGGATGCCAAGCTCTCTGAGGAACTATGTAAAGAATGGGAAAATATTCTAAAAAAATATATCTAAAATTGGCCAGGTGAAGATCCCTAGATGGCTTTATACAACGAAGGGGTCTAAATGGGAGTTACATGGTTTTGCTGTTGCTTCAGGTATGTTGACCCAAAGGGCCATAGAATCAACAATGTCATCTGTATATATGGGTGGTATAGGTATTGGGGAATCGGATACTCTTGATGTTCTAGGCATGAGAATTGAATGAGATGTTCGTTGGAACGAGCATGTTTGTCAAGTGTCGAAAGAAGCATTCAAGTGTCTTGGTTTTCTAAAACGGTGTAAAAATTACTTCACTCCTTCTGATCTCCTTAAAATCTATACCACTTACATCCGACCGAAAATGGAATACAACTCCCATATATGGGCAGGAACTGCAAAGTCTATTTTGGAGCTACTGGACCGTGTGCAAAGGAGGGCGTTGGCGCTCATCAATGACAGTAGGGTATCCAACTCTATTGATTCATTGCAACATCGTCGGAATGTGGGTCGTGTAGCATTGTTCTATAGATATTACCATGGGAAATGTTCTTCTGAGATTGGTGAACTTATTCCAAGTGTCCGAGTTTCGGTTCTTTCTACCTGCTTCTCTAGTATATCACATTCGTTTGTAGTCTATTATCCAGTTGACCCCACAACGCATTACAAAGAAAATTCGTATATCAGCCGAACTAGCCGTATGTGGAATAAACTCCCCGCAGAGGTCTTTCCTGACAGTTATAATCTAATAAAATTTAAGTCAAATATCCACAAACACTACTCCCTCTCTCCTCCTTCCCATAACCTATTTTCCTGAAATCAACACAATGCATTGCATTTGTAGGGGGCATCCCCTTAGCGTTGGTTAATTTAAAAAAAGCCTATGCAGCGGTGGTATATGCTAAAGTGGAATATAATATAACGTAGATAGCATCAACAGGTAAGGTAAATCGTATCAAAAGCAGGAAATCATTACCAAAGTTAGAACTATGTGCGCATTACCTAACTAAATTAATAAACAAAATTGGGCTGTTAATTCAACGAGATGTTAAAATATATGCGTGGAGTGACTCAACAATTGCTTTAGCATGGGTTAACAGCAAGAAAAAATCGAAAGACAAATTCAATACAACGAGAGTCAATGAAATACAAAAACTTATTCCGTTAGCAAAGTGGTCTCATGTGCGAACTAAGGAAAACCCAGCAGATGCCGCATATAGAGGAATGGTACCAGAAAAGCTAATTGAGGACTATTTGTGGTGGAATGGCCCCACATGGTTAAAAGAAAATGAAGAATATTGGCCCAAACAAGTTACAACAATATTATTTAGTGCGACAACATATGTCATAGACGAATTGATCCGAAGGGTGCCCAATTACAACAAATTAATAAGGGTAATGGCCTATGTTATAAGATTTCTTAGCAAGCTAAGAAGACGTAAATCAACCCACTTATTTATCAGCTGATGAAATAAATGATGCAAAATCGGCACTAATTCGAAATGTACAACAGCGGCTATTTCCAGAAGAAATTTCATTGCTAAAGAATAATAAAGAGATACCAACAAGGAATAAAATTTGCAGTCTCAATCAGTTTCTAGACGACAAAAAAATTCTGTGAGGGGTGGTAGGTTGGTCAACTCATGTCTAACATATAGCAGGAAGCATCCGATATTATTGGCAAACTGTCAATTTACAGAAATGATGATAAAATACATTCATATTACCACGTTACATGGTGGGGTCCAAATAATGGAGTCAACTATAAGAAAATCATTTTGAGTCGTTGGTGCAAGAAATACCATAAAGAAGTGCATACGAAGCTGTGTAAGGTGCCAAATATAGAGACAAAATACTATGGTGCAAATAATGGGACAACTGCCAGAAAGTAGAATTGAAATTGCTCATCACTTTATGAAAACTGGAATTTCACTATGCAGGTCCAATTCAAATGAGAGTATCCAGAGGAAGAGGCCAAAAATTGTATAAAGGCTATATTGCAGTGTTTGTTTGTATGGTAACAAAAGCTGTTCATCTACAACCTGTAAGGGAACTATCAACAGAGGCAGTTATGGCAGCACTAAGAAGGTTTTTTGCAAGAAGAGGAAAAAGTTCACATATTTATTCTGATAATGGAACGAACTTTATCGGAGCGGCCAGAAGAATCGATAAAGAATACGCAGATGCTTTAAAAAACAACTCAGAAGTAGCGGCAGTATTAGCATGTGAAAATATAACATGGCGATTGGAGGCAGATTTGGCACATATCTGACCAATGAAATAAACTACAATGAGACTGAACTAATAAAGCCGCTGGGTTCTATGTTAATTGATCACTCAGCTGAAATTGATACCCTCAAAGAAGAAATAAAGAGACTGAAAGCAACTGATATTCATCTAAAGGGGCTTAACTTTCATCATGCATCTGGGCACCTGTCACTAATATGTATTATTTTATTCATTATTTTTTTTATTAAGGAAGTTAATTTTATGTTTAATGATAAACATGGGTTATAAAATTAGCCTGTGTTTCACACAACGTGATAGTTATAAGTATATTGGTTATAATGTATTTTTAATGATAAAAAAAAATCCCTAATTATAGGATAACATACATATGTATTATCTTAGATTATTATCTGTTTTCCTAAAATAAAACGAGTGTGACACTAATAATATCACTAGAGAGGGTTACTTGTGTGTAGACGCAGGTATAATTTTTTTTTTATTTATTTATTTTATTTATTTATTTAGGTTTTCCGTGCTACAAGACTTAAAATCTAATTATTATCGCACAGAATCATTACATTGTACATAACTAAAATTTGAATAATTGAAAAATTAAAAAAAAAATTTTAAATAAAAATAAACTTTATATAGATAGTACAATAATACAATAAAAAGTTAGCAAAAATAAAAACGAGTAATTAATAGTGAAGTAAGTAATTAATAATGAATATAAAAAATTAAAAGTAAATATGAGAAAATATATATGTATTTGTAAATTTAATTATAATATTGAAAAATATCTTTTTTGAATTGCAAAGCGTTGCTTAGTGATTGTATATTTAATGGCAGCATGAATTGCAAAGACATAAAAATGGTGTTCCGAAAAAGAGGTTATGTATCTGATTTGTATCATGTCGTTAGAGCGGCTAGAGCTAGTAGGGATTAATCTGTTATTTAGGTACCCTGGCTCACGCGTAAAAACAATTTTTTGCATGAGTATCAATGTTCTTATTTTTAGAAGATCATCTATGTTGACCCCATGAAGGCTTTCGAAGTATGCTGAAATATGATCACATTTTCTTAGTTTGAAAACGTATCTTAATATTGCGTTGAAAGTTCCAATAAGTTCTTTTCTACATGTAGAATCCAGGTTTGCAAATATTTCACAACCATACAGTAAAGTGGGGATGAGATATGTATAATTTCGCAAGTAGTATTCATATGTTCAGTAGGGTTAAGTGTTGGGTTGTCCATAGTGTACGTAACATAGAGAAAGTTTTCCCAGATGAGTTATTCATATTTTGGATATTTTTATATAACCAATAATTGAAAAGCGGTTTACTTTTAGTTTATGGTTATTTAGTTAAACTCAATTTAATAATATTTAGAAATATTTCAACAATAAAAACTGACTTTATATTTTGGGTAATGATCGAGAAAGCGTCACTCCATGTATGAATGTCTATATCAATGTCGATAAAAAACTAATATAACATAGTTGTCAAAAAAATGTACATACGAAAATTTTAGAAACTTCCTTTTTCGCCTTCGTCAGTGTTGTATGTTGGAAGAATGCAACAATATGATCAGACAAGGTGAGAGTATTATTAATGTGGGATTGGGTTAGAACAGAGTACTACGGACAGACAAGGGTTAAGCAGACACAGACAGACAGAGGGAGAGTAAGAAGAAAAACGATAGAACAGACAGACATAATAAAAATCAATTGAATAAGACGAGGAGTTGTGATCAGTGAGTGTGTTAAAGCAGACGTATTAGCGGTTAAATATAAAGTTGTGAGATATACTTGTAAATGTGTGAAGCTTATAAATAACTTACAATTAAACTTACACCTAATTATACTTATAAATAACTTACAATTAAACGTACACCTAATACCACAAATGGGGGCTCGTCCGGGATCCTCTGACCAACAACTAGCCATATGTCATACAATAAAATATTAAAGAACAATATTAAACGTGTGAATTGAAAAAAAAAAACATTACTAAAAATCCTTCTTTTAAAGAAAGAAAGAACTTGAAAAGAAAATTTTAATTTAACCAAAAAGAAGCATAAAAGGTTTCTGGAATAGTTATTCTAATTAAAACATCAAATGAATAACACACAAACTTGAAAAAAAAAAAATCAGTAAAACTGTACCTCAAATTGAAGACACAAAAACAAAATCGCTGCAAAAACCGCTTCAAATACAAAACAAAATCGTTGCAAAATAAAAAAACTGTTCAAGCAACAACATAGAAAACAACAACATTATTAGTTCAACAACGTAGTAACCAACAAGTCAGTGCTAGTTGTAGAGAAAAAACAACAAAACGTTAAGAAAGAATTTGTGGAAAAAAAAACACACAAGACGGTCATAGTCAAGGTTAAACACAAAAGGAAAAGAACAATTGAAAAAATTAAAGAAAAAACTGATCCAGCAAAAGAAGCCGCTCTGCTCCGAAGCAGCAGAGACAGCGAAGGAAGAAAAAAAACAGCGAAGACAACAGCGAGTGACAGAAAAAAAAAACAGCGAAGACAACGGCAGTGACAGAAAACAAAACAGCGAAGACAACGGCAGTGACAGAAAACAAAAACAGCGAAGACAACAGCAGAAGTGTAGCAGCAAGCACCGGCCGATGAGTAGCAGCACTACATGCCATATGTACATCAATGATATGCCCTAGATAAGTAGACAATTTTATATAATTGGTACATATTTATTTTATATTATTGTTTTGTATAATATATTGGCATATATGTATTACCATACAAACAGTGTTGCCATATACACAAATCGTAGACCATTTCCAAATTGAGAATATACCGCGGTAAATTAAATTAATTTTTTTTTTATCTAATTAAATTAAAAGCAGATTAATTATATTAATGATAAGCGATTTATTTACGTGTTCAACAATTTACATGGTAATCAAACTATTTTATTTGTTTCAAAGATGTTGAAACAGAGTATATGGGAACACTGACATAATAATAATTGCCTTGTCTGAACTGGGACTAAGAAATTGCAAATAAGACAAATGTAAAACAAAAATAAATACAATTAGAATAGTGAAGATTTTAGATGTTGAAGATTATAGAGACGTTAAGAGAATTTGAAACGTAAAATAATAATTTGATAAAAATGTATATGTGTGCAATTAGATGAAGATGATATTTAAAATAGTAAGCTTAACAGCTGTTTAAAATTTGTGTAACGAAAAATTTTGAGTGCTTTTGATATGATGTTTGCGTGTTTATTACGTATAACATTCTTTTTGATTTAAAGCTTGATAGAGTGAAATCTTGATTTTTGAGTGTTTTAGACGTTTGCAAAAAAAAAAATTCCTTTTAAAATTTTTGTGACGGTTTCCTTTCGAATACCTTGGGTTATTTGTGGCGAAATAAATAAATCATAAAAACTTCATCTAATTGAACAACAAAGTGAGATAATTGAAATAAATTTGAATTTAAAAATTTTTTTTTTTTGATATCGTGAATTAAATTTGAAATTGTAAATCAAAGTAAATAACAAATTTCGATATTATTTTAAGATAAATTTCGTAGAAGTAGAAAAGGATAACGACACAGTGAGAGAAACAATTATACGGAAGAAAAGTTTCGTTTTATTCATTTTAAGCCCTCGTATGTGAACGAACAACATTTGGGAACTGAAATTGTGACAACAATAATTTTTAAAGTAAGTCCATTTAAAGTAAATCCATTAAGAGAACTTTCTTTTCTTCCGAGTTGTTTCGCTTCAGTAGTAATTAGCTTTTGTCGATTTTATCGAGGTTATATTTTATTGAACAAATTTTTCACACCGCACATTAGTGAATTTTGTAAGCACCGATCAGCATGACGAGCATTGACGACATTTTAAGTTTGACGGTAGAAGAATTAAAGGTCAGATTAGGGGAAGAGGACTTATATAATGTTTGACAATGTTTGGTGTTGGTCGTGAATAAAAAAGAAGACTTGTCGTTTTTAAGTCTAAAATGTTAATGCCTTATTTACTAACAATTACCCTGCTTATAAAGAACTTATGAGAAGTTCTAGACTTCTTCGCTAAAGAGAACTTTCTAAAGTACTCTTAATAATTATTAATACTAAGAGAGATGTTCTAACATACTCTCGATAATCTAATTTTACATTCAATTAGTTAATGGAGTGTGGCTTACTCATTGAATCAATGTCTAGTGGCGCGCGGCTTCACTCTCAGTTTCATTATTACTTACTGAGAATACAAGTGCTGCCGCATTCCATTCAGTACATTGACTATTGACCATATGTAGTGTATGTGTATGACTCGTGCCATAGAAATGAGAGCCACCCCATTATTTGTATATATGACGCTGCACGTTAGCATTTGGCCTACATTCGTACGCTACGTCATGTATACACGACACCCCGGTTCTAAAAAAAAAATCCTACAACTGTTTGTAATAAAAGTTGTTTGAATTGAATGGGTTTTGTTTTAAGTACAATATGATTCATTCTTGTTTATATTGTTTGGTTAATGTTTACAATAATTTTCGTTTAATTTTTAAAATGTAGTACGGTGTCTTTGAATTGAATGGGTTTTGTTTTAAGTGCAATATGATTCATTCTTGTTTATAGTGTTTGGTTGATGTTTACAATATTTTTCGTTTAATTGTGTTGGATTTTGGACTCTTGAAAAAAATATTCGGTAATCTGATTTATTTTAGTATATTTTGTTAATCTTCATATTACTAAGTATGGTTTTGAAGTTTTGGTTAATTGAGTCATGGATAGAAATGTACATGTTGTGTTGATTGAAATTTGAATTTGTACAGTAAAAATTAAATAAAAAAAACGATTAAACTTATTGAACTAAATTCTTATTCTATATAGTGTTACAATTTTTATTTCTACATTAACAAATTTATTAACGTACATATTTTTGTATATATTTATTTGTTTTTGTTTATTTGTGTGCATATTGTTTTCTTTTATACATTTTGTTTGTTTGTCAATTTTTTTCATTATATTTCTTTAATAAATTTTTATGTAATATTTTCTCTTTATCTTTAATTTTCAAAGTGACATTTAAGTCATCAATTTTAGTTACTTCATATGGTCCCCTATATGGAGCTTCATATTTTTTTCTATTTTCTACTTTAACTAGTACTAAATCTCCTATTTTTAATTGTAAGCTGTTTTCCTTATTAAATGAATTAAGTCTACGTTTTTTTTTACCTCTAGTATTATTTCCCTAGCATAATCTAATGATTTTCTTAACCTAATTTTGAGCTCATTTGCATAATTATCTATATTGTATATTTTGTCATTGTCTGTAAATTTTTCACCCGGTACGTTTGGTAATTTTCCAAAAACCAATTCAAATGGGGAGTATTCTGTATCGATATGTGGTGTTATGTTATATGCAAATGCGTAGTATGAAATCCATTCGTGCCAATTATCTTCATCTACGAAAGACAAAAAGTATTCATTTAGGACTCTATGATTCCGTTCGACTGTACCTAAAGTCTCGTGATGGTATGGCGTTGAGAATCTCTGTTCTATTTTTAACAAATTGCATACTTCCCTTAAAAGTTCGTTTGTAAATTCTGTACCCTTGTCAGATTTTAAAGTTTTAAATGTCCCATATCTTAATATCAAACCCTCAACCATAGCCTTTGCTATTGATTTGGCTTCTTTTGTCTCCATAGGAACTGCTATAATATATTTTGTCAGTTCGCACTGCATTGTCAGTATGTATCTGTAAAAACCTGATGGACGCAGTGGTCCTACTGTGTCAATTACCACGGTCTCAAAACTATTCCCAGGTGTGTCCGTTATATTGAATGGTTCTTTTGTGTGCCTTATCTGTTTGTTCCTTTGACAAAGATCACACGTTGACACATATTTTCTTACCATCTTGTGCATATTCTTCCATACATATTTTTGTTTAAGCCTTATTAAAGTCTTTCTTATCCCGAAATGACCTCCGCATGGTGTGTTGTGATACAATTTAATCAATTTTGTTCTCTCTTCGCTGTCTATTATGTTCTGAGGTTTAGTATATAGTATAATTTTGACGTCATTATTATTTTCAATCTTGTTAAATTTTTCTTTTGATTTCCCATGGGTTATAATATCAAATATTTCGTCACCTTTTTCCAGTGCGAATATAGCATAGTTCAATCTGCTTAACCTGAAACATAGTTTCTCCAACATATTATCTAGATAAATGGGATTATCACTACATTTTACGATCGTGTGGTTCACAGAATGATTGTCTTCAATTCGTAAATATTCCTTTGTCGACTTTGTTAATATAAATTTTAGTTTTCGTGCACGTTTTATATCTTTCATGGATGTACATCCCCACATTTTGAGTTCATGACGCTCAATAGAAGATGATTCATCTTTTTCCTTAATTTCATATTTATCCTCATTATCAATTTTATCATTATTTACCTCATTTTGTATCATTTTCCTTTTCATTGTTCTAGTGATCACCAGCGTCTTTTTGCTTAATTCGTTAATTTTATTGGGTACCATAGCTTTCAATATGTCAGAATTTAATTCTATTCTTGATAATGCGTCTGCATTTGTGTTGCTTGTCCCTTTTTTAAATATTATTTCGAAATCATAATCCGATAGTTCTAGTCTAATTCTTGTTAATTTAGAATTCGGGTTTTTATGAGAAAACAATGCGACTAATGGACGATGGTCAGTCACTACAGTAAACTTTCTGGCATACAGGTATGGACGAAAAAATTGTATTCCCCAGTATATGCCCAATAATTCTTTCTCTATTACTGGTTTGTTCCTTTCATGCTTGTTCAATGAACGGCTTGCGAAAGATATAGGTCTATCTTTGCCAATTTCTCCCTGCGATAATATTGCTCCCAGCGCATAATCCGATGCGTCTGTTGTTAGTATAAATTGTTCCTCAAAGTTTGGATATTGAAGAATCGGTGGACTTATTAGTTTGCTTTTTAATGTTTCAAAAGCCGTTTGACATTGTGTTGACCATTCAAATTTTGCACCTTTTTTTAACATAGCATTCAAACAACTTGCCGTTTTAGCGAAATCTTTTACAAATCTTTTATAGTAATTACAAAATGCCACGAATCTTCTCACCTTCTTTGGAATGGGATAT
Source organism: Cordilura impudica (assembly GCA_963682025.1). NCBI lineage: Eukaryota > Metazoa > Arthropoda > Insecta > Diptera > Scathophagidae > Cordilura > Cordilura impudica. The sequence continues at coordinate 180,069,251 of OY821520.1, read as the reverse complement.
CTAGTTATTGCATCAAATTTTGATGGATCCGGCTTGATGCCGTTGGGAGTAATCAGATGACCAAGATATATCACCTCCGGTCTCAAAAATTTACATTTATCCGGATTTAGTTTCAAATTATATCTCCTTAGTCTGTCGAAAACCCTCACTAAATTGTGATTATGGTGTTGTATGCTACAACCGAACACTATGATGTCGTCAACATAGAGAAATGCCTCTGATTCCAAACCCGACAGTGCTATTGTTAGCATACGCTGAAAACTGTTTGACGATATTTTCAATCCAAAAGGTAGTCTCTTAAACTGAAAATGACCATTAGGTGTAGAAAAAGCTGTATATGGTCTGGACTTTTGATCTAGCTCAATTTGGTGGAATGAGCTCGTCATATCCAAAGTTGAAAAATACTTGGCTCTGCCAAGTCTGTCCAAAATGTCATCCAAACGCGTTAATGGAAACTTATCATTTATAATTTTGTCATTGAGTTTCCTAAAATCCACGACCAATCTCCATTCTCTTTTGTCCGTGTGGCCCTTTTTCGGAACCAATAGTAATGGTGCGTTATATGGACTAATGGATGGTTCAATTATGTTCTTCGCCAATAGTCCCTGGACCTGAGAATCTATTTCCGTTGTGTGTGTGGTAGGCGGTAATTCTTTATGTATACTGGATTTTTGTCATGTAAGTCTATTGATTGTGTGTAGAAGTTATTTGTGGTAAGGTCTTCATCCTTAATATGAAATATCGATTGGTATTCTCTCAGTATTGATTTAAGTTCCCGCACGTCCTCATCATTCAAGTCTTTCAAATTTAAACTTTCCAATAATTTCTTAAACCTTATTTCCGCATCTCTGTTATTACCTCCAACACTTTTGACCGAACAAATCTCATAATCCCTCAATGGCATGGTCTCCACTCTCATGCTCTCAATTGTTATTATCTCAATCGTTACATTCAACAATTTAACGTGCTGGTTTCCCCTTTTGGGTACTATTGCATTTGCCAAATAAACTCCTTTCGTTATTTCCCTATTCAATATAACAGCGTCCTCCTCTAGTTTCACATTAAATGGTACAATTATTTCGCTTCTGCCTGGAATTGTTATCTTATTAACTCTAAAAACATTATCGTGAATCGGGATCGTCATAGTCCCATCACCAATGCTGAAAGTTAGCACATATCTATCATAATCGATATTACATCTATATTTAGTTAAAAAGTCTCTACCCAAGATTCCATCGGTATTTATTGGTATATTATCTGTAACCATTTGCACTTTATGCTGAATTTTCACATCGTTTATTTTTATTCCTATCGTTGTTGAACCAAGTGATCTAATTATTTGTTCCGAAATCCCCGTCAAATTACAGTAGTCATCAGGATCTTCCTGGTATCTATACAAAAATTTCTGTTTACAAAGCGATATGTCCGCACCTGTATCTATCAAAAATGTAATTTCCTTGTCCGTGTCATCAATATTTAATCTAACGTAATTTCTAAGGTTCGATGCTATACTGTATATCTTTGTGGTTTCTACTGTGCTGTTTCCGAAGACTGGGATGTTATCATCTCCGGAATTTGGGAGTTTCCCTGGTTCTGTATCTGATTCACATTACGATATCTTCTATTATTGTTATTTCTATTGCTACCTCTTTCTACGTTGTTATTATTATTCCTATAGTTATTAGTGTTATTTCTATTGTTGTTATAATATGTCTTGTTCCTGTAGTTGTTATTATTGTTAGTGTTCCTATTATTGTTGTGGTTGCTTCTATTCGTATTATTTTGGTATGCATTGTTCCCTCTATTTCTATTACCAATCCAGTTATTGTGTCTTTGGCTATTATTACCATTAAGATTCCTATTATTGTTGTTAAAGTTGTTATTATTCCTACGACCACTGTTATTTGTTCCAGAATTGCTGAATTGTGCCCTATTAAATAAAATTTGATTCTGCTTTATTCTCGATTCTGATTTTTCTGCTATCTTTAAAGCGTCCGTAAAAGTCGTCACCTGACTGGCATCTATAGTGGATACCGTCTGAGCATTTTGTAATCCATTTCCGAAAGTGTTATACGCTATTCTACTATTTGTATTCACTATCGCGCTTCTGTTTGCCTCGCCTTCTTCAGCAATTCGAATTTCATTTAGTTCTGCTATTAAGTTTTCTATCCTGTTGGCAAAACCAGTAATGTTATTATCTTTTTGCCTTAGTCCGGTTAGTTCATTTAGGATGGTGTTCGAGCTTTTCAATGACTTATATGTTGTTTTAGAGCTGCTATAGGCTCATCTACCGTAGTGGGTGCATTACTCTGCCTTACTCTATTCTGTACCTTACTGTCCAATTTTGCATTAAAGACGAATTCTAGGAAAAAATTTTGTTTGTCTTGTGGTATCGTTTGTGCCACTAATTTTAAGCTCGTTACAAATCCTAACATATCCTCTTTTCTACCAGTGAATGATGGTATCAATTTTGACACTGCAGATAATTCACTCAACTCCATATTTGTTATTACTATTTCTGGTCTATGCTCTAAATTATTTTTCTTTTCACTATGTCTTTCCAATAATTCAATTGCTTCTAATTTTAGTTTTTTAAATTTTGCCAAAAATGTTTCGCCAACATCAATGGGTATCTTATCATCTATAATTGTATCTTCTATATTCTTTTGTAAATTTTCTATCTCTACTCTTTTATTATTTACCGTCTCCTGTGAATAAGGTCGGTTTAAAGATTTTCTAGCATTTGCAATTAATGCTTCTAAAGAATGTATGACATTCTCCATATGAACCAATTATTGACAATATTAATGTATTTCTTTTTACTTTTCCTTTATTGATATTTATATAATTTTGATTCACACATGTATATAAAATATTTTCTTAAAATCATTATATAATTATAATATAAATACAATAAAATTCATCTTCCTTTCATATACATATATAATAAAAAAAAATGTTCTTTTTTTTTTGCTTTTGTTTTTCTGTTACAATTTAATTATTGTTGAATTTCAGACATTTATTCTATATATTTTTTTTTGTTCTTTTTTTTTTTTTGTTTTCAGGAAATAATGATTTTCTCAAAAGTTTCTTTTTTTTATTTTTATTTTTCTTTAAATTGCATTACGTACTGAATGCCTACGGATTTGTTTTTTTACGTATTTCTTTAAATATTTTATTACTACTACTACGGTTGTCATAGCGCAAATCAGTATTAATACTTCAAAACTAACGCTTACCGCTGTTGGAGCGTTTACCGTTGCTGTTACTACTTCCTTTATCTTCGTTTGTGTGCTACCCATTATTAAATTTTATTTCAATTCTAAATATTTTTTACACTACAATATCTTTGCATAATTTATAAACTTTACTTCAATTTGTGTTATGTTCTCTATTAATATTCTTTTAAAATTTTGCTGGAAATGTTGTAGTTCTGGTGCTGTTGAATTCATTCTCCTATATAAATGTTGGTCTGAGGTCGATGTTAAGATTGGCAGGTTTTGTATGTCATTATTCTGCTTTTTGCCATAGTTGTTGTAATTCTTCGCCCATGTAACTGTTGTTATTTGTATTGCTGTTCGTGCAGTCAGACTGGCTTTTCTTGGTTGTTGCTGTTGCTGTGGTGTTTTTATTGTATTATCAGTATGTATATCATCATTAGCTGTTGTTGTCATCCATAGGATCCATTTTCTGAAATTAACTCAAATTTGCTTTCTGCTATCCTTAAAACCAAAAAGGATCAAGACTAAGCGTAAGCTATGTTTGTCTTTTTCCTTTTGCTGTAAGATTAAGCAAAATTAAATTTAGCAAGATTAGATTGCTATATTTTTTAATTTTTGCTTCTTATCTTGTAGCAATCGGCAGGACATCAGAAGGATGCAGGTAAGCTGGGCAGGATCGCCATATAATGTTTGACAATGTTTGGTGTTGGTCGTGAATAAAAAAGAAGACTTGTCGTTTTTAAGTCTAAAATGTTAATGCCTTATTTACTAACAATTACCCTGCTTATAAAGAACTTATGAGAAGTTCTAGACTTCTTCGCTAAAGAGAACTTTCTAAAGTACTCTTAATAATTATTAATACTAAGAGAGATGTTCTAACATACTCTCGATAATCTAATTTTACATTCAATTAGTTAATGGGGTGTGGCTTACTCATTGAATCAATGTCTAGTGGCGCGCGGCTTCACTCTCAGTTTCATTATTACTTACTGAGAATACAAGTGCTGCCGCATTCCATTCAGTACATTGACTATTGACCATATGTAGTGTATGTGTATGACTCGTGCCATAGAAATGAGAGCCACCCCATTATTTGTATACATGACACTGCACGTTAGCATTTGGCCTACATTCGTACGCTACGTCATGTATACACGACACTTACCTAAGGCCGGTAACAAGGCTGAGTTGCAGGATAGGTTGATCGAACATTTGGGGCTAAGGCGCGAGGACGAAACTGACTCCGAGTATGGGGATCCCTCAGCGGTGATGGAACGTGCTGTAGTTATGCGCGGGAATACCTTTACACTACGGGACATTCAGGATTCGGTATCAAATTTTTCCGGTGACGGTCTGCCAGATGTGGGCCAGTGGCTAAGGGAATTCGAAGACGTGGCAACCACAGTCGGTTGGAATGAGTTGCAACGATTTATTTATGCTAAACAGCTGCTGAAGGGAGCCGCGAAAATTTACGTCAAAAGCGAATCGGATATAACAAATTGGCAAACCCTGAAAAGTTCGTTGGCAAAAGAATTCGGTATAAAGTTGTCATCATTACAAATTCATAAGCTTTTGTCAAACAGACGGAAAAAATACAACGAGACATTCCGAGAATACTTGTATAGCCTTCAAGAGATCGGTAAACCAATTGAGATTGACGGCGAAAGTCTTATCGACTATTTTATACAGGGAATCAAGGATTCAACCATCAATAAATCAATTCTATACCAGGCTCGAAATATAGATGATCTGAAGGAAAAGCTGAAAACGTACGAGAAAATCAGAATAGCCGGAGAGTCATCAAACTCGAAGGGGATCGTTTTCGAATCGCAGCAAGCTATAAACACGAAAAATGATAAACGCTGTTTTAAATGTGGAGATAAGGGTCATATGGCAAATGAATGTAGGAAGCTTGAAGTAAAATGCTTCAAATGCAGACAATTTGGCCATAAAGCATTTGATTGCAAGAGGGGTGGAAACAATGAAAGACAAAATGACGGAAATAACAACAGAGCCGGAAATAACAACAGAGCCGGATATAACAACAGAGCCGGAAATAACAGCAAAGCCGGAAATGACAACAGAACGGCAAATAACAACGTCCATACATTAGCTGACGATGTCACACCTTCGAGAAGAATTTTTACAGAGATTGAAATTAACGGTAGAAAAATATCAGCAATAGTGGATACCGGAAGCGACATAAGTGTTATCCGATACGACACATTAATGACGCTAAGCGATGTAGAATTGGAACCAAACTATAAACTATTAACAGGAATAGGAGGTAAAACAATAAAAACTTTAGGGAGTTTCAAAACTCACATCAAACTGAAAACAGCGGTAGTTTTAATAAGTATACACGTAGCTAAGGAAAATGACATATTATATTCAGCTGTAGTAGGTAACGATATACTAAGGCAAGTGGATCTAATAATAGATGCAGAGGGGGCGAAATTTCGTCAAAAACCCAAGAATGACCATTGCTAAAAATAAACGAAAATATCATTGCTGACATGCCTATTCGCGAAGACAAGGCAACGATAGACATCAATCAAATCGCTGAACTTAATGATGATTTTGTCGAAATAATGCATGCAGCAGCAAATGGAGAATTTACGGAATACGAAATCAAGCTGGAACACCTCAATAGGAAGACAAAAGAGAAGATCAGTCATAGAATTAAATCATACAGGCCAGTAACACCAAAAACTTACCCCGTGAAAATGAGAATTATTTTAAATGATGATATACCTATAGCACATAGACCTCGTCGAGCACCATATCCGGACCAGTGTGCAATTGAAAATCAGGTTAAAGAATGGTTGGAGGATGGAATTATAAAACACAGCTATTCCGAATATTCAGCGCCAGTAGTGTTGGTTCGGAAAAAAGATGGAACCAAACGTCTATGCTGTGACTACCGAAAACTAAATGAGAAGATTATACGAGACAACTTTCCGATGGCAGTGAAGGATGACATCATCAATAGACTTAAAAGAGCAAAAGTCTTCACAACACTAGATTTACGAAACGGATTTTTTGACGTGCCAATTGAACCAGAGTCGCAGAAATTTCTTTTGTAACTAATTCTGGACAATATGAGTTTCAATTTGTACCTTTTGGTTTATCGAATTCACCAGCAGTTTTTTGTAGATATATAATTTCAGTTTTCCGTGAATTGATTAATGATGGAACGCTAGTGGTCTATATGGATGACATTGTTATACCATCCAAAGATGAAATTGAAGGTAAGGAAAGGTTAGAGAAAGTTTTAAATGTCGCGGAAGCAAACGGGCTTGAAATAAAATGGGCAAAATATCAATTCCTACAGAGGAAAATAAACTTTTTAGGCTACGTTTTTGAGGACTCTACAATCTGCCCTTCACCTGATAAAATAAAAACAGTCATAAATTATCCACTACCAAAATCGCAGAAAGCTGTACAAAGATTCTTGGGGCTTACGTCATTTTTACGCCGATTTATCCCAGGCTACGCATCTATGGCTAGACCACTTTCGAATCTGTTAAGGAAAGACGTAAAATTTAAAATAGAAGATGAAGAGATATTAGCGTTCAAGCAGTTAACAAATTCGATGATAAATCCGCCAGTACTTAAAATTTTTGACCCGAAGTCGGTTACAGAGATACATACTGATGCAAGTTTATATGGTTATGGTGCAGTGTTACTGCAAAAAGACGAAGATATGCAATTCCATCCAGTGGAATACATGAGCAGAAAAACTACAGAGACAGAGCAAAAATACCACTCCTACGAGCTAGAAGTCTTAGCTGTAATAGAAGCACTTAAAAAATGGAGGATATTCGTACTTGGAATACCGATAAGAATTGTCACTGATTGCAACGCATTTGCATTAACAATGCGCAAACAAGACGTGCCAACAAGAGTTTCCAGATGGGCCCTTTTCTTGCAAGAGTTTGACTATGAAATAGAACATAGACCAGGAACAAAAATGAAGCACGTAGATGCCCTAAGCCGTTTAACATGTCTCATGATTGAAGATTCCTTAGGTCACAGGTTAAAACAAGCACAAATGCAGGACGATTGGGTTAAAGCGGTACGGAAAATATTAGAAAAGGACTCATACGAAGATTATTTCATTAAATTTGATATTCTGCACAAAGACCCTAACAACGAATTAATAGTAGTACCGAAATCAATGGAAAGAGAAATAATCCAAAGGGCGCACAGGCAAGGACATTTCGCTACTCGCAAGACGCAGGAAATTATAAAAAAGTCATACTACATTCCCAAACTCTCAGATAAAGTTGAAAACATAATTAAGAGCTGTGTAGAATGTTTAGTTTCTGAAGCGAAAAGAGGTCGCAAAGAAGGATTCCTCATTCCAATCGACAAAGCAGATATTCCTTTGTTAACATATCACATAGATCACGTAGGGCCGATGGAATGTACCCGCAAGCAGTACAACTACATTTTAGTTGTCGTCAACGCTTTCTCCAAGTTTGTTTGGCTATACCCCACTAAGAGTACCGGCTCAAACGAAGTTGTAGATAGATTGACGAAACAAGCAATCATTTTTGGAAACCCGAGCAGAATAATAACCGATAGAGGTAGCGCATTTACGTCTAATCAATTCGAAGAATACTGTAAATCACAACATATACAACACCTTCTTATAGCAACAGGTGTACCCAGAGGAAATGGCCAAGTAGAGAGAATGAATAGCACAATAATCAGTATGTTAACGAAGTTGTGCGTAAAAAGACCCGATAACTGGTATACACACGTGGGCCGAGTCCAACAAGTTCTTAATAATACTCCACCTAGAAGCACAAAAGTCACACCATTCAAATTACTAACCGGCCTGGAAATGAGAAAGGGTGACGATACAGACATTCAGCAAATACTCAGCGAATTAGCAGTAGAAACTTTAAACTCTGAACGCGGCAGAACAAGACAAGAAGCTAGAGAAAACATATTAGAGATACAGCAAGAAAATCGTAGGGAATACAACCGCAAGAGAGTCCCAGAGATAGAGTACAATGTCAACGAGTTGGTCGCCATTAAGCGAACCCAGTTCGGAACCGGTATGAAGTTGAGACCGAAATTCCTTGGACCCTACCGAATCACAAAGCTAAACCATGGTAGATATGAAGTCGAGCGAGTAGGAAACTTTGAAGGGTCAAAAAACACTACTGCCGTCGTAGACATGATGAAACGTTGGGAAGAACATTCGAGGGCGAATGTAAGGTCAGGAGGGCCGGATGTGGGATTGGGTTAGAACAGAGTACTACGGACAGACAAGGCAGACATAGACAGACAGAGGGAGAGTAAGAAGAAAAACGATAGAACAGACAGACATAATAAAAATCAATTGAATAAGACGAGGAGTTGTGATCAGTGAGTGTGTTAAAGCAGACGTATTAGCGGTTAAATATAAAGTTGTGAGATATACTTGTAAATGTGTGAAGCTTATAAATAACTTACAATTAAACTTACACCTAATTATACTTATAAATAACTTACAATTAAACGTACACCTAATTATACTTACATATAAATAACTTACAATAAAACTTATAAATGAATTTGTAACTCAACACGGTATTATAAGAACCATAATTTTGTCGCCAAATAAAATATTAAATAAAGCCAATACCACATTAAAGATGGTACCCAAATTTTTGGTTGAATATACATTTTGAATTGGTTCATAGTGATAACTGGTTCAATACTCTGGTTAACTGATTTACGTTTAATAATTAGGTATTTAGATTTAGATGGATTTAGACTAGATTAGTATTAAGATTTTTACATTTAGCTCTTAAGGATTTTAATTTAGTAAAATATTCAGTATCTTCAAACGTGCGTGTTATTTAAATTCGTATAAATAATATTCACATTTTATTTATAATTATATTAAATCTGAATTTTAATGCCTAGTTTTAAGACTTTCATTAAAAAACATTTACTCATGTTAACTTTAAACTGAATTAGAATATTGAAATATTTATAATGTTAACAAAATTGTTATTTATTTTCATTCCTATTATTTTTCCCAAAGAAAATGTATTTATGACATTCATTGTCCTCTCATTGCACATACTCTGCAAGGCGGGCGGTAATGTTAATGTCAAAGTGTTGATTTACTTTATCACTACTCCCATCTATGCGATTTTTTGTTTATGGACAAATGAGATAGAAAGTTATCGCAATTACTTCCTATCTTTGTCTAGCATAAATGCCTAAAATAAATGTCAAACCAATAGAAATGTCATAAATACATATTTCCGCTTCAACATAAAAAAAGTTTTTGCTTCTTGTCAACCTAGCATTCATATTGGTAAGATCTATTTTTTCTCCATTGTTCAATAAACTAAATATTCCAATTCCTAATTCTGCCTTTTCTTCGTTTTATTTCATGGTGGATTTGGGATATTTTAATTATTGCTGAGAAACAAAATCATACATTGATTTTGTTCCTATCTCAGCTAATTGTTTTACCAATCCAGATCTAATAGTCCATCTCCAGCTACACAAACATATATTCCAACTCTATTCGGATATTTTACATCTCTCAAGTTCAACTGCAAATGGCAACAAAAGGGATTCGAAACCAAATTTGTTTTTAATTAAATTTGTTTTTAAATATTTATTAAAATATATGTATGTATGTATATATGTATATGTACATACTTATAATATATGAAATGTAAATAATGAGAATAGAAAAAAAAATCTATGTAATTGATTTTATTTATTAATTTTTTGTTTTTAATGTTTCGAGCTTGAAATGTCAATTTTAACATTGTTTTTGACAGAAGTTCATTTTGTATCGATAACTTTAGTAATATTTTTGACAGTTTGCCACTTATCTTAATATAGCTGAACTCTATGTATCTGATAAATTTTCATATTGCAATATATTTGCACTTTTCAAAAAAAATTAAACAATGCAATAAAAATCTAGTGTCATAAGGGCTTAATGCACATCATTGCTTGAATATTTTAGAATTCAATGCGAGTATTTGATAATATCTTACTTACCGGGAACAGTTTTTTTATTTTTAAACTCCATTTTCTGTTCAATAGGATTTTCCTTTCTTTGTAAGAGATGTTGAAATTTTTCGCAAAGCATGTCATGTGATTTTATTATATGTTTCAAAATAGTCATCAGAGCTGTGATCATTAAAGGTCCATAATTAGAAATTGGTTTTCGTTTCCAAATGCGTCTTATTGCATGAATGGCCATGTTATGGATTTTTATGAGATAGGAAAATGGTTCAAATTTGCTTTGGTCCTGATAAACCATTGAAGTTATTGTGTATGGTGAATCTAATATTGATCTAGGGTTCACCATTTTCTCTAAAAGTTGCAACCATGCATACAAAAACTCACCAGATCCCACTGGAAAATCATTTTCATCGTCGTCAAAATTTTCAAGTATATTTTCAGTTTGAACTGCATTGGCATATGTTTTTCTATGAACTGATGTATCACCAACTTGTAGAGCCCAATAAAACATTTCAAAAAAAGCTTCTATTCCATTTTCTCCACAAAACTGCGAAAGCATTAAATGAAACGCACTTCGTTTATCATCAAAAAGCATAGGCCCAGTAAACCCAACGGAACATATTAGAAATGTAAGTTTTAACTTAATTGCCGATTTAGGCAATATATTGTCATGAGAAAAACCATTTACTAGTATGGAGCTTAATACACGTGCAATATTAATTGAATCTCGTGTTGGAAGTCTGCTACTAGAAACATTTGCTGAAAAATTATTAAGCCTTCTTGGTCGAGTTTCAGGTGTCCCAACAGCAAGTTTAACTAAGGTACCAAAAAGCTCCGCTAAAGTCCTTCCTAATCTTGATGATGCTGCCAAAAGGCTTTTTGTATACCTTATTTGTTCTTCTGGCCTTAACTGAAAAATATAAAATTGGTTTTTAGATAGTTTTAATAAAAAAAAATAAATAGTTTAAAGTCAAATTTATATAAAAAAAAACTAAAAGCTCTAGTCTGCTGAAAATCCACATTTCTGGAGATAAGAACTGGCGTTAGTGAGAACGATATAGTTCGAGTATCCGAATGAAAAGTATCAAGTAATATTGAGCATTGAAAATTAATTTACCGACACCCGTGTCTGGTTTTGTATTATTCAGTCATTATCTCTATTTTCTATAATCTTTAACAATATTATTACAAAATGTTTTTATGTACGAAATAGAAAAAATACAACATTTTGATGTCATATAGCCCTTATTGCAATCAAGTATTGTTAATGTGTATTTTAAAATAAGTAGATGCTCCATAAAAAAAGTCAAGAAATAATTACTGAGTGAAAAAAATTTTTTTAAATTCAACGTTTTTAAAACGGACTTAAAAGTATAAAATAATTTTTCATTGCCATAAATAGATTGCGAAACCAATATAGATGGTTCTAATAATGTTTGATTGTGAATTTTTAATTGATGGAAATACTAGTAATATTTAAAACCAAAAACGTTGGGCGCATACATTGGGTAATTGATGCGTGAGTAGTTCACCTAAGTCACTGTTCTTTGACTTAAACGTGTGTCAATTAAAAAGTACATTAATATTTAACCGTAGTTAGAATTTTGTTGCATGCTTTGTGTTTCGATCCCAACTATTTTATTGATGAATTTTAGTCATTTATGCTTTGAAAGTCTTAAATTCGGCTATTATTATTAAACCACTTAAGTACAATTTTATTGGATTGCAAGTTATATGAACTGTTTTCTTATCACAACTACTCTTTACTATTATTTAGTTTTAAATAATAGTTTTAAATCTTACTAGTATTTCCATCAATTAAAAATTCACAATCAAACATTATTAGAACCATCTATCTTGGATTTGAAATCTCTTTATGGCAATGAAAAATTTTTTTTATACTTTTTAGTCCGTTTTAAAAACTTTGAATATTCAAAATTTTTTACTTAGTAATTATTTCCTCATTTTAAGTCTTGTAGTAGGTGTGGTGAGTTTGAGTTTGGTGAGTTTGAGTTTGGTGTGTTTGAGCGTGGTGGGTTTGAGTGTGGTAGGTTTGAGTGTGGTGTGTTTGAGTGTGGTGAGTTTGAGTGAGGTGAGTTTTATATTGCTGTAAAATTAGCCGAGATAAAGCATTCCTAAAGTTGGAGTTGTATGGGCGGGGCCACGCCCTGATCTCCAACGACAAGCACATTTAGGAAAAATGTTGGAAACGAATGTATGTATCAATATACCAAATTTCGTTAACATTGATAATACAAGTGCCGAGATAAAAAGTATTTCATTATTTGTGGGCAGTGCCACGCCCATACAGAAAAAATGTTTATATAATATTGCATTGTCATCCAGTTCTGAGCTATGTTGAAATTTTCAAGTCTTTAGCTTAGCGGGAAGTTACTTTAAAATCAATTCCAAGATTCCTACGGAACATACAAACACACAAACAGACAAGAAAGCGACCTAACAAAAACGTTTTAATAAATATATTTTAGCAATTTTCAGTAAATCAAAGATTTGACCATATTTAGAATAAAATAGGGCCCCCGTCCAATCAAAAATCATAAAGCTTCGGTATAGTTAGCCGTATGAGTAATCAATATAAACAAAATTTTGATCATCACCAATAAACAAAGAAATATATATTCTAGAAAACAAAAATATAAAGAAGTATGTGAAAGAAATAAAGTTGAATACTACCAACTACTGGAGAACCAAATAAATTTTGTAAAAAAACAACAATGATTGGTGGAACCTTATAAAGGAAAACGAAATCACAGAACTTCAACATGACCTTAAAATAGATGCACACGTATTTAAGTTTTACTTTTTTACTGAACCCTGCATCTAAATCAAATGATATTGTATATGCAGCAATGTTACAGAGCGATAATGATTTGGATCGACCCATATATACGATAGATATACGAAATATATTTTCTAAGGCAAAATATAACAAGGCTCCTGAAGAGGACCGTTCAATATTATATTTGAAGCGGCAAAATTAGTTTAGAAATTTGTTACAAGTATAATCGTTCCCATTTTTAATAAAAGCGATAGGATATCCCTACCAACTACATCACGGGATTTCATTTATGAATACCATCGTATTCATGGGTATCTTAAAAGAATAAATCTGTGGTTAATTAAAAATAACGTTATTACAGAATATCAAGCATGATTTACAGAAGGATATTTAACGGTAGACAATTTGTATAATTTAGCAGCAACTACTAGCCTCAACTACAAGGAAAATAACAAGGGCAGAGTTTCAAGAAAATCGCTATTACACTAGTAGGCATAATTATTTTGACAAAAACAAAATGATGCATTTTTGTATTCAATTTTTAGTTGTCTTTATAAAATATGATTATTTTTTTTGTTTTGTTTAGATATTGCTAATATAAACTAAAAAACAAGAAAATTATAGTCGGTCTAGACCGACTATACGATACCCTATACCATGCGTTTAGAAACCCTATCTCTTAGGCCCAATTAACTGGACATAGAAAATAAGCAAAAGCCAAATTTGAGTGGGATTTTTATTAATTTTTTTGGCTGCAGATATGAAAAAGTTCATATCGGATGCTATATCTATATAGGGACTAGGTCCAAAAATGGACCGATCCTGATCATGTTTGGTAAAGTCTCTTGTATTTTGCAAAAATATATACAAACAAAATTTGAGAAGAATCAGTGCAATATTTTTGTTTTTTAATAGATTTAAGTGAAGATCGGGAAGCAGCTCTGCATGGGGTCAAAGGGATCATTTTTGGACTACTCATTAATGGATGTAATGAACGCATACAAACCCAATTTGAGTAAGATCTATATGACAATTTGGATCTTATGGCAATTTATGTCGATTTCATATGGGTAATTTGTATGGGGGCTAGGTCTGAACATGGACCGATTCTCACCAATTTCAATAGCGTTCATCCCATGGCCGATAAAAGCTTATATACCAAATTTCATCAAAATATATTCATATTTGCGACCTGCAGTTTGATTACAAGGTTTACATGGACACACAGACAGACGGACGGACGGACGGACGGACATTGTTAAATCAACTCAGAAAGTGATTCTGATTCGATCGGTATAATTAAAGATGGTATAATTAATATTTTTGGTTGTTACAAACAGCAGCACAAAGTCATTATACCCAAACCACATAGTGGTATAGGGTATAATAACTAGAGTTTCTTTCATAAAAAATTAAAAAGATATGAATGAATGTAATTTTGAGGTGTTGGCATAAGTATTTTGACAAGTTATTATTATTAAAAAAAGAAGCTTAAAATTTCACAAATGTATAGAAATTTAATTATGAGTTAATAAAATGTATAGCCCCCTTTCATTTCAATAACTTTTGGAAGGCGTCTTGGACCTAAGTCCAGTAAATTTTGAAGAACCTCTGATGATATCTCATTCCAAAGGGAAGTCACCTCGGAAATTGTCTCTTCTTTGATTTTATGTAAATAATCAATTCTTTTAGAGACCACACGTTTTTAGTGGTATTCAAGTCTGGACTTTGGGGTGGCCAGTCCAGAGTAGTAACACCAACATCCTTCAAATATTTTGACATCATCCTGGTTTTGTGGCATATGACATTGTCCTGTTGCAGTATAAATGATTCTCCGATCAACCTGTCACCGGAAGGGAAATCGTTATCATTTAGGGTGCTCAAACATTGGCCTTGGTACATCGAGCCGGCGATGAGAACCAAGTTACCCAACCCATTGTTCGCAATGTACCCCCGGAACATGACAGAGCCTCCTCCATGGCACACTTTTTGGATTTCGTAGCTGTGGCAGGCTTACAAAAATCTTTTGTTTTGATGAGTTGAACTCAAAGGAGCTTTGATCTGTCCATAGAACGATTCTCCAAAACTCTTTTGGTTTCTGAAGATGCTCCATTGGGAAGGCCAATCTTTTCAGCTTGTTCACATCTGATATGGAGGTATGTTCTTGCTTTGTATGTTTTAAAATCTCTTTCTTTTAAACGTCGCCCGAACACTGCGCTCACTGATTGGATTCTTGTCCGACTGATTCCATTGATTTACAGCAGATTGAGCCTTTAGTTGAATATTTTTGTGAAATTCCCGCAGAAGGATTCGGTCTTCAATTAGCGTTGTTATGCTTTTAGCACCTGTTCTAGTTAAATTTCTGATGTCATTATGTTCCTTAATTTTTTAGTTTGATAGTCCACTGTTTGGCGCGACGAGTTAAATTCAATGTCTTTTACTGCGACGCCAGAATTAAAATTGCCAATATTGAAGCTCTAGCAACACAGCTTAACTCAGCCGTTTCTCCAATGGTCTCCAATAACTTTTATTCAATATTTTATTTGAATATTATAAACAAATATCAATAAAATTTCAATACCAAAGTTATTAGATTGTCACTTGTGAAGCCATGCGCGGACACTGCCACAAAGATTTTGTCAAAATACTTATGCCACGAAAAAATTCGCTGTCTGCTTGCTTTCTTATCAGCAGAATGAGAATGCAAAACGTAAACTACAAAATATTGGACACGCGTATAGCTATAAATATGGATTTTATTTGGAACATAACCCGTGTACCATTGGTTCATGCAATCAAACGTACTGGACAAGAAAGCATCACAGTTGCGTATGTCAAAATAATTATGCCGACTAGTGTATATGTATAAACTACAGAGCATTAGTAAGTATATCTATAAAGACGAACGGAATGATTGTAAGCATATACAGTACAACTAAATTCATAGTCTGGAACGGAGAAAATTTGTCAGATCCTTGCTCAGGAGTGAAAAAGGGTTGTTTGCTATCACCAACGCTGTTTTCAATATACTTAAACGACTTACATTCTCATTTAGGAGATAGAGTGAGAGCAGGGTCCACATATATCCGGCTGTTAATGTATGCTGATGGCATTGCAATTTTGGCAGATATTATACTCAAAATGAAAATTACGATAGATAAACTCGAAGCGTATTGCGAAATGTGGAGCCTCGAAGTAAATTTGAAAAAAATCTGAAATTACGATATTCAGAAAGGGAGGAAGAGTCGCCAACTAAGAAAAATTGTCACTTGGAAAAAGGAAAGTTTCTGCAAAAATAGAATGTAAAGAATTTCTAGCAAAAGATTTTATGACTTCCCCTTTTGCACCTATATATAAACTATTGCCACATATGTAGATTGGACTTACACCTTCGGATAAAAACTTTATTAGATTACAAAGATAACCGGTTATCCAATCAGCTTACAAAACTAATAAAGAGAAAAACATTTATTGGTATACTTGCATTGAAACGTTAGCAAGAAATGTTAATACATTAAGTATCTCAGAATGCTCAACGAGAGAAAACTGGGAACGTTTAAGGGCTGATATTATAAATGCCTTAAAAAGGAAAGAAATTGAGCTTAATATAGAAAAGGAAGCAACAACAAACAGTTTTTACTAAAAATTAAATTTTAAAAACTTATTTCGAAATAAATAATATAAGTGCCATAAGCTTTATCTTTAAAGCTAATGGAGCTAAATGGAACAAGATTCCTACAGCACATACCACGTGTCTGCTTATTATGTAATCTTAACGAAATATAAAATATTCTTCGCTTTATAAGCAAATGTCCAATTCTTCGCCACACAAGGTACCGGTACTTCAGAAAGACTACCCTAACAGAAACTGAATTAATCAACATTCTAAATAAGCAGGGTTGTCAACTTTAAAGCACCAAAACCGATACGAAAGCACGAAATTTAAAAAAACACAAAATTTCCCATTTTTTATTTCTACGTGTTATTTATATATTTCTTTTTAAATTAAAAAATATACTTAACAAATACAGTTTTGAACTGTTAAAAGTAACAAGAAATCAAAATAAAATTAAACAAGTAAGAGTTTTAAATTTTGCTGGGCCGCATCTTTGATACCCTCCACCTGCATCTTAAACTCAATATTACAACCAATAATGGGGTACGGCTACCACTTTAAAACTGTTGTCGGTGCTGAAATTTAAATGTCGAATACCGATTAAATTTGATATTCTTGTTGGCCTGTTTCTTTTATAATTCCTTGTTATAAAAAACAAGGATCGTGTCTTCCTTAGAAAGAATTCGATACTATTTGAAAAATGGCATTATTTTTCTTTTACTAGAGTAGAAAACCCCTAATGAAATTCATTATATAACGCAGCCAGCATTATAACACCCAAAGTTTGATCCCTATAAGAAAGTTTTGGGATAACTCATGATAATTAAAAAAAAAAATCAACTGATTCTTGGCTAAAAATTTCCAGATATTAATATTAAAAAAGCAAATTTTAAAATATTTTTATCTGAATTATAATTACTAGAATTTTTAATTTTTATTTTTATTTTTAATTTTTAATTTTTCATTTTCCATTTTTAATATTTTATTTTTCATGTTCCATTTTCCATTTTTCAAATTTCATTTTCCAAATTTCATTTATCATTTTTACTTCTAATTTTTCAATTTTTAATTTTTCATTTTCGTTTTCGTTTTTCATTTTTCGTTTTTAATTTTCTATTTTCCATTTACATTTTCCATTTTTTATTTTTCAATTATCATTTTTCATTTTCCATTTTTCGTTTTTCATTTTTCATTTTTCATTTTCCATTTTTAATTTTAATTTTAATTTTAATTTTTAATTTTTCATTTTCCATTTCTAATTTTTCATTTTTCATGTTCCATTTTTCATTTTTCAAATTTCATTTTCCAAATTCCATTTATGATTTATGATTTTTCATTTTTATTTCTTATTTTTCAATTTTCAATTTTTCATTTTTGGTTTTTCATTTTTCATTTCTCATTTTCTATTTTCCATTTTTCATTTTCCATTTTTTATTTTTCAATTATCATTTTTAATTTTTCATTTTCCATTTTTCGATTTCATTTTTTTTTTCATATTGGCTTTTTTGAACTGTGAACAAACACACTGGGTTTTATGTTTTTTTTAGAGGTATAAAGCATAAAGATGCCCGATTTAGCCCATTTTCAATACCAACCTGATGCGAATTATAGCAAATGATATTATTGTAACCTAGCCCAGCAAAATGGTTTTTTTGTGAATGAGCGTGATTTCAATAGACAGACGGACAGACGGACATTGCTATATCGACTCGAGCTGTGATAAGGATCAAGAATATATATACCTTATGGGGTCGGAAATTAGTTTTTCGAAGCGTAACAAACGGAATGACAAACCTATATATACCCTCTGCCACTGAGGTGTGGAGGCTATAATAATATAGAACAAAAAACCTAAATATTGAATAACATAAAAAACCATTTAAATTTAAATATTCTTCGTATTCTATACAAAACAAGAATTTTGAGTTTAAATTTTTAATTTTAAACATCACATACTTATATTAAAATCTATTGTTTCCTCATCATCACTTTCATCCGGCCATAAAACGGTTTAAATTTCAAATTCCGTTGTTTATAAACATCATTATTAATTAAAATAATTACTTCATCAGGTATTTCATATCTTTTTCCCTTTTCAATCCATTTTTAATGCGAAGTAAAGAATAAACTGAACATAATAACATCCGACTTCTTACTTTGGATTTAAAAGGTTCATGTCGCTAAGGGAGCAACAAACGTTTGAAAGCGAGATTAGTACATTTTGTAAACTTAATTTATTTACACTATTAAAAACTTTTATGTTTTTTTAATAAAATTATTTTTTTGGTGTCACTAATGTTTACAAAAAATCACTTAGCACTAACTCGAAAAATGTTCGCGTCGAAAATTTCAAAGAGCACTAAAAACAGTGCTAAAAGCCCTGAGTTTACAACCCTGTAAAAATACAATAAATGCGAAAGGTTATCGAAAATAACTAATTTTTGAATTTAATTATTAATTCTTATGTAACATTAAAAATTATTTTAAATATAGCTAAATAATACACATCTTTACACGATCGACGACATGAAGTCATAGACGTATGTTTTAATTTTATTCATATCCTGTAAACACTTGCAGTACACAATTGAAGAACAATTAACTAACCAACTTATGCAATAAATAATTCGCGAAGAGAAGATACATTTAAGAAAAAACACTTACTAAGTTCAAATAAAACGAGTTGCTGTTTAAAAAGTATTATGCAAATGAATAGTTACACATCAAATTAAAATCAATTTTGTAATGTTAAAAAAAATAAATGAGTGCAACTAAAATAATCCATTTGCCATATCCTTAAATGACCCTTAAATTAAATATGTCTTTGCCTCCTGTTAAGGACGCTAAATTATGGCGGAAGGTAAGTTTGTTTAATTTATCATTAAATTTGTAGGTATTTGTAGATCAAAAGCACAGTGTAAAGAAGAAATTATCCTTCTTTATTTGATCATTTTGGTGTTCCAGCGACCTCGTATTTAAGTTTCAAAAGGGGTGAAAAACAGGCTTTAGGCCGTTTTATAAAATAAAATAAAATAACAATCGGTTTATAAAATAAAATAAAATAACAATTTTTTAAACGACCTGAAGCCTGTTATTCACCTCTTCTGAAATTATCTTTCAAGAAGATCTAAAAGAAAAACTGGAGGCGGGCCGTTTGAGAAAAAACTTCTTTCATGTGCCGAAGAGCAAATTCTCCAGTCTGCTGGAATTGAGAATAGGTTTCTTAAGCCCCCCATCTTCAAAAATTTGAGGAGTCCCAAATCAACATATCCTTAAAGTTGGATAAATTGTTGGAATTCAAAGAACGTTCGCTAAAATTAAAGGAAAATCAACACATTGTTAACATGGAAATAAAAAAGGTCGCTTTAGAAATTTATTCGAATGCTTACAAAATTAAAAAACCAAAAATTATTAATAATATAAATAAAAAAATTGTTAATAACTTCTTACTTTTGTTTTAAAGTGCTCGATATTTTTCTGTTTTGTTTATTGACATTTGACATATGCTTATGTTATACTAAAAAGCTAAATATCTTGTAACACTTGTTATTAATTTCGATTGCGTGAAATTTTATTCGACACGTTAGCACACTCGATCACGTATGTGACGATTAGACCCTGTTCTTTCAGGTCACTGCTTTGGAAAGGGTTAGGCAATTCTATTTTGGTGCTATATAACAACAACTCCTTAAAAATATGGGTGCTTGAGGTCACTATTTTAGACAAAAACAAATTCATAATTCAAACCAATTTCTTCTGCTGATTAAACACTAGGTTTCGAACTTCAAATGCAATCATAGCACCCCAACCCAAGTTGCTACCTCCACAGTACGTATCTAACGAAAATACAGCATTTCAAACGACCGGTCCTCATACGGTATATCGTATACAAATCAGTTTATAAAAAAATCATGTGAGTCCGATCACAGGGGAGATGTGTAAACATCTAGTAATTAAAGAATTTTTTATGGTACTTTTTTAAAATCAAAGAGAAAGCGTCATCTACGTATCACTTATAGCAATCAACTGCAGGGGCCCTGCTAATATAAAAATATTTATTATTGATTGTTTGATTTCTTGGGTTTACTGGTCAGTTTTTATTTTCAGTGCAATTGAAAAACCATCAATTCGCTTTTTCTCCTACGCGTTTCGGGTGATATCCATCCATCTTCAGGGAGCCTTTTTATTTAAAAACACATTTAACATAAACAAATTAAAATTTTTGTTAAAAACTACTTACAAATAAAATATATTTTTCAACACAAGTTTTTGTATGAAACAAATTTACAAGTTTTGTTAGATTTATAGTCATTTTTCAGACATATTGCAATTACTACTGTAATTAATATGCAATTTTTTTTTTTTTTTTTAATTTTGTTTAAATGGTGCGTGGTAGAGAAGAAGAAAGCATATATTTCAAAAATTCATAACTGCACTGTATTCTTAATCGGACCGGTTTCTGGCATTTACAAAAACCGTACATCACATATGACAACTCTTACGAAAACTGAGAATAGTGGAAATTAGAAGTATAAATGCAAAAAAATATTCAAAATTCAAAAATAACGATTGTTTGTTTGGACAGAGTTGTATCTTCTGAAATTAATACAAAGTAAAGCTGTATGGTACGAAAACTGAAAACTAACCACACTGCTCGTAGGCCTGACTTTAGGTGAGTGTGTTAAAGCGCTGACCAAAAAGTGCAAGTACGAGTGTATGTGAAGTTCACGGTTCAAAACCTCACGGCCGCCCTAAGTAGAAAAAATTTTCATATAGAAACAACCTATTCAATTAAAACATAACAATTATCACAATGTTCAATAAATCGCTGATGAAGGCTGAAATGCCAGAAACCGGTCCGATTAAGAATACAGTGCAGTTATGAATTTTTGAAATATATGCTTTCTTCTTCTCTACCACGCACCATTTAAACAAAATTAAAAAAAAAAAAAAATTGCATATTAATTACAGTAGTAATTGCAATATGTCTGAAAAATGACTATAAATCTAACAAAACAAAAAATTTTCTTCGCTTCACAGCGTCATCTCAAATATATGTAAAGTGCATATGTAGGTATGTACAAAAACCGTACATCACATATGACAACTCTTACGAAAACTGAGAATAGTGGAAATTAGAAGTATAAATGCAAAAAAATATTCAAAATTCAAAAATAACGATTGTTTGTTTGGACAGAGTTGTATCTTCTGAAATTAATACAAAGTAAAGCTGTATGGTACGAAAACTGAAAACTAACCACACTGCTCGTAGGCCTGACTTTAGGTGAGTGTGTTAAAGCGCTGACCAAAAAGTGCAAGTACGAGTGTATGTGAAGTTCACGGTTCAAAACCTCACGGCCGCCCTAAGTAGAAAAAATTTTCATATAGAAACAACCTATTCAATTAAAACATAACAATTATCACAATGTTCAATAAATCGCTGATGAAGGCTGAAATGCCAGAAACCGGTCCGATTAAGAATACAGTGCAGTTATGAATTTTTGAAATATATGCTTTCTTCTTCTCTACCACGCACCATTTAAACAAATTTACAAGTGTTACTTAGTTTTTTTACACTATTGTCGGTGTCGTTTTTCTTTTACATGTTTTTTTTGTTAATATCAAACTGTAAGCGCTGTTCGTTCCATCTTTGTCTTCTTTAAAGTTGACAGCTCTCTCAATATTTTCCTGTATTCTCCATTTTCTCTCAATGTCTAAAATACGCGCATTGTCAAAATCAGCTGAGTGTCCCGTAGTTGTGAGATGATGTGATAAGGCTGTTGAAGTTTTTTTGTTTCTTGCATCTGATTGTTTTGAATAATGTCTAAAAATTTAGTAAAAATGTTTGTTTCTAGTACTTTGAACTTCTCAGCAAAAATGCTAGAAGTTCAGCATATCAAATATTATAATTTTATATGAAAATATGAAAATGTTTATTGTTTTTCATTGTTATTTTCAAACAGCAATTTAGAAATTGATGTTTTCAAACAAAACCTAATGTTTAGCAAACCCACAATCCTAAATTCCAAAAATTAGCCTACTCAACATATTATAAATAACACAAACTAGAGGTATAACTTTTTTTTATTTACTTACAGTTGTTTTTTATAACCACCTCATCTTGTTATATACTGTAGAACATTATGAACTCAAAAAAGTTATGCCTCTAGGTTTTTTTATTTATAATATGTTATTTGGAATTTAGGATTGTGGGTTTGCTAAACTTTAGGTTTTCAACTAAGGCTTTTGGTTTGTTAATCCGCTAACTGTTAATTAATAACTTTCAAAAAAGCGTATAAGCTTACACTCATACTTAAAAAACTGCTAAAATTATATGAGCTTACACCCATATGGATGGGTCAGAAGCTATGAGGCCTAACTCCACAAAATAAAAAGTAGAGAAAATTAGTAATTTTTGAAAAATTGATTTCCAAAATTTATGAAACTGATAAAAGGTAAAAAAGTGGTTGTAGTCACTCCTCATAAATCAAATTATCTTTTAAAGTTTAAATTTTTGAAATAAAAATGTTTTTTTAATAACTTTCCTGAACATTAAATCCAATTTTATGGAGTTAATTGGTTTAGCCACTGAAAAATTTATTTTTATTTACAAGAAAATTCATATAACATAATAGTGTAATACATTTTTTTAAGTCAAAATAAAAAAATTAAAGCAAAATTCATTTAAAAACAAGTAAGAAAATTATAGTCGGTCTAGACCGACTATATGATACCCTATACCATGCGTTTAGAGACCCTATCTCATAGGCCCAACTAACTGGACATAGAAAATAAGCATAAACCAAATTTGAGTGGGATTTTTATTAATTTTTTCGGCTGCAGATATGAAAAAGTTCATATCGGATGCTATATCTATATGGGGACTAGGCCCAAAAATGGACCGATCCTGGCCATGTTTGGTAAAGTCTCTTGTATTTTGCAAAAATATATACAAACAAAATTTGAGAAGAATCAGTGCAATATTTTTGATTTTTTGATAGATTTAAGTGAAGATCGGGAAGCAGCTCTATATGGGTCCTATGCCTAAGAGTTTTCCCATAGGGATCATTTTTCGACTACTCATTAATGGATGTAATAAACGCATACAAACCCAATTTGAGTAAGATCTATATGACAATTTGGATCTTATGGCAATTTATGTCGATTTCATAAGGGTCATTTGTATGGGGGCTAGGTCTGAACATGGACCGATTGTCACCAATTTCAATAGCGTTCATCCTATGGCCGATAAAAGCTTATATACCAAATTTCATCAAAATATATTCATATTTGCGACCTGCAGTTTGATTACAAGGTTTACATGGACACACAGACGGACGGACGGACGGACATCGTTAAATCGAATCAGTTAGTGATTCTGATTCGATCGGTATAATAAAAGATGGGTCTAGGTCAATTATTTTTGGTAGTTACAAACAGCAGCACAAAGTCATTATACCCAAACCACAAAGTGGTATAGGGTATAATAAACATAGTAATATTTTTAAGGTTTTCTAAGTAATGTAAAGTTTAATCATCATGTAGATTATCGTCACAATCCGACGCATCCTACGTGACGTAATTTCTATTAGGTGTCTTCAATGTTTTGTAGTATTCATGTTTGATAGGTGGTATAAATTTTAATAGATCCATCATGTCCTTTTTCTTTTCTTTTGTAAGTAACTGTGTCCACTTTGCAAAAACTTGTGCTCAATTGAATCCGCATTTATCTCATCACTTTGAACAAGTTTCAATAAGCTTAGAGCAGTTTTGATATTCCTTTTCTGTCTTGTACAAGCATGAGAGTACATTATTATTTTTTTATGATTATTGGCATGGGTTTTAATAAATCTAGTTAAACAAGAAGATATTTCTTGGGATCCACGCGAACCTTCAGTCTCCGGCCAGACATACATGCATCTTACATCATTATTAAAATCATGACAACCAAAATTGTAGACATATAAATTTCGTTTATAATATGCCACAGAGGTAGATAACTTAGGAAAGGCTAAAGCTTTTTCGAAATCGAAGGTAAAAACATAAATTTCTTCGGACGCATTTCTTCTATCTATGGCCATATTATTGCGTGCAAGTTCCGCATTCGCTAGATGTACATCTTTTTCAATTTCAGCTCTTGCTTTTCTACATTTTTTGTATTTTGAATTTTTATTTGCAGCCCATCACAAATTTGACACGTATCTTTAGCAGGTTGTTTAAAATGTAAATTAAATTTAGTTGAAAATATATTATAGTAATATTTTTCCTTAACCGGTACCAATTTCTCTTCATTACAGTGTATAACATAGAGTTCATACATGATTTTAATGGTTAGATCTTGATTCAAATATCGTCTTGTAGGATTATGTATTCGAGTATGGTGGCTGGAATAGTTTGGAAACGACTTCATATGATTAACGACATTTGTGTCAAATATTTTATTAATTGGTATGTTCTTTCCTCGATGATCGTGCAGTAAATGAACATACTCAATCGAAGAACATCTTTCTATTCGATGGTCACTTATCTGGCATGTTTCTTTAAAATATTTTTTGCAGACGCGAATGTCTTGGTTGTCATTTCGAATATAAAATGTTTTCGAAAGGAGCCTTGGAGTTTTTGAATTATCTTGAGAACGAAGTCTTTTTACTGGTGAAGTTTTGATCGAGCCACGTATATAAAGGTTTTGGTTTTCGCTACTGCTTAGTTTGTAAAATGAGTTCATTATATTTTTTCTAAAACTGGCACTAATATTTTGATTGCAATTGAGTCGACAATAACATTGTTTATCTTGAAATAGTTTAGCCGTCATTACGTGTCCATTCGAATTAGTGTATTGCACACCTCGTAATCTATTATGTTTCATTAGATTTCGTTTCCATTTTTTGGATCTCGAGTCCTTTTCCTTCCAACTGTTGAATGATTTTCTTCAGTGGGTTCAATTGAATTGCTATCTACATTTTCTTTTTCCGAATCACACGAAGAGTCGGAATACTCAATACTAAAAATTTTCCTTGGCTTATAATGATGATCTGTTGAAAAATCAGTATCTGAGTCCACAGTCTGCATGTCGTCTTAAAGGGTGCCTTGATTTTTTTAATACCAAAAACACTTATATTATTTTTATATTATATAAATTTATATTTTTTATCACTTATATTATATTTTTTTTTTTATGTTATGACATTTAAATGAACTTCGATTTTTAGCTTTTCATCAACCGAGTAACTGTGTTTGAATTTTTTATATATTCTAATTTCTCAACTAACGAATTTTTGACATTTACTCACTCAATTTTTTGTTGTTGTTGTTTTAGCTTAACTAATGTGATTTAAAAAGTATATGTATAGTGAAAATACGAAGTAATTAGAAAGACAAAAAAAATTAGTGTGGAGGGCATTCCCGGAAAACACATGTGTTGGTTAATTTTACAAAATTCCAAAAAAAAAATTTTTAAGTTTCGCTTGAGTTAACCAATGCGTTTAATTAAAGTGAAGTTAATTGGAATAGCTTCTGAAAAAATTCAATAAAATTCAAAACCTATATCAATTTTTGATGTATTTTAATGAAATTTTTTAAAATAATAAAAGAACAAAATAATTTTCAAAGAGTTCACAACTAACTAGATAGTAATATAACACTATTGAGAAATTTTCGAAAAGTGGAGTTAGGCATTATAGCTTCTGACCCATCCATATGTAAAAACGGTCAAAAAATATATGAGCTTACATGTTACAATGTCTCCCATTATTCCCTTTACACAAGCCAAAATCATTTAAAACAATTTCATAATTCACGGGTATTGACACATTTTTTCAAATTTAGCTTTTTGAATTGCATTTCCGTTCTTATAACGAAAATGCAATACAAGAAACTATTTTGGTAAATAAATTTCGAAGAATTGTTTTTCAATAAATTGCATTCTGTTAACCAATTTTTCAAACTTGAATTGCGTTTCCGTTCTTTTAACGAAAATGCAATACAATAAACTATTTTAATAAATAAATTTCGAAGAATAGTTTTAAATAAATTGCATTCTCACAGACATTTTTATAAGAATTATTTTTGCGTTCATAGGTTTCTTTTGTCCCCAACAACGGAAACAAAACACACTTACGCTTAGTGGGCAGAAACCGACGATTAGCTTTTAATTATATTTTATTATAAATGTCAATACTATTGGATTGAAAAAGTTAGTCTTAAGATAGATTGAAATAAAGAAGGTTTACTTATCAAACCAAAAATAAACCAATATTACTGTTGTTTTTTTTTAAGATAACAAAACAACGGTAATAAAACTGGCGCAGTCGGTAGGATACCCGGGTATCCTTGTAAATTAAATTAAAAGTGAAAAATTATACAACGATACTAACATTTTAATGTGTTACGGGTATTTCAAAAAAAAAAAAACTATTAATTTAAAAAATTAACTTTTAAACTTTTGACTCTAAAAAACAAGATCAAATAAATTATTGTAAAAGTGAATTAATACATTAAATAAAGAAGTATTCCGTCCATAAAATTTAAACCCAAAACTGCATAAGAAAACTTTTAAATCTACGAAAAAGTGCTAGAAAAAAACACAACAATAGTTTTACCTGAATTAAGTTAATAAATTAAAAAAAAAAACTTTCAAGTGAATACAGCTTTATAATTCTAAAAACCCAGCAAAAACTACATGAAAAAGCTTGTAATAAAAATTTCTCAAAGACTATAACACATTAACTGAGGCCTTAAAAGTCTTTAAAACCAACAACCTTAACAACAACATCAACAAAGAAATAGCAGCAGCAAACAAATGAAAATCATCAAAAGCAGCAACAACATATTAATAGAAGAAGCAAATTGCCCACTCAGAGGTAACAACACCCCAGGACGATTGGACCTGGGTCAGCAAAGGAAGCAACCAACTGAAGACCATAACAGCAACAAACGACTAAAAATCATCAACAGCAGCAAACGATTAAAAATTATCAGCAGCAACAAACGACTGAAAATCATCAGCAGCGGTAACCAGCTGAAGGACAACAACAGCAGTAACAAATTATTAATATAAGTTATTTTCAGATATATATATATATATATTTTTTTTTTTTTTACTTAAAAAGAAAGCAACCTAAGAAGTTTTTGTTTAAGGTTGTGTTTAAATAAATTTTAGACGAGAAATGTAACAGAACGGAAATAATCAGGAATAAATAGGAGCCAAATTTTTTCAGTATGTGAATCTTTTTTTAATTACCAAATTAAACAAAAAGCCAAACGTTAAAATATTAAAAATTAAAACTTTCTGCATTTGCTTTTTTTTAAAACATTATTTCAATATATGTAGAAATCTATTGTACTTAATTGTTCGGATAATAAATTTAACAGTTTGTGTAGAAATTCTTAACAGAAATCTAAGTTCTTTGTTTATGAAGGAGGAAAAATCAAGAGAACCATAGAAATAGGAACCCACGGAAACATATTAGAGTACAAAGAAAGAAAATGAAAGAAAGGAAGAAACCTATAAACAGATTCTTATACTAACAATACACAATCAAGATGGTAGAACCTATCAGATTAGTAATAGATCCCCTAAAATATCTTAACAACATACAAGAATTCTACGGCGACACTAGGGACTTGCAAACTTTTATAACACTCATTGATAGGATACACCCACACCTACGTCCTTATGACGAACTGTCCAAACCACTTTTTTCGGACATAATAAAGTAAAATTGAAAGGAAAGGCAAGGCAAACTATCGAGATAAATTGTCACGCTGTCGATCGGACGGATATAAAGAGTGTACTCCAGAACAACTTCGGGGATAGACGATCATGCGACGAACTGTTCGACGAGCTCAGAAACGTAACCTTTAAAACCAACACTTTAGAATTCTATAACGAGGTAAAGAATAAATTACATAAGTTGAACAATAAGATGATAGTGATTTTGGGAGAAACAGAAGCGGCTAGGGAAAGCACGGCTAATAACATGCGTACCGCACTGAACATTTTTAAAAGTAAAATGCCAGAACCAATGAAGACTATTCTGTTCTGTAGGGATCCAAGGGACTTGGAGGGAGCTATGGATATTCTATTTCAAACAGGTTATGCGTATATAGGAAATGATAACCAACTATTAGGACGGTTCAGGAATAGACAACCAACCAGAGATGGCATACAATCGAACAAACAAACGGTACTATAGAGAGCGACAGGTCGACCACCGGGATCGACAGGGGAATTTTCGGCAACCATTCCGTGGGCAACATGGAAATAGACAACCAACCAGAGATGGTATACAATCGAACAGACAAACGGGACTATAGAGAGCGACAGGTCGACCACCGGGATCGACAGGGGAATTTTCGGCAACCATTCCGTGGGCAACATGGAAATTCACAGCGACCATTCCGAGACCAATGGGGAACCTCTCCGTGGACATTTCTGGGGCAACGTGGAAACCCCCAACGACCATTCCAGAATCGTGAGAACTTTTCACAACCCAATCAGAATCAGAAAATACAAAATGCTCTAAATAACCCTTTCAACTACCACCCTCAACATGGAATGGTAGAACCAATGGACGTTAATACAAATGAGATAACTGAAAATTTTCGGTCTTCCGCCTTAGGGAATTACCATACATAAAGGTAAAAACTAAATTGGGACACCAGAAAATAATATAAAAAAAAACAGGACAATTACTATAAAAACACTACAACATAGGATAAGTTTAAATGAAAAAATTCAAATCCCAACTTTTGAGGAATTTGGTACAGGACTTGGAGCCATAGAATTCTATATAGTAAAATTTCATGAATTTTATGACGGACTGATAGGTAACGACTTGCTTAGAACACTGAAAGCCCACAATAGTTACGAGGACAACACGATACCATTTGGGGAGAATATATTACCCCAACAATAGGAAACTGGATAGTCCGAATGATGAGCTTGATTATATGGGTGATTTACATAAGAATGGCATAATAAATCAGGGAACCTTGAACATAGAGCTGAATTTTGTTTCCGACAGGAGAAGTGTCGCGAACTGTAACATGTTGGATAGGAAACCCCTTAAGGAGCAGATTCGAACAGAGCACCTCAACTCCGAGGAAAAATCCCTATTGATATCGATAATAAATTAATACTCTGACATTTTCTACCAAGAAAATGAAAGACTTTCATTTACCTCTACCATAAAACATAAGATAAGGACAGCCAACAATATTCCTATATACACCAAATCATATAGATAGCCCTACATTCATAAGAATGAAGTAGAGACATAAATCCGAGAAATGCTTGATGGCAATATAATCCAACATAGCAATTCTCCATATTCCGCGCCCATTTGGATCGTGCCTAAGAAGGTCGACGCTAGTGGAAAAAAGAAGTGGAGACTTGTTATCGATTACCGAAAGCTTAATGAAGTAACTATTGACGACAAGTATCCTATACCCAATATTGACGAGATCTTGGACAAACTGGGCAGATGCCAGTATTCTACCACACTTGACCTCGCAAAGGGATTCCACCAAATAGAGATCGAGAAAGAAGACATTCTTAAGACATTCTTAAGGGAGGTCACTATGAGTTTCTGCGAATGCCGTTCGGACTAAAGACAGCCCCGGCAACTTTTCAGACTGATGAATAGTATTCTTGGAGATTACATAAACAAAATTTGTCAAGTTTACTTAGACGATGTAATTACTTTTTCGACATCATTGCAAGAGCATATGTATTCTATTAGACTGATTTTCGATCGCTTGAAAGAAGCAAACCTTAAAGTTCAGTTAGACAAATCTGAATTCTTAAAAAGGGAAACCGAATTTCTCGGTCACATAGTGACACCAACGGGCGTAAGGACAAACCCAAAGAAAGTAGAATGCGTCAAGAATTTCCCAATCCCCAAAAGCCCGAAACAAATTAAACAGTTTTTAGGTTTGACCGGTTATTATAGGAAATTTATTAAGGACTATCCTTGATTGCAAAACTAATGACCAGATATGTCAAAAAGGACGCGATAATAAACATTACCGACCCAGAATATCAGAAGAGCTTCAATACCCTTAAGACACTATTGATCAATGACCCAATATTGGCATATCCGGACTTTGCGAAAAAATTCACTCCTACTACGGATGCCAGCATCTATGCCTTAGGCGCGGTCCTCTCACAGGATAATCACCCGATATGTTATGCTAGCCGTACACTCAATGAACACGAAGTTAACTACAGTACCATCGAAAAAGAACTTTTGGCCATAGTTTGGTCCACGAAATACTTTAGACCGTACTATTTGGACGTAAATTTCTGATCAAAACTGACCATAAACCGTTAACATGGCTTTTTTCTATCAAGAAAGCAAACTCCAAACTCGTTAGGTGGAGAATAAAATTATCTGAATTCGATTATGAGATAAAATATAAAAAAGGAACCAAAAATAGTAACGCTGACGCATTGTCTAGGATCAAACCTGAATTAATTATAAATAACATAGAATCCAATCACAGGACGATAGTAGAGACTTCGTCACCAATTAATTTATTCAAAAATCAGATGATTATAGTGAAAACGACATCAGGATCATTAAGGATAAGGAACAAATTGATTTTTAAAAATAGAAGGAGGATTATTTATATGAAAGAATTGAATAGAGAATCGGCTATTACTCTGCTTAGGAACCACTTTAACCCCACACAGTTGAATGCTGTTATGCGAATTTTATACTATTTTGAAGACGACTTACGAAGAACTGTTTTCAGACAACGACAATTTAAGGATCATTCGATGTTTCAATTTGTTGGAAGTTATAGAAGACGAAGAGAAATTGGCAGAGGCTATCAAGAGGGAACACCTGGATAAGAAGCATAGGGGTATTCAGGCAGTTTTTGAAGAATTAAAGACACAAATTTACAATCCCCAATTGAAATTAAGGATAACAAGATTCATAAACAATTGTGAGGTTTGTAATCTAGAGAAATATGATAGAAAACCCCCCAAAATTCCGTATAAAATTACAGAAACCCCATCTAGGCCCCGTGAAATCATACACATTGACGTCTTCTATACCCTAGGAAAACAACTTTTTATGACGATGATTGACAAATTTACAAAGCTAGCCGTAGTCTATAAGATCAACGGAGGACTTGGACAGAATTTAAGACAAAACTTATCCAAAATTTATCCACCCATGGCAAAATAGAAAGGATTATCGTTGATAATGAACTTGGCTTTAAGGCCATTCTAATGCAACAGTTCCTAAAACAGGAAAACATCGGCATACACTACACTTCAAATAGTAACCATACGTCGAGTGCAGATATCGAAAGATTGCACAATACAATTAATGGACACATTGGACTTTTACGACACGACGAAACAAACCAACACGAGACCATAGAAGAGAAAATGTTAAGAATAATAGGTTTTTGTAATAACACTATACATAGCACTACAAAAATTAGACCGATCGATTTCCTAATTGAAAAAATCTCAGAGGGAGAATACCCAAGAATTCACAACCTAATCTTAGAGAAGAGAAAAATATTAATAGAATAAACAAAGATAGAACAGACGTTAAGATAGAGGAAGGACCAAATTTCATCAAGGAGATTAGTGGTGGGAAAAACCACCGCAAGTACAGGAAAATAGATGCCAGCAAGATAGACAATGAACATTTAAAAGATAATAGGACAGGTCTAAAATATTATAAAACTCATGTAAAACCATTTAAGAAATTCCAGGGTACAAATAAGCTTATGTACAAAAGGATCGAATTAAAACTCTTTTAACATGTAAATATCAAAAAAAAAAAAAACGAACAAGGAAAGGAAGGAAACGAAATTTATATCGTGCAATTAGTTTAAACATTATATATTATAGTACCACTATATAGAACACTACACATACATCTACACATATTTGCCTATATTACATACGAATTAATTGGAGGAAATAATGGCATTAGTTTAGAAAAAAAAAAACAGACAAGAAACAATCCTAATATAAACAGGGAATTACAATAAAAAGGAAAATTTTTATAAATTTATTTTCATAGTCTTTAGCCTTTTTTCTACCCTCGACGCACAGACTTTTGACATCCAAGACTTGACCAATAATAATGGATACATTCCAATCAAAGTGGGCGAAACAAGAACAATTAAACAGTACAGTAAAATTCTTCACGTAGTCAATATAATAACATACATGGACACTTTGGCTTTAATTCATAGGAATATGCAGACACTAAATTCTACCAGAATGGGACACTTGGTGGATAGCCTACTTGGTAGTGTGACCAAGAACTATGACTTGCTAAAAGGAAAAATTTACAACCTGAATCCACACTTTCGACAAAAAAGAGGGCTCGTCAACGTAATAGGACAAGGATTAAAATATATAGCAGGAACTATGGACAGTAATGACGAAACTCAAATAAATAACGCACTTAAGACATTTTCAAATCAAGTAAATAATCTAACGGTGTTCAATAGCCTTATATCTGACCAAATAAAAAATATCACCGACCACATGAATCAAAAACAAACAATAATTGAAAAATATTTGAATAAATTCAAAAGTTTCCTTCAGAACAAAATAAGAGATTTAGAAGACGACGTAAAATTTATGGGAAATATCTACCAATTAAATAACGACATTTCACTTCTGAGAGACCATGTAGACGACATCGGACAATTATCTTTTCTAATAAATTAGGTATAATCTATAACAAACAAGATAGTTTTTATAAGATAGTATTTATTTTATTTAGTACTTCAGCTCTATCTAGGAGCTGAGTCTTTTAATGCTAAATTATTAATGATTGATTGATTATAAAATGTTCTTCTTTATATACATATTTTCAACCTATATTAACAACAATGTGTTACCTGCACTTGGGTCAGCATAAACATAAGTGTGCCAGCGTAACAACAACATACAATAACAATATACGCAGTCATACAATGTTTTGCAAATGCAGTGGTCAACAATATTGATATTTGTTATTTCTGCATTTGCAAATATTGTACGCTATGCAGTGTGGGTATTATACAGATTATACAGCACACTACGAAAGTCGTGTTACGCTACACCTTCCTTTTTTATAAGAATGTTCATATAACATTTTTGTTCTATGGACATTCTTTTATTAATTGTACTGTTTGTTTTTTTTTTTTTTTTTTTTGTGGTTGTATCAAGTGCAAGTTTCACATTTTACAATAAATTTATTTTATTTTATTTACAAATATAGATTTAAAGAAAAGAATGCATATTGTTTATTTAATATTGTATAACTTAAGTCTATTCTTATGAACTATTTGTTCTTTATTTGTTTTATTATCAACTATGGTTACATTATTTCTGAAATCTATTTTCTTAATTTTATATGGCCCTTTATATGACATCTCTAACTTATGTCCTGCATCATTTCTTACTAAGACTAAATCTCCTATTTTAAATTTGTAATCTAATTTTGTTTTATCATAATTAATTTTTTGTTTTATTTTATTTATATCTAATAGTTTTTTAACTCTATCTATTGCTACTTCTAATCTAAATTTAATTTCCTTAGCATAATTATCTATATTATAAAGTGGTGTAACTCTATCTACTTCACTAAATTGTCTAAAATTGTTTGGAATTTTTCCAAAAATAAGTTCATAAGGGTAATAATCATGTACTGTAGATGGTGTAGTGTTAAAACAGTACGTGAAATATTTGAGCCATTCATCCCAGTCGTCTTTATCTACTGATATGTAGTTTCGTACGTATTCGTTAAAAGTCCGGTGACTTCTTTCTATCGTACCTAGTGTCTGGTGATGATGTGCTGTCGATGTGCGTTTATCTACCTTCAATAGGTTGCAAAGCTCTGTCAGTATAGAGTTCTTGTATTCTGTGCCCATATCCGATATGAACGTCTTCATTGGACCGTATATAAGCACAAAATTTTCAAATATCGCTTTTGCGATCGTCTTAGCTGATTTATCTTTTATTGGTATTGTTACCAAGTATTTAGTTAAGTCACATATCATTGTGACTGCATATTCATTTCCATAAATTGACTTTGGAAATGGTCCAATTGTATCTACGTACACCGTATCAAAAGCCCTATTTGGTGTCTCCGTTATTGTCATTGGACTTTTTATATGTTTCTCCGTTTTAGCAAATTGACATTTATGGCATGTTTTCACATATTTGGCAATGTCTTTTGTCATATTTTTCCAGTAATAGTATCTCCTGATCTACTCAGTGGTTCTATATATCCCACAATGTCCTCCTTCTATAGGATCATCATGGTATTTCAGCATTATCTCACGTATTGCCTTTGCATTCGTGTTATCAATTTTAGTTACTTCGTTTAATAGCGCTATTCTGATTTTAATCAGTGTTTTATTGCCCATATTCTCAAATTCACTTATCGAGACAAATTCGAAAATCTTCTCATGTGGTGAAATTTGAATCTTATTAATATTTAGTTTACAGGCTATTCGTTCTAGCCTAGGGAAAAATTGTCCTAAGTCAATATTCCCTTTAGTAAACAAATCATCTATTCTTATGCTAGCATATATGGATTTTCCCTTTTTGATGTAACATCTGTTGGGTAAAATCTTTAATTTATAATATCTTTTGACGTCTATATTATTCAATGGTATATATACCTTGGGCTTATTATTATTATTGATATTTTGCTGATTTACTACTGGTTTACTAATTTTCTCTTCCTTAGCCATCGATCTTGTCGTGACCCTTAAAACGGATGAAATCTTGTCGTTAATATCCTTTAAGTAATTTATTGTAATGCGCGACAGTGCGTCGGCAACATAATTATCTTTTCCCCTGAGATATTCTACTGTGAAATCATATTCCTCCAGATCGAGTCTCATTCCCGTTAGCTTAGCACTTGGATTTTTCATGGAGAACGGGTATGAAAGTGGTCTATGGTCTGTTCGAACCAAAAAATGTTTTCCATATATATATGGTCTGAAATATGTGACAGCCCAGTGTATGGCAGTTAATTCCTGTTCAATGGTCGATTTGTTGCTTTCGCCTTTAGTGAAAGTTTTAGATGCATAGGCCACGGGTAGGTGTCTATCTTCATGTTCCTGTGTTAAAACTGCACCGCAAGCATGCTTACTACATCTGTTGTTATGCAAAATTCTTTCGTAAAGTCTGGGTACTGAAGCAATGTTGGGCTCATTAATGCCTTCTTTAAGTATTTAAACGCGCA
This sequence comes from Cordilura impudica, assembly GCA_963682025.1. NCBI lineage: Eukaryota > Metazoa > Arthropoda > Insecta > Diptera > Scathophagidae > Cordilura > Cordilura impudica. The sequence goes on along the minus strand of OY821520.1, from coordinate 180,033,395 downwards.
CTCACAATCTTTTGTCCACTGAAATGGTACTCCTTTTTGGATAGCCTTGTAAGGTGTCTGGAATATTCAGAGAAGTTTCTAATAAATCGTCGGTAATAGTTGCAAAACGCGTCGGGTAATTTTCTATCACCGAATATTTACTATCATCCGGTAATATTCCTCTATCAGTACATTTGTGGCCAAGGTAGGTTACCTCTCTCACAAAGAATGAACATTTTTGGGGGTGTAGTTTAAGATTGTGTTTACGTCAAAGACCGAATACATCCTTCAAATTTGAAAGCATATGTTTTTCAGAACATCCCAATACAACCAAGCCATCCATATATAGGAATGCTTGATTCGGCTTCAGACCACTGAAGGCTAATGTCATCATTCTTTGGAATGAATTCGGTGCTATTTTTAAGCCATATGGTAGTCTAGTAAATCTGTATGAACCATTGTTTGTTGAAAATGACGTCAAGTCTCCAGAGTTCTTTTCCAAACCAATTTGATGAAACCCGGACATCAAGTCCAAACAAGAACAATATTTTGCTCTACCTAGTTGGTCTAGAATATCGTCTATTCTAGGCAACGGGAATTTATCTGATATTAGTTTTTTATTTATCTGCCTATAATCTATCACCAAGCGCCATCTTTTTCATCTGTTCCGGGAAGTGATTTCTTTGGTACCAACAGAATTGGGCTATTGTATTCCGAAAATGATGGTTCGATTATCTTGTCATCTATTAGTTTTTCAACCTGTTTGTTTATTTCCTCCTTATGAGATTCTGGTATGCGATAATTTTTAATATACGTTGGTTGATTATCTTTTACTCTCAGTTTTTGTTCATAGAAATTGTTGGTAGTAATTGTTTCAGTCCCTAAGCCAAAAATATCATTGTATTCTAAACAAAGCTTAGTTAAAATTGTTCTGAACTGTTCAGGAAAGTTTCCCTTCAAAAGGTCCAAAACTTCAGATTTTCTTTGGCTATTTTTATGTGGTTTTTGTTTTACTATTTCATAGTCAGACATTTTCTCGGTTTTTATGTTATTTTGCCTAATTGTTCCTATTTTATGTGTGGTATTTAAAAAACGAACCAATGCGTTATTTGATTTTACCAGTGTATTTGGTACAAAGACACCTGGTACGATTTCTTGTTTTGGTATTAGTACATCGGCTTCAAGCTCCGGAAACCTGATTTGACGAATCACTTCTGACCTTGGTGGGAGTGTTATTCCATTGAAGCCGTTCGTAAGTGGAATTTCTATTACATGCGACAGATTGGGTGGTCGTAGTACGAGATAATCATGGTTCCCATTGAAATCTAGTATACATTTATACTTCTTAAAAAAATCCATTCCAAGGATACCGCCGCAAGGTATTGGAAAATTATTTTGCACTACTTGGAAATCATGTGGTATCAAAAAACCTCTAAATTTTAGGTCAATAAATACATTACCTATTGAACGAATTTTACCCTGTCCTATTCCACTCAATGTGGTTGTTCTGTTTCTGTTAATTTGTGTTTGATAAAAATGTTTAGTTTTTATAACCGAAATGTCTGCCCCTGTATCTACCAACAGTGTTACCGTGTTGTTCGTGTCGTTAATTTTTATATTAACATAAAAACTTAAGCTGAGGTTAAGGTTGTATATGTAGTTGGTATTGTTATCATGATATATCTCAGAGGATTTTAGCAGTTTTCCGAATCATTTCCATGTGACTCTGCTGCTCTGACGTAATTTCTGTTACGTCTGTGGTTCTGATTTTGTTGAACTCTGTTGTGAATAGGTTTTTGTTGGGGTCTGCCGTTGTTACTGTTATTACTATTATTGCGTGGGTAATTGTACCTTCCACGATATTGTCTGTAGTTATTAGATTCGTGGTCACCTTTGATGGATTCTATTAACTGTAACGAGTCTATAAAGGAACGTAAATTTTCTGGTTTTCCATCAAATTCTATGATCAGCTTTGAAGCTGTGTTCAGAAAGTCAACGACTGTTTGTGTCATTTTTATTTCTGTACTTTCCAAAGAGGATCCAATATTCTCTGAATTTTCAGTTTCCACTAAGAATTTTACCTCTTCGTGTAGTGTATCTGGTAATTTTACCTTAACACCCTTCTTAGATGATATAATCAGGATTCTAGTCTTGACATCTAAGAAAAAACTTTCAGCAGCTGTCCTATGTGGTGTCGTTAGTCTGTTATAATTTGCATTTAGCAAGGCCCTGATTTGTTCTAACTTTTCGCATAAGATTCTAATATGTTTTATTATTGTTTCCTCATTTGTGCTTCTATCTATATTTAAACATTTATAAGATTTGTCGAACTCCTCTTTGATTAGTTTCACCTTCTGAATTATTTCTTGCCAATCCATGGGAAAATTATTTAAATTTTGTTTAAGTCATTGGCTCTGCTCAAATATTTCTTTTTTAATTTCTTGGTGTTTAAGGCATAAATATGTAATGCAAAATTTAAGCTAATCAGTACGGTTATTATTAGTAAACAACACTCAATTAATTTTAAATCGATTGAGTCTTCTTTTATTTCTACCTCGTTAATAACATTTGCATTGGGATTCTCTATTTTTTATTGTCGACCTCCCATTTTCTTTCGCTATTTATTTTGCATATTTTCCTATTATTTATTTCTATTAAATATTTTTCTGACTGCCTCAATAATCTAACCGAATCTTATATTTCTGACTGCCTCAATAATCTAACCGAATCTTATATCTTGCTAATTATATATCTTCCCTAGTAATTCATTATTTTTATCAATAGCTTATACTATTTTACATGCATCATTTTATTTATGTATATACATATATAATTTATAAAAAAAATTTTAATTTAATTTGTGTTTTTGTTTTTTTTTTTTTTCTTAAACAGCATAATTACAAAAGTTATTTTTTCTCTTTATATAATTGTATCAAGATTAGATATAAGCTTTTTATACAGAACAAATCAGATTAATTGAACTACATTCCTTTGTGGATTTTTTTTTTATATATATTTTTTTTTTTTTAAACAAATTACTGTTTTTCTTTTCTATTTCATTTTTTTTTTTTTATTTCTCTTACAATTTTTCCCCTCTTACAAATTATTGTGTTTTCTGTTTATTTGTTTTTGTTTATTTGTCAAGAGCGGTTAACGCTTTCTGACCTACGGGTGCATAACGGGATGCTCCACTTTTTTTTTTGTGTAAAACTACGATGAACTACCCGTTCGTTGTTTTATTAGATGATTAATATCATCAATTTTTGCCCAGAGTCTCGTGGCCTGGTCCCAAGGTGGTGGTGTTTCGTTGAGGATTCTTAAGAGAATTGCCTTTTATCTTCGAAGTCTTGCGACGTAGCCGCCTCTCCTCTTTTTCTTTGTCACCAGGGGTATATTGATGTGTTCTTCCTTCTTTTTCTGCTGGCCCGTCCTTCTTCTATACTCTTCTATGGAGATAGGTTTTGGTCCTTCCGCCATTGATTTTAAGCTCCACTGTCTTTAGACCAGACAGTATCTTCCTTCAACGCAGCTGATGGATCGTTGTGGCTGATCCACCAGGACAAAATTATTATGTGTTTTTTTTTTTTTTTATTATTATTATTTTCAGGATTGCTCAATTTAAGAGCATAATCCTTGAATTATATATATTTTCTACAATGCTCATCTAAGGAGCACTGGCAGGATCGCCATATAACAAACAAGATAGTTTTTATAAGATAGTATTTATTTTATTTAGTACTTCAGCTCTATCTAGGAGCTGAGTCTTTTAATGCTAAATTATTAATGATTGATTGATTATAAAATGTTCTTCTTTATATACATATTTTCAACCTATATTAACAACAATGTGTTACCTGCACTTGGGTCAGCATAAACATAAGTGTGCCAGCGTAACAACAACATACAATAACAATATACGCAGTCATACAATGTTTTGCAAATGCAGTGGTCAACAATATTGATATTTGTTATTTCTGCACTTGCAAATATTGTACGCTATGCAGTGTGGGTATTATACAGCACACTACGAAAGTTGTGTTACGCAACAAATCCCCTCAGACATACTAACAGAGACCGAACTAAACTTTATAACAGATTTTGACAGCTACACAAATATTAAAGTCGCAATTATTCTTGAGAACGTAATAGTACTCCTTATCCTACAATATTCAGATAAAATCTTGTCGAAAATTAGATTTGAACAATTACCAAACGGAAAAAATAAGTCTATAATGTTAGAAAATTATGAAGTACTAATAGATACTGAAAACAACATTTATAACCCGAATGTCGAAAAGAATCTTAGCAAAAATCATAATCATAATCATAATGGAAAACACTTGTCTACGGAACATTATTAATTTTGAAGAAGCCAATTGTAAAATGGTTACGATGAAAGAAACTAGTGTTACTGAAATACTAGCAGGTATTTTAATATTTAAAAACTTTTTCTCTATATAAAACATAACTGTAATAAAACAAAATAAAAATGGCTGGTACTTTCCTTTTAAAATTCGAAAATTGTGAAATAAATGCACTAAACAAAAACTTTACAAATGTATAATGTATATACATATATGTATAATTTTATTTTACCCAATTTTATAACTAAGATAAGAGATAATTCTAACCCAACCTTAGCAGACTTAAAATTAGAAAATTTATATATAGAACAAATCAAACATGAAGAAACCATTGTCTAAAATCAGTATTTTAGACAATAAACTAAAACCATTTTTTTATTATTAATAACAAACAATATTTAACATTGTTCTTTTTTCTTTTTAAAAGGTCTACATCGATTACTTAAAATCAAAAATATGTCTTATCGATAACACAATGAATTGTAATCCTTATAAATAATACTCGTTGAATTTGAGTTATGTACTAAAAGTACAAAATGAAGTATATTTCCCTTCAGCTAAAATTTAAGTTTAACCGATGGTTTTTTGAAATTGTAAACTAACTTGTAATTTACCAGTCGAACGGTGAGGAACATATTTAAATCAACCTACATACATTGAATAAATACTAATTGAATTGAAATCACTCACATTTTTCTTTTCATATAACCCTAAATCCTAATACCTAATTTATGATTTCTCTTCTATGAGAAATTGTAAAATAATCCAGCAATTTTCATAGCGCAACTGACGTTCAGTTTAATAACATTTTTTGGGAGCTGCTATAATTATTCTCAGCTAAGTTGACTGACCCAAACCGACAGGTATCGTCACCCTAATCTGAATTAGCTGCCACCCAAAAAATGCAACCATTAAAGAAATACTTTACCTTAATAAAAAATCAAATGTTGCCAATATAAGCATAGATATATTAATTATACTTACAATTGTAATATTAACTGTAATTTCTATGTATAAGATGAAAAAAAGATTACGTGAATTTCATACATATTTCGTCGGAGCCTCAAGCTAACGGTGAGGGTGTTACAATGTCTCCCATTATTCCCTTTAAACAAGCTAAAATCATTTAAAACAATTTCATAATTCACGGGAATTGACACATTTTTTCAAATTTAGCTTTTTGAATTGCATTCTGCAATTTATTTAATTTTCTCACAGACATTTTTCATAAGAATTATTTTTGCGTTCATAAGTTTGTTTTGTCCCCAACAACGGAAACAAAACACACTTACGCTTAGTGGGCAGAAACCGACGATTAGCTTTTAATTATATTTTATTATAAATGTCAATACGTGAAAAAGTTAGTCTTAAGATAGATTGAAATAAAGAAGGTTTACTTATCAAACCAAAAATAAACCAATATTACAGTTGTTTTTTTTTTTAAGATAACGAAACAACGGTAAATAAACCCTGCAGTAAAAACAAAAAAACTTCAAAACGAAAACCTGCATAGGTTTGTTAATCCACTAACTGATAATTAATAGCTTAAGCAAAGAAAACAAATATGCAGACGGATGTTAGATCATTTGATTATGTGAAATACGATACTAAAACATTAAAATTGATTTGAATTATCTAGAATTATTTTATTTTAAAAACGGTTCAAAACGTAACCCTTTAATATAAAAAACATTTTTGAATTAATTAAAGATTATTTAATTAAAATTATTCTTTTATAAGTGTGTTATTATTAATTTGTAGCACAAATTGTGGTGTAATTACACCACAATTTATAGCAGTAAAAATTGAAAAAAAAGCTTGCAAAACAAAAGCTTTAGATTTGTATGTAGCAAGTTTGGTTTTTTTTTTTTTTTGTTTATCGTACATAATTCTTTAACGCAGAAAAAAAAACAAATCTAGTATTAGAGTTGCTTATATATAACACAGTTAAAAATTTTCATTCTATAATATACGTTTAATAATAATAATCATCATAAAAAACATTTCTTCTTTCAATTATTTGTACGTTTAACAAAATCCTATAATTTTATAAACGCGTCCCTAATTATTAAACAAATAACATACAAAAAAAAAGGTGTATAGGTTTATGAGTTTGATAGCATGATTGAATTGGCTGAACTTTAAGACGAATATTTAAACTTAACAAAAAAAAAAGCATATGAGCCATATCAATATTTTGTGGAATTTATTGTTGTTTTTTCATTTATTTTAGATGTAAAAAAGTATCATTTTATAAAATTTTAAAATCTTTTAATTATTCAAACTTATTTTTAAATGATGTATTAATAATAAGTATTTTTAAAAATATTTTTTTGTAAATAAAATAACAATTAAACAAAATTATTCATCTGTTGTTTTTATTTCACCCATTGTATTATAACAAAAAATTGTTTTAATAAAAAGATTTGTGATTTTGCTAAACAGACAGCGAACTCAGCGGTTCTGCTTACTAAAAAAAAGTTATATCAATAGCAAACTTAGCAGTAAACATGTTTTACACTTTGAATTTTGTATATTTACGTATATGTGTACATAGAAACGAAAAAAGAAGTGTGTTAAAACATGTTTACTAACAGAAACATGTTACATATACGCAAACGTTAGAGGCATAACTTTTTGATGTGTAGACATCTTTACGCGCAGGGGGTAAATTTCTATTTCACAATACAATCAAAAAATAAGTAAGAAATTCGGTCTAGACCGACTATACGATACCCTATACCATGGTGTTTAGACACCCTATCTCTTCGGTCCAACTAATTGAATTGAAAGTTAAATTTGTTTTCAATAAACTGGTGTGTTGTTTAAGATATTCTTGAGATGAAAGGAATTTCTTATATTGTATTTTTATCACATATTGCTTTGGTAAAAATCGGGTTCAGAAACCGTGACATATTGTATGAAGGACTGTTTGTACCATTCGTTATCACCATAAAGCCCTCCTTGTGTACTTTGGGTGTACATCTTGGTCTTGATGGTTGCGCAGTAAATGTTAATAATGTATTTTACTTAAGTCCCACATCTATTTTATTTTTATTTATTTACTTTACTTTGGACGTTTTTATCAATAATTTTGGATGCAATTTAATGATTGAGAAAATTTATTAGTATGGCGATAACGAAAAAACTTTTGATGTGATATTTTATCTGAATAATTATATTTTTTGTAAGTCTTAAATTGTATAATATTATACTTTTGTTTGGTAATGTTCCCTTTAATGATTATTTTAGTGGTTTGGTGCTGATGAGAGGATCAAATAAATCCCGAAATATTCAATAAAAATCTGGTTATGTAAAGAATTTGATCCATTGACAGAAATCTTGTTTTATTGAAAATAAATTTAACTTTAGTTTCACAATTGAATTTGCTGGATCTGTGGTTTGATAGGTACTTATCATTCCACATTACAATATTAATTAAAATGTTAAATTAAATTGAAATATTAAAAGGGAAACATGTTAAATAACAAAATAAAAATTAAAATTAATAATGAAATACCATGAACACTTCATAAAACTCATCCAAGGATTGTATGAATTTTCTTAACTGCAAGGGTGTAGTGTATGCACAATTATGAATGTCAGTGTAACGAGAAAACATAATGTACATTAGGTTGTCCCGAATTTCTTTTTTTGGATTTCCCTAACGCAAGACCTCTTAAAATTTGCGTAATTGATCGTAGATGCCCAAAATGATTTTAAAAATAAAAAGAAACAATATCTTTAGGGTTCTACCGATCTTCAAAGTTTTAAAAAGTAGTTATTTTCATGATTATATTTCCCTATCCTTAATTTCGACACCTAAACTAAATATACCACGACTATATATAACAACAACACTTTAACGGCGACTACGAATTTGCTAGACACAGTGGAGTTCGTTTATAACGTACACCGGTTATAAAGAATTTTTTATAAAAAAAAAAAATCCGGGAAAAAAATTTTTTCCGGACCCAAAACATTCACTTTCAAATTATATACCAATTATTACAGTTATAGCGAACTCTTGTTTATTACGAACCAGTTTTTAAGTTCCTTTTATAGTTACAGCTTACTCCCTAAAATATAGAAACCCTTGAACATGAAAAAAATAAAAAATCTGGCAACACTTCAAAATCACTTGTTATATTTATTAATACCAAAATACGTAAATTGGGGTTTCCCCAAAAAAGAAAACTAAAAAAACTAAACTAATTTATAATACATTAGTCAGTTGAGTTACAGTATTAAGAGCGGTGTTTGTGATTAAAAAAAATGAGTTCGAGGCGTAGTGAGACAACTTGTGTTATATTGGGACCATATAAGGAACTTGATGATCGGCAGCTACCAACTATAAGAGACGTTCTTAAATATATTTTATTTATCAAGTATAACATGAAATTAAAGTATAATGGAAAAGATCCATCAAATTCAGATATATATGCGATTGTTTTTGAAGAGATTGACAATATTTGGACCAAAGCTTCGATTCCAATCGTAACAAAGGAACGAGTTATTCAGTTACTCAAATCCTATTTCGAAAAGTACCTCCATTTGAAAAGATACCCCAAAAGCAAACGAAAAAATGGTTTCGAAAACAAACTAAAGTGTTTTTTGGAGTCATCTGAGAAGCTTTTCGACGTTGCTGCTTGCAAATGCACTTCATTTGAATTTTGTTCTTGTTTAAAACCTAAGAAAGTTCCAATCAATGAAAGAAGTTTTTTGTTGGATCAAAGAAATTACAGAAAAATGGTTATATGTGGAGTTGATAAAATAGAAACAGCTCGATTAATAAAACGAAAGCAGAGACAAACTGAACATTCCATAAGGGCAGCAAAAAAGCAGCGTTCTACTCAAGAAACCGATTCTATCCCAGAAAATTGTGTTTCACTGTGTGAATCTTCCCTAGAAACGTATCCGATAACGGAGGCATCTCCCACTAACATACTTTCGCCAGATACACCTTCGACTTCAACGACGAATCGGAATACATTGCCGTTGCCAACAGTTGCTAAGGTCTGTGATAGATACGGTTTATCGACTCGCTCTGCTGCTGCTGTTGCTTCTGCGGTTTTGACTGACTTCGGCTTAATTTCTACCGAAAATTTAACTCTGGTAATCGATAAAAACAAAATACACAGAGCTGTATCTAAAGTCCGGAAAGAAAATTCAAAAGACATTGGAAATATTGTTATTAAAAGCATTTACTTTGATGGACGAAAAGACAAGACTCTGATAAGTGAGAAAATAGGGGATCGTTACCATCGCAAAGAAATTTTAGAAGAACACATCTCAATTTTAGCAGAACCTGGATCAATTTATTTGGGTCACACAATGCCAAGTCGTGGCACTGCAAAGGGCATTCTAACTTCGATCACAACTTTATTAGAAGATAAAGGTTGGAATTTAGATGACGTGATTTGCATTGGATGTGACGGAACTGCAACTAATACCGGTTGGAAGGGTGGCGTTATTCAATATTTGGAGGAGTATTTGAAGAGACCGCTACAATGGTGTGTTTGTATGCTCCATGCCAATGAGTTACCCCTTCGTCATTTATTCTTGACTTTAGATGGTTGCACTTCGGGACCTAGAGAATATTCCGGACTTATTGGAAAACAATTAGTTACTTGTGAAAATGAAACAACGGTGTCTTTTTGTGCGGTGGCTGGTAATTTGCCTGACTTGCCGAAAAATGTGGTCGATCAACTAAGTACGGATCAAAAATATCTTTATGAGATATGTAAAGCTGTTCAAACTGGTTATTGTAGTCCTGAGCTGGCAAACCGAAAACCTGGAAAAATTGCGCACTCGAGATGGCTTACCTTTGCTAATCGTCTACTCAGAGTTTACGTAAGTACCCTTAATCCATCAGAAAAATTGCAACTACTTGTCAATTACGTTGTTAAAGTATACGCTCCGATTTGGTTCCTAATCAAACAAAAAACGTCTTTTAAAGAAGGAGCCAAACATATTTTTCATCTGATTTTGTACTCTCGTTTTTTACCCGAAAATATGCGATCAGTTGTGGATTCTGTTATCGAAAGAAATGCTTTTTTTGCTCACCCGGAAAATCTACTTGTCAGTATGCTGTTTGATGATAGAGACCACATTCGGGAGCTGGCATTGCAAAGAATAATTAAAGCTAGAGAAGCTGAAAGTACCACTAAACACAGAATATTTAAACCACCAAAAATTAACTTCTCTGCTGGAGATTACATCGAAATTATTATATGGCACGAGTGTGGGGTTACAGCACCGCCGGTTCTTCGGTATATTTCTAATGATGACCTTCAAATCATGGCAAAAGATAACAGCTTGGAAATTGTTGACTTTCCTTGTCACACACAAGCTGTGGAAAGATGTGTTAAACTGGTAACAGATGCCTCTCAAAGTGTAACTAACGCTGCTTCTAGAGATGGCCTTATTAGAACCAGGTTGAAATCACGAGCAGAAATGCCAAATTTTTGTCAAAAAAATATGTTTACATTTTAAGTTTTAGTCATTTATTATAAGTTTTATTTTATTGTACATTAATTGCAAGTATAAAATATATTAATAAAATAAATTTGTATCTCGTTTTTTTTTTATTTATTATTTTAAGCATACGGTTTAGGTTTGTAAAAACGTTTTCAAAAGTAGAGCCCTCAAGATGGCATGTAATTGGATTTTTATTACTTCTACCGTGGTCTGTGTAAAATTACGCAAATTTTGATACCTCTTGCGAAAGTGTGGCTCGAAAAACCATTTTTCTCATTCAAGGACGGGACAGCCTAATGTACATATGTGCAGGCGTTTGCACATACCATAGAAGTCAACGTCGCACAGTGGACCATTTGACGAGAAGGCGGTCAAAAATCTATAACTTTTGATTGGATTGGAATTTTGATATGCGGTTTTTTTTTGTTTGGTAGGTGAGAATTTAGCCTTTAAGTTTTGCTATAAAACGTAATTTTCGACCGAAAATAAAAAAAGTTACGGAGGGTTTAAAATACATTTTCATTTGTAGTTGAATTTTAGTACAAAAGTGAAGTGTTAAAAGGTAAAAAAAAGGGTTTTTTTAACATAATGTCTTATTTTTCCAGTTAATTTTACAACTAATACTTTTTAACAATTTTTTAAGTTAATTCTTTCGGAAAATGCCAAACTTTGGCCCCCGTAAACTTTTTAGTCCTAATGTGCACAAGGGCCAAAGGTTGTTTTTTTTTTTTTTTTTTTTTGAAAGATCCCGAGTTAAAATATAATTTATTAAGCAGCGAACGTAAAAGTTACCTTATATTGGCTCAAGATAGAGAAGTTTCAATGAAAAACTCGTATGTTTTTGCTTTAGTTAAATTTTTTTTTATTGTCTTTTTAAATATTTCTATATCAATTTTTATGGTAAATTTATGAAATATAACAATTTTTATTGTAAATTTACAAAATATATAAATTTTTAAATCAAGAAAATTTTTTAACTATATAAAAAAAAGTGTAACTTATTTTTAGTGTAATGAAAAAGTACTTTAAATCAACCAATTTTAGGAAAAATTTCTTCTAAATAGCCTTGATTTTCATCTTCTAGAAGTTGTTTAACTTCTTCGCCTAATTCAACAGAGGTAGTTTTCCATTTTTGACGAATGTTGGACATATATGGATTTGAAGTGCACAACAAAATAGTGATAAGGTCTTCATTAGTACAACATCTGGACATTTTCCTTGTGTTGTGCTCGTGAAAGAATCTGTAGTCTTTGTTCCTTTTTTCTTGCGCTTCTTCAGATACATCTCCTATTGGTAGCATATTCTTTTGAATTATTTGTTCCCCATGGTACAAAATTTTATGAACTGTGGATGGCATATATCTCCAAGAGTATTTTTCATTATAAAGTATAGCTGTTTTATTGGCATACTCTCCAAATTTTTTTGCCTTTAGCTTTCTGCTGCATGCTAGAACTTGTAATATGAATTTGAATCGTCTTATTAATTCATGATCTACACCTGTGATAGATGCTGCAGTTTCCGGATCGGAAAAAAATCTCCTTGCAGTATTTCCATCATTTGTGTTTCCTTCCCCTTCTTTTGGTTGGTCGATAACGAGGCCTAGCTGTAGATATTTTTGTTGAATTTGTTTTTTTTTTTTCTTTCTTTTTTCTTCATTTTCTTTGGTTTTTCTTACTGTTTCGCCTAACGGACCAAATTCCCAATCATAACCCAATTTAAGAATGCTACATGAAACGTATTCTAGCCTGAAGAGGGGACATTCCAAATTCGTAGGCTTCCTTAAAACTATCGTCTTCTAGTAAGGGGTTGGCTGAATTGACTTGATGTCTTTTGGCATATAATGCAGCTTGACGTTGACTTTGTTCCAGTTAAAGCTTGTGCAACTTTTCCATCAATCATTGTGAGACACATTTTAAAATGTACTTCATTGTCTTGGTCATCAAATTTAAATATTACTGGTTTAAGTTCCTTAATTTGATCTTTTATTTTTTGAACTTCTTCAGTTATGACATCTTTGGTTTCCTTTTTGAATGCAAATTTTATTGGTCTGCAATACTTTGTTGAAGAAGGAATTTCATTTTTCCATATATCAATTTCTGTTGCTCTACTAGTTGATGGCTCTAAGACGCTATACCTTTTTGTTAAGCGCAATGGAACGAAAGATACCATAAATAAATTAGCATCTGATGAATTTTCGGCATTAAATTGCTTGTATTGTTTCTGACCAGAGGATCCATCACATTCCCATTTAGAAATTAAAGTAATTCTGCCATTACAGTAATTCTGCCATTACCAATTTTTTTTTAATGATCAGTATCAAGCGTATTTAGCAATCGTTCTGCAGTATGTTCAAGGAGATCTTGCAATTTTATTTCTGCTGATGTTGAAGTGACACTAATAGTAGATTGTGAAGGTAAGCATTCTTTTTTGGCAGAAACTAAATCTCGATACTCTGGAAAAATCCCACAATTCTTTTCATTGGTTCGCTTCCGCAATTCCTTATATTGATTTTTGGTCAATTTCAAATCCAAAAATAGGGCGAACGCTTCTTCCGGCGAAAATTTCTTATCTTCAATTGGTGTAGGAATGCTTTTCCCAATCCTCTTTGTGCGCCTTGAGCTCGCTTCTACTATTTTTTCAATTATTTCAATTTTATTTTTTTTATTTTGGGTTGGTTGAATTTGGTGCAAAAATGAATCCTCAATAATTCTTTGAGAAATTTCTTCATTGATATTCTCCAGCTTGCGCCTTCGAGATTTTTCACTACATTTGTCAATTGGTTTTGCAGGTCGACCCTTTTTTCCACTTTCGTTGGCAGTAGATGCACTCTCAAAAATAAGTTCCTTTTTTAACCAGTCTTGGTAACGTTTGTACATCTTTGCCTTGCTATGAGAGCATTCAATGTACCGTCTTTTCAAATTCTAGTCTTCTAGGTTACAATTCTTAAAGAAGTCGTTGCTCACTATGTGCAAAATTACATCGTCTACATCATTTCGTTGAAAATAAATATCTGCAAGATCTCTGTAACAGTACTTAGCCATTGCACAAATTGTAATGAATAATAATTGTGGAAACATTATTATAAATACTCTTTCTTGCAATTATGTAAAATAAAAATTTTTATCTCTTATTACCACTTTTAGAAGCATAAAAAACCCACACCCTAACCCCTTTTAAAAGGTGAAGCATACCTGCTCATATCTTAAAGGGCTATGTCGCAATAGTTTTTTTTTACCATTTACCTGTTATTTAAATTGTTTCCCAATTTGTCAGGTATTTAAACTATATAACTATATAACTCTAATTCAGACTATTAATGTTTTTGAAAGATACCTATGTAAATGTACCTGTAACAATTAAGCGCTTTATATCTCAACCCGTTTTTATAAGTATATAACAATTCCTGACAACTCTACCGACATGCAAAAAAATACACCGCGGTGCACCGGTACCACCAACTTTTGTATTCATAACACTCAGACGGACGGACGGACATCGTTTAATCGACTCAGAAAGTGTTTTTGAGTCGATCCGTATAATAAAAGATGGATAAAGTTCCAATATTTTTGGCAGTTACAAACATCACCTCAAACTTAATATATCCTAACCACATAGTGGACAACTTTTGTATTCATAAATTTTGCAGAAAATATTTAACCTTGGGTCAGAAAAATTGTTCTGGTGCACACGGGCGGAAACTGGCGGGTGTATAATGGAGTATAGGAGTATAGGGGAGGGTTTGGACTATAGAACAGTGCACGATTTTTTCTGACTGCTTTTGACTGGCAGGAGTTATGCTCTATTAAGTAGGAGATTTTCGGAAAATTTGGACTTTTAAAAAAAATTTTTTTTTTTTAATTTCGGAATGACTCAGTGATTTTACATTTTTAACATTAATAGTATGGAAGCCACAATATTATACAAAATTTATTTCACTTCAAAATCTTTTAAATCAAAAAAGTTACAGTCATTCAAAAATATAAATTTACAGAGAAATTTTATATTTTAGCAAAATACTGAGAAAGCCCATTTTCGAAGACCCTGTCGGCTGTGATATAGTTGAGATAGAGTCGTAATTTTTTGGCTCCCGAGGTTTACTAGTATTTACTTTCAAATGAATAACATAACTTTAAAATCGGTAACAAAAAAATAAATGATTTTTGGCCGCCTTCTCAAAATATGGTCCACTGTGCGTCGTTGAAAACAATGAACATGAAATGCACGCGTATGCACACTCATTGACAAACAAACTATTTGTATGTGTTAATGTTCTTTTGATGAATAATAACTATAACGTATTAACATACTTTGTAATTTACAATTAGTTAGTAATAAGCATATTATTTTTATATATAAACACCTTATTTGTGAATAATAAATTAATGATAAAAACACAACTGAAAAGTGAACGTGTTTATATTGTTCAACAAAATAAGGCATTTCGGTGCTTGCATGATATCGGCAGGAGTGCTCAGATAATACTCAAAATATTTTATAAAAATAAAAGATTAAACTATATAGAACCCTTATCTACATAAATATCTTTTGCAATATCCTTTCAACTCTAATATTAAATTAAAACATCCTTCAATTTATAAACAACTAAAATCCCTTTCAAAATAAAAATATTTTATAATAATCCAAAATTTGTAGACATCATCATAAATTTTTTTCCTATTACAGTTGTCTTCTTTAAATTTGTGCATTTGTGAAGTTAATTTTGTTGAAAAAAGTTCATATTGTATTGCTTTTTCCTTCAAAATATCTGGCTTCGTTAAATTTTTTTTTTGTTAAAAAAAACTTTTTATTGCTACCCGTTTGGGCGCCAATTAAAAATATTTTGTTGTTTACTTTATTGCGAGTTTATTAGAACTAAAGAAATCCTCCTCCATAAAATATTTTATATTACAACTTTAATACCTAAATAATTTTAATTTTAATGCAAATTTGCTTACGTTCACACAAAATACAAAATCACACCACCAACCCAGACGACGATTCGATGAAATGCCCAACAACAATGTGTGGTGAACCATGTACTGGTTTTTTCATGTTACACTGTTCGACAACTGTCTGGTTGTCCAGTGTTAACTTATATAAATAAATGTATGGAAATTAGGGCAGATGCTTATGAGATAGCTCTTTATCTAGACAAAGAAATACAGAGCTTGCTTCTGTTTTCCTCTCTCCTAGAGGATATACATAGGTGTCAGGCAATGCCTGCCAGCGTTATAATATAACAGGCAGAGGGAATCGTACCGTAGCCACACCACAGTATGATTTTTTTCGAAAAATTTATCTAAGTATGCTAGTAGATCTTAAGCATTGCTGGACAAAAAACCTTTCTATGAAAAAAAAAAATATTTTAGCTACAGTTTAAAAGAAGGATTGAAGCATTTTTTCCAAAACAGCACTTTTGTTATTATGTACCCCAGGGTTCGTTAGCATTGGTTAATTTAGCGTGGTTATTTAATATTTCGTTGTTGTTATCCAGACCACTAACAACTTTTTTAAATTCTTTTGTCCATTGGCGAACTAGTGTCCAATGTAATTTTATGAGATTGGTGTACTACAATTATTGATAGTAATTTGTAAATTATAAAACAATATTTATAATCAGATATATCTAAAAAATAAAACATATTTTAATTTGCCTCTGAATTAAATGTTATAACAAAACTAAAATTTGTTTAAGTGACCCAAATGTTTTTTGTTTAAATTTCTGAAAGTGACCCAAATGTTTTTTGTTTAAATTTCTGAAACATTATCGGTGCATTGGCACACTTTCCATTTCAGCATTTAGTCACAGATGTAACTCACACACACTGTATTCTACAGGAATACCGAATTTGGTTATTGGGTTTTTTTTTTTAGATATGGAGTGATTTTCTGAAGACACTCATGAAGACAAGTCTAGAACTTCTCGAAAATGTTTCCTAAAGCTCATTTCGCTATATCCTGCTGTGAATGCATATCAAATTAAAATTTGTTTACTAGTGTTATTGAATTCTAAAATGATGACCTGTATTTGAATTAGAATGCAAATGAGATAACTGCAAAAAAAATTAAATTGTTACGTACCTTATGTATCAGTGGTTGTTTGGTGTTGTTTGAATCAAAAGAACTTCTTTCGTCAACTGATAGTAAAGCAATCATTTCATCCCAGGTAAAAGACGAATCTTGTGTGATAGATTCGTCGGAACATAAGCTTAAGAGGATTGTGCTCTCCCAAACCAGCGATATGTACAATTTAACTAAGTGTTTTAATAATCCAAGACCAGTGATATCTTCATTCCCCCAATGTTTCAATAAAATGAAGCGCATTTCATTGGAAGCATTTCGACAAAGATGGACTAACATGACCACATAGCCATGCACAGCACTCATTAAATGCAGCAAGGGTGTGTAAGTTACATTCGAAAACCCATCGGCAATATTAGGACAACTGAGTAATTCCCTGAAGAGAATACTTCCACATGGAAATTCAAAATCTGCAATTAAAGGAGATAGCTGCTCAATTATTTCAGATAATTGTTGCAACGAGCTATGTATTATTATCGTCTCATGTGACAAATTAAAAATGCATTTTGCTACATTCGCAATAGCTTGTGATGTAGTAGATACAGGTGAATCAACGGGCAAATTTGGTAATGAAAGTAATTGGAACAGAGGTTTAAGACCGCCATGTATGATAAATTCTCTGCAATTCTCACTCGATGAACTATTACTGAAAATAGCTTCAACAAATTTCATAATATTTAAAATATAATCTATCAAAGGTATAGATTCTCTGTCAATAACTGTTGATCCCTCTTGTGATGTACAATTTTGAGTGAAATGTCTGTGATTTTGATGCTGCTGTTGTGAAGCGGTTGATACTTCGTCATCTTCATCATCGTCATCTCCACTACTATCAATATTGTTACCATCTCCATCGTCATTTGCTTCAATATTTCTGCTATTTAAACTTGGGCAAACTCCAGCAGAATCAGGAATTTTATCAGATAGTCTAGCTTTTGTTGCTGTACTACTATCTTTATTGGCACGCCAACAAATATAACTTTCATCTGTGCCTAATCGGACTAGTTCATTAAATAAACGAACTACAGCTTCAATAACATCCGTTCGAAGGTATGGATGATGTTTCATAAAATCATCCATAGCATTTCCTAAATTTGTCGCCGTATCACCTAATGGATCTGAAGATCGGCGCCTTCTCATGGCAATCAAATAATCGGGTGAAAGAAAAACCTTTAAAATTTTGTCAAAAGGATCATATGACATAAATTCCATTAGACCCCGTTCATTCAAACATAAAGCTGAAAATACGTTTGGAAGAGATCCTAAAACTTCTCTTGTAGCTGGTACATCATTGTTCAATAAACTTTGCAACATTGTATTTGTTAAGCCACAATCTTGCAAATAATATAGCAGAGAAGGATCATTAAAAACAAATACGGTTACTATGTCGGTAGCTAGCAAAAACAGCGAAGGACCATAAAAGTCTGCATGTAAAATTATGTGACGTAAAGAGTTTGGTAAACTTGTTTCCATTATATTCCGATTTCCATTTAGGTTAGCATTATCTTGAATTGATTTTTTAACGAAGTTTAATATAGACTTTAATAGAGCAGCTCGTTGTGTCACACAAACTGGCTTTGCTGATTTACATGTTTTTACCGAAGAACATCGCTCTGCAATTGGTGTTGAGTAATAACTGTATATAGGGTATGTAGGTTTATTTTTTTGAGCGCAGTTCTTTTTATTCTGAACAAGGTCTGCTTCAGTATTAGATTCATCATGGAAGATATCTGTAAATAGTTGATTTCATTTATAAAAGTAGAAACAAAGGTCAAATGTTTTGAAAATAAAAAATAGTATTAGTAAAAAATAGTAAATAGTAATACGAAAAATTTATAATAAAATTTTTTATAAATATATTTTCCTCATTGAGCATAAAAACTAATTTTAAGACTTTTCGATTCAGAACTCTAGTTAAAATTAAAATTTTTTTTTTTATTTTAAAATAAAAACTGAGTGTCACTGAATTTTTTAGCGAAAACATTACGAAAATTTTTTGGTCAGATTATTTGACACCAGCTCTGATTAGAAAAATAAATAAAATAATATGTAACTCTAAATTCACTAGACATCTTCATTTATTACTAGAAATATTGACCATAATTCTAATCACAGGAATTCTTTGAAAACATTGTCACGAAATCCCGAAATTATAACCTTTCTTTGATAAATATTCTATCATGTATAATTTTCCTAAAAAACTAATCACAAAGGAATGCCGTTTTCAATTATTTGACCAAAAATTTTAAATATTAAAATCATAAAAGTGCACTAAAAAGGACGGTATACAGGTAAGAAGACTCCTAATGCGCTGATGCAATAGAAGACGCGGACGCAACATTTTCGTACCAGCCCAATCTCTTATTTAAGGAAGAAAATCGGCCGTTTTATTGTTATATCAAATGAACACCATTTTTAGTACCTATTCCAGGATGTGTGAAAGGATAAGTACCAAAATCGCATGCATTAAATTATAAAAAACAAACATATTCCAATGCTGCAGTTTATTGACAATTTGTATACTAAAATCATTTTGTTTCCACTGATTAAAGAGACATCAATGTAAGTCAGACTATTTCTAGTCCCACCTCAAAGAATCTATAAAAGGAATCTATTGAAAGGATATAACTGACATTTTCACTTTCGTTCGGATCCTTTAGTATCAATCTTGTGCATAAAAAATGGGTAACATGGGTATCAATAATTTTATTTTTTTAAGTATATAACCAATTTGTAAGAACTGATTTTCTAAAATCTAAAACACAAAAAAGTATCGAAAAATACAAAAATTGTCGAAAAATATGTATAAAGTAGTTTTGACAGAGCTTCACATCAAACTTTTGCACGAATTTATATGCAGCTTAGCAAAAAACGTTCTTAAATGCCGGCTTACACATGAAAGTTTTCTTGCTGAAAGTCTTGAGTTTATAGGTGAGACGGGAGAGAAGAATGGTAGGGGGTAGATACTTTCATGTACTCTGAAATTTTTTTTTGTTTCTTGCTTCGCAATTGTCAGAGTGAAGTTATTTTAGGTTTTTTTTTCATTTTTATGTTTTGTTTGTGTTAAGAAAGATAATAAATTGAAATAAAGTTAATTTTAATGAAATAAAATGACAAAAATAAATAGATAAAATGATAAAGTAAACATAACAAATCTTGTATTTCAATATAAAAATTTCAGTGTGTAGACACGGATGAAAGTTTAAAAGAGAATTTCAAACAGTTTCAGAAAGAAAAATTTCATGTGTAAACCGGGACTAAGTTGAATGTGTTTACCTGCCTAAATCTGCAGGTATAGAATTATGGTTTCCTGCCTTAAAGTGCAGCTAAAGCAAATTGTTTAAATGTTGTACAAATAATATTCATACATTGAAAAGATCATCTATAATTTATTTGACATTTCATTAATTTTTTTATTTTAAACATAAAATTGTATACACATTTATTTATGTAGAAAAAAAATAACAAAAAACACAAAAAGGATTCATAGAAAAGAAATAACATAAAAATAAATATAAGTATGAGATCACTTTTATACATATATTTTGTATATAAACTATGTGTACATATACTCGTACATTTAGGAAAAAAATTAGTTATTGCTGTTTGTTTAGCAGACTATGAACCCTTTAGCCATTTCCGTTTCAATTTGGTCTACCGATAAATATATATTTTTATAAAAACAATACTTTGAACAGTATTTAATGCCTTCAATGCTTCTTAAAGTGAAGGAATTTGGTTAACCTGCTCATCTTCATCATCTTCAGGACCCTTTCCATTTCCTTTATCCATTTCTAAATTACCGTTGATGATATCATCAATTATTTCGCTTTTAGTAAAATCTCCAGAACATTCTACATCGCCGTTACAATGTACATATTCCATTTTATCTGGAATTATATTTAGAAGATCCACCTCTTCATTGATTTCGAAATCATTTTCGGGAGTCCCGGTGATTGTAAAATAAACAAATTTAATAACGTCACTTTCACTCTACTTGTTTTGAGTTTGTTTTTCGTAAGAGGCAGCTAAGGGTGACTTTTTTATGAAAACAATTTAAAAATTCCGAAAATAATAGGCGCTTATTTTAAATGTGCAGTTACAAATATTGCACTTAAAGAAGGAAATTATTACTGAATTTTGAAAAATAAAAAACAAAACAAAAATTTCATGCAGTTATAGGCAAAGTGAACTTAAGAAAAAGGCGGTTAAGTCAAAACTACTGTATATTAGGCATATAACAAATTTTTACGAAAAATTTGGCATCACTATGTGGTGGCAAATATTGTACAAGTAATGAATATCACGTTTTCGGTGATTTCGGATCAAAAATGTTCCGCAACAAACGTGATTTCTAAAATAAAAATATTTTTCTTCATATAACTAGACAATTATCTAAATAATAACCGCCCTAATGTTCCACTTTATTTCTTCTCAAGACTATTAAATCTGCCAACAACAAACTTTTCTTTCGACTTTTTACATAGTTCCAACAATGGAATTGTATACATTGTATATTGTTAGCTAAATGTTTTTTACACGTATTACAATTTTTCCACACTTAACACTTTTCTTAAACATTTTTACACAAGCAATATTTATTTCAATTTCTAAATTCAACGGTGAAACAAATGGCTATACAATCTTATTATTATTATTTCAATATGCGAGTTTTCGAATAACTTGCTATATCTTTTTTAAATATTGAGGCAACATTTTCTGAAGAAAATTCCCTTAGCTCCATTAAAAAGGATTATGGAACGGTAGAACGATAATTAGTTATTTAAATATATATATGAAGAAAAACGTGTAAAAAATTTAGTTTTTTAAGCAGTACTGATAGAATAAAAATGCGTTTGGTGTGAAAACTTTTTGGCAAGTTCACAAAAATAAAATATAATATGTCTTCATACTTTTTTATTCTCTATTCGACTATGCTATATTTCCTATTTGAAAGAATTGTAAAAAGTTATATGCGTACCGCATATATGGGTTATTAGTTCATGAGATATTGCTAAAACATATTTTTTTTATTCCAATACTTTCTTATCTTTTAATTTGAATTTTTAAAGAAAAAAAATAAAAAGACAAAAAAGTGTGTTCACTGTTTTAGCAATATCTCATGAACTAATCAACCGATTTCAATAATTTTTGGCTCATCTTCTTCGTTTTTAATTGTACTTTGAACTAAAATTTGGATTCAGCCCAAAAATGGCCGTAAACGTAATGTGAAATCATGAAGGAAATCGCAAAAATACCTACCCGCAAAAACTAGCAGACTCGATTATATTTTTGCCCACCATCTACGTAGTCCACGGGAGTTAGAGGTGATACTGGCTGATGGCTCCACGAATATAATACGTGACTCGATCGAATGTGACCGATCGGAACATCGGTCTGATAACGTTTTTAATTATGCCTGCGGCAATCGAGGAGATGATTGTCGGACTAAATCTCCTCCGAAGGCTTAAAACCACCTTAACTTTTGGTAACCTAACACTCTGCCTATACGAACACCAGGCTAATCTAAGTCGTCAATGTATGACACTACGGAAACAAACTCCAGAGGATACCACAACACCCGGACTCCAGGGGGTAAGTGAAACTATTTCGAATAATCGTGCCCATACCCCTTATCACTCTGGTTCAAATGAGCCATCAACGATTGACAGATTCCTCGAGCATGAACTCCAGAAATTTAAAGGGATGACAGGTACCACACCGATTAGTGAATACCGAATATTTATGAAAGATGAGAGGCCGATAAAAATCCGATATGCCACACGAAACCCGGTCATTCAATCAATCATTGACGCCGAAGTCAACAACTTATTAGCCAAGGGTTGTACTGAACCCTCCAAGAGTCCATACAGTTTCCCCATCACCCTGGCGAAGAAGAAGAACGGGTCGTGGAGGCTATGTATGGATTTTCGACAACTAAACGCAAATTTCATACCTGACGATCTCGTTGCAAACGGTTGTGTTTTTACTGTGCTCTAATTAAAGTCGAAAATCTTGGTAAAACTTATCTAAAAATCGTTTTTAAAAAAACCTAAAAAAAAAATTCACAACATTATCCACATTTTTGTGAAAAGAAGAACAAATTTAGATCTCTTTTAAATATCACTTTTATTTTCTTTAAAAACATTAATAAAATTCAAACGAATTTAATTTACTTATAACAAAACTAAAAATTACAAAAGCGAAATTAAAAATATAAAAATAAAAATTAGCAAAGTTGTATACGGTCAATGTAATAAAGAAATTACAACATTATCCTACGTCAAATGCCATAACTGCAACTCAAATTATCATTTTTCAACATGTTCTCCTTTATCCGAAGCCACATATTCAAGTATGTATGGTGAGAGAAAAACAAATTGGAAATGCCACGTATGCAAACCACGCAGTAGATCTCCCAACAACTTATACCAAGCTGTCGTATTTAATGAACAAAATCAACAAAAACAACTACGAACCGATGATGAGGACTACGAGGTGAATGACCGAGCTAAAAAATTTAAAGAGACATTATCTCTAAGCACTGTAAATGCTAAGCTATGCTCTGTTCAGTCTGACGTCACAGAATTTAAGAGGGATGTAAAAGACATAAAATCAACAGTAGAACAAATATCAACAAACGTTAACGCCTCGAATTTACAAATTAAGGAGGAATTTCAATCAGCACTCTCAACAATCACAAACATTGGTAACACAAGTGAATGAACTCCATGAACAGGACAAGCAGAGAGAAAAACAAATCAACACAATGGAAACACGGATAAATAAACTAGAACAACAAGCAATCGCCAAAAACATTGAAATTAAAAATATTAAAAACAAAAATATGTCTGCTTTTGATGTTGTTAAAACAATTGCAGCCTCATTAAATGTGGAGATTGCCGAAGCTGACATTTGTAAGGCATATCGACATAAAAAACAGGAAGACAAGGTAATCATTGAATTCTCTTCGTTTACAAAAAAAGATGAATTGATGAAGAAAATTGAGAGGCATAGAGTTGATGCTAGAACAGTGGTGGCCATCGAGAGAATTGAATTTGTAATAGTGTTTATGAACATGTGTTAGTTGTACTACACTGATCGAAATCCATGGACGTAACACAATGCCAATATTAAATGGGTTTATGTAGATTTTGTACGAATGTTTATATGAATGACTAAAAGGAAAAATAGTTGAGTTCACGAAGAATATGGTAATATTTTAAATACATTTTGTTGTTTTAAAATTTTAAATTTTACATTCTGAAAATGTAAAACAAAATGTGAAGAACATTTAACCTTTTTATCCATAAGTTTGAAGATTATTAAATCAAATAAGTAAGTAATTCATTTCTTTAAAAAACAAAAAAGAAAATATATAAAAACTTAAAAAGATAAGAAATTTCAAAGGGTAATAAGTGGTATGTTACCAGAAACTAAAAAACTTACCAGCCAGCAGTAACTGGATATTTTTTACAATTAAAAAAAAAAATCATAAAAGACAGTTATAATGTTGTCAAATGGAGGCGACGTATGTATTATATAGAAAATGCTTTGCGTAATTTAGTTTATCAAGTCTTCGAAATTTTCTCAACATTTTTGGTTTCTTTTAAACAAATATTCTCTGTGTACCTATTAAAAAAATATATATGAATTTCAAAAGGCAATGCGACATAGACCCGCTTTGTTCAAAAGCTTTCATAAGACTGAATGAAATTGTTGTTTACTTTTACTTTATACATATAAGAAGCCGAGCACCAGCGCACAGTGGCACCCGTAGAGCAAACGAGGTTGCAAAAATCAAAATTTTCATGTGCGCCGACGAAGTTTTGAATAAACCCATGTTATACGAAACTTTTCAACGATTTCAAATATGCTACTCTTAATAATATCACATTTTTAGTTTAGGAGATATAACCGTTCAAAGTTGACCGACTTTCGGTTTTCAAAAAAACACACAATTTTTAGTCAATTTGTTGCGATTTCAGGTGTAATATCACGAAAAATAGGTAACGAATCGCCTTATTTTTTGTTTGTATTGATTGATTTATAATGTATAATGATAAATAAAAAATTAACTGTTTGCTTTGTGTTTCTCCTGGTAAATCACTATTTAAAAACTATCCGTTTTTCACTATTTTTCAACTTTGATGGAAAATAAAAAAAGTCTATATTTTTCTATATTTGCCATATTTGCAAAACATGTTCTTTGATTATTTCTTTACATAATTCAAAAGGTTTTATCTGCCCGTACGTGCCCGTTTGGCTTCTAGAGGTAAAAAAGTTTAAAAAGACATGGTTGAAGAAATTGTATGGCGTGCATCCCTTACATGTTTTGACTGACAGTAGTTTGATCTAATAGTTTGAAAATTGCAATTTAAGTCGGTTGTCTACCTGTGAGCCTCTGCCAAAGTCTACTCCCAATATTCTGTTACAGACACAGGATGCACAAAAAACTACTCATTGAAATTCGCAGGTACGCACCTCAGTTAAAAATTACTTTGGAGTACAAATGGTCAAGAACAATATTGACTTATGGTCCCTCCAGGTAGGCACAAATCTTATTTAGACACGAGCATAATATCAAAATTGCATAATTCAGCCTAAATCCATATGTATGCAGGGAACAGGTAAATTTTTAGGCATGGTAGCATAAGCCTATATATTGCAAAATATGCATAATGCCTGGATTGGTCTACGACTGAAAGTTGGCGCAACAAGTACTGAAACCATGGCGTTAAACAATTTAAAATTATTTGAACTGTTTTAAGGTCAACCACACCAAAGTTTTTCACGGAAGCTGCTTTAGAAGAACTTGATAGCTTATACGGAAATATTGAGAGAAGCGAAATTATAAAAAATAATTTTATCTGAATATTAAGGCAAAATGGGTGAAATCTAATCGAACCATTCAGAACTTCAACTCCAATTACGAGGACTGGCTTAATGAAGACACCATCCTGGATATATTGGCAGTAGACAAACCCACCACATCAACCAGAGGAGCAAAAGGGAGGCCAAAAAAAAGTATTGAGGAGTGTTCAATTTTCACAAGAAAGAGGAAACTTGCCGATGCCACCAATGACTTGACCACGAAGCATTTATCGGACGCGCTGTCTATTAAATATACAAAGTGAAAGAGTTAGGTCGCAGATTGCAAAATCTGTTGCTGATGCAAGCCCACTGCGACTAAAAACGATTAAGGAAAGCATTCCCACGCCCACAAACGCACACATTAAAAAGTATGGTTCCGAAGAAGCCTTGGCCTTGTTTATGGACTTACAACTTTCCAAAGAAAAATATGAGATACTACGGGCATCCTTGATGCGACACGGGGTTGACGTTTTACCAGGATACAAGCATATTACGCAAGCCAAAATAAATTCACGACCACTGCATACGGAGTTTACGGAAGTCTCTGTGAAAGCCAATCCGCAGGATCTCATGGGCCATACAGCAAAACGTCTGTTGGAGAGTCTTCCTGAAAATGAGGTGAAAATTCTTCTTGAGAAACTGACATTGATCAGCAAATGGGGCTGCGATGGATCATCCGGACAAAGCGTTTATAAGCAAAGGATATCTTCCGATGACGCTACAATATCGGACGGAAATATGTTTATGGCATCTGTTGTTCCTTTGCGGCTAAAATCTGATGTTTCCCTACACTGGAAAAATCCACGTCCGTCATCAGTGCATTATTGCCGACCAATAATGTTTCAGTTTGCAAGGGAATCGGCAGAACTTATAAGGACCACGGTGAAGGACATTGAAGAACAAATAAGCAAGATTAAGCCTACAAAGCTGCAAATTGGAGAAGGAAAATATATTGAATGCAATTACGAGTTCCACCTGACCATGGTTGACGGAAAAGTCGTAAACGAACTGACAGGAACAACCTCAACATTGTCATGCCCGATTTGCAAAAAGAGTCAGAAGAACTTTGGTAATTTAAACGATTCTACAAACGAGGAGAATTACGAATATGGAATGTCACCATTGCACGCAAGGATAAGGGGTATGGAGTTCTTGCTAAAACTGGCGTATACCCTACCACAAGAGGAGGAAAACTTCGATGAAAATACATCAATAAAGGATAAGGAAAAGATCAGAAAGAAGAAATACAGGATGCTTTTTTTAAACAAGTTGGACTAAAAGTAGACTGTCCCAAGCACGGATACGGTAACTCAAACGATGGAAACACTTCTAGGAGATTTTTTGAAAATGATGAGGCAGTAACTGGAATTGACAATCAAATCGTGAAAAGATTGGGAATTCTACAAATATGGTGAATATGCATCGAAAACTGCATCTCTTTTAACAGAAATGTATCCACAGAAGAAGTTGACTCCGACCGTCCATAAAATATTGGCGCATGGCAAAGATATAATTGAGTACCAGTCTTTGCCAATTGGAGAGCTTTCTGAAGAAGCACAGGAGTCTCTTAACAAATTTTATAAAAAATATAGATTGCAGAACACATTCAAAGCATCAAGGGTAAGGCAAAATAAGGACCTCTTCAACATGTTGGCAGCATCTTCCGATCCACTTATTTCTTCCCTGCGGCATGTGAAGTCACGAATAGAGTTAGAAAATAATTATAGCTTAGAAATGATTAGTCTTTTAGATATACCTTCTCTTACGAATTGTGATGAATATTTTACAGAAAATTGAAAAAATAAATTTAAAAAAGAAGTAATTTTTTTTTAATTTGTTGGGTAATAATTTAAAACATAAAACCCTAAAGAAAAAAAATAAAAACAATCTAAAAATGTAAAAATAATTTTTTTTAGTTACCATAAAATTGATTTTTCTACAAATTTTAACTTTGATAACCCAGAAGTAGGCCCCTACAAAGCGTAGGACCCTTTCCAAACGCTCATTTCATAGGCTGTTATCTATCATATGCTGTTTAAACTGTTCAATTATGTTATTCGGTTCAAAAGATATGATTTTTGCAACGAAAAAACTCAAATGGCGCCACTGTGCAGCGTGCTTGGTGCGGCCTTCACAGTGCTAAAATAATTAACACTGATGAAAACAACACTGACGCTAATAACAGCAACAATAACAACAGAAAATACATTTACATGAATGACCAGCTGACATTCAATAATCGTCAATTGCTATGGTTAACTAAAATTAAAACAAAGGAGTCAAATTGGAAATTTGTTTGGGTACGAAATAGAAACATTTTCGCCCGTAAAAATGAAAACTCGCCATTAACCACCACCAACAATGCAACTGATATTGAGTCGATCAACCCCACAATTTAATTACCCTACTTTTTTCTTTTTAAATAAACTT
Source organism: Cordilura impudica (assembly GCA_963682025.1). Lineage (NCBI taxonomy): Eukaryota > Metazoa > Arthropoda > Insecta > Diptera > Scathophagidae > Cordilura > Cordilura impudica. Next base: position 180,005,187 of record OY821520.1, on the reverse strand, counting down.
TAATTGAAAATTAAAAAACAAAATATTACAATATATGTATTTAATTATTCTTCTCTTTTTATATAAAAAAAGAATAACGCTTTATTAAACTTTTACGAAAACGATAAAAAAAAACACTTAAGTTATCCCATATCGCTCAGTTACATGAATATTCGATCATTACGGCCTAACTTCGCAAAACTTTTAACACACATAAAGAACATAATAAACAAAATTAAAATTTTAGTTCTTTTTGAAACAAAAATAACCGATAGTGAAAACAGTTTGTATAACATTAATGGTTTCAATTCGAGTTTTTTAAATAGAGAGGGTGGTATCGCTGTGTATATTAAAGAAGACATAGAACGTGCAAGACTCTCTACAAGTACTAAGTCATTTGAATTAATACAATTAGACATAAACATAAATAACAAGACTCTCTCCCTTCTATCCATATATCGTTCCCCTCACTTAAAAGTTTCTGAATTTACAACAGAACTTGACACCATCACAAATAACATAAAGAAGAGACAAGAGATTATTATAGTAGGAGATATGAATATAGATATTAAAGCAGAAAATATCACAACAAAAACATATCTTGCTATGTTAATGTCTAATGCAGTGGTGTTCAAAAATAAAATGGAAATGTGTTGGTGAGAAAATGAGAATTGCACTGTAAGAAATGTTCATTGGGTTAATAGCAGTGTTAGTCTCTGCATGAATTTATTTTTTATGGAAAATATGAAACTGTTAATGTTTTGTGTAAAATTGTTGTAAAGAAATAAAAATTAAGCAAAAATTCAATTTTTTTAAGGAAAAAATAAATATATATATACATTAGGCTGGCTTTTTTTTATTCTATAAAAACAAGAAGTTGTAGATTTTATCAATCAATATTAATAATTTCGTTGTCTTTACATTCAATGAATGAATGAACGATCAGATTCAAATTTTTAAAGTCATTTTAACTTTTATAATAAATAAATTAGTTTTTTTAATAATTCTATTAATGGCTTTTATAAATCTTGTATTATTAATTTTTCATTATATGTATATTCTTTCGCGAGATTTGCGTATTAATAAAACATTTTTTAAATTTACAGAACTTAATGCGTTACGTTGTTTAGAACAAATAAATTTTAAATCTTAAAAAAATTTTCAAACTTTTTATTTGTCGATCTTGATTTCTAATTTGATCAACGATTCTTTTAATTTTTCAACAAAAATTTGTTTTTTAATCAAACAGCTTTTCTTTTTCATTTAAATTATTTTCCTTACATGTTTTATAACAAATTACCAAATACATTTATACTCATAAAATATATTTCGTATGTTGCTATTAATTTTTTTCAGTGCATTAAAAAAAACCAACATACATCCGCACACGTCTTCATTCGTCGCTGTTTCAGTGACGACTAAATGAAAGAGCGTAAGAATGCATGTGAGTTGAGCAGGGACAATTGTCCTATGAAATGAACAGCACTGGTCTAATGGCATGCAGAGTATGGTAAATGAGAGCACTCGTGAAGATTTACAAAAACATACGAGCACTTGCATTGATCATGTGTTCATAAAAAACAATCAAGCAATCTCAGATGCATATGCAACAATAATAAGAACAATATCTGACCAATATTCACTTTTCTGTTGTTTTCAAAATGATGAAGAGAGACAGAGAAGAGAAACAAGCATCTACCAGGGGCCACAACTAGATAATGGCATGCTCAATAAAAATATACAACAAACCAGCTGGAATGAAATTTTAAACCAAACGCCAAACACTAATTGTTTATGTAATAAAATATACGAAAAATTTTTTGAAATTTACGAAGCATCAAACAAAAAAAACCAAGCCAAGCAAAATAATAAAAATAACAAATGATACGAATATGAATATAAAAAGTTCAGAAACGCATTAAACAAAAAAATAAATTGTATTAAAAACAATTATTACTAAATTCATATTTCTCTTTATCGGAATCATATATGAGACATGGAATAGCAGCTTGGGGAAGTGCAACATACTGCAGAACATTACAAAAAACCCAGAACCAACTGCTAAAAATACTCTGGAAAAATCAACGATATTCCACCAATAAATGCAGAAACATTTACATCGAAAATCAACACATCTCAAACAGTCTAAGCGTCAACACCATCTAAAACAACTCTATTACCGCCAACAACCAACTTAACAGCTCTAGTTTAAATACAATCTTAAATATCAGTGCTATGGCGGAGAACACCCTTCAACAACAGCACAATCATCTAAACCAATACAACACCGCAACGTCAACAAACAATCGTCCACAACAACACCATTATCATCACAACAACAACTACCTAAACAACATCGAAAGCGCGAGTAACAATACTGTAGACAACAACAGCAGCAACAGAATCTTCAATAACACATAACACATCGCCAAGAATCTAAACATACTTAATGTGAAAAATATATACTACACTACATTAATTAAGGAATTTTGCAACGATGCAAGATTTCTTCAGCCAATAGATCACGCGCATAACACAAGATGCCGTGCGGAAGGAAGATTTAAAATAGAACGCTTCCACAACGAATATGGTAGGAGAACTCTAGCAGTAACTTTACCAACAATCTTTAATAGCTTACCAATTGAGATAATAAACACAAGAAATATACATAAAAGAAATAAGATGATCAAAAATCATTTACTTAGTTTGCAATGAATCAACCAATGAATTTTTAAAATTAATGTAATCTCCTGCAGACAAGCCGAATGGCTTAGCGGGATTAGCATAAGTAACTCTATATGGACAATATTTTTTATCAATAAAAATTAATAATGATGAATAAAAAAAAACTTCCCCGCATGAAGAAAGCACGTTATATCAGTTGCTTAGACTTAGAGAATGGCTACTGGCAAATCCCAAGGTAAAAGATAGTAGACCATTCACCGCCTTTACCGTACCTGGCCGTGAACTTTATCAGTGGAAGGTAATGCCCTTTGGACTACACTCCGCACCCGCAACCTTCCCACGAACCTTAGACCGTGTAATCGGCCCGGAGATGGAACCCCACCATACCTCGATGATATAATCATCACAAGCCAAACCTTAGAAGACCACCTCAGACACCTCCGAGAGGTATTCCAGTGGCTGAGGAAGGCCAACTTGAAGATTAATCCGGAGAAATGCAATTTCTTTAAACATAAAATTAAATATTTAGGTCACGTCGTGTGTGGTGATGGAATCCGGACAGACCCTGATAAGATAGCCGCCATCCGTGAAATGCAACCACCAAGAAATGTACGCGACATACGCCGATTTTTGGGAGTCGCCTCATGGTACCGTCGATTCGTGCCCGATTTTGCGAAACTTTCCCAACCGCTGACTACCCTTTTCAATAAGGGAAAGCACTTCAAGTGGGCAGACGAATAACAATAGTGGCCTCAAGTGGCTCAACTCTAAAGAAACCCCAACCGGGAGATTGGCCCGTTGGGCCCTAGAATTACAACAATATACATTTACCGTCCAGTATCGAAAGGGAGCCCATAACACCATCGCTGATGCATTGTCTCGACAACCCCTAGAAACCCTCCAACGCATTGTTATCGATGGCCAGCCACTTTCCTAGGAATCACATAAATTTATTCATTTCTCATTTTATATGAATCATTTATTTAAATAATTATTTATATAATGTATTATATAAATTTGTTATATAAATTTGTTATATAAATTTATTATATTAATTTAATATCGCCATTAGTATTAGTAGCACATGTACACTCCTCATTTTATATGAATTATTTGATCTACATGTAAACTAGTCTTAGCGTCAGTCTCTCATTTTTTATATGAATTATTTATTTAAATTTGAATTTATAACTGCTTCATTTACAACCACCCTGTTCTCCCATCAACTGCCACAACGACGTCTACCGACAATTAAATGTACTCAACCTGAAGATTTGTATGTATGCTAACAAACAACAGCCAACCACTCGTCTATTACATCAACGAGCAACGAACATAAATCACACGCGTGCTGATTGGTTGATGGTTGAGCGTCACTTGGCTGGCGTCGTTTTGGTAGCATATAAAAGAACGATATGATAGAAAAATATTCTGGTGGTAGCTTTTGAAAGTGTAAGTTCGTTTTTAGACTATATTTTCATAAGGGTAGCTGGCGGCCGTGTGTATGAATATTTTAGAGAAGCACAATATAAGTGACGATCAACCAAATCTGTCCACGGTAGTACCAATTTGTTGTTTTGGCTATTGGTATTTACGAGGTTGGCTTTGGTAGGCAGGAATGCTATGATTAGGTCGAGTGGGTTGTTTTGGACCGCTCGTGCTATTATAGTTTTCGCATGCTGTGAGTGACTTTTTTTGGATCGTTGAGCTTCATCGTAACCACAAAAGTATAGGCGCTTCCCGTCCAATTAAATAGTTCTCTTATATATAATGTACGATATAAAATTAAACGGTTTTGAAAAAATAAATGCTACGTATTATATATAACGTGATTAGAAAACAAAATTAAGTGCATTTTATTTTTCTGTAAACAAACCTTTGGATTCCCCGCTGAACTTACCACGGAACCAAGGTGGTGAAACAAGTCGTTACAAGCGCTTGCCAAAATAAATATCATCCGCTATATAAATGTCAAGCGTTTTTATTTATTTATTTATTTGTTTTAATGATTTCCTGCACAACAAGACTAAGTCTTATAATTACAGTACAGGATTTAGGTAGTGTACAAACATGTTTAGCCAAATTAAATTGAATAAAATTGTAACTAATATATAAAAGTTAATATGAATAATATTATAACATAAGCATTTATAAAATTGTGACACTAATAAAATATAACATAGAATATTAAAAAAAAAAAATTTATATTGAAAATTATTAAAAATTACAAAAAAAGAGAAATATGTATATATATGTTAATGAAATTTTACCAGGAGTAGGAATAAATAATGATATAAAAAAATGATATAAATTAAAGCTATTAAAAATTAGGACATAAAAAGTCAATAATAATGATATAAATTACTATAAAAGAAAAACTACCACGAGTATTTAACTAAAATAATTAAAAAGACTTTTTTAAAACTCATTGCATTGCTGTTTATTTGTTGGCTATGCTGAAGAGCATTCCAAAGACGAGTAGCATTTACGAACAACTGCCATTCAGAAACGAGGCATCGGAATTTGGGAATTATGACATTTTTGCCTCTTGACGATCTAGCAGAGCGTATATTTTGAAAAAGGTACTTCGGTTTTTGAGAGTATATAATTTTTCAAAAAAATATTAAAGTTCTAATCTTTAACAAGTTTTCAAACGAAAATCCATAGAGTCTTCGAATAGGACGATACTTGATCTCGCTTTTAAGGTCCGTAAACATATCGTATAATATTATTATATAAAACTTCAAGTTTTTTATTACTTATGGAGTCACAATTAGAAAACAATTCACAACCGTAAGTAAGAATAGGAATCACTGACCACAACGTTCTTAATTTGACATATATTTGCACAACCAGAGTATTGATATGATTTGACCAAGTTAAGTTATTGTTAAACACTATTCCCAAATTTTTTGCCGTTCGTACAATATCAATTTTCTCGTTGTTTATAATGATGTCATCTTGAATAAGTGAATTTACAGTTTTTTTGTGAATTACGATACATTTGGATTTTCGTGGATTTAAACACAGGCCGTTTGCTGATGCCCAACTAGATATGTTGTTTAAATCATGATTGAGTTTATTAACGTTTTCTCTGATTGATTGAACTGGACTACTTAAATACAATTGTACATCGTCTGCATACATGTGGATCTTGCAGTGAGATAAGTGTTGTGGTAAATCATTAGCATAAATAGAAAAAAGTAGTGGTCCCAGAACAGATCCCTGAGGTACGCCTCTTGTTAGTGTAAGGGGATTGGACTCGATGCCGTTTAAACATACCGATTGAATGCGGTCAGTGAGGTAAGATGATATAAGTTGTGATGATGTTGATGAAAATTTAAAATGTGACCTTAGCTTAGTACATAATATTTGATGGTTAACTGTGTCAAAAGCCTTGGAGTGATCGAGTAGCACCAAGAAGTTAATCTTACCATCATCTAGTTCACGCCTTATACTCTCCGATACGTCAATTAAAGCAGTTACACAGCTGTGATTAGGTCGGAAACCTGACTGTTGGTCAGACATTAGGTGATTTTCATAAACGTGAACACTTATCTGGTGGTGTAAAATTTTTTCTAAAGCTTTTGAAAGAAAACTTAAGACAGATATTGGCCGGTACTCACTGTTTAATTTAGGGACTGGAATTAACTTCGCATGCTTCTATTTCGAAGGAAAACAGCTCAACCAATACATAAAAGGTTGCATCGCCTAAGGTCAAACAATTTATGCACAGGGCACTTCGCAAATAAATGTTCTTCGCAACATTACACCAAATGTCAGCACAAACACAACACATTGGTGCACAATGGTGAAAATAATAATTAGCATCAAGTCATGAAAACAGTACCAGCTCCATCTACGGTTGGCAACAGCAAGAGTCAGAATCCAAGCAAATAATGGGCAATTCTGCGAGTTCAAGGCCATTTTGGACTCCGGATCGCAAATCAACATCGTGACGGAGAGACTGGAAAAGAAACTCAACATTAAACCATCAGAAACATCATTGCGAATCGAAGGGATTGGCAGAAAATCGAAGCCCACAAACAAACGTGTCAACATTAGTCTACAATCCAGAACAAGCGAATATAAAACCAGATTAGAAGCGTTCGTGCTCCCAAGCATTATTACTGATCAACTAGCTCAAAACTTCAACATTTCATCACGGCCAATGCCAGAAAATATTCAACTAGCTGATCCAGTTTTAAATGATACCAGTAAAATTGACATTCTGCTGGGAGCAGAATACTACCACGATTTAATGACGGCCGGTCAAATTAAATTATCAGATGAGTTACCAATGCTCCAGAATACAAGGTTGGGTTGCATAGTGAGCGGCAAAATAACGAAGGAGGCGAAAACCTCAGCAATTTGCGCAATTTACGGTGAAGATGAAGCAACTACAACCGAACTCATAAAACGATTTTGGGACGTAGATGACTTCGATACGGATAAAACTCTCACAATCGATGAACAAAGGTGTGAGACACATTTTGTTCAAAATACCACCAGACATAAAAATGGTAGATTCATAGTCCGATTGCCATTTTCGCAGAATCCGAGTTCCCTAGGTGAAACCAAAAACAAAGACTAGCAAAGGATCCGTCGTTAAGGTCCCAATACATCGATTTTTTGAATCAATACGAATCACTGGGTCACATGACCCGCATTAACGACAATGAAGTCGAAACATCGCATTTTTCATCCCTCATCACTGCGTATTAAAGCCAGAAAGTAGCACCACCAAGCTCCGAGTCGTTTTTGACGCTTCAGCTAAATCGGCATCAGGATTATCGCTTAACGACATTATGTACACCGGGCCCACCACTCAAGGTGACCTGTTTGGCATGTTACTAAGGTTTCGACTACCAAGGTTTATATTTTGCACAGACATAGAAAAAATGTACCGTCAGATTCTAATCGATCCAGTTGACCGTCACATGCAGCTAATATTCTGGAGTTCCGCAAGGCAGCCATCTTGGACCGCTTTTATTTTCATTATTTATAAATGATTTACCGCAGGTTATTCAGTTTTAAAATATCCTGATGTATGCTGACGATGTAAAAGTCTTTATGAGTTATAACCAATATTCCGACCATACTTATCTTCAAATTATTTGGATTCGTTTCACTCATAGTGCATTTTAAATTTAATGGAGCTGAATCTTAAAAAGTGCAAATATATAATGAGTTTTGTTCGAAAAAGACCAATATCTGTAAGTTATGTGTTGGGCGGCTTTCAACTGGAAAAAGTCGATAACTTCTTAGATCTTGGTGTTTTATTTGATTCAAAGCTTAGTTTCGTTCCTCATATTACAATTACAGTAAACGAATCCTCTGGCTATGTTACTTGGTACTTTGGTACTTGGTTTTATAAAATGTTGGTCTAAAGAGTTCAATGATCCGTATGTAACAAAAACACTATACACGTCACTTGTGAGACCGATTTTGGAATATGCCTCTATTATATGGGACCCTATCTATCAAACTCATATTGGTATCGGTGCAAAACAATTCCTACTATTCTGTCTTCGCAGCTTAAGTTGTAACCAATTAAATCTTCCGTCGTATAACAGCAGACTCACCCTTGTTAAGCCGCCAACCTTAAAAAGCCGCAGATCTATGCTAAACGTTACGTTTCTTTTGAACATAATTAATGGCGATGTTTGTTCTGGTTTCCTGATCAACAATATTTCATTTAACATCCCCCAGCGGCCAACACGTTTCTTCTCACCTTTATCTGTTCAGTTTTATAGATCAAATTATGCGAACGGTGATCCGCTTAGACGAATGTGTATTGAATTTAATAAGCTTTATAGATTTATTGATTTTTCTTTAAATACAAATGTCATAAAAAGTAAAATAATAATTGATCTGAACACTATACTCGATAAAGAAAAAAACGAGAAAAAGAGATACACAATTGAAAGCTTGCGTATACAGCAAAATATAACAAGAACCATGAACTTAAAAGAAGACACTGACAAAATAAACACTTGTTACAAAGTTGAAATAAATAGAATTGTGAAAAGTACTTAAGCTGCAGTGTTGTAAATATTGTTTTATTAAATGTTTTTTTGTATAAAATTATGTGATTTTTTAATGTGAAAAATATTATTCATGTTATTGTAAGTCAACATTATTTTATAGTGTATTAATTTTGTAATAACTTTATGTTTACTTTTAATTAAAATATAGACAAAAAAAAACCTTGAAAAAGTCAACAAACCATTGACGAAACGTCGGTTAAATATGTAATAAATTTGTTTTATTTACATTAAAACGTTAGGCCTTATTAGCTTATATAAAAATCACTGAAAGATAAAATATAACTTGGCCAAAAAAAATTCAAAATTAAACTTTAAGTTAAATTTTTTAATTTTTCATACATTGTTAAATGTTTTTGTAAATAGTCTGTAAGGATTTATTCCATAGATTAATAAATAAATAAATAAATAAATAAATAAATAAATAAAAAAATAAATAAAAAAATAAATAAAAAGAATTCAATAGAGGCAATTCAAAAATACAAGCTAAATACCGTAACATACGCAACGTCTGCAGCATCATATCTCGCAACAAAATGTTTACAACAATTAGCAGAACGGAACATGGAAAGATGCCCGCTAGGTGCCCATACTTTACGATATGATTTTTATGTGGACGATGGCATGAGTGGCTCTAACTGTTTAAGAACAGCCATCGAGATACAGCAACAACTTACTAGATTACTCCAAGAAGCTGGATTTAAACTAAGAAAATGGTGCGCACACCATTCTAAACTATTAAAAGGCATCACATCTGAAGACCTGGAAGTAAACCTAGACTTTGACAATAAATCAACCAAGGTTTTAGTATTGACAAATCAGATTTGTTTTGTCTTAAGGCAGACGTCCAAGATAAGAAAACAATAACAAAATGTTACATCGGACGTTGCAAGAATATTTGATCCATTAGGAATAGCAGGTCCTTTGGTAGTAACGGCCAAAATTTTCATACAACAGTTATGGGAATCACAAATCGCATGAGATGAGCCGTTGCCAGCAAATATAAATTTATATTGGACAACATTTCGCAAGAATTTAAACCACTTTAACAGCGTACACACTAAGAGACACATTTTGATGGTCAAATATCTACTCACACGCAAATACATACGTTCGTAGATGCTTCTTAAAGGGCGTATGGTGCCTCAGTTTATTCGGTTTTGAAGGATGGCAAAATCATCGTCAGACTGTTATGCTCCAAATCACGTGTTTCTCCGCTAAAGAAGTTAACCTTACCCAGGCTAGAGCTATTTGCTGCTGTTCTTGGAGCTGAACTAACCATAAGAGTTCGGAAAGAACTGAAATTTGAGAACAATCAAACATACCTGTGGTCAGATTCTGAAATAGTACTACATTGGATCAACTCACCATCATCCTCACTCTACACATTTGTAACAAAATACACAAGATAACAATCAACACTCAATGGCGCAACGTTAGTTCCAAGCATAATCCCGCTGACTTAATCTCTAGAGGTTTAAGTCCCGAGAAGTTATCAGCATGCACATTGTGGTTCTATGGACCAATTTTCTTACATGGTAAAGAAGGTCAGTGGCAGAAGGCGTTATCGAAGACCCTACAACCTACAACTGACATGGAGTTTAAGCAAAAAACTGTTACAACCGCTTCCATTGCTTACGCAGTATTAGAATATATCATTTACAAAATCAATCATCGGGATTACTTTAAGGTCCTTCAAAGAATAGTAGCATACATGTTGCGCTTTATTCAGAACGCCTAGCTAACAAGGGCCGATCGAGCAACAACCAAAATAGTTACCTCAACCGAATTAATGCCAGCGCTGTACCTTATCACCAGACCATACAAGCAGCTGATTTTGAGGATGACATCATAAAACTAAAAACAAATAAGCAGTTAGCAATTCCAGTTCCATCAGCAGCCTATCTCCATTCCTTGACGTAAACGATGTTCTTCGAGTCGGGGGAAGACTAGAGGCCTCACACCTATCCTTCAAAGCAAAACATCCAATACTGTTACCATACAACGATCCAATTTCAAAATTAATATTGAAAATGATTCATAAGGACAATCATCACTGTGGTCCACAAACATTATTAGCAATTTCCAGACAGCAATACTGGATAATCAAGGGCAAATCAATGGCCAGAAATACCGTCCAAAATTGCGTCCGATGCACAAGGGCAAAACCAAAATTACTGACCCAAATTATGGGCGAACTACCAACAAGCAGTCACCCCAGCTCGGCCATTTATTAATTCGGGAGTCGATTACTGTGGTCCCTTTTGTGTCCCTTATAAATTAAGAGGTAAAAGACCACATAAGGTTTACGTAGCACTTTTCATCTGCTTCTCTACAAAGGCCGTACGTGAGTTACCTCACCACGGATGCATTTATTGGAGCCCTTAAAAGGTTTTTAGCACGGCGAGGACGTTGTCAAACAATTTATTCAGACAATGCTACAAATTTCGTCGGTGCACGAAATCAACTAGAAGAATTAGACAAGGCCATCTTGAATTCAAATTCATACCCCCCTAGAACACCTCATTTTGGAGGATTATGGGAAGCAGCAGTTAAATGTGCCAAACAAATGTTATTACGAAGTGTATCAACAGCTTCGCTCACGTACGAAGAGCTTGAAACAGTAATAATTGAAATCGAAGCAATTTTAAACTCACGACCGCTTACACCACTCACAACCAACCCAAATGACTTATTCGCATTAACCCCAGGACACTTCTTGATTGGAGAACCACTCACAGCTCAAGTAGATACCAGTGCAGCGCTGCCAATTAAGTCCCTTGCCAAAAGGTGGGACCATGTATCTCGACTTAAACATGAATTCTGGAGAAATTGGTCTGTATCTACACCATTTTCTAGAAAAACGAAAATGGAAAACATCACCCGAGAATATGCAAGAAGGGCAATTGGTCATCATAAAGTAGACCAACGTACCTGTTATGCCATGGCCACTCGGAAGAATTCTCAAAACCTACCAGGGAAATGACGGTAAGGTTCGGGTGGTAGACCTAAAAACAGCGTCGGGAATATTAAGGCGAGCCATCACCCGACTAGCACCATTATTTTATGAAGATGAAGAGGAAACCCCAGCCAGGGAAACATTAAAAATCGACCACTGTCTACAGACGAAGCAGAGACTGTTCCACCGAAGAAAATCAAACAAGATAAAGTTCCGTCAAGGAACCAGAAGCCAATTAGGAACTCGACTTTAGTTATTATGCTCATAACACTTCTACTAATCACAGCAGTCATAAGCAACATCCAGATCATTAAGTTTCGCACTGATCCAGGACTCTATTTTGAAGGAATTGGAACAACGAAATTAGTTACATCTGAATGGAAAATGATGGTGTACTATGACTTAGCTCCGTTTTCATCAGAACTAGAATCTCTTTCATCAGGAATACAAGCACTACAACAGTTGTGCCCAGAAATAAATGTCAAGAACTATTAATCAAGCAAAAATCGAGAAGCGGCACATCCTACAATTATTCAAAAATCAGACATCAATCATAGACTCAACCATAAACTTCATAAAGCAATACGAAACCAGAACCCAAGAAAGCATTAATGAAATCTTGGAAAGAATCAATCAAGAAACGATTCTATTAGACATGAAATCGCAACAAGTCAGCAAAACAAAACTATTCGGAATGCTGTCAACTCATCTCGTACTAATAGCAACAAATCTTCAAAGAACAGAATCTGAAATCATTAATGTACTCAAAGACGCACATAATGGAAGAATAAGTCCACTGCTATTATCACCTCACCAGCTTAAGACCGAGCTAGCTACCATCAAGGCTCATCTCCCGGCCTTTCATGCACTTCCAATTGATGATGACAACCTGATTCAGCTATACAAGTTAATGAATGCCAAGGGCGCTGTTACCAAGGGAGGGCTAGTTTTCGAAATTAAGTTGCCATTGGCTGACCAGCAAGTCTTAAGAGTTATTTAAGATAGTTCCAGTTCCAATCAAGAAGAACCAAACACTCATCACCATCATACCAGATAGCTCCTTCATAGCAGTAAATTCACACAGAAATCAGTACATTCCATTGTTTACTGAAGATGTCACCAACTGCCTAAAGATCAAACCTGATATTTACATATACAAAAATAAGCAATCCAAGTTAGGGAGGAAGTCAGACATAAATTCATGTGACATCAACATATTCAACAACAAAAAAATAACTAGCCGTAAGTTAGCCCGACTGCCATGGACCTCAGCATGGACTCAATTAAACAACCCGAACAAATTTATATTTTCTGTGACAGAAACCTCCGAATTCTCTGCAGTTTACGGCAAGGAAACTCTACAAGCCACATTATCGGGTTATGGAATCCTGGAAGTAGGACCTAGTTGTGTTATCAAAACCAACACGATAACAATACAGGGCCATTTTGGGGCATCAACCAATGTGCACCTCTCATATGCCAATTTTAAGCAAATCGAATCAATCAGCACACCACATGAAATAAGAAAGGTTTTTAATACAAGAAACCATCAATTCAAAACCCAACTAGATCAACTAACCAATTTACAAAAACAACTAAGTGAAAATTATCAACTCTAATAGTCAACATCATCATACAGTAAATTACACTGCCTTAATCCTCTCAATCCTGTTGACGCTTACTTGCATAGGCAAGAAACAATTACGAGTATATCACCGGAACGATTCTAAAAACATTGACCAAGTAACGGCAAGACCAACCCCACAACCAAGGCCAGTAACAATCGATATCATAGATACTTAATTCTTAGTTGAACCTCTGTTCAACGCCGGGGAGAATGTTCAGATCTACATGGGTTAATCATTGTTATGATTCAACAACATGAAAATGTACATTATTAATTAAAGTTCAATAACTTAAATACTGTTTGTTCAATAATTTTTCATATATATATATATCGACCTTCTTCTGAATTTAAGTTTCTGTGTTTTAGAATTCTCTAATTAGGCTTTTAAGGCCATGTACTTTTCAATTTTAAATAAAAAACATTTATTTAATTTTCATCATCCAACGTTTCGCTGGTATTTTTCCAGCCTCTTCAGGGACTATATTTTATTAAATCTGGCAACCATACATATAAACAAAAAGAAAATAACATAAAAGAAAACTAATATTTAAAAATATTTAAAAGAACAACAAAAATAAAAATAAAATACACAGCGTTATAAAATTCTTAACTTACAAATAATTTTTCGTCAAATTTTGCAGTTAATTTTCAAAAATAATAATTGTTTTACACAGTACATATAACACGACATAAAACACATATTTAATTTAAAAAACAATTGCAAATAAAAATTAAAAATATCACAGTTAAAATTTATTCTAATGCTACGTATCACAGTTTTGGCCTTCTACTAAGTAATTGCAAGTGTGTAGTTCGCGTTGGTGGTGTCTTTATCCTCAAGCTTTCAAGTGTTAAACGTTTGTTTTGGTTTCGTTCCTTATTCAGTATTTTGAATTCGTCCAAATTGGGCTTATGTCCCATCTCTATGCAGTGTTGAGATAAACCTGTAGTAATTCTGTTGTTTCTAATGTCAGCTGCATGTTCAGTCATCCTCGTACCAGCACTTCTCTTCGTTGTTCCTATGTAAATTTTCCCGCACTCTTCGTTCGTTTTGCCTTCACATGTAATTTCATAAACTACATTGCTCTGTTGCGCTATCTCAATTTTAGTTTTTGTTCTTGTAAATAATGAATTTATTGTTTTGTTTGATTTGTGTGCTATTGTTACATCTTCGTTTTTTATTATTTCAGCAAGTTGTGTGTAATCTGTGAGCTTCGGTATAAATGATAAACTATAATATTTAGTGTTACCAGATCTGTTGTCTGTGGTTTCCCCGGGTGTGTTATCTGTTACCTTTTTTATTATATTATTTACAATATATGTTGGATAACCATTTTTATCTAATATATCCTTTGTTATATTTATGTTTTTAGTTTTAAATTTGGTATCACTCAGTTCAATTGCCTTTTTGATGAGCTTTGTTGCAGTGTTAATTTTCTGTTTCATAGGTTGAGTGGAATTAAAATATATTAAGCGCCCTGAGGCGATGGGTTTCATGTACCAATCTGTAATAATCTTGTTGTTTTCTCTATGTATTTTCATATCTATGTTTGTTGACATAACTATCTAGAATAAAGGTCAACGACTTAATTATCGTTCTGTTTTAGTCAGTAGTTCTTTGTTTATATTTTAATTATTACAACATTTTATTTTATTGCAATTCTGCATTTATATTGTATAAATTAAAATGTTTGTTAAAATTTTGTTAATTAGAATGTTGCATATTCAAATGTTGTTTGGTTAAAATATTATATAGTGCGGTTGTTCGTTTATAAATGAAAGACGAATGAATTTGTTTATATTTTTATTATTGTTTATCTTAGTCCTCTTGTTGCAATTTTAATTAATTATATTTATTTATTATTAACAAATTTTGTGGTTTGTTTTACCTACTATGTAGGCTTGTATTTATAATTATGTTTAAAATTGTGAGTCACTGACTGACTACCGAATGACAACTCAATATTGAATGACAACTGAGTGCTTAATGATAACTGAATACTTAATACTAAATGTCTTTTTCTTTTGCTTTTACTTAAATAATAATAAATTACTATCGTCAGCAACAAGGAAACACTAAATGTTAATACTAAAGAATACCACTGAAAAAATGCTAAGCCAAGCAGACATATAGTTGACATAAATAATAATCAATTGCATTGGCTTGAGAATTGCTTACATTGAAAACAAAGGGAATTGGGGCAGAGAGAAAAAAAATAAAAGATATATTAATTGGTGTAATACGAGATTACGACATAAATAAAATGTAGAACAGTGCAATGTGATATTGCGACAGAAAAATAAATGTAAAACAATGCAATGTGATATTGCAACATACTCGTGCCCGTTTAGAGTAATTTGATGAGGGCAAGACAGTAATAAAAAATAAATGACGAACTAAGTTGTTCGTCAAGTTGGGTGGTAGAATATTTATTTACCAAAAATTAGTGCTGACATAATGTTTGTCACATTGAGTGACTGTAAATATGAAGGTAATTGGTGAACTAATTCGTTCACCATATTGGGCGGCATGAATGGCGTATTGACATGATTGGCGGACTGATTTGATTGGTGGTATAATTTGATTGGCGGACTGATTTGTTCGCCATATTGACGGACTGATCTGATTGGCGGACTGATCTGATTGGTGGAGTGTTTTGTTCGCCATATTGGCGGACTGATCTGTTCGCCATATTTGCGGGCTGCCTTGTTCGGCATATTTGCGGACTGACTTGTGACATGTCTTAACTTCTATAAACTGAACAGGAAATAAATGTCTTGTTAGTCATTAAAACAAATTTCTAGTGTTCAATTAAACTATCAACAAGGTCTTTTCCAGTTCAAGTGCTGGAAGAAGAAATCAACATAGTCTCTACTTAGTTAATATCCAAGTTTATGTGCTTGGACAGAAAACCTAAAGAGATACCCAACAATCACTTTGTTAACCTATTGCGCATTGAGACCGAAAATGGGAGATTTTTTTTTTGACAAAATTGTGAAAACTCCTTTTTCAAGTTTTAAAAAATTTTCTTTAACAAATGGATCTGACACTAAGGTTTTGTTAAATACATGTTACAGATTAACCGTGTGAATTTTTAAGTACATCCCTATTCCAGAATTTTTTTGACAAGGATTTTATTTTTGCGGATTTCGAGAAAAATGGGATTTTTGTAAAATATTCTGTAAATGTACTTTTTCTAAATATTTTCTAAATATTCATATGTGACCCCAATTCAAAAGGGTTAATGGGATCATATTATTTTTTTCCGAAACCCTAGACTATTAAGATAAAATATAACATTTAAAAGTAGAAAAGTGATGAATTTTTGATACAAAGTTTGGCTGTTGTATTGTTTGATAGGTTATGAAAAAAACGTAGTAGTTTATGTTATTATGGTTATATGGTATATGAGTTTCTTGGAGATATATAATGGCAGGATTAATGTCTTTTATTATTAGTTGGAATTTATGATAATTATTTATAAGACCGTATATATTCCATTGAATAATTTTTAAATCCGTGATTGCAGATATTTAATAAATTATTCGTTGTCTACAAACATTATTTCGTCTTCTTCATTGTAAGAGTTGTTTGTATGAGTTGTGTTAGTTGCTTTTAGCACTGAGAGGTTAATTTTATTTTGAGTTATGTTGAGTTTCTTTTTTATTTTTGGAACTTGTTGAATTGTTATCTGTTTTTTTTTTTGCCATTGGTCGTGTAGTTATTGTATTAGAGATTTTCGGTTTTTATTTGTTATTTGTATTGTTTCTTGTGAGACTGTTTTTTTGCGCTCTGAGAATTATTCTCAGTTGTAGTTTTAGTGGATTATGTTTTGTTGTTTGTTGAAAAGGAGTTATTGATGTAATTTTCGTTGAATTGTTTTTAGTTGCCTCAGTAATATATTTTGTTTCAATTTTGTTCTTATTTCTGTTAGCAACATATGAGTATGATTGTACTAATGTGTCTACTGTTGTTTGCATTTTATGTTTTTTTTCTTTTCAGCCGCTGTCAGGCAATTGCCAAGTATATGTATATTTACTCTATTTACTAGTTAACCTCTTTTTTTTGAGTAACTTTTATTTCTTTTTTGTGAAGTAATAAATTACAAATTTATTAATAAAACTTAGGACAATTTACTATGAACGGGGTTCACCCCCTGAATTACCACAGATTCCGGGACTTGGATCCGTCAATCGACATACGGCAAAGCATGAAGTCTTTTCATTTTTTTTTCACTAAAGACTACGTAAAGTACACAGTGATAAAAAAGTGAAAAAAATATGCAGGGGGTCTCATGCTGTAATTTTGTTTTGTTGGAGTCCATAGAGTACGAAAATACTTACAGTTTGTCTCGATCACTTCCTTAGGTTTGTTTTTTAACAGAAAATGTAGTGAAATAATGGTATTCCTAAAGTTACAACATCAATAAATCATAAGATTGCTGTTTTTAAACGGATTTTCAAAAATGTTTTTTGTTTCAAAAATATGAGCTTCACTTTTCAAACAAAACTTATTTTTTAAAAATCGGTTCAAATGGCTAAGCTACGATCGTTTAAGTTCAAAAAATTCAAAACTACAAAGCATTTTTCAAACTGTGGTACACCCTAGTAATATGAGGCCTAGCCAAAAAACATTATAACACCAAAAAAAAAATTCAGTTTTAAGAAAGTATCGAAAATTAAAGTGAAAAATTGGTAATTGCAGTAAAATGTGTGATAAAAGTAAAAATTTTTGTTTTATTTGTTTTGTTTATTTGTTTTATCGGTAAATAAACAAATTATTCCACTTTATGAAGACTATTTTTGTCGTCAAATTCACTTTTCGCAACAAATTTTCATTTTCGTAGCTCTCATTTGATAGTGAGGGAGTTAATATTTTTTTTTTTTTTTGTATTTTTTTTAACACATTAAAGCCTCTTTCCAAAACACTTAA
Source organism: Cordilura impudica (assembly GCA_963682025.1). NCBI lineage: Eukaryota > Metazoa > Arthropoda > Insecta > Diptera > Scathophagidae > Cordilura > Cordilura impudica. The sequence goes on along the minus strand of OY821520.1, from coordinate 179,986,957 downwards.
GAAAACTTAAATCTATTGAAATTTTAATGAGTTATGCTAAGTCTACGAAATGTGATGTTGATATTTTCCTCCAAAAAATTCCATTGTTTCATTCTTGATCCTAAAAGTTCTGTTTGCCTTGTAGACAGTTCTAAATCACGTACAAAATCATGAAATTCCGCTTGTGAAACGATGTGTTGTTTATTATATTCACCGTCAGGTGGAATATATTCTGATTCTATACTTTTAGTACGTGTTGGAGATGGTTCAAAATCAGATGAAACTGGGGATATTTCTGTTGCTTTTGGAACCGCCTCATCTTTCTGAAGCGGCACTGTCTTAATGACATAATCAACATCAGCGTATTTTATGGATTGTCTGATTTTGTAGTAGCAATTATTTCTTATGTACACGTTGTGAAATCCAAGTTACAGGTTCAAGAAATGGTAATCCAAAAGAACCTTTTTGATTTATTTTTCACGATCTTAGTTTTGAGTAACATGATGAACAGTAAACTAATGGTGTATACCACATTCCGCGTATAAAGCGACGACTAAAATAGTCTTCATAAAGTGGAATAATTTATTTGTTTACCGATACATCAATTTTATGTCGTTTATCCAGAAACAATCCACAAATAAAACAAAAATTTTTACTTTTATCACACATTTTACTGAAATTACCAATTTTTCACTTTAATTTTGAATATTTTTTTTTTTTTTTTTTTTTTGGGTTTTAATATTTTTTTGGATAGGCCCCATATTACCAGGGTTTACCACAGTTTGAAAAATGCTTTGTAGTTTTGAAAAAAAACAAAATACATACTTCCTCACGATTAAACCGAAAAAAACATTGCTCAATAAATAAAATAAATTACAGGCATAAAACTTAGTGTAACTCAATAAAATTTCAATAGATTTTAGTTCTTTTAAGTGTTTTGGAAAGAGGCACTATCAACTGAGAGCGCAACGAAAATAAAAACTTGTTGCGAAAAGTGCATTTTTTTAACTTAAACGATCGTAGCTCAGCCATTCTTAAACCGATTTTTTAAAAAAAAGTTTTGTTTGAAAATATTTTTGAAACAAAAACCATTTTTGAAAATCCGTTTAAAAACAGCAATCTTATGATTTATTGAAGTTATAACTTTAGGAATACCATTATTCCACTAGATTTGCTGTTAAAAAACAAACTTAACGAAGTGATCGAGAAAAACTGTAAGTATTTTCGTACTCTATTGACTCCAACAAAACAGAATTTTAACATGAGAACCCTTGCATATTTTTTGTGTATCACAGTGTTATAATTTATTAATAGATTTGTAAAATTGTAATATAAAAGCTTAAAATCAGTTATTAATTATTACATATCTATATTTGGCGTAGCAATATTGCTGTTAGCCAGATTGGCATTTAAATTAATTATTACATATTTGTTTTATTTTTTAATTTAAAAATCAAATTCATTTAGTATAAGGTTTCTATACTTCATACATGATTTCAGATATTTGAAAAGAGAGACGAAATTCTTGCCATTTAATATAGAAAAACAATAGTTGTAAATACGACGTAACACTTATAAATTTGTTTCATACAAAAATTTGTGTTGAAAAATATATTTTATTTGCTCCCTGAAGATGGATGGATATCATCCGAAACGCGTAGGAGAAAAAGCGAATTGATGGTTTTTCAATTGCGCTAAAAATAAAAACTGACCAGTAAACCCAATAAATCAAACAATCAACAATAATAAAATCTGGTCCAAAAACAACATTAATAATAAATACTTCATTTTTACTTAGTGTGTTTTTACCAAAGTATATAGTTCTGAATTCTTTATATATTGGACATATGCCAATGAAATGGAAGGTACTTTCAGGTTCGTGCATGTTACAAATTGAACATATACCATCTGTATTATTTTTGAAGCATCTAGCGTAGATTCAGCAAACCACCTCTCGCCCATAACACTGTCCAACAAATTAAGACTTTTTGAATGGAACAGAATAGCGACCCCATAATTCTGAAAGGGTATGTTGAGTAGATCATTTTTGTGGAACAAACTTATGGTCCAGCACGTCTGAGTATTTTTTTACAGTTGGTCAAAGTTTTCATTTTTTGGTCGAAGGGAGCATTATACTTATTATGCTGTAAGTTAATGTCTGAGAGAATTCTTATGGTCAGAGTTGTATTGTGGAATTGTATGAGGATTATTTTTGTGGAAGATATTAACTCTCTAACTGGTCTCTTTATGGGTCAATTTGACCCTTTTTTTCGAGAAAATCAAAAAATATCCTTTAAAAAATGACATTTAAGGATTAAAATATTCTACGAAAATGTTTGCCGAAAAATTTCAGTGGGGGTCACCAAACCCACCATTGTTGTAAATAAAGCTCTTTACGATTAATTGGCAAAATTACACGCCAACTTCTATAAAAAAATTATAATTTTGTTTTAATACTGGTTTATTATAGTATGTACATATTTATTTTTTTGCTTCAAATTTTCGAGTAAAAGGGAATTGGGAAATAGCAGTAGTATGACAATGGATTAAAGATTAAACTTAATACGCTTTCCTGTATTTAGCTTGACGTGAATGTTCCGATGGGTCCAGATCGGCGTGTCTTTTTCTTGGAAATGTAACTTTTACATCGGCTTTTATCAAATTCCTGTTTTTCAATCTGGAACATAATATTTCAGCTTTCTCTTTTGTAAGTCCTAAATCTCTTATAAGATCTTCAAAATAAGCTTGGTCTACCAAATTAGGACATACATATGTTTAAACCATCAAGAGGCAAGTAACTTATATCTGATATGTTTTCAACCGCCGCTGTTATTTCTGTATTGGTGACTGTCATATTGGCCGAAAATGTATGTGTAGGCGGTTGAGGCACCTGAACACCTTCACAGCGCACTTCTGGTAAAATGACATTATTTGTTGCTTCGCATGTCATTGTCGCGTAGTACCTTTGGCTTCTACCAAATTTGTAATTTACGCAGAAATAGCATGTATCTGATTTGTGATCTTCAGGTTCAATCCATGTAATAGGCGCAGAAAATGGCAGCGCCTTAGTACCGCCTTTGTACCATGTCAAAAGACCACTTTCGCAAGTAGTACATACGGTTTTTGGTATACAAGCTTCAGATAAAAATCGTATTCCAAAGAAAAGAAAATATGGTTCTTCAATTGTAGGCAATATCTTTCTTCTGCTTTGATGGTGCGTAAAATGTCCACAAATAAAACAAAATCAATCTCTTAATTTGCAAACAGAATCCGCCATGCTTATTTAAGCTTTAATTTTTCTTTTTTTATATTAATTTTAGTAAAAATCACACCCGATATGTACTGCTTAGTAGCTCAATTATGCTTGAATTTTTTCTTTTATTTTTTATTATTAATTTTAACAAATATCACAGCTGACTAGACGCGAGAACTCAGTGTTTGGCCCGGCCGAACTTGACGCCGTTTTTACCTGTTTTGTATATATTGGTGTATAATTTTACTCATTAAGCATAAAGATCTTTATTTACAACAATGGTGTCTTTGGTGACCCCCACTGAAATTTTTCGGCAAACATTTTCGTAGAATATTTTAATCCTTAAATGTCCTTTTTTAAAGGATATTTTTTGATTTTCTCGAAAAAAGGGTCAAATTGACCCATAAAGAGACCAGTTAGAGGGTTAAGATCTTCCACAAAAATAATCCTCATACAATTCCACAATACAACTCTGACCATAAGAATTCTCTCAGACATTAACTTACAGCATTTTTTTCATAAAGTATAATGCTCCCTTCGACCAAAAAATGAAAACTTTGACCCACTGTAAAAAAATACTCAGACGTGCTGGACCATAAGTTTGTTCTACCAAAATGATCTACTCAACATACCCTTTCAGAATTATAGGGTCGCTATTCTGTTCCAAAAATGCTTTTGGACAGTGTAATTAAGCTAGAGGCTCGTTTGGCTCGTTAGCAGCAAGTTTTGGCGTAGTATTATAATCATGTTGAGCGTAAAGATCGTGGAACTGTGAGTTCGAAGCATTGAAGGAAAATCATTTCTTTCGATTAGCTCTTTCCAATAAACATATATAGGAATATTGTTGTTTGGAGGACAAAATTGCAATATGTTACACAAATTTGACTATTCTTTTGCCCAGTGTATATTGAGCTCTATAACTTTATCGGCCAACATTCGGGGTCTTTCGGTATTTAAAGCTGACACTTTTTTGATGTAAGAAAAATGTAGTTTGAGAGTTGAAATAAACATGGAATTTAGACCACTCTCTAAGTCGTTAAGAGTAATGCTTGAAAAAATTAAATGATTTCTCCACATATCATATTTTTCATATCACCAAACTTTAGCAGCATAAAACAAAATTGCTTTTGATCCAGCCTCAAAAATATTTAGTTTATTCTCTTTTCACATTTTTGGAAGATATATATACTTGGACCAGGTGGAATTATTGCTACATCTGTTCCTGTTGTGAAACCTTTTTGTGAAGATATTTTTAAAGGTTGTATGTTATATCGACTCTAAGGTACGTGTAGCTGTTAACAATTTCAATAATTCCATGTTTACAATATTGGACCTTTAATGGAAAATATCTATTTTTGATTTAATTAAATTTATTTTTAAGCTCCATGTTAAACAATATCTTTGTTGAGCGTTAATTATATCCTTCAAACCACTAGGTATGTCTGATAAAATCACAATGTCATCCGCGTATAACAAAATTTTTGCACATGTATTTCCAACATTTACACCACTATGTAAAATATCGTGAAGGTTATTGATGTATGAAGAGATCAAACCTGGACTTAATAAGCATCCTTGCTTTACCCCGGATTTAAGTTAAGCATCCTTGCTTTACTTAAGGCATTCTTGCTTAACTCCTTTTGAGACATAAAGACACATGATCAGAATAGGGCTTAGACGCCACCGTTAGATCATCAACATCTTGTAGTAAATTATATTAACGAATACAGTAATCGATGACAGAAATACCCATAACTCCACAAAAGCTTGAGTATCACATCTTATTCTGCCATTTACCACATTCCCTCTTAAGTTTTCAATTAGGTTAATCAATTGTCTTCCTTGCGCATTAATAGTTTTATCCTTTGATAAAATAATTTTATCTAAAACTTATTCTTCTCCTTTACGTGCATTTAAATCTCCCATTATACAAAAACTTGTCGGGCTAAGTTGTTGTAAGAAGTCTGCAAACTTCTCCAGGTCATTCTTCCAATTTGTGCAGACCAAATACTTGGAAATAAAATAAAGTACATTCCCTTCAAATTTGACAATAAGAATGTACCGTCATAAATGTTCATAAACTTTAAAGAATATTTTTTCTGAGTTTCTTTTTAGAATCCGTATAAACAACCACTTGCACGACCTTTATGTACTTTAGTTGCAGGAACCCAATGTAAACAGTAATTTTTAAAAACTGACGAGAAATATGTTTGCTTAGATGATAAGACATGCATTTCAAACAAAAAGAATATATCAAAATTATTTATATATGTTATAAAACTACCAAAATTTAAAGATTTTTCTAGATTTGCTCTATCGTAAGATATTAAATGTTACGAAACAAATTGCTAATGTGATGTAGAGATAATCGTATTACTAATATTATTGGTTTTATAATTTTCATTAATATATATTTCAAAACAGCAGCCACATTCATCAAAAAGTTGCTTTAAATATACAGCATCATTTTCAGGAAGCGCCGTTACTTTTCCTTTGGAAAAGCAAAAGGACCTTAATATCATTTTACTTTGCGATATAGATTTGTTGATTTATCGTAGTTTAAGTTAAGTAATTTTTTTAATGGATAGATACTTAGTTGAGCTTGACTCAGTTTTAATTTCATTAAATTGATTGGGGAATTCTAGGTAAAAGTTGAACTTTGGCTTTTTTAATTTTTAGCGTGAAATGTGGGTTTTTTTTTTTTAATAATTAAAAAATTTTATATTTGGATTTTAGAAATAATTATAAAAATGTTTTGTAATAATGGGATTTTTTTTAATTTTACACTAAAAAACTTTTTACATTAAAAAAAAATTGTAAAATCAACTGAAAATTTTGCTATTATTACTGAAAAATTAAAAAAATTTTGCTGTCAAATTTGCAAAATTGTTCACACTCAAAAAATATTTACACTTAAGAAATTGTTAGTAACATTATCTAAAAATCTTGCTATTACCACAGAAAAATTATAATTTTTTACTGTCAAACTTGTTAATTTTAGCAAAATAAATCTGCGCTATGATTCTGATTTTTTTTTTTTTAATTTTGATATGAAAATGTGGGCTTTTCTTTTTGAATCTTTCTTATTTATTAAAACATTTCATACATATGTGGGTAAAAAAACCCTTTAAAAATAAAAACTGCAATATATTTTAATAGCTTTTGAAACAATGGGAGGTTCTGTTTATTATTTTTTCCTACTGCTATGTTTTTCGTACTTAAATAACAATGAAAGGCAATTATAATTATTACTCATTTGATTCAAATATTGATTGCAAAATATCTCTATTCTGTTTTTTTATTGATTTTCTGTTCTTTCTATTGATTTCGAATACTGGAGATGAACGGATATGATGTTGCCAATAATATATTAAATATATCTTCATTTCTGAAATTTCGGAAAATTTTTCTAGTCCTGTGTTCCCTAATAAATCTGTAATCCTTATTCCTATTTCCTTAGCTTCCTCTGATAGATCTCCAAGTGGCACCAAATGATATTTAATGACATCTTCACCATGATAAAGGATTTTGTGAACTTTTGCAGACATTTTTCTCCATGGGTACTAGGTTGTATATATTCCTTAGCATAATCTCCAAATTTTCTAGAGCCAATTTCTTCATTGCAAGCAAGTACTTCTAGGATTATTTTAAATCTGAAAATAAGGTTTAAGTCCACTCCTGTTATTTCAGACGCTGTTTCTGGATCTGAAAAGAATCTTCTTGCGGTATTGCCATCATTTGTATTGCCTGATCCTTGTTTTGGCTGATCTATAATCAATCCAAATTTGCGATATCCATCTTGAACATGTTTCTTTTTTTAACTTCAATAATGATACTCTTTTTTATAAACGCCTAAAAGTGAATTTGGTAATTTTAACAATATCTGATTTTGTTGAACAAGGGTGTTTAAGTACAATTTAATATTTTCTTTGTACTTTTCCGCCTTTGAGTCGATTAGCCATTTTTGGGTTAATTCTGGGTTAAAATCTATGAAACTCCTTTTTTTATACATAGTTGAAAGGAGTGTTTACATAGATTTTAACTAGTAAAACCGTTAACGGTATTTAGATATTGCTCGCCACCTTCCCTCTTTTCTTTTTTAACTTGTAAAATCAATCGTTTTGGTACCTTCGTACACCTTAACACCATCCGTTGTGCATATTTTAAAAAAGGTAATACATTTGTATATACAAATAAAATAGAGATTTTGTTTTCTCTACTTATAAAACCTAAAATTAAATTGTATTTTTATTTTTCATATATTTTTTGCTACATACGCAAACATTTGGTCCTTCGAACCTTCAACATTCCCACAGCCTTCATCATGTCAACACCAGCAAGAAGCTGCAAAAACAACCCTTCGCTGCAACTACAACTTACTAAAGGTGCGTATAGTTCAGTTTTTTTTTATGTGTGAGCAAATCAAAAAATTTAAAATTTAAAAAGTGTATAATAAAAATTAATTTAAAAATAAAAAAGTCATCATTATTAAAATACTATTTGTTCGTACTTTTCGTTTTACAACCCTACGCGTTACGTTACATTACGTGTATATTCGTGACGTGGACGGTGATATTAATTATATCGTGTTTGTTTTAATCGAAAATAAAAACAAAAACCGTCGGGATTTTTAAAGTGTTTAGTGCAAATAATAATAAGTAAGTTAAACAGACAGACATACATACATTGCAATAAGAATAATAACTATAGTTATAGATCAGTTTTCTCCGCTCATGCGAAAGTTTTTTTTTTTTTGTGTGTTTAAGCTGCTTAAGCTGAATAGTGTTTAGTTTTTCTCTATACGTTCACGCGTTGTTTTTTTGCGTTTATGCTCAATAGTGTGTTCATTTCTCTTCACACTAATATATACGCACACGCATTGCGTTAGTTTGTTTTTTCTATAATATTGTTAGTCACCCTACTGTCCATTTTAGTCGGGACATATCCAGTGTGTTTTTTATTATTTTTTTTTGTGCAAATTTTGGTTTTGCTTCTAATTTGTTAAAATCATACCACATATTAAGAAAATAAAATTCTCATTATTTTTTCGCATTTTTTTTTAAGTTTTTTTATATTGTTATTTAAATTAAATTAACTTATTTTATAATAAATTCGAACCAAAATGCCGGGAATTGCACTTGACATTTTTATTCGCGATTCGGATATGCTCATTAAATTTGAGGCGAAATTCAACGATATTCGTGAGGAGTTACATTCGGTATTTAATCTTGAAATTCGTAGAAAAGAATTGGACTTGCTTTGGGAACAAGTAAAATCGACATATCGTACTTGTTTATCATATTTAGAAAATTGGGATGACGCGGAATTGTTAATTGTTTATCTAGGATTAATGAACGATTACATCATTTTAAATCCAACGCGACACCGAAAGAGCATTCTCAGTCTCCGAGTGTAAACATCAATTCAGCTGACAACTTTTGTCATAGTTTAACGCTTCAACCATGCGATACCGACGTTTTTGAGGGCGATTACATTTCTTGGCCAACTTTTAGGGATCTTTTTACAGCGGTTTATATCAATAACTCTCGACTTAGCAATATTGAGCGGCTATGCCATCTAGTTCGGAAAACTAGTGGCGAAGCTCGTGAAATTGTTTCGAAATGAAATCTCACTAATCAAGGTTTTGAAGTTGCGTGGCGCAACTTGAGGGACGCATATGATAATCCGCGTATGCTGGTTAATAATCAGCTAAAATCGCTATTTAGCCTTACCTTTCTTGATAAGGAAACCTCGTCGGGATTAAAAACTTTACAACGCGGAATAAACGGTTGCCGTACGGCTATGTCAATTTATAATATTTCGACGCACAGCTGGGATCCTATTATTGTATTTCTTTGTATTCAACGGTTACCTTCGCAAACTGTTAGTCTGTGGGAACAGAGTATAAAGCACAAATCAGCTTTGTTACTCTGGAAGGATTTGGACCTCTTTCTGAAAGAAAGAGTTCAAACTTTAGATTGTTTACGTGATCTTAGGGGTTCAGAATCTGCTAATCGGCTTTCTGAACCTAAAATCAAAGCACATCATACCAATGCTGCTTCAACTTCAAGTGCTTCCTGTGTTCTTTGTAAGAATCAAGTTCTTTTTACGCTCTTGTCATCGATTCAAAAGTTTATCTGTTGCGGATCGATTTTCTACGGTAAAAAAGTTTCACTGTTGTGTCAATTGTCTCGCAAGGACACATGAAGCTAAAAATTGTAGCAGTTCGTATAATTGCTCCATTTGTAACAGGAGACATCATACTATGTTACACCGTGAATTACCATCTTCTGAGGTTTCTAGAGATACTAATCGGTCGAATTCTGTTTCGCGAGTTTCAAACTCCGTACCGGCAATCGCATCATCTTCGAATGCCAATCATGCCACAGCTCCTACAAATCGTCAAGTATTTCATACAGCGCAAAATAGGACTGTACTTTTAGGGACGGCTATGGTGAATCTTATTCATCAGGGTACTACGTACCCAGCACGGGCCCTTATTGACCCTGCTTCTGAAGCATCGTTCATTTCTGAACGTTTGCAAAATCGCCTGAAAATTTCGACGCTCAAATTTCAGGAGTTAAGCAGGCAGTTACGGCAATGTCTAGAAAACTTTGTTCATTGAAAATTGGCTCCACCCTCGATGCATCCCTTGTATTGGAAACATTGGCACCTGTTTTGCCAAATATTTCCGGTAATTTACCATCATTTACAGTCCACTCGTATTTAAAGGAAAATTTGCCAAACCTTCGTTTGGCCGATATTAATTTTGATGACAGTCGACCTGTTGATCTTTTGCTTGGCGCGGATTTATATCTGTTGGGAGAAGTCCGTCGCAATATTTTGGGCTCTTTACTAGCTCAGAACACTATTTTTGGCTGGATTATTCCTGGTACAGTTGTACAACCTCAAGTTCAGGTATATTCTACGACTGTCGAATTTTCAGAGAAAGATTGCCTTAACAAAAATCTTTTGAGATTCTGGGAACTTGAGGAAACTCCTAAAAGAAAAATTCTGTCTACATTTGACAAATTTTGTGAGATAAATTATAAAGCGACTACTCGTCGCGAATCTGATGGTCGATATGTAGTGACTCTCCCATTTAAGCCCGAATTTCCTGAAAAATTGTCTTTAGGGATTTCAAGACCTGGTGTTATGGGACAATATCTTAGGACCGAATCATCTTTACTAAGTAGACCTGCAATTAAGGAGATTTACGATGACGTCGTTAGGGAGTATTTGGACATAGGACATATGAGACCGGTATTACCAAATTTTTCATCTCCTACCTCTTTTTGTTATTTACCTCATCATCCGGTGGTAAAACTAGAACGTAAGACAACTAAATTGAGAGTTGTTTTCAACGCTTCAAATAGAACTTCTAATGGAATTAGTTTAAACGATTGGCTTTACGTACGACCTACCTTACAAGCAGACTTAGTTCTACTTATTCTTAGGTGGCGTCTGTTTAAATTCGTCTTCAATTGTGATATTACTCAAATGTATAGGCAGATTCGGGTTGATCCTTCTCATACCCCTTTTCAACGAATTTTGTTTAGGGATTCTCCGACGGAGACCGTAAGGGACTATGAATTACAGACAGTGACTTTTGGCGTTAACTGCGATCCATACCTTGCCATTAGGACGTTATTACAACTCGCGGACGATTCTGAGGCTGAGTTCCCTCTCGCAGCACATATTCTACGAAAGTGCATGTATGTTGACGACGTTTTGACAGGGACTCATGACATTTCGACTGCATTAATGGTTCGTGATCAACTCGTCGCTGCTTTGGCCTCTGCTAAGTTTCAGCTAAGAAAATGGACTTCAAACGAACGGAGTATTTTGAGAGACATACCTTTGGACCATTTAGTTGACGCTAACTTATTGACCTTTATAGAATCGAGTACTTCAAAGACTATAGGAATTTAGTGGAACGCTCAGTTGGACTCGTTTTATTTTAGTGTGACTCCTATTTCATTAAAATCTGGGTATACTAAGAGGGAGGTCTTATCGACTATCGCGAAATTGTTTGATCCTGTAGGTTGGTTAGGTCCTGTCATTGTGGCTGCTAAAGTTATCATGCAAAAAATTTGGCTTGATAATATAAATTGGGATGATATGCTTCCAATTTCGACGGCAGATGAATGGAAAAGGTTTGTAACTTCTTATCATGAGGTAAATACTATTCGTATTCCAAGATGGGTTAATTATTCTCCGGGAAATTCTATCGAACTTCATGTTTTTTCTGATGCCTCGGAAAAGGCATACGCGGGGGTGATCTATATTCGAATTCAAGCCTCTAACGGCGAAATTCATACTCACCTACTTTCATCGAAAACCAAAGTAGCCCCCATCAAATCAATTTCTCTACCTCGTTTAGAACTGTGCGGGGCGGTGTTAGCCTCTGAACTTTTGAAGACGGTGATAAGTGAAATTGATATTAAAATTGATTAAATTTACTGTTGGGCTGATTCGACGATAGTTCTTTCTTGGTTAAGAAAAACTCCGTGTTCCTGGACGACATTTGTAGCGAACAGAGTATGCCGCATTCAGGAAAATGTAGGAAACCCTAATTGGTATTATGTTCGTTCTGAGGATAATCCTGCAGCTTTAGGTAGTCGTGGTACCTCTCCCACTGAGCTGGAAAATAGTGAGCTTTGGTGGCATGGTCCAAAATGGCTGGGTCAAGATAAAGTGCACTGGAATATGACGGATATAAGTTATCTTGACACTGACATTGAGGGTCGGGTTGTCAAAACTCATGCTTCCTTCTTTACGGACGTTAAGGGGGAAGATATATATGTGGATATTTTGAATAATTAATCTCGTCTTGATCAAGCTCTTCGGATAATCTCATATATTTTGAGGTTCTTTTACAATAGTCATCCAGCTCATAGGTCAAATCGTTATATGAATGTGGATAAAATCGTTGCTGGTTATGAAATCAGAAGAACAAAATTGCATTTAGCCATTGTGGCTCAGAAACATCACTATGCAGATGAATATAAGTGCCTGTTAGACAAAAAACCGTTAAGTTCAAAGAGTTGCCTTATTTCTTTGAATCCCTTTATCGATAGAGACGGTGTGATAAGATTGAATGGTCGCTTGGTTAAATCACCATCCTTTTCATATAAGGAGAAATATCCTATTATTTTACCTTATTCGAGCCGATTTACTCAATTGTAAATAGAATTTGTTCATATGATTTCCATTCACGGTGGAAATCAGTTGATGTTGCGAATACTGCGCATTGAATATTGGGTTCCACGCTTGAAGTCGAAAATTCGTGGAGTCATTGGTCGTTGTAAACGGTGTATTATTGACCGTAAAGTATCTTGTCGTCATATTATGGCGGCTCTGCCCCCTGAAGGAACTACTCTTACTAGACCATTTATGACAACGGGCGTTGATATGCTGGTCCCTTTGACATCAAAAGTTTCACGGGCAGAGCTTGTAGAATAACGAAGGGCTACGTTTGTATTTTTGTTTGCTTTTCTACGAAAGCAATTCATTTAGAGGCCACGCCTGATTTATCGACGCCTACTTTTTTATCTGCCTTTCACAGATTTATTTCTCGACGAGGTTGCCCCTACACTTATTTTCGGATAATGGCACAAATTTCGTAGGTGCATAGCGTGAATTAGAGAAGGATTTAAAGATATTTCTTAAGGAAAGTCAGATTGCAGTGGGTTCTATGTATGGTATTCAGGGTTTAACTTGGCGGTTTATACCGGCCGGGGCACCTCATATGGGTGGCCTTTGGGAAGCCGGGGTCAAGAGTTTTAAACACCATTTTCGTAAGGAAGCGCAATCTTTTAAATATACTTTTGAAGAGCTTACTTCAGTTCTCGCAAGAATCGAAGCTTGTCTAAATTCACGTCCTCTTTGTTCTATGACGGATAACCCTCGGGAACCAGTAGCTCTGAATCCTGGTCATTTTTAATAGGTGGAACAATACTTGCTCCCCCGGAGCCTGAAATTAATGAATCTCCGATAAGTCTTGTTAATCGATTTCGAAAAATGAAAGCGTTGTCTCAACTGTCGCCGATGGAAAGAAGAATATTTAATGACGTTAGATAAGCGCTATAAATGGAAATATCCGGAACGCGATCTACAGGAAAACGACTTAGTCGTTATCAAGCATGAAAATCTACCTCCGACATCGTGGCGTTTAGGCCGGGTCATAAAAGTTTATCCGGGAAGTGACGGTCGCGTAAGGGTCGCGGATATTCGTACTGCTAATGGGGTTGTTAAACGACCAATAACCAAACTGGTCAGTTTGACCGAAAAATTTACTTTTTTCTTCGATATTCTCTTTAAATTTTTTATTGTTTCATAGAAATATGGAATCTCTCCCTAACTTTTTCGACGATGTTCTGCTCGATTATGAGGATGCTATGGAGATTTCGGAACCTAAAACTTCTCCTGCAGCTGTTTCTAGTCCAGCAGTGACGGCAACGACGACAATAGTTCCAGTGGTAAATCCGCCATTGGAAGCAACGCCCGCTGTTGAAACTGTCCATGCTGAGACAGTTGCATCATCGCCGGTCGTGGTGACTACGAAAGCTATGGAAGCCTCGGGTTCGAAGCCACTGTCGACCTCGGCTCCGATTAAACCGCCATCGTCCCCTCTATGTAGACTCTGCGAATGACGTCATCCTCTGCGCTTCTGTCATTTGTTTCGGGATATGAGCTATGAGCGCCGCCTTCGTATGGTGATACTTCATCGATACTGTTCGAAGTGCTTGGCCCATTCTCATATGGCAAAATTGTGTCCCAGCACATCCAAGTGCTGAGTGTGCCAGGGTGACCACAACACATTATTGCACGCAAGTTCAAAATCGCATGGTTCCGATCACAAAAATCGTGCCAAACGTGAGTCTCGTCCATCGTCGTTCGTTTCTGAAGTTCGTTCCTTGCCTATACGTCATGTCCTTAATTTGTTGCCTACGCTTCAAGTTAAATTAAATGCACCCGGAAAATCCATTTCGGTACGTGCGGTTTTAGACTCTTGCTGTAGTGCAAGCTACATCTGCGAAACGTTGGTTCATCAAATACGGTTGCCAGTTTCAAAGATGGACAACGATCGGTTTTGTCGGTTAACGATTACGTCGATATACGACTCGACTCAAAAAATTACGATAACCGCTAGAGTCACGAAGATGTTAGGGATTAGAACTCCTTCCGAGTCAATTCCAGACGCGATCAGGGAGCATTTCGCTGGGTTCCAACTTGCGGATCCCACCTTTAATCATTCCGGTCGGGTCGCGTTAGTTTTAGGCCCAGAAGTTAATCCACAGGTGATGAAAAATCGGATACAGGCGAGCCCGTGACTTCCAATGGCGCAATACACAATTTTTGGGTGGGTCATATCTGGCCCATCTCCATTATAAAGGCCTTACTGGCTCATATGTAGAGTCCTTACTGGCTCAAATTGTGGAGTCCCTACTGGCTCATACTTATTTATAATCAATTTTCCATTGGGGTCCCTACTGGCCTATGGAAAATTGTTACGTCGAGGTCCCTACTGGCCAATTTAACTTTAAGTGTTTAAAAAAAAAATATATTTTATAAATTGAATTCAAGCTCACATAAACTGAACTATGCCTTATTTTAAGATATTTAAGTTATTTGTTAAAGTATTATTGTTGCAACACACCTTGATGTTGCAAGGTGGCCGGCAATGCTTAAGTAAAATTTAATATTTTCTTTGTACTTTTCCGCCTTTGAGTCGATTAGCCATTTTTGGGTTAATTCTGGGTTAAAATCTATGAAACTCCTTTTTTTATACATCATTGAAAGGAGTGTTTACATAGATTTTAACTAGTAAAACCGTTAACGGTACTTAGATATTGCTCGCCACCTTCTCTCTTTTATTTTTTAACTTGTAAAATCAATCGTTTTGGTAACTTCGTACACCTTAACACCATCCGTTGTGCATATTTTAAAAAAGGTTATACATTTGTATATACAAATAAAATAGAGATTTTATTTTCTCTACTTATAAAACCTAAAATTAAATTGTGTTTTTATTTTTCATATATTTTTTGCTACATACGCAAACAAGGGAGTTCTATTTAATTTTGTTTTCGAAATGAAATTTCTACTGCAGAAATGTTATGTATATTTCATAAGGACTTCGGTGTTTACAAATGGTACAACAGTTCCAAGAAAGCAGAAAAATTTGAAGACAAATAGCGTCCCGTAGGTTGAGAGATCATGATGCTGTTGATATTTCAAAAGGGTTAGTCAACATTATTTTGAAAGATAATTTGGGCCTAAAAAATTGGTTCCGTAAAGAGTTGCATTAATATCTCTGAAACAATGCCATCTGACTACCACAAAAAAATGAAACGCATCATTATGGGTGATGAGATTTGGATCTATGCCTACGTTCACGAAACAACCGAATCAATTGAATATCATCCAAAAGGTGAAACAAGATCGATAATATCACGCGTAAGTCGTTCAAAAATTAAGGTAATGTTTTCTTCGATTATGAATTCCGAACTTTAACAAGCAATAATTATTTCAGTGCTATGCACCGTTTACGTGAGAATATTCTCAAAAAGAGAATTAATTATAGGCAGACAACTCTTGGTTTTCCCACCACGATAATGCACCGTCTCACACTGCATTGGTTCTTCGAGACTATTTCCCACAAAATTTGACTCACAACCATTGCACTCGCTTGTATTATCACCGTATGACTTCTGGCTATTCAACAAACTCAAAAACCACTCCGGGGACATCGTTTTAAATCGATTGAGGAGTTAAAAGCTGAATCGCTGCGGGCTTAGAAGGCGATGATATTTCATGTTATAACAAAAGTAACATTTGCATTTAAACGAAGTAGTATTTTAATATTTGGAATCAATTACATTTTGTATGGATTTAAATTATTTTTAGTTATCATACATCTAAGTGATGATTCAATTAACATATAAACAACAAACATATTTACCTTCTTTGTCAGCCATTGTTCTTTCAGAATCGGCATTACTTTTTTCTTCGATGTATGAGTTCGATATTGATCGCCCACAAATAGAAACTTCTTTTTCAAGGCGATCAATGAAGACATTTATTCCATTATTTTGGTAAAATTTAGCGATATCAATATTAGTTATCAAATCAATGACTCGAACAGCTCTAGTAACAAATGTGATATGTTCAAGATCTAAAGCAGTCCAACTAATTACTCTAAGAAGAGATTGCAGCATTCCACTTTTGATTAAAGCCTGACCTCCAGCCTCGTAACTAGCCAAGTGATATAATAGACTAAATAACGATGTTGCTAATGCGATAGGATATTTTCCATTCTCGTTATCACCTATTAAATTCGATATACAATCTTCTACCAATATGGATATTATCCCCGCTTGTCTTTCTGCACCAGTATAGTAAATAATCTTTGATAGTCTCGAACCAGGTCTATATAGGAAAATAAAAAAAAATTATATAATTTATTTAACTATTTCGTTGTTTCTGGGATTCGGGAATATTTTAATTAAGACACATAGATTTTTGAGATTTTTTCCGCAAAATTTTCAATACAATTTTTTTTTAATTTGTAATTTTTAAAGTAAAAAGTCATGAACTTTAATTTAAAATAAGGAAAACCATAACTAACAACAAAGCAAAAACTTTGCATTTCATGAAGACATCTTGTTCACCTGAAATTTTAAATATATCTTGCATGTTGGCCTTTAAGTTGAGTTTATTGAACTTCTTCACTTAACGACAGCATCGTTGTAATTTGTACATTGGAAACATGAAAGTGGTCTTTTGAAATCTCATCTGATTATGCAACAAGTTTTTTATAAAACGTAATTATCATCATCAAAATCAATTTTTAATATTTTAAACAAAATAAGAAATAAAAAATTATTATTTTAAATTTCCACGATTTCGGAAAAAAAATTCAGAATTCAGCATTATCATTCGCGAAAAATTGTGAGATTTCGGAATTTCTCATTTGGCATCCCTAACTCGTACCCTACGTTATGACGGTATAATGAGATTTGTCAAAAATACTTGACCTAGAAATAAAGGTTAAGTATTTACAAACTTGTTTCGAGCTAAAAGAAATTAATTAAATAACTAATATTTAAAGAGTGATATCGAAAACATAACGCACCTGTACCTCGAAAGTGAGTCAACTCAAAATTTACAAATTTTCAGTCAAAAAACGGTTTTTTTAATATTTAATATAAAATTTAAAAACATTTGTTTCGTTGTAAAGGATCGCGAATAATAAGTATACAACAGTAATTGTTTTTGCGATTTTTTCAGTGATCATCAAAAATAAAAAGTTTTTTGAGTGGAACTCAAAATATGTCTTTTTAGTGGATTCTAAAGAAGCAACTCTTATAACACAAAGAGGGTTACAACAGTTTTTTTTTGCGAAAGACTAGAAAAATCGATGTAAGATTTTTACAGTGGATAGATATGACCACTGTGTATCGTCATCTTGCAAAGTGAAAATTGAAAAATTTTGAGTCGACTCACTTTAGAGGTACAGGTGCGATATATAAAATGATATAATAGGGAAAATATTCAACCTAAAGTTTTTATTTTTTATTTAATGGAAATTATATTAAAGCTTACAACAATAGATAACTTTCATAGTTCTTATCACCACTTATGAACTTATATAACTTTTCCGGAAACCCTTCCATTAGGGATTTTATATGGTTTCTGTCTTTTTTTTTTTTTTTTTTTTGAACAGGTAGTCCATCTCCGCTTATTATCTTCAACACTTCGGGATACCTCTTTTGTCCTCTTCCATTCCCTTGGTAACAAAAATAAAGTTCTAGTACCACTAAGAGCTTTTTTAGCATAGTGACAGGATGTCAAATCGGGCCAAAAATATGTGGAAACATTGTGTCGGCTTATGAAAGAAAGGAGTCTTTTTTAAAACAATGCTTATCGTGTGGAGCTTTCTTTCTTCCCGAACCAGGATTCCTAGCAATGGTAAAAATCTCCTGATAATTTCTAATAACATTGGAAAAAGTTTGACGGTAGGCGTTTGATTCTTCGGCCAACTTTTTGTCTGCCCAAGTTGGGCTTTGTTGCAAATATTTAATAATTTTAGCATATAGTTCTATTTCGTCACTCATTTTAATTAAGCTAACAACAAATGATCATGGTTGTCATTAAACATAAAAACTGACATATCTTTCAAAGATATCTTGATAAAGAAAAAAATTAACCAGCATGTACTTACAAATAAAGAGACTTTGGGAAGTGTTATGCAGACGGAGTGGGCGAAAATTTCAGCTGAACAGAGTGAATAAGGTATTAAAACAGCGTGGCTATCCAACAAAATATTAAATTTCTTCATTATTTCTAAAGCTTGTGTAATTTGTTTTTAGACTGAACACAAACTTTTTGACGATACTATAATTTTTCTCCGTTAGTGAAAGCGACTGCGTTATTAGACGCGTCTGTTGACTATACTATTGACAGTTTAGGGTTAAAATAAACCAATTCTTTCTTCCAAGTAACATCCTTTCTGAGAAGTTGGGAATAAATTAAGCACGTTTGGAATACCAAACAAAACGTTTTCAATCGTTTTGTGAAAAATAGCAGCCGCAGCCGCCTAACCCCGAACGGTAAGCGGTTCTTATTGAAAATATCCAACTCGGTGCACCATGGACATAACATTTGTGAATCTTTATCCGGTAATAACTGGTGATTTGCATTTGAAAGATCAAAATTTCGTATACAGTTCGCCGCGCAAGGACACAATTTACCTATTAATATCCTCCAAATACTTTTTAATAGTGGACTTGTAGTCTCCGCAAATAAGGACTTGTATATTGGGCTTAATAATGGGAATCAAAAATGAACTACTTACGGAATTATCAACTGGTACCAAAACTCCTTTCTCTGCTAAGTCCCGTAATTGAATTTCAGTTTTAGAACGAAAATAGGCCAAACGTTATCGATTACTTAAGTCTCACCAAAATCAATGTATATAGACCTAAATCGTCCTTAAGTACATTCGTAAAAGCTTTTGTATGCCCCATACACACTCGCTTATACTTTCAATTGAATTGACATTTGGCACACCTATTCCGAAAAAAAACCATAACATCACGTCCTAAAGAGGAGGACAACGCGTATGTGTAACAACAAAACGTAAACTTTTACTTTGGCCATTTAAGATTACAATTGCAAATACTCACTCACAATATTAATACCATCTACCATCATACCACCTTTTGTAAAAAAGTTATTTGGAGAATGCATATTCATATTTGATACTTCAACCGCATTATTTGATTACTACCAAACACAGGTTAAATGTCCCACCTTGAGACACTTGTTGCACTTGCTGTTTTTGTATTTACATATTGAACAATGTGAAGTAGAACTATGAAGTATACTGCATAGATTCATGTGAACTAGTGTGTCCTAAAAAAAAAAAAATTTCTATTTTCATGCATTCATACCCCAACATTTTTTGAAAGGTAAAGTATTTTTGTTGCTCATTACTCTGCCCAATATCATGATTTTCTTTGTTACTAAGTCAATATTTTAAAAGAAAACTGTTCAAACTTTACTTTTCTGTGAAGAAATCATAAGTTTTGGTTATTTTTTTTTCTTATTTTTTTCTCATATCTTTATGACATTTTTTCGTAAATTTAGCATAAAATTTAAAAATAAGGCTTTGTAACTTTTAACATTTCTATTAAAGTAAAAAAAAAACGTATGATGCAGTTTAAAAGGTGGATAAATTAAAATATTGTACAAGCATTCTTTGTAAAAACTAGCTCTTTCAATCAGCTGGTATAAAGAAAGCATAATGTGAAATTTCTCTTGTTATCAGCTGATCGAAAAAACAAAAAGCAGAACGTTTTCTGTGTACAAAATGTGTTTCTCAGAGTTGTAACAAATCGCGCTAATAATTATAAATGTCTTATACTTATTGAATAGGTAAGTTTAAATTACTATAGAGTACTCAAATAGTTATGCGGAATATCGTTTAAAAATAGATATGGATTTGTTGGAAATAAGAAGTGTGTGGCTTGTGGGCAAATTATTGATGCCTTGATCCTGCTAAACCGCCAACGAAAATTCAAATACTGTAACGACTTTTCAAACTACATATGGTCGAAAAATACACTATATCAAAGAGCACCCAAAATTTGCAAACAATTTTAAGGATTTGTGGGAAACGATTCGAAAGGTTCAACACATTGCACGCGACGTAATAAAATTGCACAAAAAGTGGTTATCGTTACATAGAAATAAATCTTTGAAAAGTAAACGCCAACGATAAAAACAAGAAAACTTCATGCACAACTTGAGAAGGTGTCAACCTTCTGCAAAATCTCCAAGTTGAAACCAGGTCCGGAAAATAAAATTGGATTCTGTTGCAAACATAGCCACTCTTCAGCACAAAATTGTTAAAAAAATTATCCAGAAATATATATGCGAAGATTTAAAGTTTTACAAAAGTGCAGCTTGATTATTATTTGTTGGTAATAGATCTGAGCCCCATCCGACAATAAAACCAACTGGAGCCATTAATCGGGAACGCTGGATGAATAGAATAGAACTTTGTTGACAGAAAAAAAAGGAATACAAATAAAGTTTTAAAAGGCATTAGCATATAGTATCAGCTTGTATAATTACAATAATTCCATATATTATTATAAATTTCCCTTAAAAATGGTAATCTATAATTAAATTCAGCAAGTAAAATTTTCATATAATGCAATGCACATATTATAAAATTAGACAACTGTTTCCAATTACAGGTAACTATAATTCCGTTTAGCAAATTAATTATTCTTCACCGAATTGTGCGATTCCGATATATCTCACCCTGAATTCCCTAAGTACCGGACATTTTTCCATAAAATGTGTTATATTTTCATCTTCTCCAGTGTTACACAAACTGCGCGTATTTCTAATATTGTTAATAAAATGGCTTTTATTTAGTGGTAGAACATCGGCACGTGATTTGAGTAACGCTGATATTTCTGCAATTTTAAGATTTTCATCCATTATGTACGCATATCCTATAACCGGTGTAAGGTGTTTGTAGATACATTTCATAATGGTGGCGACACTTTGCCTTCCACTCATTCTTAGAAATCCTCACATCAAAACATATGTTGCGCTCTTCCCCAATTTATTTACTTCATTAATACAAAAGATATTCCTCTGCAATAATATCTTGGAGAGCCTGTGCGGAAGCTTTTCCATGCTATAATCGAAAAGAACTTTGCCCAGGTAGCTGAGAATCAGTCTCAGTGTATAGAGATAACTGTTTGCAACTCCTATTTCCAGAGCAAGTGAATAATTGTGAATATTGTCTGGTAGCTTTAAAATTCTTTTTAAAATATATCTTTGTAGGTTATTAACTGGTTCGAATGACGTGAATCCCGCTATTTGCTCTCTATAAGCTTGAATAGCCCTGCATGCAGCTTGATATTTTCCATTTTGATCGTAACGATATATTCGGTTTGTTAAGGTAACAATGCCAAGTAGAATTGATGCTATTTTTTTCAGCATTGTTTCTACATTCTAC
Organism: Cordilura impudica; assembly: GCA_963682025.1. Lineage (NCBI taxonomy): Eukaryota > Metazoa > Arthropoda > Insecta > Diptera > Scathophagidae > Cordilura > Cordilura impudica. The sequence continues at coordinate 179,965,178 of OY821520.1, read as the reverse complement.
ATGCTTTTTAAACGACATTCGTGACGTTAGTATAACACCAAATTTCAGATTTATTAATATTCACTTCTATGTTTCACTTAGTACAATATGCTTCAAGATTATTTACCATAGCTTGTATAACTTTAGTATCCTCTGTAAGAATGACTATATTATCAGCGTACAAAAGAATTCGAATATTTAAATTCACAACTTCCAGGCCACCTTTCAAATAGTCATGTAGATCCTTTAAGTACAGCGTGAATAATAATGATGATTATAGACATCCCATACTTTTTTGTTTTCATTAAATTTCAGATTAATTATTGATGCCAAGTTGAAAACATTATCTAATCTCTACGGAATCCGGCTTGATACTTATTTAAAATTTTATTTTTTTTTTCCACCCAAGACGTTATTCTTTCATTCACAGTTCCCATATAAACTTTTGCTATGCAGTTCATGAAGGAGATGTCTCTATAGTTACTAGGGCTATTTGGGCCACCCTTTTTAAAGGTTGGGAATAGTATACTTTTCACGAATACTTCATAACAGTTTCATATATATTATTACAGGTTTTAATAAGTTGTGTTATCAATTTAGTTGTTGCATTTCGCAAAAACTCATATGTTACTCTATCTTCTCCTGGCGCTTTATTCGTTTTCATTTTGTTCAGTATCATATGCACTTCTTCATTTGTAATATGCCTATCAACATCATCATCCGCATCGTACATAGGTACATAGTGAATAGTATTTGTTGTTTCACGTGGATTTAACAGTCTAAAAAAATAATTTTTAAAATTATCTGCTGTTAATTCTGTTTTCAAGAACTTCAAAATACTCTACTTTTCTGGTTTCACAGACAAGTTTGTAATTCTTTTGTGTTTCCAAATAATTTCGCTTATCTATCATATTATTTGAATTTCTGTAAGCCTTCTAATACGTTTTGCCTTGCATATAGGCAGTTAAAGTTAAAGCATTTCTGTTTAAAATGAGGGTTTTTGTTATTTTATTGTTAAATGGCAGCATTCCTGATTGCTCTTCTAAATGAACATATACATATATTTTGATTTAATTTTTGTGGATATAATTGTTATGCGAGTCTTTACATACCAATTTCAGCAGCAATTCAAATTTTTTACAGTTTCAGTGTAGTTAAGCCTTAAATTTAACGTAATAGGTATATGATCTGACAATATTTTATTTTCCATTTCAAAACTTTCAATAAAGCTCAATCCATCCTGATAAACTGCACAGATTCATTTACGGAACTGCTATTTTTATACATGTCATATTTCAATTTTCATCTTCAACTGTTCTACCATTAATTATTATTAGTCCGTAGACATTGCAGAACTCAACAAAATCCCTACCAGTAGCATTAATTATTTTATATTTGGATTTTCTCTCATACTTTCCTGCAGTAAACAGGTTTTTACATGAATCTTCGATGTATTGCTGCAGGTCTGCAATTCTAACATTGATATTATTGGTATGTTTTCTTGATTAGACTGAAAATATTCTTTTACTACTTTAAACTCAATATGCCAATAAAGCGGTATCAATGATACTTTTATATCTCCATATTGAATAAATTAGTGTTTTACGCCTTTTGTCTTAAGTTCTCTCTTTACACCATACATACAGCCTCCATTCGCTCTCCCACATCTACTATTTCTTACTGCCGGTTTCCAATAAAGTTCGTGTTCAGTAAAGTATTTGCTCATTTTTGTAGTATTATACTCAGTTATATGTGTTTCCAATAACATAAACACATCACAATGCCCAAGATACTTAAAGAAATCAGGATATAGTTGTTTATTCTCTAAACCATTAATGTTAAATGAAACAATATTGACTATACATATACGTTGAATTTTTTCTAACAGAATTAATATTGACTACAATTTCACAATTACAAATAGATTTACTGCTACAATTCGGGTTATTATTAACACAATTTAGTTTTTTGAATAGTTTTTGTTTAATAGAAATTATGTAATAGACATTATGTAATATTATGTAAGGCAACTTTCTTCAGTTGCCCAAAAGTTATCGAATATGCTATTTTGACAGTTTAGCAACTGAAAATAAATGTAAACAAGAGATAAAGAGCATTGACAAAAGTGAATTTGTGTTAATCAAAGTGAATTTATGAAAAGTAGAATTATTTTTGGATGACGATGAGGAGGTCTTAGACGTTTCATCATTTAGACGGCAATTGAGGGACAACTCCAATCCTCTGGAATTACCCTCTGTACTGTGAGTAAATTTTTATGTTTAAATTAATTTTCAATAAACCATTACTTGTTTTAGTTTCAAAGCTTATTTTCGTCTTCCAAAAGATGCAGTGGTTTATATAGTGGAAGCCTTTTAAAAAAAGTCATCGGATTTTCAGAAATCCCACGGCAACGACTCAATGGCTCAATCTACGTTGTCGGTGGTATTAAAAGAAGTCGTTTATTTAATAAAACAAAAACTATGTAAAGTGTGGATAGCATCAAAGATGACAGAAGAGGAAAATCAAAAAATAAAAACATCTTTTAATCGTTGGTTTTACAGATGGGACACACTTAGATATGATCGAGCCGAAGGCAGACATTCGTCACTTCCATATGAACAGCAACCAAAAATATGCAGTTGCCAATATGATTACTATCAGTGTTGCCATAATTTGAAATGGTAAAGATGCTAAATTGCAAAAAAAAAAAAACAAGATGCTAAAACGTACTGGCGACAAAAAAAGTTGCTAATTTTTTTTTTTCAAATTTCATTACCTTTATATTGAAAAATTAAATACTTATTAATAAATTCTTTGGTTTTTAAATCGGAAAATTAATATAAAACATAAGTTTCGATTTATTTTTTTTTAAATTTTAATTAAAATTATTTTGGATTTCATCTATAATTTTTTTTATATCAAATTGAGTTTTTTTAATTTTAAATTAAATATTTTTAATTTAGGAGGCATTTGTTTTTAATTTCAAATATAACAGAATTTACATTATCAAAAGATACGATTATATTACAATAATTGGTTTGTGGAATCTAATATTTCTGTCTTATGTCTTCATCTTCAAGTTCTTCTTGGCTCTGATATTTTTCTGACGATCGACTTCTATCAGCGACATCGCTCGGTATATTGTAAGTGTAACAGCACCCATTTTTCAATTTCAAACCTTCTTTTATACGTATTACAGAACATAAAAACTCGGATTTTATTTTGTTCAAAGTTTGCTTTTAACTAAAGCCATTAAACTGAACAAACGTTCAACTTCGGCTTTTGAGAAAGACAAAACTAATAAAGACAATACAAATATTGATAACTCTTTAAATGGATTTTCGCCAATAGAATTTTTGTTAACTTCAATCCATAAAGAGGTTGTATTCAGTGTTGTATCCCAATATTGTATAACAAGGGTTTTGATCGACGGCTGGGGTAGTTCAGACGTCTCCAGGATCAGCCTAAGGGCCCTCAAACCTTATGCAACAAAACACTATAAACCTTTTAGTTACAAAGTAGTTTATTCAAGTGCTAATCGTGTATATACATATATGTTTATACGTATGAAGACTTTACTGACAACAGTTCTGCTTTGGTATACCGGGGGGTTGACTATGTCGGTCGGCGGTGTGACTGTGCTAGCCGGTAGTTGACGACAGTTATCGAATCGGGTGTACTGGTCGACAGATGGCGGCGCAGTGGTTGACTCGGTCGACAGGTGGCGCGATTACTGGCCGGCAGATGATGGCGTAGCGGTTGACTCGGGTGCGTCGAGCGACAGGCGTTACGACTACTGGCCGACGGATGGCAGCGTAGTGGTTTGCTGGAGTGCGTCGGTCGACGGGCGGTGCGACTAATGGCCAACAGGTGGCGGCGTGATCGGTCGGATGATGGCGGCAGCAAGGCGGGTGACTCGGCTAAGCAGCACGACAGACAGATGGCGGCACAGTAGATGGCTTGGATGTGCCGGTTGATGGTATTGGCAGTGCGATGACACTGGCAGACAGATGGTGGCACCGTGGGTGGCTTGGTGTGCCGGTTGATGGTATCGGGAGTGCGGTGATATTGGCCGGACAGATGGCGGCACAGTAGATGGCCTGGCATGACTATGCTAGCAGGCAGATGGCAGCACAGTAGATGGCTTGGATGCGCCGATTGATGATATCGGCGTTGCGTTGATACTGGCAGACAGATGGCGGCACAGTAGATGAATTGGGTGCCCCGGTTGGTGGTATCGGCAGTGCGGTGATACCGGCCGGCAGATGGCGGCTCAGTAGGTGGCTCAGATACGCCGGTTGATAGTATCGGCGGTGTGTTGACACTGGCAGACAGGTGGCGGCACAGTAGATGGCGTGGCTCGGGCGTACAGGTAGTTGGCGGCGCGACCGGTCGGGAGAGCGGCAGAAGGCGGTGGTGCGACTAGAGTTGCTGTCGTGAGCTGTGCTGTTTCTTGGCCACCTGTAACGATAAGAGCGGGGTTAGCCGAGAGCAGTCAGCACAGGCCGCTGGATTATCGGGAGCAGTCACCGTTAAGCCGCTGGATTATCGAGAGCAGTCAGCCGTTAAGCCGCTGGATTATCGGGAGCAGTCAGCCGTTAAGCCGCTGGATTATCGGGAGCAGTCAGCCGTTAAGCCGCTGGATTATCGGGAGCAGTCAGCCGTGAAGCCGCTGGATTATCGGGAGCAGTCAGCCGTTAAGCCGCTGGATTATCGGGAGCAGTCAGCCGTGAAGCCGCTGGATTATCGGGAGCAGTCAGCCGTTAAGCCGCTGGATTATCGGGAGCAGTCAGCCGTTAAGCCGCTGGATTATCGGGAGCAGTCAGCCGTGAAGCCGCTGGATTATCGGGAGCAGTCAGCCGTTAAGCCGCTGGATTATCGGGAGCAGTCAGCCGTGAAGCCGCTGGATTATCGGGACCAGTCAGCCGTTAAGCCGCTGGATTATTATGGATGACAACCGGTACCGATCGTCTTCGAAAGATTGGGGATATCTTGTAGTAAGATACACCACTCAGCTTTAGCGCTGTAAACTGACTTGCCATCCTCAGGCCAATCTTGCCTTCTTATGCAAATGAATTCATAAACTCAGTGAGAATTCAAAATACCCTTTGCTTTAATCACTTGAAAACTATTTTTAGAAATAGTGTAGCTTGTTTTGTTCGTGTTTGGTTGAATGTATGTTTTTTAAAATGATGTGTGGTTCTGCGTATATGTTGATCTGTAGTTATGAGAGCTTGGTTTGGTTGATGTTTAGTTGAATGTAAGTTTTAATAAAATATTCTTTATTAAATGAATTCCAAAATAGAACTGACTATATCATTCACAAAACAAAAATTTATATTTAAAATTAAACCCGTTGAGACTGCCGAACTTGCATTTATTTTTGGTGTCATATATTAGACAAGCAACGTCCACAATATTGTTGTCAGCCAAAGCAGTGATCGATATGTTGTTGTTTATTCTTTAGCATACGCAAAAACCGCTGATGGTGCACTATGAGCTGACTACTATGCATGTTTAGCTAGGCAACCACCTTGTTGCTGCGCGGATGTGTTAACTCCTCCCTCGTTTAAGTGAAGGACGTCCTCGGACTTCCTGAGGCCATCAATTAAATCCTGAATGTTGTGTTGGCGCCGAGCCCTCTGATGTTTTTTGTAAAGCTTGAACGAGGTGTAGCAAAGGACCAAAAAGGTAATCGCGACCAACCCAGATATCAAAGGCCATTTTATCAGTCCCTTTCCAATCTCGTTAATATACTGGGAATTTTCCATACTCAGCCTTTTTAAGTATGGTAAGCTCAGTATTTCCTGATGGCTTGTTATGTTGAGAAGCGTTGACAATGCTGGGCCTGGAGACTTCCCTACATAGTTCTTCAGGTTCTGATATAAGGAGTCGTTGACCCTGACCTCGTCGTCAAACGTGAGAAGATACGTTCCCGTCACAATCTGCTCGTGGGCATCGCTAGTCCTGATTGTAGCGGTTTCATCATTGATAATGATAACGCCATCGTCAATGACTGTCAGAGGTTCAAGATGGCTTGGACGAGTTGTGCAATGTGCTATGCCGCCAGAATGAAGTTGCTGTGCGCATGTTATATGAGACAGCTTCCTGCAGAATGTTGTTGTAAGCGTGGCGGTACAATTTCCAATTGACACCATTTGATTACCGCAGTCTGCTATGTTATTTTCATCAGCAAAATCAAGAATGGTATTATTATGCTCAACGGGATATAAAATTATTTTTTTACATACTAAACCTAGCTTAGGATATTTAATAAGAAAATGCATAAATTTATCATTCAATAGGACCCTAACATTTGCTATTTCCATTAGATCAGTTATGGTTATACCTGTAGAGCGCTCAGTGATTGTTTTATTTAAATCATTAGAATCAAGAATTGCTGGGTTTATTATTCCAATCTTTGCAAGGGTGACCGACAACATTAATGTTTCCAGCTCTGAAATTAGGATTCTATCTCTTGCGAGTAGTGTTTCATAAAGGTGACCAGTATCAATCTGTTTAGTTTTTGAATCCCTAATAATTGCGTTGACTGTCTCTGATAATTTATTAATTTGTTCTTGTGCCTGAGTATTTATAACCACTTGCCTATTAGCGGACTCAATAAGTTGCTGTTGTTTAAATTTTAGCTGCTCAAAGTCGTCAAAGTCAGGGGTTCCGGCGACCACCTTTAGAGCAGTTCCCAAGATGTTGATGCTTCTGGCATATCTGTGGTGGATGTTTACTGTTTCCAAAAGCGTATTGATATGACCTATGTCGGCGTCAAGTATTTTTCTCATGTGTGACTGGGGAAAATGGTTCGTCAACAACTTGGTTTCTTCTGCCATTTCTGAATACATGGTAAGGTTTGATGAGTGCCGCAAATATTCATATCCCTGCCATATTACTACGTCACCATCTGTCAGAGGTATGTAGTCTGAATTCGAATAGTCGGTCAGCTTGGCGGTTGTTGTCGCGACAAGAAACAGCGCAATCAAAATCCTAAATGAAAAAGCATAAATTAAGAAACTTATCTTAAATTGTCCTTATGGACCGCCCTCCCTTTTATTAGAACCGTCGTTCCCAGATCAGCTTCTATTTCTTCCTCTATATATAGAGGTGTTAGTTTATTTCCCAATCTCCTGTTTGTTTTTACAAGTACTTTGTCACCCCTTTGAAAGGTTCTATTCTGTCTTGTCTCATTCAGTCTTTGCATTTGAACGTCCTGGGCCCTATTTACCCTTTCCCTAATCTCTGCCTCGAATTCCGGCGGGAATGCATGGACTATGTCAATGGGCCGTTTTTTTGTCACCGAGTGGATAGTCTTGTTGTACTCTATTGTCGCTTGAAGTATCAGTTCGACTGTGTCATTTAAGTTTCTTTCGATTTTCAAACATCTTGCAATTTCCGCAAGAGTACTATGAAATCTTTCCACCTGCCCATTCGACGTGCTATGGAGCGGTGGCGCATTTACAATTTGCACGTCAAAGCGGTTTAATAAAAGAGACCGAATCGTTCCTGAGTTCAGAGAGGGTTCATTATCGCAATATACCGTTTTTACGTGGGGGTAAAAATTCATTAACTGTAAGATTGGTGGTTCTATATCTACTATTGTTCTAGAGTCAATGGGTTGAACAATCGCGAATTTTGAAAACTTGTCAATACAGGTTAGAAAAAATTTTTTATCTGTGGAATATATGTCGATATGTAATATTTCGCCTACGTGAGAAGGAATGGGCGTTTCGCCTATAATATGCTTTTTTGGGTGTCGGTCATATTTAGCTTTTCTGCAAATTTTGCAATTTGCGACAATTTCATTAGCCAAACGGGTCATCTTCGGAAAAAAATAATCCTGCAAAATTTGCTTCGTATTTTCTTGAGCGGCTCTATGCGCCCTGTTATGTTCAGTGACTATTATTTCCTTTTGTTCACTTTTGTTAAATATATCAATCACCATTCGGCTTGCGTGCCAAAACGTTGTTGTTGGAAAAGTTTTTACTAGGTTATTCTGTATGAATGCCAGTATTGGCAGTTCGCAGTGAATCGCGTTCACTACATCTTTTTTAACTGCATCGTAGACTATCTGCATTAAGTTTTCTCTATTGGAAAAATTTATGAGATGTCTGGTTTTCTCACCAAACATAATTATCGTACGTGTCGAGGGAACTTCGCTCTGTTCTATTAATATCTGATTTCGAAAACAATTTACAGGCTTTTCGGTTGATGCAATTGTGTAGGTCAGGGATTGTTCACTGTGTATTGTTGCACGGTCAGACTGTGCCTCCTCTTCGAGAGCATGAATGCTTTGCCGCGATAGAGCATCCGCGACGAAATTTTCCTTTCCAGGCTTATAGAAAATATGTGCGTTATGCTCGTCTATAAATGCCTTCCATCGTTTTATTTTCGCGTTTGAGTTTCGATCCGAAACTGCGAACGTAAGTGGCTGATGGTCAGTGTAAATATTCAAATTCCTTACACCGTACAGATAGTTTCTGAGACATTTCAAAGCCCACACTATAGCAAGCAACTCTCGCTCGTTGGTTGCAAAATTTAATTCGGAATCTTTCAGGGTTCTGGATATCATGGTTGTGGCAACCCTGCTCAACAAAACAAACACACACATGCGATCAGCTGTAGTTGATAGAAAATGTATTGGTTTGATGGATTGTGAAATAGAAGTTGATAAGTTAAGATGGTTTTTGTAAAAGACTAATAAAAGTAATTAATTAAAGTATGATTAAAATTCTAAATTAAATAAAGTGTTTTATTACTCGAATTGGTAATATTTGCGGGTTGTTACAGTGGCGACGAGATCGGGATCCGTTTTTTTAACACAATTCGGAAGAGAAACATTATTTTTGAAAATTTTTCTAAGAGGTGTGTAAAACGAATAATGGAGACAACACGGAGTGTGGCAGATTTTAATGGAACTTTAAGTTAGGAGCAAATGAGGGATTATAATATTGGGAAAGGTTAAAAAAAAAAGTTTATACATAAGTAGTTGCAATAGTTGATCAATGAGGAAGACGAATATGATTATCTGACAAAAGGTCAGAGGCTACGGGCCGAAAAATAGAAAAAAAAAATGCTATAAAGATAATGTAAAAGGGGAAACGTTTATGATCTGACAAATGTCAGGGGCTGGGCGTTAAACGCAAGCCAATATTGAATAATCTGACAAATGTCGGAGGCGTTATGCCGATAGATTTGTTTAATCTGACAAATGTCAGGGGCCGTGCGTAGAACGCAAGCCAACATTAAAGAATCTGACAAATGTCTGATTATACGACAATAATACATGTTTTTTTTAACTACATTTCAGGTCGTGTTAAGTCAAAGAGAATATTATGGCTGATACAATAAAGCCGTTTTTGTGCGACTTAATTGAGAAATCATTGGTGCGTATCGAGTGGGAAAGATGGCTTCGATCTTTTCAGATTTATGTGGACGCAGAAGAAATCACATCTGTTGTTCGGAAACGAAATAAGCTACTCCACCTTGGAGGGCAGCAACTGCAAACGGTAGCCGATTCTTTGCCTGGGGCGGTGATTCTGTATGACGAAGTAAAGAAAAATGATGTGTATACAATCTTAGTCGAAAAACTAAATGAATACTTTACGCCAAAAAGAAATTCTGCGTTTGAGAGACACCTTTTTCGAAACATTAATCCCCTAGAGGGGGAAAGTTTTAACAAATTTGTTTTACGGTTGCGTCAACAAATAGCGAAGTGCTCATTTGGTAACACAAAAGCTGAAATCGAGGAGATTTGTTTGAAAGACAAGATTATCGATGTATGGGCACCGGTAGAGCTTAAACGCAAATTGTTGGAAAAAGAACACAGCCTTGATGAGATTTTGGACGCATGTCGCGTAGATGAACAAATTGGTAAGCAGACGCAATCGATGATATCTAAACCAGATCCAGACATCATCAGTAAAATCGATACACAGAAATGGCGGTCAAGATCCAATAACAGCGAGTGCAGCAGATGTGGCCGTAGTGGCCATGCAGACAATTCAGTGAGCTGTCCTGCACGAAACATGAAATGTAACAAATGTTCCCGTATTGGCCATTTCGCTCGCAAGTGCAGAACAAATATGAAGCGACAAGTTGCACAAGGTTATAATACAGATCCAAAGCGTCGGCGCACTACGATACGGGCTGTTGGTGATGAAATACCTGAAGTTGAATGTAAGAAAGTCAGCAGTAACTGTTTTAAGATATCAAGTGATGATGAAACCGAAGAAAATGTAGTGTGTCAGATTGCGGGTAACGCAATTTCAATGGTTATAGACTCAGGATCACGTTTTAACCTATTAAGCTACACAGATTGGAAATACCTACAGGTAGAGAACGCGAAACTGTTTAACATTCGTACGAAATCCATGAATCAGTTTCGAGCATACGCTTCTGAGAAATTGCTTAGTGTAATTTGCGTCTTTGAAGCTCCAATTTGCATTAAGGGAAATCCTGAAATAATCGCTACATTTTATGTCATTGACAATGGAAAACAATCACTATTAGGGCGAGAAACAGCTAAAAAACTCAACGTTCTAAGACTTGGCTTAGACGTGAATCGAGTTGAAAGTATCAAGCCATTTCCTAAATGGAAGGATGTAATCGTAAAGTTGTCAATCGACCCGAAAGTTGTGCCAGTTCAGCAGCCTATGCGACGCGTGCCTGTTGCTGTCGAAGAAAAAGTTATACAACAATTAGATGATGCACTTAGTCGGGATATTATTGAGCCGGTGTTTGGTCCAAGTCCCTGGATCTCACCAATAGTAGTAGCATTTAAAGAAAATGGCGATATCAGGTTGTGTGTAGATATGCGTAGGGCAAATAAGGCTATACTAAGAGAAAATTACCCACTGCCGACGTTCGAGACTTTTATGACTAAGCTGAAGGGAGCCAAGTACTTTTCAAGAATGGACTTGAAAAATGCATATCACCAATTAGAACTTCACAAAGAAAGCAGAGAAATCACAACCTTCATAACCATTCGGGGTCTGTACAGATTCAAGCGACTCCTGTTCGGAGTGAACTCCGCTCCTGAAATTTTCCAGCGAATGCTGGAAGAAATGTTATCACCATGTCCAAACGCTATGAATTACATCGACGACATTATTATATTCGGAAGTAATGAGGAAGAACATGATCAGGCAGTCGCGATAGTACGTGAAATATTTCATGATAATAATGTTTATCTAAATGAGGAAAAATGCATTTGGAAGACGCAAAAGCTAAAATTTTTGGGTCATGTGTTGTCCGATAAGGGTATTGAAGTCGACCCAGAAAAAGTGCAAATTATAGCATCGTTTAGAGCCCCTAAAAATAAAGAAGAAGTTCGCAGTTTTCTGGGGTTGGTCACCTACGTTGGGAAATTTATCCCAGACCTGGCAAATCGTACTGAGCCATTAAGACATCTTCTTAAGAAAGACAGCAAGTTTAATTGGGGTGCTGTGGAATCTCAAGCTTTTGAGAGTTTGAAACTGTTGCTGGCCGAAATACCAAACTTATCCTATTTTGATCCGAGACGCAAGACACGTTTGATTGCGGATGCCAGCCCAGTCGCTTTGGGAGCGGTACTAGTCCAATTCAACCAAAACAACGAGGCACTCATCATTTCATTTGCCAGCAAAAGTCTATCGGATGTGGAAAAACGGTACTCACAAACAGAGAAAGAGAGTCTTTCGTTGGTATGGGCAGTTGAAAAGTTTTATTATTACTTAGCTGGTTTGGAATTTGAACTTGTAACGGACCATAAACCGCTAGAGGCGATTTTCAAGCCTACATCCAAACCCCCGGCCCGGATAGAAAGGTGGCTCTTACGTCTTCAGGGTTTTAAATTTAAGGTAATCTACAGAGCAGGTAGAGAAAACATCGCTGATTCTTTGTCTAGACTTTGCCAAATAACTAACACCGATTGCTTTGATTGGAATGGTGAACAAAGTATTTGTCACGTTATCACAAGTTGTGTGCCCACGGCACTTTCCATTTCGGAAATTGCTCAGAATAGTGTTCAGGATGAGGAGATAGTTGACGTTATGTCATGTCTTGGCGCTGACTCTTGGAACTCCGCCCAATCTAACAGTTTTTATCCTTTCCGTTACGAGTTGTCGACAGTTGGCAGTATACTCTTGCGTGGAACACGGTTAGTGATCCCGAGATCTCTACGATCAAAAGTCTTAGAACTGGCTCATGAGGGTCATCCCGGAGAGTCAGCCATGAAACGGAGATTACGGTCAAAAGTTTGGTGGCCCCATATGGATCGTGAAGCAGAAAATTATGTTAAAGCTTGCAGAGATTGTCTTGTGGTATCACAGCCATCAAACCCGGCTCCTATGGATCGACATCCATTCCCAACTGGTCCCTGGATTACATTGGCTTCGGACCTTTTGGGCCCATTACCAAATGGCCAGTATGTACTCGTTTTTATTGATTATTATTCCAGATACATGGAGTTCAAACTTCTTCGCTCCATATCTTCTCAGGCAATTATTGACTCAATGAAGGAGATATTTTGTCGATTGGGACTCCCTAAATATCTCAAAACCGACAACGGTAGACAATATGTAAGTGCTGAGTTTAAACTATATTGTCAAATAAATGGCATAAAACAAATATTGTCGCCGCCATATTGGCCCCAAGCTAATGGTGAAGTTGAGAACATGAACAAGTCACTGGTGAAACGTTTGAAAATAGCGTCTGTAAATAAGAAAAATTTTCTAGAGGAGATTCAGAAATTCGTTCACATGTATAACGTTACCCCACATTCCACCACCGGGGTTCCCCCAACAGAGCTTATGTTCAACAGGGTCATAAGAGACAAATTACCTGGAATACAGGATTTGACAGGAGAATACGCTGACTCTGCTGAAAAAGATCGGGATTGTATTAACAAACAAAAGGGGAAAGAAGTATCTGATAAGAAAAGAGGTGCAAAGGAAACGGATATATCAGTAGGTGACAAGGTTCTATTGAAAAATGTTGTATTTCCCCATAAGTTGACACCAAACTTTGACACAACCGAATATGTGGTAACGGCAAGAACTGGTAATATGGTAGAAGTGTCGGGCGGAGGTAAGGTTTTTTGTAGAAATGTAGGCCACCTGAAGAAAATTCCAGCAGCTACACTTCCCCTGCCATCATCAGAGGTTTCTTCAACCGACGGCGCAGTTCCTGATTCCGTAGATCCAAAGTCTTCATCGTCGAGCATCCAGCAGCCGACTGTTACATCCGGTGGAGGGGTTTTGGCCAGTGGGGAAGACTTGAAGATCCGTCTTAAAAACATCGGAGGGATGTGGCAACCCTGCTCAACAAAACAAACACACACATGCGATCAGCTGTAGTTGATAGAAAATGTATTGGTTTGATGGATTGTGAAATAGAAGTTGATAAGTTAAGATGGTTTTTGTAAAAGACTAATAAAAGTAATTAATTAAAGTATGATTAAAATTCTAAATTAAATAAAGTGTTTTATTACTCGAATTGGTAATATTTGCGGGTTGTTACAATGGTAATCGGTTTTCCGTCCTGCGACAAGACCGCCCCAATACCCAAAGAAGAAGCGTCCGTTGTCAGGTCAAATGACCTATTGTAATCCGGATAGAGCAACAAGACATCTTCAGATGTGAGAACCCTTTTCAACTTTTCAAATGCCTGGTACTGTTCCTCGTTAAGGCGCACTGGTATTTTCTTTGACCGGGTAGCGCTCACATTGCCATTCTCCCCTTTTAGTATGTTAGTCAGTGGTCTGGCTAAAGATGCAAAATCCTTGATAAAACACCTGTAATAACTTGCCAAGCCCAAGAAGGAACGAACATTAAATAGTGTGGTGGGCCGCTCGTAGTTTTTAATCGTCTCTATTTTGCTAGGACTCGTTGTAATACCCTTTTCGCATACCACAAAACCCAGATACTCAACCTGTTTTTTAAAAAAATTTGACTTCTCGCGTGAAACTCTCATGTTAGCTTCATTTAACCTATCCAACACCCATGCTATATGCTCAACATGCCCCTCCATACTTTCCGAGAAGATGATCACATCATCAACATAAACATAGCATGATTTCCCTATTTGGTCTCGGAGCACGTCATCTATTGCTCTTTGAAAAATACTAGGTGCGTTCTTCAGCCCAAAGGGGAGCCTACAAAACTCGTATTTTCCATTGCCCACCGAAAATGCTGTTTTTTCCCTATCCTTTTCAGCCAACAAAATTTGGTGAAATCCTGATTTCAAGTCAAGGGTTGTGAAAAACTTAGCCTTCCCGAGATTTGATAGAATAGCCACAATATTTGGTATCGGATATTTGTCATCTATGGTCTTTGAATTCAACTTTCTAAAATCTATTACCAAACGCTTCTTTGCATTTCCCTGTGCGTCCATACCTTTCTTGTCAACCACCCATACTGGGTTATTGTACGGTGACCTGGATGGTCGAATTATGCCGTCTTTAAGCATACTTCGCATTTCGGAATTTACAAAGTCTGATACACCCATCGGGTAAGGGTATAATTTAGAATATATCGGGTCCTCATCTTCTGTGCGAATGGTAGCAACAATCCTGGTATTAAAAGGGAGTGCCTCGTTTGGGTCCGCAAAAACACCGATTCGTTTTTTTATCATTTTCTGAAATTGTTTTTCAATTTGCTGGGGTACCTCAATATCATCTGTGTTAGTAAAATTTACACTAAGGCATTTTAAAAATTTCATATTTTCAGATTCAGTACTAGTTCTTAGTCGTTTATTTCTAAAGTCCAAAATTGCATTTGTTTGATATAAAAAATCTAGCCCGATTATTCCATCGAAGGTAGTTAGATCGGGGAGCAAAAAAAATGTTGTGTTAACATTAAAAAGCCGCATAGTGCATTTTTTTTCTACAATATTATTCCCGTGAAGAGACTTTACAATAAATGGATTATTTACTTTTGATACAAAGTTTAGTTCCTTTAAAGGTTTTATATAATTTTTAGAGGCACCCGTGTCAATTAGCAATCTAATTTTTTTCCCTGCTATCGTTCTCTCTACATACGGTAGCAAGGAATCTTGTCTAAAAAATTAATTTGGTCATATTCTTCGATTTCATTTTCTATATCTGTTGCCTCTATTTCTGCTAGGTGTTGATATTCTTGCTCTGGATGATCTCCTGAGATCTCTTCCTGTGACAGGTTGTTGACCCTCTGATGTTTAGGTCCGGTGAACCTGGCTGTGCCGCTATTCGGCCTCTTAAAAACTTGTCCCAGGGCTTGAGTATTTTGGTATTGAAATTGTTGATTTGCCTGGTATTGTGTCGGTTGCCTAAATTTTGATGAAGGATCAACATCCATTGGTTGAACAACATCTTGCTTTGTAGGGCCTAAATTGTTTTGTTGTCGCTGTCTATTAAAGTAAGGATTTTTTCCCTGTCGATAGTCATTTGAAACAAAATTTCTGGGGCTTTGTTGCCTTTGTTCAAGTCTATGTGCCTTATCTTCTACGCTTCTCGCATAATTTGTTGCAAATAGAAATCGCTCGTGGTTTGACTCGACTTCTTGAGCCAGCGCCAGAGCGGATGGCAGGTCCTTTGGACGAGCCGAAAAAAGAACGTCGCTTAAAGACTTCTTTGTTCCTGAAATAAAAACACGCAAGGCGTCTTGTCTGTATTTTTCATTTAGCGACGCGGCCACTACACTGTCATACGACATTATCGTCTTATTTATTAAAAGAGTAAGTTTTTTTTCTACTTCATCGTAGTATTGTAGTAATGTCATATTTGCTTGTCGAAGGGTCGATAGTTCTTGCTCGATGAGATATATTGGGCGCTTGTCAGCGTAAGTAAAGTCTAGCCTGTTAATAATTGCCTTGAAATTCAGAGGTGTGTCGTATGATGATAGCACCATGTCCGCCGAACCCTTGACTTTGTTTCTAATAATCCCTAGGGCTTGGTAGTGTTTTGAGCTGCCTTGATATTGTTCAAAAATTTTGTATGCTGTATGCGCCGCTTTTCGCCAAGAAACGTATGTTTCATGTTTGCCGTCAAAGTCTGGTAACGATTTTACTATATCCAAAGGTTCGTCACACCCTATTCTATTATCGATTTCTGCATCCCTATACACTTCTACTTGTGGTGAAGAAACCGTCGAGTTAGCTAATCTGTTTGTAACTTCTAACAATTTTTGCTCAAAATTCCTTTCCTGAACTGCCAGCGCGCTGTTCACGGCGGCCTCTACTACCTGTCTCAATTCGTCTGCCTTAAGTGCCATTTCCTGATTTCTATTCGACCACCAATTTGAATCGCGGGTTGTACGGCTTATTGGTTGTAATCTAGCTGCTAATTCTGTAGAGATTTCTTCCAAATCACTGTCAGTCATAAGGGAAATTCACTTTCTTACAAAGATTGGTTAATTCACAAATTGTAATGATAACAACTACATTTGGTTTTTTTTGTAATGGCAAAACTAAAATTTTTTCACTCTTTTTTTTTTACTTTAATCTTTGTATTTTTATTTTTTTTCCAAAATTAATTTCACTTTTTCACTGAGCGTCTACTTACATTTTATCCTGATTTATTAACTTAACGTATCCTAATGACGTCTGCCTTTGCCGCTGTTGCTGATTGTTTCTCGTATTGTAAGCTGCTGCTGTAGCCACTGTTCTGCTTATTGATGTTATATGTTTTTGTTCTGTTCCCGTTGATTTGACGTAGAAATTTAATGGAGTAAGTTGTTGTTGTTACCAATGTTCTGCTTAGCGATGTTATATTGCTGCTTTTCTGTTTTCTGTCGATCCGACGTAGAAGTTTAATAAAGCAAACTACTGCTGTTACCAATGTTCTGCTTAGCTATTTTATACTGTGCTTTTTGTTTCCCGTCGGTCTGACGTAAAAACTTTATTCGTCGTTATAATAATTTTTTATTTGCACTTGGTGTGGAGAAATTTAAATAAATTTAAACGACTTGGCTTTGGTTCATAAGCCGTTGGGCGCCAGTTTTAATAAAATATTCTTTATTAAATGAATTCCAAAATAGAACTGACTATATCATTCACAAAACAAAAATTTATATTTAAAATTAAACCCGTTGAGACTGCCGAACTTGCATTTATTTTTGGTGTCATATATTAGACAAGCAACGTCCACAATATTGTTGTCAGCCAAAGCAGTGATCGCTATGTTGTTGTTTATTCTTTAGCATACGCAAAAACCGCTGATGGTGCACTATGAGCTGACTACTATGCATGTTTAGCTAGGCAACCACCTTGTTGCTGCGCGGATGTGTTAACTTGTATATGCTTTATTGTTGTGACGTCGATGTTTGCTTAGTGAGTGTAGTTTTGTATGAGAGCTTAGTTTTATTGATGTTTGATTGAATGTATATTTGTTGCTGCCGTGTTTTTATGTGGAAGCTGGGTGTTATTCATGTTTGGTTGAATGCATATGCTTTTATTGTTGTGACGTAGATGTTGTTCTCGTTTCATGTGGTGTTGCGATACGGTGGGTATTTATGGCTGTTGGTTGGTTTTGTTGGTGGCTTTTATGTGCAACGCAATTTGCGTTGTTACATCCCCCCCCCCTACTTCGGGGAGCGATGCTTCGTCAGTGATGATGTTGCTTGTAGTTGGTTTTTGCGGTGGACGAGTTTTTGGTCATAGGACCTGCACTACCAAATGTTTCGTTTTGGTAACTTTTACCTTTTCATATGAAAAGGTTCAGCCCGAAATATATTTTTTTGATTTTTTGTTTAAAATTTTTTTATTTTTTTTTAATTTCTTTTTAATTTTTTTTTTTTTTTTTTTAATTAAAATTTTTTTTATGTATATATATTTTTTTTTTATTTATTTTTTTTTTTAATTTTTTTTTCCTCTTTTTTTTCTTTAATTTATTTATTTTATTTATTTATTTTTTTCCCCCTTTTTTTTGTACGTTGTTCTCCAAATTGGTGAGTACGCTCATTTTTACGGTACCATATCTAGCACCTGAGAATGTCCCCGACACTCTAATTTTTCCACGGTTCGGTTTAGCATTTTGAGCTTGACATGCGGTTCATTCGGTCGTTCAATTTTGAATTGGCGAGGCTTGTTGAATCGGTCGGGTTTTCTTATTCGGACCCCTTTGAATAAATAGGTGGAACTGTGGTGGGGCTCAGGGCGATCACGTAGTCTGTGTGGCTTAACTTTCGGTTGTGGCGCTGATATAGGTGCTGGAGAAGGAATTGGTGGTGGTGATAAGGGTAGGTCTGCTACTACTGGTGGGGATTGCGTGGCCGCCTCTGCGCGGTGTCGTATATGTAGCGTATTTTATGAATGTAAACACAATGAAGTGTCCGTAACAACAAATCGATACAACAAACAAACCTACATATACATACACACGTACATTTGGCTAGCGACAAATAAATAGAACGAAAAGTATCAAGTGGATACTTGGGGTAGGTCAAACGGTTGTTGACAAATGACTCAGTGTGTTTGTTTGACTGACCGAGTTAATGTACAAAGCAATGAAATCGGATAGAGTTGGTTGATCGATATGTATAACAACTAGATTTGATTTCATATGCTAACTGTATAGAATGCACATTCCAGCGCATTGTATCGGTATGCACTTTAACCAGAACAATTCCACTCGTTTATTTGGAATTGTACTCATGTATGAAATATGACGTAAATATTAATAATGAGAAACCACCCTAATTTCTATGATCGCCTGTTACAAATGTACACAGTTAATAATGATTAATAGTATAGAGAAACTATTTGTTATTTTGGAGAGTAGACACTATTATAGAGTGACTTTTAGAAAAGCACTCAATAACTCTATTGTATTCTAATATATAAGCAGGAACATGATGAATAAAGAAGGAGAGTTCTAATCAACAGTCTAGAAGAAGAAGTTCTTTCAAGAACTAGTCTTGCCCAGACATATCCTTAGACTAATAAAATAAAAATAAATAAAGAACTTTTATTTTAAAACAATGTTATCCTCATGAAAAATCCACTACATGACGATCTTACTGGACTCTTAATAAAAGTCCACTTCAGCGGTTACCATTATCTCTGTTGGACGATATTACCCGAGGGTGGGTAGCCGGGTCCACCGGTACTTGCCTCATTTCATGGACGACCGCCGGGGTTTGGGAGATTCGAACCCTTCGTCTGTACGATAGTGGTGGTGGCCTTATTTTTATAACAGATGTTGCGTTACTGGTGGTGTCTTCGGCTGGTGGCGGATACGGGATCGGGCGACCTATTGTCGCTAGCCGCATATGCTGTGCGACTTTTCGGTCCACCTTTCTTTTAGCTGCATTTGAATATTTCATCGGGCGCATGGGTCCGCTGGTATGTATTATTTTCATGTTTCCTTTGAGGGAATGGGTGGTGTGTTTTTTCGGGTTTGGCAGGGGGGTACCGTCTAAAATTATCTCCAGATTGAATAAACGGAGGAAGTCCACACCCAGTATCATGGGTTCGGCTAGGGTGGGTATTACCGATGTCAGCAGGGTTACCTTCCTGGCGTTATACTCGATTTGCACGGTATAGGCGTTTATGCGGGCTACTAGGTCGGCCATTTGGACACTTCCACGGCTATTTGTTCCTGGCACGTTCAGCCTTTCTAGCTGTTCCCCAATAGTTTTGCTGATGAAGGTGCAGGAGGAACCTGTGTCAACGAGCGCTTGCACCGTGTACCCTTGCAGCTTTACTTGTAGATAGAATCGGCTGTCCTGTTCTGGGGGGAGACGGTTGTGAAGTTTTTATATCTTACCCAGTGTTGACTTCTCTTTTAAAATGAAAAAACTTACTTTCGTAGTTACTAATATATATTTTTATTCATTACCAGCTACTTGCTGTGTATAGATCAAGATTAATATTGATTTTAAAACTAAAATATCTCCGACTTATATACTAAATTATCAACTATAATTATACAAAAATGTTCTCTTAAATTAAGCATGAATTTTCTCTTAAATTCTAAATGCTTAAGCAGCATAGTGAGCGACCTTTGTAAACTCCGCTCTATGACACACATGTGTGAAACACTTGTGTTAACCTTACTGCTTGCATCAACGTTAAATGGGTGATCCTCAATATTAAGTATACCAATATGTCAAGTACGACAATATCGAATACACAAAACATACGTTTCCGTATTTGCTTTGTGTTGCCGTCATGCATGCACTTGAAATCAGATACTCTTTTATTTATACTGACTTTGGTTTGTTTACTAACAATGCCATGCCACACACATTCGTTGATCGTAATGTTTATGGTCAAACCCAACACGTGCATTCTCACATTGCAACGTGTCTGGTCAACACATGTATGTCAAGTGGTTGTTCAAATGTTCCATGCTCAGCATTCATGTACTAAGTGAATGCCCTATAGTAAGCATACACTACACCACCGCCCTTAAGAGGAATCATACAATTTCTTTAAGTTCAAAAGAGATTGTAGGATTACTGTGTATATTATTGTATGCATACTGCATGCTTAGTTCCTATATATATATATGTACATATTCTTATTAATACAATGCTTATATATATGTTTTCATTGTTAACTAGCTATTTAATCAAGACTATACTGATCTTCAGTGTCAGCTAGTATGTATGTAATTCTATTATTAATTATAAATAAATATGAATCATTACGTGTATACATTTGTGTTATATTCATTTTATACAAATGAAACCTTGTTCTCATACGGTAATATTATATGCGAATGCCATTAACAATTAAATTATAATTTTATTGGTAAAAAAAAATTTGTTCCGTAATTCTACGCTTTATTAAATGAATAATGTCATTAACACCTTAAATAATATTTTCATTAACATATAGAATATAGAATATATTTACATAATTGTTTGTTTAACTTAATTGCTACTTTCGATTATAATTTATATTTAAAAGAAAATTATTATGCCTGTATTTTTTTTTATCTTATTTAAAAAAATTTTTTCTTACAATTGCTTATATTTAGTGAGTAATAATAATAATACAATTCGTTAACAATAACAATTTCATTAACGTATTTTCTTTTTCTTTTAGCTTAATAAGTACGTTTGTTTATTATATATAAAAAAAAAATCTTACTCTATTTTAGTTTTTGTTATCCATTATATTTGTAAATTTTTACAAGTGATTATACTTCATTAGTAAATTCTTATGGTAAACCTTAATAGTATTTCCTATATTTACTGAGATATTTAAATCATCTATTTCTACTACACTATAAGGACCTCTGTATGGTGCCTCGTTTTTCCTTCTATTTTCTACTTTAACTAATACTAAATCACCTATATTTAAATCTATACTATTCGTCTTTTTCTGTGATTCTATTTGTCTATTTTTCTTCACCTGTTCAGTCATGCGTTTCGCATTGTCCAGTGAATATTTCAGTCTGGCTTTTATTTCGTTCGCATAATTATCAAAATTATACACCTTGGGATGATTCCGGATTTCATCACCTGGTAAATTTGGTAATTTTCCAAATATTAACTCAAACGGAGTGTATTACTTTACAATTGTTAAGTATTGATATCTTAAAATTATCATCTGTTCATACTAGAATTATTGTTATTTTATATTATATTTCTTTTAAATAATTATTCTTAGAATTATGTATTGAACACAAAATTTATTTAATTTCATTGTAATTTTCACCTTAAAACTTTATCATTAATATTCAATGCAATACAAATGTAAGTTTATTTTACCAATTCATTCTATAATCAATTTATGTTAATATTTTTATCAATTCATTTGCCGGTGGTCAATGATAAGGTTTCATTAATTATAAGTTGCCTGGTGTATTCCTAAGATTCTGTCCAGTTCCGAGGATTACTATTCATGTTATTTAATCTTATAATGTTAACATAAAATATATTAGTTAACTCAGAAATATTATTCTAGCTCGCCTTTTAGAAAAAAACAAATTTTGTTGTTCGATTGACTCCAATTATTTAGAATGAATCTTTACTTTTTGAAGTTCTTTCTTATATATTAATTTTACATATTATTCTAATTCTCTTAATTTCTATTTCCTACTCTTAACAGAATTTGTCTTATAACTTACAAACTACTTACAAACTATTCTCTCATGTTTGCTTGTGTGTGTGAGCGGTCATTTGTCAGTCCGTAGTTCAATTTGTTATTATAATCCCAGTGCCCCAAATCACTGGTGGTTCATTGGCATAAACAAAAATCAATTTCATATA
Organism: Cordilura impudica; assembly: GCA_963682025.1. NCBI lineage: Eukaryota > Metazoa > Arthropoda > Insecta > Diptera > Scathophagidae > Cordilura > Cordilura impudica. The sequence continues at coordinate 179,943,012 of OY821520.1, read as the reverse complement.
TGTAACATAAAGCCTTTACATTTATTTCTACACCAGTGACACACTTGGATCAATATATTTTATTGTTAAATTTTGTGTTGTTTTAATTTACTTTGTTGTGCCCTCACACGCTGCAAAACATGAATATTGTGTATGCTCAAATATCATTTTAAATGTTTGTACATTTTGGTACTCTATATTGTGCATACACAACATCATTACACCCGCAACGCACAAGAGAGAAATCATCCAATTTAATTGCGAATTTGGATGGTTTCTTTTCTTTATGTTAATCCGATGTCTGGTGTTGAATTATAAAAAAAATTTCTTATTTTAATGAAATATCATATTCTTAAGTATTACATTATTCCTTTTATTTCTTTATTTTTATTTGTTTCTTATTGGTTATCTTAGTCATATGCGCATATTTGTATATAAATATAAAAAAAAAATGTTCTTAAAGTATAAATGTACTTACATATAAACAAAATTTCTTAAAATTATTGTATGTTGTTTTTTTTTATATGTTTACAATATTATAGTAGTATGCTTGTACGTAGTACGTATTCAAGTAGTATTTTTATTTTAATTTATTTATTTATTTTTTTTTTTTTTTCATTATTCAAATTACATATTTATTGTTATTAATATTAGCCTAATTGTGTTAATGCATTTTGTTTTTGTATATTTTACTATATTAACATTGTATTAAAAACTTTGTATTCATTCATAAAATTTTGTTCTTGTTTATTATTTATTGTATTTTTTCAATAAATTTTTGTGGAATACTTTAACTATATTCTTAACTTTAATGCTAACATTCAAACCATCGGTATCAACAATCTCATATGGACCGCGATATGGTGATTCGTGTTTCTTTCTATTTTCTTTCTATTTGGATGTTTATGCTATTTTCTTGTTTCTTTGAATCTTTAGATCTTTTCAATTTTATTGTCTCTATAATTTTTCTAGCATTTTCTAAAGAATGCTTTAATCTAATTCTCAAAGTTATATATTTGTTGTATTTCATTGTCATTGTCATTGTGGTCACCTGGTAAACTAGGTAATTTTCCAAAAATTCACTCAAAAGGTGAGTAATTTGTGTCTACATGAGGTGTAGTATTATAAGCAAATGTGTAGTATGGAACCCATGAGTACCAATTGTCATCAGTCACGAATGAAAGAAAATATTCATTTAAAACTCTATGATTTCTTTCCACAGTTCGCAGTGTTTCGTGATGATATGGTGTTGAGAATCTCTGTTCTATTTTGAAAAATTCACATAATTCCTTCATCAGTTCATTCACAAATTCGGTTCCTCTATCAGATTTTAGCACTTTAAACATTCCATATTTCAATACAACGTTTTCAATTAAAGACTTGGCTATGTTTTTCGCCTCTTTAGTTTCCATTGGACATGCTATGATATATTTTGTCAATTCGCATTGTACGGTAAGTATATATCTACAATGTTCTGATGGCCTTAGTGGACCTACTGTGTCAATGACAAGTGTGTTGAAACTTTGTTTTGGTGTGCCAGTTTGACATAATGTTTCTTTTGTGTGTCTTGTTTGTTTGTTTCTTTGGCATAGATCGCACTTTTTTACATATTCTTTTATCATTTTTGACATATTTTTTCATATTTACTTCTCTTTCAATCTGAGTGTAGTTTTTCTAACTCCAAAATGTCCTCCGCATGGCGTGTTGTGATACAATTCTATTAATTCTTTCTTTTTGTCGTTGTTCATTATCTTTTGAGGATTGCTGTATACCAATATTTCGACGTCGATATTCTTATTTTTATTCCATATTTGTTTAATTTTTTCGTAGGGTACCCTTTTAAATACTTCGTCACCTTTCTCTAGTGCGTATGTTTTGTAATTTGACGTTGTCAAATCAGTGGTAGTTTCTCCAAGATTCTATCCAAGTAAAATGGATTTTCACTACATCTGACGCGCGTTTCATTTATGACCTTATCGTCTTCAATTTCAATTATATTATTTTTATTTTCTTCCCTGTACAGCTTCTTATTGGATTCTAGTTTCTTCGATGTACCTGAGTAGCATGAATTGACAGTATATCCTATGCGCATATTAATATTCTTATTTCCATTTCTATTATTTTTATTAGTCGACTTCTTCTCAAATATAAATTTAATTTTTTTTGCATGCTTTATATCATTAATTGATGTACATTCCCACATCTTGAGGCGGCCAGTCCCAATAGGAGGTGTATCACCATTATCCTCATTTGCAGCTTTGTTGTTTTTTGTATCACTTTTACTCGTTGTCATTGCTCTAGTCATCACCAGTGTTTTCTTCATTGATTCGTCAATCATAGGAGGTATCATACTTTTTAGAATATCAGAGTCTATTCTTACCCTCGACAGTGCGTCTGCATTCGTATTTTTGCTGCCCTTTTTATATACTACATCAAAATCATAGTCGGATAGTTCTATGCGTATCCTTGTCAATTTTGAGCTCGGGTTTTTATATGAAAATAACGAAACGAGTGGTCGATGGTCAGTCACCACTATAAATTTTCTGCCAAATAGGTATGGCCTGAAAAATTGTATACCCCAATGTATTCCGAGTAACTCTTTCTCTATTACTGGTTTATTTCGTTCGTGTTTGTTAAGTGAGCGACTGGCATATGATATTGGTCTGTCCTCACCAATTTCTCCCTGTGACAATATTGCTCCCAATGGAAAATCAGATGCGTCTGTTGTGAATATGAATGGTCTTTCGAAATCAGGATATTGTAAAATTGGTGGACTTATTAATTTCCGTTTCAAATTTTCGAATGCATTTTGACATTGCTCTGTCCATTCAAATTTCATTCCTTTCTTCAATAGTTGATTAAGACAGCTTGTCATGTCTGCGAAGTTTTTGATAAATCGCCTGTAATAGTTACAAAATGCTACGAATCTCCTTACCTCGTCAGCATTTGTCGGAATTGGGTACTTCGTTATTGCTTCAAGTTTTTCTGGATCAGGTTTTATTCCATTTGGTGTAATTAGGTGTCCTAGGTATACCACTTCATGTTTCAAAAAACAACATTTACTTGCGTTTAACTTCAGGTTATATTTTTGTAATCTGTCCAAAACCTTTATCAGATTTGCATTATGATGTTTCAGGCTGCATCCGAAAACTATTGTGTCATCAACATATAGAAACGCTTCAGACTCTAAACCTGATAATGCTATCGTCAACATTCGTTGAAAACTATTTGAAGATATCTTTAAACCAAAAGGCAATCTTGTATATTGGTAATGACCGTCGGGTGTTGAAAATGCCGTGTATGAACGTCATATCCAACTTGTCATATCCAGCGTAGAAAAATATTTAGCTCTACCTAATTTGTCCAAAACATCGTCCAATCGTGTCAATGGAAATTTGTCATTAACAATCTTGTCATTCAGTTTTCTAAAATCAACGACCAGTCTCCATCTTTTTAAATCCGTTTGTCCTTTCTTAGGAACTAGTAACAATGGTGCGTTATATGGACTTATTGATGGTTCAATTATATTATCCTTTAAAAGTTTTTGTACCTGTTCATTTATCTCGCTTGTCTGTGCCTGTGGTAATCGGTAGTTCTTTATGTATACCGGTGTTTCATCGTGTAAATCTATATGCTGTTCATAGAAATTATTGGTTGTTAATTCCTCATCCTCTACGTGAAAAACTGATTGGTATTTTTCTAAAATTTTCATTAATTCCTCATCATTATTATCCGGCTTCAAATGGACTAGTAATTTTTTGAATCGCTCATATGTGTATTCATTATTATTTTCATTTATAGAGCATATGACATAGTCTTTCAATGCTATGGTTTCTATTTTTAAAATATTTACTATTATGACTTTATCCGTTACGTTCAACAGTTTTATATGCTGGTTTCCATCCCTAGGGATAATTGCATTCGCCAGGTATACGCCTTTCCTTATCTCTCTATTTAGGATTACGCTGTCCTCTGTTAATTTTATCTCGAATGGTATTATGATTTCACTTCGTGGCGGTATTCTAACGTGATTAATGCTGAAAGCATCATTTTGTATCTGTATCACGATATTATCATCCGTTGTACCAAACGTTAGAATGTATTTGTCATAGTCAATGTTGCATCGATATCTGGACAAAAAATCTCGTCCCAGTATCCCATCGGTTTTTATCGGAAAATCACCTGCAACTAAATGTACTTTATGTTTGATAGTTGTGTTATTAAATTTTATTTTCGCATCTACTGAACCCAATGATTTTATTTGTTCCTTCGAAATTCCCGTTAGGCAACAATAATCATCTGGATCCTCTTGGTAACTGTATAAAAAAATTTCTTTGCACAGTGAGACATCCGCTCCTGTGTCTATCATAAATGTTAATGGGTAATCTGTTTCTAGTATGTGTAATTTACGTAATTTTTAAGATCTGAAGATATGCTAAATATTTTGTTTTCATCTATTGGTTGATCACCGGAAGTTCTTCTTGGGTGAACTCCGATTGTCGGGAGTTTCCCTGGTTCGGTATATGGTTTACATTATAGTTTCTTCTGTTGTTAAAATTTCCTCTATTTTTGTAGTTATTTCCTCTAAAATTATTATTTCTATTAAATCCAGTATTATTGTTTCTGTTGTTGTATTATGTGTTTCTGTTGTTGCTACCATTTCTAAATTCGTTACTGCCATTATTACTATTGCTGTTGTTGTTGTATCTGATATTGATATAATTGTTATTATTACCATTGAATCTATTATTATTGTAACTGTTGTTAGTGTTGTAGATCTGTTGATGTTATATCTGTTGTTATTGAAGTTTTGACGCGAATTTCCGTTGTTATTGCGACCACGATTTCCATTTGCTCTACTGTTTACGTTCTGATATAGTACTTGCCTTTCCCGTACTCTAGCTGATGAATCTTCTGCAATTCTTAGTGCTTTTGAAAAAGTGTTTACTCTACTTGTTTCGATAGTTGATATGATTTGTGGATCCTTTAAGCCACTTTTAAAAACGTTAAATGCGAAAGCATTATTTGTTCTGCATATTGCAGATCTGTCTGCTTCGCCAATCTCCCCAATTTGCACTTCATTTAACTCGCTTATCAGATACTCTATCTTATCTGCAAAACCTCTGATATTGTCACCTATCTGAATCGTATTTGTTAATTTCTGTAGTATATTGTTCGATGATTTAGTGGGTTTGTAGGCTTTTTCAATGCCAACACCAACTCACTAACACTTGTCGGAACTGTTTCTTGTTTTATTCTATTCTGTACCTTTAAATCCAGACGTGACTTGAATACAAAATTAAAGAAAAACCTTTGCTTTTCAGGTACTACTGTCTCATGCAGTATTTCGAGATTCGTTACAAAGTTATGTAACTCCTCTTTCTTGCCTGTAAATACTGGTATCAGCTTTGAAATTGCCGATATTTCGTTCATGTCCATCATGTTGTTCGTCATTTCTTGTTGTGTTAGTTTCCCTGTATTCTTTTTATTTGTGTGAGCTTCTAAAATTTCTAACGCTTCTTTCCTTAATGCTTTGTATGCGTCAGTAATATTTTGTCTATTTTCCTGTGTCAATTCAGGATCTATTAAATATTTTTCTAATTGTCTCTGTAGTTCTGCTATCTCTTTTCTTTTTAATTCTACTGTTTCTAAAGAATAAGGTCTACCTAGTGATTTCCTAGCATTCACTGTTATAGCTTTTAGTTTTTCCAATAGGGCTTCCATATAGATAAAATTTTATTCGATTGTTTTACTTTTTTTTTTTTTTTATTTTATTTATTCAATTTTTGTTTGTATATAAGTTTTTAGTGAAAATTTCCATTATGTTTTCATGTTATCCTTTTTTTTTTTTCTCTTAATATATAATTATTTAGTGATATTTTTATTTGTATATAAGTTTCTAGTGACAATTTCTATTACCTTATTTTGGGTGTTTCACATTTCCAATATTAAATTAAAAAAAAAATGTCCGTATGCTATCCTTTCCAAAAAAAAACTTTGTCAATACAAAAAAAATGTTTTACTAAAATCACACAAAATTCACTCTTTAACAATTTTCAATATTTTAACATTTTCTTAATTCACACATTTAAAAAAAATTTTCACATACTAACAATTTTTCACTTATTTACTTTTTTTTTCTGTTCACGTCAATATTGTAAACTCCTCCAGATATGCCCATGCAACTTCTGGATTTGAATTCACCGTTATACCATACCAATTTATAATTTTTTTTTTTTCTGGATAATGTTGCTTGTCCGCTGGATCAGTTGAAGGATTCCACAGTTCGCAGGATCAGTAGAAGAATTCCATTTTTCGCAGGATCAGTTGAAAGAATCCATTGTCCGCAGGATCGCCATATAATGTTAACATAAAATATATTAGTTAACTCAGAAATATTATTCTAGCTCGCCTTTAAAAAAAAAATTTTTTTTGTTGTTCGATTGATTCCAATGAATGAATCTTTATTTTTTTGAAGTTCTTTCTCATATATTAATTTTACATAGTATTCTAATTCTCTTAATTTCTATTTCCTACTCTTAACAGAATTTGTCTTATAACTAGCTTACAAACTATTCTCTCATGTTTGCTTGTGTGTGTGAGCGGTCATTTGTCAGTCCGTAGTTCAATTTGTTATTATAATCCCAGTGCCCCAAATCACTGGTGGTTCATTGGCATAAATAAAAAATCAATTTCATAAATGTAACATAAAGCCTTTACATTTATTTCTACACCAGTGACACAATTGGATCAATATATTTTATTGTTAAATTTTGTGTTGTTTTAATTTACTTTGATGTACCCTCACACGTTGCAATACATGAATGATTGTGTATGCTCAAATATCATTTGAAATGTTTGTACATTTTGGTACTCTATATTGTGCATACACAACATCATTACAATCTTCTTATTGTTACTTGCTTCTATTTTCTCTTCCTTTATTTCTCTATTCTTGGGGCTTATTCTCATACCATATATATTCATTTCTTATACTCCATATATTCATCTCATAATAGATATCAGCTTCTTCACATCGAAATCTAGGCACGTAGTTTTTCCATAGACGAATCTAGTTTCGATGGATTATCACCACGTCCTATGTGCGCAATATTCTTCCTTTCATTCCCCATTTTTATCTTCCAATTATCAAATTATCTCCATTTATTTATTTCCTATTCATATATCTGCTCCTAGCATCACTTACAGATGTACATGCACACATCTTGAAGTGATCAATTCCAACAGGTGCTGTTCCATCTTATCCTCATTCTATGCTATTTCATTCTGTCAGTCTTCACCAGTATTCATTCTTACTATTTCAAATACTAATCTCAATTCCACCCCTATCATTGCCTAAACGTATAATATATCGATGCTATTAAAATTTTATTTTGTTATTCATATGTCTTATGTATTTTCTTTTTTTTTTATTTTTTTCATCTTACTTGTTAACTCTAACATGTTATAAATTTTTAAGTTTTTTCTACTTTATCATTTATGTATACTTAGAAATGTTTTTATTTGTTTTCATTATTTTATATTAGTGGACAGGCCTAATTCCTAAAGATAGTTTATTATTTTCTTATTTTTCTGTTTAATTGTAAAAAAACAATATCTCTTTTTTTTTAATTTCTCCTGATTCCCACTGTTTCGTTTTTTTTTTTTTTAGGTAGGTAAGTAAGAACTTCTTTTTTTTCCATGTTAAAATGGACCTCCTTATTTTATAATACATTCTTCAGTTTTTATTTGCGCAGAGCACTTAATAAAAACCGTCCCTAACAATTTGTATACTACCTTATTATCATTTGCATTGTAGTTCGTCAAATTGGATTAACAAAAGATGATTTGTAGGGAGTACCAGGATTAGTGTGATGACAGTTATGCTTCCAGGAGCTTCATTATCTAGATTTGCAGGATTACCATGATGATTAAAGATGTACTAAGGATGTAAGGCAGGATCTGGATGGTGATGGTGATTCAGGATTCAGAATTTCTTTTAGCTGCTTATCATGATTCAGTGTTGCTTGCAGGAATCGGATTAGGATGATGTTTCTTTTATCAGGATTGAGATGATGCTGCATACCAGGATGATGTTGGTTCCATCAGGATGATGCTGCATATCAGGATGATGGCGGTTGATGATGTTGATTATAGGATGATGGTGGTCGCTGCTCAGAATTTCAGGGATTTTGACAGGATATTTGTTGACGGTTCAGGTTCCAGGAATCTCCAAAGGACCGCCATGTAAAGTTTTATCTTACCCAGTGTTGACTTCTCTTTTAAAATCAAAAAACTTACTTTCGTAGTTACTAATATATATTTTTATTCATCACCAGCTACTTGCTATATATAGATCAAGATTAATATTGATTTTAAAACTAAAATATGTCCGACTTATATACTAAATTATCAACTATAATTATACGAAAATGTTCTCTTAAATTAAACATGAATTTTCCCTTAAATTCTAAATGCTTAAGCAGCATAGTGAGCGACCTTTGTAAACTCCGCTCTATGACACACATGTGTGAAACACTTGTGTTAACCTTACTGCTTGCATCAACGTTAAATGGGTGATCCTCAATATTAAGTATACCAATATGTCAAGTACGACAATATCGAATACACAAAACATACGTTTCCGTATTTGCTTTGTGTTGCCGTCATGCATGCACTTGAAATCAGATATTCTTTTATTTATACTGACTTTGGTTTGATTACTAACAAAGCCATGCCACACACATTCATTGATCGCAATGTTTATGGTCAAACCCAACACGTGCATTCTCACATTGCAACGTTTCTGGTCAACACATGTATGTCAAGTGGTTGTTCAAATGTTCCATGCTCAGCATTCATGTACTAAGTGAATGTCCTATAGTATGCATACACTACACGGTGTTAGCTTTTGGTTGTTGCTTATGGCAATGACAGTCCCGGGTGAGAGTACCATCCTGCCCGCAATATGAACAAAACCTTTTGGGATGGTTTGGGCAGTCTCCAATTTTGTGTCCCTGCGCTTTACACTGCCAACACCGATCCCCGTTCCTCTTTTTTCAAGGACTCACATTCGTCCGTCATGGCAATCAGTTCGTCGAGGGTTGCGAAGTCACTGCGTCGTACATAATACCGATACTCCGTCCGGAGGCCATCATATATTCGGTCCAGATGATTAATTGTCTGCAGCTCTGGGTGTTGCCGGGCGAGCGTTAGCATGCTCAATATAAAATCTTTTGCTCTCTCGCGATTGGTCTACCTACGGTTATAAAAAGCTTGTTCGAGGTGTGCTAGGTGCCGTCTCGGCAAAAAGAATTTTTCTGCCTCACTTCTAAATTCCGCCCATGTTGTTATGTGGCACCGTTTAACCCGGTACCACTCGAGGGCATTGCCATTGAGGACCCCCAACAGAGATGGCAGCAGCCTATCCAGCGCAATCTGGTAACATTCCGCTAGCTCCTCGAACCTCTCTAGAAAATCTACCAGTTCATTATCATTGCCGCCATACTTGAGGTCCCAGCGTTGTACAGTGGCCATTATTTCGCTGTCCGAAATTTCAGGCCTCCGCGGGTTTTTTACCTCGGGTGGGGGGTTTAGTGCTGCGTGGCGGAACTGGTATGATGGTGGCCTCCTCGTGGATTATTCTGCTCTCTTCTGACCTCACCTCCTCTTCTAGGTCTTTCAGTATGTTCTCGGTGGATGGTCGTAGTCTTTTCGGGCGTATATAGTCGACAAGTCTTCTCCGTAGGTGTTCCACCGTGAAGCCGACACTGTCTATGCCGCATTTTCTACAATGTTCGATGAGCTGTTCTTTCCGTAGTAGATAGACCCAGCCGTATGTGTCGGTAGTTAGGTTATTGGTGGTTGAGAACTCTGGGCTGTTGTCAGGTTGTCTTGCAATTCGATCTCGTTGGCGGTTTTTTCGGATTTTCCGCATTCCGTTTTCGAATTGGCTCCCTGCTCGGGCGCCATTTATAACAAGGGTTTTGATCGACGGCTGGGGTAGTTCAGTCGTCTCCAGGATCAGCCTAAGGGCCCTCAAACCTTATGCAATAAAACACTATAAACCTTTTAGTTACAAAGTAGTTTATTCAAGTGCTAATCGTGTATATACTTATATATATGTTTATACGTATGAAGACTTTACTGACAACAGTTCTGCTTTGGTATATCGGGGGGTTGACTATGTCGGTCGGCGGTGTGACTGTACGCCGGTAGTTGACGAGTTATCGAATCGGGTGTACTGGTCGACAGGTGGCGCGATTACTGGCCGGCAGATGATGGCGTAGCGGTTGACTCGGGTGCGTCGAGCGACAGGCGTTACGACTACTGGCCGACGGATGGCAGCGTATTAAGCCGCTGGATTATCGGGAGCAGTCAGCCGTTAAGCCGCTGGATTATCGGGAGCAGTCAGCCGTGAAGCCGCTGGATTATCGGGAGCAGTCAGCCGTTAAGCCGCTGGCTTATCGGGAGCAGTCAGCCGTGAAGCCGCTGGATTATCGGGAGCAATCAGCCGTGAAGTCGCTGGATTATCGGGAGCAGTCAGCCGTTAAGCCGCTGGATTATTATGGATGACAACCGGTACCAATCGTCTTCAAAAGATTGGGGATATCTTGTAGTAAGATACACCACTCAGCTTTAGCGCCGAAAACTGACTTGCCATCCTCAGGCCAACCTTGCCTTCTTATGCAAATGAATTCATAAACTCAGTGAGAATTCAAAATACCCTTTGCTTTAATCACTTGAAAACTATTTTTAGAAATAGTGTAACTTGTTTTGTTCGTGTTTGGTTGAATGTATGTTTTTTTAAATGATGTGTGGTTGTGCGTATATGTTGATCTGTAGTTATGGGAGCTTGGTTCGGTTGATGTTTAGTTGAATGTATATGCTTTATTGTTGTGACGTAGATGTTTGCTTAGTGAGTGTAGTTTTGTATGAGAGCTTAGTTTTATTGATGTTTGGTTAAATGTATATTTGTTGCTGCAGTGATGTGGGTATTAAGATATGATGTGTGGTTAATCTGTAGTTTATTTTTATGTGGAAGCTGGGTGTTATTCATGTTTGGTTGAATGTATATGCTTTATTGTTGTGACGTGGATGTTGTTCTCGTTTCATGTGGTGTTTCGCTACGGTGGGTATTTATAGCTGTTGGTTGGTTTTGTTGGTGGCTTTTATGTGCAACGCAATTTGCGTTGTTACAATTGTTCTGTGATATAACTCCATTGTATTTAAATTCTTTCTGTTTCAGATGATCAAAATTTAAACTCTTCTAATATATTGGTTATCGGTTCTTTTACCCGGTTCAATGTGTTTTGTATTGAAAATTTTGGCATTTTTTTAATACAATAATATTTTTTTGCAATCGACTTTTTAATTCATTAAAAACTGTTGTTGGTGTTTACATTCTTCTATTTCAAAATGTTTTGTTATATTTATTGAAAGAAACGAGCAGAGTGCTAAAAAGAGTAGTACACAAAACACACTCGTATTACACTTTCAGAAATTAAAACATATCAATACCATTAAAATTTAAATTGTATATTAAAAAATAATGAAAAAAATCAAAAAAAAAAGATGCTAAAAGCAACTTTTTATTAATAAAAGATGCTAAGTTATCATCTAGCATCTTTTCATAAATTTTGGATGCTAAACGACAAAAAAAGTTGCTAAATCTAGCAACTAAAATGCTAAAATGTCAACACTGATTACTATCTGACAACTGAAGTTGACAGTTCTCAAGTGCCAGTTGCCATACGTAATAGCTTTTTGCCATTTTGCTACCGATAATAAACCCATTTGTCTTTAAACATTGAAAATATTGGTTCCTGATAATTTGTTCGGTTATTAAGCACGACATAAGTACTTTCCTCTGAATCCCGTTCAGCTAGCACTGTGACTTTACCACCACGTTCAGTGAGTTTCTTTGTTGACTTACTTGTTGGCAATCCTTTTAATTTATTTATTTATTTATTAACTATATAATAATAAATTAATATATAATTAGTGGCTTTTGAGCATTAGCTACTAAGGCCATCAGCTCATGTTTAATTGAAGATTAGTAATTAATTTTAAAATTCATTTTTAGGAAAGGAATTCATAGATAATCAAAAACATGTTATAATATGCAATTTTTTTTTATATGTATAAGAAAATGATTAGATAGTGTTATATATATTCAGTTCTCTTAAAAGTTTTAAGAGGCTATTAATATTGTCTTTTGTAACTTCTTGCAGCTGTTGATTGGATTTTGCTTAAATCTACCTTTGCGGCGTGTCCATAAATTGGCAGTCCGTATTCGATTTTTGAAACAATTAAAGATTTTATAATATTAATTATCGTATTTGGATGTGAATTTGATATGATATACATTTTATTAGATTTAATCTTTTTTCCAGTGAATTTTTAAGATAAGTTATATGTTTTTTCCAATTATATTTTTGGTCGAAAATCAAACCCAAAATTTTCATTTCTTCTACTAAGTTAGTTATATGTGTTTGTATGATTATGTTAGGTTTTATACATTCTCTTTTACGGCAGAAGTGGATAACTTTAGTCTTATCAAAAGATATTTTAGCTCCATATTCGTCACACCAATTTTTTAAATCTGAAAACAGATTGTCTATATTAGATTGGTCAATAGAATGTTTATGTTTTATTATTATACATAAATCATATGGGTACATACAGTGATTGAACGTTGGGTGTTTGAGAAGTATAGAATTGATTTTTTCATATGCAATCTGGAACAGAATGACTGAAATAGGTGTTCCTTGTGGGATACCATTTTCAAAGGGTAGAACTGGTGAGAATGAGTTGTTAACCCGTACTCTAAATTTTCTATTTGTTAGAAATCCGTAGATAAATTTAAGCATTGTAAAACCGATGCGCCATTCTTTAAGCTGTGTAATTATACAATGAACTCCAATTCTATCAAATGCTTTTTCAAAATCTGTTGAAATTGTTGATATATGGTTTCTGGTGGATATTGCTTTTGTAATTTGTTGGTCCAGAAATAGAAGTGCGTCATTGGTGCCTTTACGTTGTTTAAAAGCAACTTGTTTTGGGTGTATAAGCTTGTTTTTTTGTAGGTACCAAGCTAGTCTTTTGGCGATTATTTTTTCTAGCAGTTTACTTACACAAGAAAGCAGAGAAATTGGTCTGTAGCTATTAACTTTGTTTTTTTCTTTACCAGGTTTTAAAATTGGTATTATATTCGAAATTTTCCAATCTTGCGGTATGTTTCCAGAAACAAATATTTTGTTAAAAATTACTAGCAAGAATTCTTTTCCTGTATTTGACATATTTTTTAACATAGGATAATCGATTTTATCGAATCCTGGAGTTTTTCGTTTTAAGGAATTCAGTGCTGAGTTCATTTCCATAATGGTAATGTTTGAATCTATGAATTTAGCTGAGGTGTTAGGTGTGTAGTTTAACAAAATATTTGTTGACATTTTACTATTTATGAAAGATTGGCTGAAGTTTGAATTACTACTTTGGAAACACCACTCTTTGCCGATGATAGTGGCTATTTGATGTGGTTCAGTATAATTATTGTTCTGGTGTTCTACACAACGTATTTCATGTGAAATAAATTTTCCATATAATAAGTTAACGTTACGCCATAATGTTTGGTGGAAGAGTAACTGTTTATTTTGGCTACTTTTGCTTGCTTTTTAAATAATGCATTAGCTCTACGATACTCAATTTTATTTTCAGTAGAAGGATTGTTCTTAAATAAATACCAGGCTTTTTGTTTATTATTTCTTAAAATTGATAAGTTTTTGTTTCACCAGTGGACTTTTTACTTTTTTGTATTATTAGTATTTTTGGGAATTGTCTCGTTTGCTGAAGCTATAATAATTTTTTTTAAATGTTGCACCATCTCTATTGTTATTTGTTATATTGATATTATTGATTTTTGAATGAACTAAATTTGAAAATTTAGGCCAGTTCGCCATATCGGTTTTAAATCTGGTGAATTTGTTTGATGTGTTATACATATTGGGGTTCTTGTTGTAAGTGATGTATATGGGATAGTGATCACTACCATGGAGTTGAGAATCAACTTGCCATGTTATAAAATGAATTAAGACTGCTGAAGCCAGAGAAATATCGACATGGGTAAATGTAAATGGTAAAGTGTGTTGAGTAGTGTGTGGGTTTACCATTATTCAAGATAACTAAATTTGATTGCTGGTAGAATTGTTCTATTAATTTTCCTCGAGCATCGGTATAATCTGAACCCCACATGTGCTATGGGCATTTAAGTCCCCTACGATTAAGGTTGTTGAGTCAACGTAGCTGTATAAAGTTTATCATCGAGATATTTTGAGTTGGTGGTATATATGTATATGGAAATTATATTGAGTTTTATTTCTGCTTAAATTTTTACTCCTACTGACTAAAAACTTGTATTTGGATAGAAAGGCTGTGTTGTATGGATTTTTTAACTAATATTGCTGTACCTCCTTTTGCTCGAGTAGAGTTACAATTATTTGTGTAGAATTCGTAGTTACTTATGTTTATTGAGTTAGATTTGAGGTGTGTTTCTTGTAATGTTATCACATCTGGAAACCTACTATTTATTATTAATTGAAGTTCATGTAAATTTTTGTAGTATCCGTTAATATTCCATTGGATAATACTTAGTACCATAAGATAAAAAAGAAAAAAAAATTAATATATGTAAGTAGGTAAGTAAGTTACATATCATACTAGCACAGGAACCTTGGACGGTAAATGACAAGGTTACTGGACTCAATGATCCTAATTACCAAATTTTTTATGCTCATACAGGAACTCGACCGAGAACTTGTATTATTTGTCACAAAAACCTAAATTATCTCTTTTCTCCAGACTTGTCCACCGCAGATGCCACCGTCCTGCAACATGGAAGCCAACCAATGCTCTTGGCATCGGTTTATCTTCCTTCGGACTCGCCGACGTCGGAACTGGAAGAGATGGTAAGGACAGCTAGAACAACAGGTAAGGAAATTCTCATAGGGTGCGACGCGAATTCTCACCATATAACATGGGGTAGTTCGAACTGTAACCAAAGGGGGGATGCTTTACTTGAATTCCTTAATGAAAATAACCTTTTCACCCTTAATACTGGGAACACGGCAACATTTGTTAACAGATTAAGGGAAGAGGTTTTAGATATTTCAATTTGTTCAAAAAATCTAGTGGACGATATCCAAGATTGGCATGTCTCTAGCGAGCATTCCTTCTCGCATCATCGATACATCTTATTTAATCTGATACAACCAGCGCCTGAACCCCTTAAGTTCAGGAATAAGGCTAAAACGGATTGGCCAAAATTTAGAAGAAATCTAATAGCCCGTCTAACTTCTCCTCCCACAGTACTAAGGAATGTTGAAGAAGTTGACGGGGAAGTAGATAGATTAACGAAGAGCCTAATTGAGTCTTTCAAGGAATGTTGTCCACTCCGGGAAAGGAGATCTCCCCGAGAGAAACCCTGGCTGACAGGGGAGTTGATAAATCTTGGGAAGGACGTCCGAAGATTATTTAATAGGGCTCGTCGTAAAAAACATGTAGTATACTGGGAAGACTATCATTACAAACTCAGGGAATACAACAAAAAGATTCGAGTAGCCAAACGCAACTCCTGGAAACTTTTCTGTGAACAGGTTGATAGCGTTAATGACGTCTCGAAAATCAAGAAATTCTTATCGAAAACCCATTCACAGCCTGAAGCTCTAGTCGATAAGGACGGGATTCGGGCGGAATCAATGGAACAGTCCTTAAGAATATTGATGGAAACACACTTTCTTACAGAAGAGCTTGGGCCAAATAGGAACCCAGAAATTGGTACCAATGTGTCCCGACAAACTGGAACCAACGTGGAACAGCAGACGGGACACGATGGGGAACAATATGAAGGGCCTAATGAGGAACAATATCGAGAGGAAAGAAATGATAAAATAACCGAAAATATGGTAATTAAGGCAATATAAAGCTTTGCCCCTTTTAAGGCAGCAGGCCCAGATGAAGTCTTTCCTGCTCTACTACAAAAAAGCGGGGACTTAATTGGTAGTAGTCTGGCTGTCATATTCTCTGCTTGCCTAAAATTAGCGTACACCCCCAGGGCACGGCAGGAGGCCAAAGTGGTCTTCATACCAAAACCGGAAAAGGAAAGCTACGCGAACCCATGGAGCAAATAGTCGATAACATGGTTAAATGTCAAATCCCAAATGAGTTGTTGAAATTCAAACAGCACGCTTATTTAAAGGGACGCTCAGTGGAAACTGCGCTTCATGAAGTAGTTCACCACATCGAAAGATCTTTTGATCTCAAAATCTTCACCCTAGCTATATTCATTGATATAGAAGGAGCTTTTAACAATGTATCAACCAATACGCTACTCCGATCCCTAGAAAGATTCGACATTGACCGGGATATTAAGGCCTGGATCAGTCACATGCTAGGGAATAGATGGATAAGTTGCGAGGTTGGTGGCATTAAAATAAGAAACAAGGTTTGTTGTGGGACACCTCAAGGGGGATTTTATCCCCCTTCTCTGGGTGACCACTATAAACAGTCTGCTAAGGATTCTAGCCAATAAGGGTTTCCAACCTGTCTGCTACGCAGACGACGTAGCGATACTGTTAAGGGCGAAAGATCCTAGAGATTTATGTAGGAGAGCATCGAATGCAATCGAAATAGCATATGACTGGGCACAACCGAGGGGTTTGAATGTGAACCCAGAGAAAACTGAAATATGTCTCTTTACAAGGAAGACGAAAATAATCGACTTTGATGAACCTCGCATCCAGGGCAAAACGATTAGAATCACACAGACGGTGAAATACCTTGGGGTTATTCTCGATAAAAAACTTACTTGGAAAAACCACATCGAGAGCAGGTCGCATCCACGCATCCATAGTCATATGGACATCAATGAACAGGAAATGTTACATTAAACCACTCCAAAAGATACAGCGTCTCTGTTGCATAGGAATCAGTGGTGCAATAAGGACTACATCTACGAGGGCTTTAGAGAATATTCTATCTATACACCCAATTGAGATTAGAATTAAATATGAGGCAGCTCTGGCCATGTTACGACTAAGGCTAACAGGGGAATATATCACCGACCACATGACCAGACACCAGACTATTTTAGATCAAATTCCGGGACTCAACACAGTGAATATTAGCTGTGATAGAATCGCGGAAGTGTCAAAAGATATACCCTGCAGTATACGGATACCAGACAGGGAAAGTTGGATAAACGGGAATATTCTACAGAACCTTCCAGGGTCACATTACTATACGGACGCCTCTAGTCTGCATGGTAAGACTGGGATAGGTTTCTACGATGAGAACCGTTCCACAGGGATATACCTCCGTGTTCCGGACCAAACTCCGTCTTTCAGGCTGAATTGGTGGCGATAAAGGAATGTATTAGGTATATTAACGCACGGGATTCCCCAAGTCCCAGAGACGTGAAAATATTTACGGACAGTCTAGCGGCTATCAGAGCGATATCCGCAGACAAAACTAGATCAAGGACTATCCTCGAGTGTAAGGAGGAGATTTCAAACTTCTCCAGAAGAGGCAGACTTGAAATCGTTTGGATCCCAGGACACAGTGGTATAATGGGAAATGAGATTGCTGACAAACTGGCCAGGAAGGGCTCTTTCCTGGAAAGAGTAAATTTGGAAAACCCAATACCTTTCAAGTCTCTCAAATTGGAACTAGCAGACTGGGCGATCAATTCACATGTATCAGTTTGGGAAGAGAATGACGTGGGTAAGGTTACAAAGATATTATGGGGTTCTCCCAACGCTACAAGAACAAGGGAGATCCTGAATCTGAATAGGGTAGAACTTAGTACGGTAATTGGCATCCTCACTGGACACTCTGAGCTGACGCCTCACGTATACCGTATAGGACGGGCGGAATCAGCCGTTTGTAGAGCTTGGGGAGAGGATGACGAACCCTAGAACACTACCTCTGTTACTGTCCTGCATTTGCGAGAACAAGGGTCAGATATCTATCCAACGACATCTTACCAGGCGTGACGGGTCTAAGGGGGATAAGCTGGAAAATACTCAAGAAATTTGCTGATTAAACCGAATTTCTAAGTTAGTAAGAGCGGTAGATAACCGGAAAGTAGGTATTTTCTAGTATGATTAAACATGTTGCTTGCTGCGTTAGTATTGTTGATGGATTTATTATTGTCATATGTTTTGTCGTTTAATTTGTTTTGTTCTTTATTGTGAGAATATATTTTTAAGAGTTGATCTGCTGTTGCTTTATAAGAGTTAATTTGGTCTGAAAAAATTTTTGTGTTGTTGTTTGTTCTATTATTCGTATTAGAGTTTTTATTTATGTTTTGGGATTCTGTTTCTATATTTCTTGTTTCAATTGCTTGTTTTTTAGTTGGGTTATTCTTTTTTTGCGTTTTTCGATTGCTTCTTCTAGCTTTTCGGTTGGAATTTCGTTTATTGTTGGTATATTTGTTTCATTTGATTTTTGAGTGGCTTCATTATAAGAGCAGTTGTTTTATTTTAATTTTAATAATCTGTTGTCTTTTTTTAATACTTAGACAATCTCTATTGAGAGCACGATGTTGGTGTTTACAATTTACACACTCTATTTTTGCGCATGGTTCTGGATCATGGACGCTGGAGGAACAAACTTCACATTTTGGTTCCGATTTGCAATGTTTTTTTAGGATGCCCTAATACGAAACAGTTTTTAAATTGTATTGGCTGAGGGATAAAAGGGTTAACTTTACAGTTTACGAATCCAATTTTTATCTCGGAAGGTACTGTATATCGATCAAAGAATAAAATATGTAAACTAGTGTTATTCAATTGACCGTCAATAAATTTTTTGACCTTTATACATTCAATTACTCCTTGGTCTTGTAAGCCTTCTGTTATCTCTTTTTCTGTTAAATTCTTTAATAGTGGTGCAATAACAACTCCTTTTGTAGTATTAAGACTAGGGTGAAGCATAGTTGTCACTGTACATACTCCATTCAGTTGTTTAGATTTTAAAAATTTGTTTGTTTGGAAAGAGTTTTTTGTTAATATTAGCAAATCACCATCCCGTGTGAACGTTATTTTTTCTGGTTTTTCTGTTGTAACACCTTCTAAGGCTTTTGTTAGTAGAAAGATGTTGAAGTCTTTTAGTGTTTTATCTAATTTTTTGATTTTTGAGTAGTGTTTAGATTGGGAAAATCATGCACGTTATTAATATCCACGTTTGCATTTCGTCTCCGTTTTCGAGTTGGGTCTGGATCCGGATCCAGGGAGGCAAAATAGTTGCCCCAGTTTTGGAGGGCATTGTCGAAGTAAAAAGATTATCGCTATTAACGTTTTAGAGGAACTATTTTATAAATGCACTTAAAAAATAAATAGATTTATGTATGGTGAGTGTTTATTAAAGAGAGTATTTATAGAAGGTCAACTGCTTTATTACAAAACGTCTTAATTCAATGAGCGCACTTTTAAAACTGCACTCCTTTAAATATTAAATTATTCTGTTTAACTTGTTCTTCTAGTTGTGTAATTCTTCTTCTATCAGCGTCTTTTTCAGCTTTTAGGTTTTCCATTTCATGCTTTAGCAGCTCATTTTGTTTTTCAAGTCAGTGACATCGCCAGTTAGATAGTCTAATCTTTCTAAAACCTTCTAATCCTTCTTATATTATAGATTTTAGATCTTCGACACTAAGCTCTACCACCTTTTTATATGATATTTCCGGTGAAATTTCTGCCATCGGTCTCTTAATTGACATGCCTCAGCTACAACATTCAGATTTAGATTATTCATTTTGTAACGTCTTTCTTATTTACAGTTTGAAAACCGCTGTTTATGTAGTTTGACGAGACAATTTTGATATAAAGCTGGCAGCACTTTTATAAACACCCAGTATTTTGCAAGAATAGAACAGCTATTGACACTTGTTTGTTTCGAATTACAAATTAACGCAGTGTTTGCTTTTTCTTACAATTGAGTGCTTTTAACATTTAGGATTTGGTGTGAATATATATTTTTTTTTAAGTTTTTAATAAAATAATCCAATTTTTAATTTTTAGCCTCATGTTGCACGGCACTTTCCGACAGGTTTCCAAGTTGTCCTACTAATCTGAGACTTCTTATTTGTAATTATTTTTTGCAAATTACAGGAGCAATCAAAGAGAATATACATCAAAAATTGGTACCTATGCCAGTAACCTAGATAGGCTCCTTTCAATGACTTAAATTTATTGAAGCAAGCAGATAGTTAGCTACAAAAGCTCTAACGAATCAATCGCACGCGCCAAGTTGAAAACTTTTGTGGGTCATCAGTGGTACTTATCCAGGAAGTTGGCTGCCTTAGCCTGAACGTATAGACACCAAACCTTTGCGTTTAATGGTCCAAAATCTACACGCAACAAGTAACGGCATAGAATTAGTACACTTAATATCCGAATCCAGCCTAGCCTTTTTTGAAGCTTGCAAAATTTCTGTTATTTTTTTTACAAACAGATCCAGAAAAATTGCATACAAACAAATCATTTAGTGAAGCAAAGAACAAAGTTCAGCAATTGAACGTGGTAAATTATGTCGGAGAACGCGGCGTGGCCTTGGCTAATACTTACATTAATGTAACAAGCTCTGAAACAGACTTTCAGAATTTATTGCAGGACATCGTAAAAGCTCTAATAAATAATTGCAAAGCAAAAAAAATGTTTTTTTAAATTTATGAGAAGTAAGCTACAGAACAAAAAACCACCCATATTTAATATTAAAAAAAAATAAGAACTAAACGTGAAAAATCTTATATTTCTAACAATAAAACAAATTCGATGCTTAACTGGCAAACACCTTAGAATATTTTTAATTTCACAAAGCTTAAAAAGGGTATAACTTTGGAACCGTAAGAGCAAATTCAATAATTTTTTTAAATCACTCAGAATTTATTCACCTTTTAAAATGCATCATTTGTTTTTTTTTTAACTTTAATAGAAATTTTAAAAGTTAAAAAGCATTATTCTTAAAATTTATGCTAAATTTACGCAAAAAGTGACATAAAGGGTACCCAAATGTGCAAATAAAATAATCGAAACTTATGATTTCGGCACAGAAAAGTAAAGTTTGAATAGTTTTCTTTTAAAATATTAACTTAGTAACAAAGAAAATTGTGCTAATGGACCGATATATGAGCACTATTAAAAAATGTCCGGAAACCCCGATTTTTTGGGTAAATTCGACTTTGGCAACCTATAAACCTCTTCCGAAAAATCTGAAAAAAATCTCAAAAATACTTCAAAATATAAGCTTTCAAAAAGAGTTATAAAGCAAGTTGATCTTAATAGTGATAACTTGAACATTGAGGAACTCAATGAAAAATTTTTTAATATAAAAAAGGCTGATGTCAATTTTTAGTTCTACAATAATCAAATTGCCCAATTGATGCAAATCTATTTAACATTCATTGCTTCAGTCAATCAGATGTTTTTCAGGGTTTTCTGTTCAGAAAATTTAACTCTGTCGGTTAAGACGATATGCATCCAAAGTTTATAAAGTTAATATTGCCTTTCTTGTTAATATATATAACTAACTTCCTTTTTTAATTATAATAACAACAAGCACACTCCCTACAAGGTGAAAATTCGTCAAAACAGTTCCTGTTCCGAAGGCTAGAAATGATTATTGACCGATGGCAATCTTGCCATATTTCTCAAAAGTTTTTGAAAAACTAATCGATAAACAAATGCTGCATTATGTTCTTGACAAAAGTTTAATTACTAGTCGCCAATCTGGCTTTAGGCCGGAACATAATTGCATAACTGCTATTGCAGGTGTTGTTGAAGACATTCGGAGTAATATTTCTAGACCATTCAAAAGTCTACGATGCAGTTCATCATGGAACACTTTGCTCAAAGCTAAGCTCCTTTTTCCATTTTTCTTCTTCGATTAAGGGGGGGAAGGTTTTAAAAGTCGTATTTTCATAATTCTTTTTGAAGATATGAATAATGTTGGATTATTTATTTCATATACACGTTATAGCATAACATTTGTAGAATCTTTGGACAAATTTTCAATTAAAAATTTTAATAAATAAGTCCATGACAGCGAATCTCCGGAGGCGTTGTTGTTTTGCGGTGAACATCATAACTTGTTACCGGATCATGTGAAATAAAAAAATCGAAATGCGTTTAAAAGGTGACATGTTTCCTGAGGTAGTGACGAAGAGGTTTTTCAATTTTTTTTTTTTTTTTTTCAGCGTTTTGAAGTGAAAAACACGATTTTTGCTATAAAATTTCGGGAATTTGTTGTTAAAAAATGGGGAAGAAAATGGAAATTAAAAAAACTCTTTGTTATTACCTGATGACTTATGTGTAGATATAGTGTGTAAAATTTCGAAAGAATCGGCCAAGTAGATTTTGAGTTATGATGTTCACGGACTTCGAACATTTATTTGCCAGAAAATCGATTTAAAGTTTTTTAAAAACTGATTTATATACGATATACCGTATGAGGCTGGTCGCTGGAAACGTTGTATCTTCTTAAGTTTTGCTCCGATTTACTTGAAATTTTGACACAACACTCTCCACATGTTGTACATTCAGAAATGAAAAAAGTTTTAAAACCTTTTTTTTTTTATTATACATATAGATATTTTTTACATCCATTTATATATTTTTGTTATTAATTTTAATTATACTTATTTATATTTTTATAATATGTGTTATGAAAATTGTATGTGCCAATATAAGTTTTTAAATACAAATACAAATACACACTAATGTGCACACAATGATTTATATAGATTGTATGTAAAAGCACATTCGTACATTTGGAAATTTTGTGCATATTTCTGTGGTTTTCTGGAATAACCACGTATGTCCATTTTTCTCAGTTTTGAGTTAATGATGCCAAATATATTAATTTTTAACGTTCTTTAATTGTGTTCAATTTTTTTTTTTTTTAATGTTGAACATTTCTGAGTTTTTCTTTAAATAAGGACGTAACTTAAATGTTTATTAAATTAATTTGCAGCACTAACGACGTATGTCAACCTACGTTTGATCGCTGACAAATTATTTTCTCAGAAAACGACACATAGCGACATACGTTATTATTAATGAAAAAAATGCTAAATAATTTTGGATTAGTTTTCAGTGTATAACCACTTATAAAAACTTGTGTGTTTATTTCTGTTATTTTTTGTCACTATTATTCTTGATACGTTATTATATTCTCATCCAAAGTCCCGTTAACTTTTTGTTGACGAACAAAAAGATCCATTTTTCAAGCGACAACAACTTATGTCTACATGGTGGTAGTTTTCTTTTTCAAAGAAAACGATGTTTGTCGACATAAGTTGTTTTATTTGCACACACTTTAAGTGTAATTTACATATTGTTTTTTTTTCGTCCTTCTCTAGGATCTATTCCTCTGAAGATTTTTGACTCAAAATTTTATATAAAGTATTTATTGCTCATATCTGCAGGACTGTTGAATAAAATGTTCTAAAAGCTTTATATCTAGCCCATAATTTCAAATATAACGTTTTTTGGCTCCCCTGAACATTTTGATTTTATGACATACGCGGTTATTCTAGAAAACCACAGATTTGTAACATTGAAAAAACAAAGAGCAAATCATACTGCTTGCTCTATTTTATGTTATATACAACTACATGAAATCTATATTAATGAGTATTAATAAATATTGAGTAATTTTAGAGTAAAATTAGAATTATTGCGTAGACTTTTAAAAGTCTATCAATACTAGAAAATAAGTAAGTTGTATATAATGATAAGAAAATTAAAAATAGAGCGAACCTAAAATCTTAGTTTGAAAACAGAAGTTTTTTTATTTAAGCCTGCCACTCTACACACACCTTATAAAAAAAACACTGTTTTTTAAAAAGTTATTAATGAAAACATACTGACCTAGGCTGTAATGAAGCCCCATTACATTTATATAAACAGTTATTTTTCTCGAAAGCATGATTTTCGGCGATTTATATTTACGCGAAAACCCCATTTCTCTAACACTGTTTTTAAAAAAGATATTAATAAAAATATACTGACCTAACTCGTTATGAAGCCCCAATAGATTCTTATAAAAAGTTATTTTTCTCGAAAGCATGATTGTCGACTTAGGCGGCTTTTGAACACAGATATATTTTCGTTGTGTGTTTTGCGTTTACAATAGAAATAGTTTTTGTTTCCAACTTTCTGTTTTTGTTATTTTTTTATATTTGTTGATTTTGTTTTGTTCTTTGTTTTCTTAGGTACACTACAATAGCCTTCCTTGTGGCCAACTAAATTAAATTGCTCACATTTGTGCTTATTTGACCACTACAAAACCAGCATGGCTACTTCGAAGCTGTTTTCTGCTTCTTGTTTGTCTGTAACTGATGCACTTGTGTTTCTATTTAAGAACTTTCTATAAGCATTGTATCAGTCTTTAAATTAATAAGACGTTGACATTCTCTTGAAAGGGAATCTAATTTTCAATATGTTCTGTTGTTTTAAAAATTTTAAATTTTACATTTTGAAAATTTAAAACAAAATGTAAAGAAAATTTTATCTTTTTATCCATAAGTTTAAAATTAATTAAAATAAATAAGTAATTAATTTCTTTTAAAACATCCTCATAGAGTACGGCCGCATTTTTTAAAGCTCTGCAGTTTTTCATTATTATTTACAAAACAAAGAAAATTATTTTTACATAAAAATTCAATAAAAAAAATACTCCCGCGCAAAAACGCCTAAGAAAAATATTACAAAACTCTCTTATAAGTAATGTGAACAAAAACCTCGTCTACAGAGTCACCACTTAAGTTCATTACAATGACGGACAGACGGTTTGGTAAACTCGCAGAGCAAATACAAGATATGATAAAAAAAAAAATAAATTTAAAGAATACAAAGAAGAACTCTTAAGTGAAATTGGCAAGAGACTTAATTCAATACAAATTGATTTGCTTTGAATTTAATCTATAATTAATAAAACATAGATTATGTCGTATTTTTCGCATTAAATATATTCGTTTTCTTTTAATTTTTTTCATTCACTCCACACAGAATAGCACGTCGGTATGAGTATAACACGGTTTTAAAAAACCAATTATAAAACTGTTAAAAATAAGACTGATAATATATAATATTCATCGTCGATAATATATAATATTTAACGTTACCTTGGTACGTTCGGATTTCTATCAAAATGGAGCATTGAAGTCAACGTTCTTAAAACAGCCGCTCGAATTTCAATTAATGATTCACCTCTTTTATCAATCAGTTCACACAATTCCTCTCCAAACCCTTGGTATAGTATTCCATCTAAATTATCTTGTAAAGCGTTTGAGTAAATAAGTACTGATATTGCTTGAAGACGTGTTTGTACAAATTGTAAGCGATGCTTTCTGTTCTTAAATCCAGACACTAAACGAACTCTATGTGCAATGCGCATCTATAAGTATAAGGAAAATTTGTGCAATGCGCAATGATCATTTCTAAACACAACTCGCAAGATTTAAATTTTGTGTCATGAAAATCAATTAATTTTTGTTTTTCTTCAGATAATTCAAATTGTTAATATTAGATTTACCTTTACTTGAAGTGTTGGATTCGGTATACCTTGACAAAGTATTTTCACAATATCGGCGGGGGAATAATGTGTATACATTGCTTTCATATTCGGAATTTCTAGATTTACTCTTTGTCCACTTTCATCGATATAGTCCAAAAAAAAGTGGTAGAGAAACTCATATTTTGGTTTTTTAAGACAGCAGTCAATCAAAGAAAGTCCATAATTAGGATCTCCCCATCGCTAATAATAAAAATATTATAAATTAAAAAAACGTCTAAAAGGTTTATAAATCTTGTTGTAGTTATATACTACATAATAATATCCCAAATAAGCGTATAAAAATTTCGATTTAACTTATTTCGATTTTACTTTTTTTAACGGTATTTTTACAATTTTACAACCTTATAAATTTGTTGTTTACAATATGAAAATAAAAAGGAGATAGTTAAATCGGTCTATGCTGAATCAATACCATGAGCGTCGGTAAATGGTCTTAGAAGCAACCGTATTAAAAAACGGCTATAACTATTTTACTTGTTTTAATTTAATTAATATTTTTTTTAAATGTATTTTTTTTTGTTTTAAAAATATATATAAAAAATTTACCGAAACATCTACTGCTTTTATTACACGTACTTTTGCTAAATGATAAGCTGGTTTTTTATTGCAAGCTTATTTTAAATTAATTTAGATTATCAGCAGGTCAATGCAATCATATTGAACACATGTACAGCTGTTCAAATTAATAACCCTTTTTATTTTTTTTTTTATTAATTTTTCAACTAAGATAAAGCAATTGAATTTCTTTTAAACATATGTACATATATAGAAAAATAAAAATTTACTTTTATACAATTCAAAATAATAGATATTTTTTTAACATAATAAGAAAAACATACGCAGACTTAGATCGAATTTTTTCGCTGTATATGTATATGCCTACAGTTACTTTCATCGGCCGGATGTTTTCGCCTTATGTGAGATCCAGGTAAGTGGTTATGCTGATCCACAGGATTTGCGCATACCAGGTTATCACCTTCTATCCCTTTTTATTCTTCATGGCGCCTTGTTATGTACATTCGCGAATATGTTGTGTACCAGTACCAGCAACACCTTAACTGTAATGATGCAGAATTTAGCTCACTTTGGGTTAAGTTCAAAATCAGGTCACACATTTTGTACTTCGGGTTTCTATATAGAAGCCCAAATACAGAAAGACAGCATGCCTATAATGGTTTCGACGTCCTTTCGGAATCTATCTATAATCCTAGAGTTGCCCGAATAGTTTTTGTCGGCGATTTTAATATTCATAATCTTTTTAGCTTCAGCATTCGAGTCAAACAACACTCGAAGGCCGTTACGTTGAGCTTTTCGCTGCGCATAACCACCTAGCGCAACTTGTGAATCATCCAACGCACATTCCGTGCTTTGAAGGGCAAAGACAAATTACTCTCGACCTTTTTCTAACTTCATATCCTGACAAGTATGAAGTGAAAATATTTGCACCTATCGGTAATTCGGATCACTGCACCATTTCCGCATCCTTTTCGTACTCTGTAATTCAAAGTGTTTCAGCACCAGCTATGAAGCACTTATTTTTTATTTACGAAAAGGCTCGTTGGGCCGAGCTCAAAGATTTCTTCAAACATTTCAACTGGAAACTTTGGATAAACTGTATAAAAATTTTGATGCTGCTGCGAAAATAATGGAAAAATAATAGTGCATGGTATGCGATTATTCATTCCATCAAAGCACATTTCGGATAAACCTAATCAAAAATATTGGTTTAACCAGACTTGTAGAGATGCAATCAGATCCAGAGAGGTAGCATTCAGATATTGGCGTGAAAATAAAAATTCCGTCACTGAACTGCAACGCAAACAGGCGAGAGCTGAATGCGCCAAAATAAGGCTAACCTTTTAGCTGAACTTGCAAAAAACTCGTTTTTGCCGGATAGCGATCAGCCTCTGCCCGAACTTGAAAGGATATCTATACTATGCCTAAAATTTTTTTTCGACCACGTGCAGTTCAAAAGGTTCTTTCGGATCTCAACATTAATAAGTCTTCGGGACCGGATGGTATACCAGCATTGGTGCTGAAACAGTGCTCTTCGACGCTAGCCAGTCCATTGGTCAATCTTTTCAGCCTTTCGTACCGTGCGGGAGTATTTCCCTCTTGCTGGAAGGTTGCTTATGCCCAACCAATCCCTAAAAAGGGTGCGGCTAATAACCTTGAATATTACCGTCCAATTGCAATCTGCTCTGCGCTCTCAAAGGTGATGGAGAGCATGATCAATTTCCATCTTGCGAATTACTTTGAGGCCAACTCACTTCTTAATGGTCGACAGTATGACTTTCGTAGAAATCGTTCCACGGGGACCTGTTAGCTCTACTTTCAGAGCACTGGAGTCGATCCATTCGCAATTTTGGCGGAAGTAAAGTGGTTGCGGCACGGTGCATTGATATCAAAGCTTATTGCATTTGGGGTCGGTAATGACTTCTCTCGATTTATATCGAGTTTTCTCAGAGACCGAACAATACGTGTTGTTATTGATGGGGTCTCATCTAATGAGTTTCAGCTTAATTCAGGGGTACCCCAAGGTTCCGTTCTTTCTCCTCTTTTCCTTATCTTTCTGAACGACCTTCTTGGTCAAACTTTCAATTCTATATACTCTTTCGCAGATGACAGCAGCATTTGTCATTCATTTTGCTGTAATTGTAGGCCAATCCTCTTGGAGGTTGGGGGCAAAAGGCGGACAATGAATGACACACTCAATCAAGACCTATTAACAATCCGGTAGCTCAGAGCTACCGTCATTTAATAAACAAAGGAAAGGGTTTAATGTAATAAATAGTTTTAAGTATATTCAGTGCAATAATAGAGGACGAGATGTCAACAAGGCAGTGTTAATAGTTTTTATTTAAAAACTAAATGTAAGTTTGTGTGTCCATATATATAAATATTATTTAAGATGATCTATTGTTTTTTGATGTAGTCTATCTTATTATTGTATATACTTACTGTGTTTATTACTATATTTTTAATTACATGTGCTACGTTTGATGTTTATTATGTATTTATAAAAATGTTACGAAAGATATGTTTTCTTAAATTGTTTTTTAGATATTCCCCGATGATGACATTCGAAGAATGTCAAAATATTGGAAAATAAATAAAATATTTTTATAATTAAAACGGACCTCGAGAATTTTTATTTATCTATATTTTATTTTTTTATTTCATTAATAGTATAAAAAGATAAAACAATAGTATAAAAAGATAAAACATTTTCAGTATTATTGATCAATGCAGTAAAGCAATCGTTAAGTAAATATATCAATAAATTTATAACAAAAAAAAATGAATCCAGCAAACTCTTTGGCAATAATATATATTGTAAATTGTTTGACATTTGCGATAATGCAGGCGCCAATGCTGCAGGCGGAGGTTAAACTCCTCCGTCATATGATCATGGTGTGGGAGGAGACTCACTCTTTCCCCATGTTGATAAAATCAATTTTCGAATACATCATGATATTGGATAGATGGCTCATACTTAATAAATATGATAAACAATCTATTCCAACAATGATATTCGCGCAATATGGACTGGTAAGTAGTAATTTTTATATTAACAAAAAATATTTTTTTTCTTTTTTATTCTATTATTTCTTAAGTTTTTTTTATTATTTTATATTAGTAATCATTCTATAACAAGTACTCTTTGAATACGGTTGTTTAAAATAAACATGACGCGCTGAAAAACTAAATCATTTTTTTTTATTCTCCATCTATTATTTTAATTTTTTCTCTTAGGGGTGTAAAAAATAATGAAATTTTCAAATAGTAATTAATTCTTCTTAAGCATCATTGTTTTTTATAATAGAAATTGGCCAAAAAGAAAGCCAATAAACTTTAAATTTAATTTCGGATTTAATGTTTCAGTATCGGTAACAGTTTCAAAGTGGTAGCCGTACCTAATATTGCGTGGAGGGTATCAAAAATTCAGCACAACTGAATTTAACACTCCTACTTGTTTTTCAATTAATTTTTCAGGCTGTAATATTTTATGCAGCTCCTATGTGGGCAAACAGTGCAGTTTGCCACATTAAAAAACTTCAGGTTGAACAAAACAAATTATTGAAACTGATATTTAACCTTCCTTGGTTCTTTTCGACATCTAGGATTCACTCTATTTCCAATATAGAACTTGTTGCATCTAAATTAAATAGACTAAGTACAAATTTTTACTTCAGATGTGCTGGATCGGCACATTCTCATATTAATGATTTGTCTTCATCTTAGGTAGCTAGTAAGTAGATTACGTAGATAGTAAGCTGTTTCCATTAAAAATTTATTTAAATAGGTTTTTTCAAATTTTGCCTCCAATATTATTATAAATGTATATAGTATATATTAAATGTTAAAATTCACTAATAATTTTTAAGAAGAAAAAGTGGAATACTTGTACTATTTATAGGTATATATAGCTTAAAGAGGAATTGTAAAGAAACATATCATCTGAATAAATTGAATTGAATTGAATTGAATTTCATTTTTCATTTTTTATTTTTCAATTTTCATTTTTCATATTTCATTTTTCCTTTCATTTTTAATTTTTAATTTTTCAATTTTAATTTTTCATTTTTCAATTTTCATATTTCATATTTCATATTTATTTAATTTTTCATTTTTCATTTTCCATTTTACATATTTCATTTTTCAATTTTAATTTTAAATTTTTTTTTTTTCATAGTACTTTTTGTTTGACTTTTTTAGGGATTATATTTTTTCTTTCATATTGGCGATTATATCGTGATAACGATAAAAAAAATATGTGGCAATACTACTAACCTAGCTCATGGTGGATGTATTGTTGGTATTGTTGATATAAAGGGTCCGCCAAATAACTTTTTGTTTTTGAAAATGCTATAAAAAAAAACTACTGAATATTATCTCCAATTTCTTTTTTTATTTGAAAGTACTATCCTTCCGGTTAATAATGGAAAATAATTTCATTCAAATGGCTGCCTCGGCTAGCCATGCAGTAGCCTACACGATCGCTCCAATTTTTAAGCACATTATCGATTGTGTGCAGCTGTATTTCACCAATGGCTTCACGAATATTGTCCTTTAAAGCGTCAATTGTATCTGGCTTGTTGGCGTAACACTTATCTTTGAGGGTACCCCACAAATAATAGTCCAACGGTGTCAAATCGCAGCTCCGAGGTGGCCAAACGACATCAGCTCTGCGGCTGATAATGCGATCTTCAAAAACAGGGCGCAAAACATCGAGTGTAGCTTCTGCTGTGTGGCACGTAGCGCCGTCCTGTTGAAACCAAATGTTGCCAATATCCTCCTCTTCAATTTTTGTGAACAAAAATTCGTTCAACATGGCCCGAAAACGATCGCCATTGACTGTAACGGCCACTCCTTGCTCATTTTCGAAGAAAAATGGCGCAATTATGCCTCTGGACCAAAATCCGCACCAAACAGTGACTCGTTTTGGGTGTATCGGCTTTTCAATGTATGCGTGCGGGTTTTCTGTGCCCCAAATGCGACAATTTTGCTTGTTTACATACCCGCCAAGATCAAAATGAGCTTCATCTGAAAAGATGATTTTTTTGGCATCTTCTGTAAGTTGATCGCAGGCCCACTTAGCGAAGCGAAAACGCATTGGATGGTCAGTTGGCTTCAACTCCTGAACCAATTGGACTTTGTATGGCGTCATGCCAAGGTCTTTATGCAAAATTCGTCTCAATGGTGCCTCCGAAATGTTCAATTCTTGAGAACGACGGTGAATAGATGTTGATGGCGCTTCACGCACACTTTCTGCCACAGCAGCAATATTCTCGGGTGTACGCACTGTTTTT
Organism: Cordilura impudica; assembly: GCA_963682025.1. NCBI lineage: Eukaryota > Metazoa > Arthropoda > Insecta > Diptera > Scathophagidae > Cordilura > Cordilura impudica. Next base: position 179,911,588 of record OY821520.1, on the reverse strand, counting down.
GGCTTTTCACGCTATGGTTTCTCGATAAGGATGCCAGTTTCTTTCACTTTTTTCACAAGATAACGAACATACGGAGCTGACGGTGCTTCTCTTCTTCCAAAATCCGTACGCAATTTCCGCACACATTCTGCAACATTACCATAATTTTCAAAGTAATGTCGCAATATTTCCCAGCATTGTTCAAGCGTATACACAACCATATTCGTTCAGCGGAAGGATAAAACTAATTATCTGTCAAATCAGACATGAGCTAAGTGTTACAATTCACGAAATAAGCACTAGTTGAAAAAAAAACGTTAGATGGCGAACCCATCTATTTGTGACTTTTTTATGTTGTTGTACATCTATTATGTTTTTTGTTTTTTAGCGGTGTCTACAAATTTTTGTTCATATCTCAGCACAATGACTCCCGATTTACTCCAATTTAAATACCAAGCTGGTGGGAAAATTGGCAAATAATTTTTTTTTTGTGAATGAGCGTGATTTCACCAGACACACGGACAGACGGACATCGCTATATCGACTCGAGCTGTAATAAGGATCAAGAATATATATAATTTATGGGGTCGGAAATTAGTTCCTCGATGAGTTACCAACTGACAAACCTATATATACCCTCTGCCAGTGAGGTATGGAGGGTATAAAAATACAAGTTTTCTTCTAAAAATATTAGCATTTAACTCATTTTTAATACTATTTGGCATCACATTGTAAAGTTTTAATCCTTTATAAAATAGTGATTTTTGCTCGTTGTAGCCAGAAATCCGTAGTATTCCTCAGGCTATACGGTTGAACCTTACTAACGTACCTTATTTGTTCAATCAAATAATCGGGCGCTTCTCCATTCTTCATTTTTTGTATGAAATTTATTGTATTTAGTTCTAGTCTTTGTTGTATATTCAACCATTTCAGACTATCTAACATAAGATTTATAGAGGTAAATCGATTACATTTCAAAATTGCACGCATCGCCTTATTTTATAGTTTTTGTAGTCATGTTATTTGCCGCTCTGAACAACATGTTTATAACACAGTTGATGCAATTATTGTATTATATATATTTATTGCTGTTGTAATTGACAGTTCTGTAAAAATCAGAGTATCGTCTGCATATAGAAAAATTTCGCATTTGTTTAAAACTTTTTTCATATCTTTAATGTATATAATAAATAAAAGAGCTCCTAAAATCGAGCCTTGGTGCACTCAAAAATCATTCACTATTACATTTGATTTAACATTATTAGCTTTTGCAATTTCTCTGCGGTTAGTTAAATATGATTTAAACCATTCTAATTCTTTATCTTGAATACCATAGTTATGCAGTTTCTGCAGCAGGATACTTCTGTCAAGTGATTCGAACGCTCTCTTGAAGTCTAGAAAAATAGCTGTTCAAATATGAACATGATTTTTAGTAGAAGGTTTAAAAATTTATTATGAAAAAAACAGCTTGGTGTATTCATTGTAATGTAATAAATTGACATATGGAAAAACACTTATCTTCTGTGTGTACTTAGGTTGTACGGTTTTGGTAGACACTCATTAAAATAGCGTCATAAAAGGACAATGGGCAGAAAATGCGTATTTCCCACGCATTAAAGAAGTTTCATAAGAAGATACGAACTTCCCACACACTGAGAAGGTCGCACAAGAAGATAAGAAATTAGTTCTAGATTAGTTATAAGATTTATGTATGTAGTACTTTAGAATAATTTTAAAAATAAAGAATCAGTATTTTACAACTACTCTAAATTAAAAGACGTATTTCTTTTACATAAGTTCACGTCGTTTTTAACCATTGGTCCTTCGAACCTGATTCCGGAAGTTTTTAACATTGGTCCATCGACAAAAAAAAATATAAAAAACGAATCAGTGAAAATTATACAAACAGTATTAAGAAAATATATTTGTTTGTGAAAAAAAAATTATAACTGAAAATGGAACAAATTAAAAAATTGTTGGAACATCAACTGGTGCTTGCGGCGGGGATTGAAAGTGTTCTGAAGAAGCTTCAAAAAAATAAAGTTCGGCAAGTTCAGTTAGAAGCAATAAGAACAAGAGCCAATTCACTGTGGGCTGAATTCCTAAGAAATGAGGAGGAACTGAGTGCTGGTGCCTTTGATCATACCTACTGAAAAAACAACTACAAGGCTGGAATCGAAGATATGGTAAAACATATTGATGTATTAATCCAAGAGAAGATGGTTGTGGTAGGAAAAAAGTTGTTCCATTCAACAGGAAAAATTGAAGGTCAATTAAATGAAGCTGTTGGCCAAGATGAAGCTACGAGTATTGAAGATGATCTGCAACGGCTTGTATTTACCGAACGTGCAACTACAATCAATCGAGTTGGTGGTGCACAAAAAGAAGGTGAGGATAAAGTTTTGATCATCTCCCAAAAATGAAATGGGCATGCACGAAAGGGTAGTAGCCCAATTTAAACAAGTGACCAGGAGGTTTGAATCAAGCCTAGAAGCGACCCAAGAAGATATAGTTCATTGTACCAAGGCGGTAACTGAAGTGCGGAAAGAAGATTTGGAAAATAATTATATCCGATTTGAACTTGCACACGACAAAGTAATAGAAGTGTCTCAATTTCACGAAGAAGTTGAAAGTAAATATGCTGAAATAAGAAATTTTTACTATGATGTGAAAACGATGATATCCAAAAAATTAGAATCACTTCAAGAATATCCACTCAAAATGCAGCACTCATTTGCCAAGCTACAGTAAATAAAGGTTCCTATATTTGTAGGTCAGAATGAGGCGTTGGCATCATTCTACAAAGTGTTTGATATATTTGTTCACAAAAGTGACGTCAACAACGTGGGAAAAATGCTGCGTCTGAAAGCAGCACTTAGGGGTGATGCTGCTAAGCTTATAAAGGGTGATCCATTTCGAGGTTTCCTACTTTTTTAAAGAAAAAAAAAAACACAGAAAGTTCAAATTTAATGAGGAATGTTTATTGTCATTTGAAGGAACATTGGCATTCTAAGGCCTGAATCGAAGCGGGATTGTCCGCATAAACTTTAGACTTTACATATCCCCACAGGAAAAAGTCTAACGGTGTGATATCACACGATCTTGGTGGCCAATCGACCGGCCCAAAACGTGAAATTATCTGCTCACCGAAGTGTTCTCTCAATAAATCCATTGATTGATACGCTGTGTGGGAAGTGGCGCCGCACAGTGGGTTGAAAAGCATGAAAAGTGAGGATTAATTCAGGGAAGACGTAATTTCAAAATATTGTTAATTTTTTTTAATGCATAAAAAACCACCATTTAAAAAAAAAGTGGAAAAAAATTTGTTTTAACCCGTTAGGAGTTTTTGTGTTTTGGAAAAAATGATATTTTCTTACAATTTTCGCTGTAACTTTGGAATAAGAGGCGATAAATTAGTAAATGAAATTGCAAGTTAATGTGCTTTTAGAAAAAATTAAAATTTTTTTAAAAATAAAAAAGGAATAAATATTTAATATGTATTTATATTATAAAAATTGAATTTTAAAATCCGATTTTATTTTCCAAATTCCACAATTCCACAAATTTAACTCAAAAAATTCACATTATAAAATAATATTATGTTTTTATTGATGAATAATTATAAGCACAAAACAAACAACCATTTCAGAAAAATAAAAAAAAAATTTAAAAAAATTAATTCAATTAATATTGAATATATTGCTAGATTTATAATTGAAAATTTTGTATGCATTTATTGTTATTGTTTATTTTTTATTTTATATTGTTCTTATTTAAGAGAAACTTAAATATATATATATATATATATACAATTAAAATCAAGGATCCTCCGTATTATCATCACCTTCATAAATATAATCAGCATCTTCATAATTATCATCATCAATATCTTCATTAATCTCTTCTTCATCAGAAATCTTGGGCAAAATTAATAAATCTAGTGCCATCTGTGGTATATTATATATTTTTTTGGCATAATTTTTGCTTTTAGTGGTAATTAAAGGATCCGAACTAAGAAGTAACCTATTGAATATATCCTCATTTGACTTCTCCCGACTGCATTTACGAGAATAGTGTTCTCTGTAATTTTTAAAATCTTTATTTCTAGCTTCTTAAGCTTCCTCAGATAGTTGACCTATTGGCAACAAGGCGTATCTTACTATTTCTGGCCCGTGAATAAGGAATTTATGTAAAGTTGGAGGCATATAATACCACGGATAGAGCTTAACAAAATGTCTGGCTGTATTCTGAGTATATTTTCTAAATTTTTCTACGTGAATCTCGTGCCCGCAAGATACAGCAATAAGTATCACATGCATTCTATCTATCAATTCTGCATCAACTTTTGTGATTTGAGCAGAAACATTTGAATTTTGAAAAAACCGTCTGGCAGTGTTGCCATCATTAGAGTTTCCAAAACCTGGCTTTGGTTGGTCCACGATCAGTCCAGTTTTCTCTCTAAAGTCTTTTTGAATCCGTAATTTTGTTACTGAAACCATTTTTTTTATCATCATCAGACCTAGCCTGCCATTTTTTGATTGGAATTTTATATGATAAGTGAAGAAGACATTCAAAAAATCGTATTCATCCATGAAGTATAGATAAACCAAACTGTAAAGTTTCTGTATTTACTTCTTTACCAATCATTCTATCAACTGAATTAAAATCCTTGCTTGTTGAACCACAAATGTAGCACTTTTGTGTGGATGTTGTATCCGTAATAGCATTACAAACTTTTCCATCAATCATTACTAACATAAGTTTGTGATTTATTTTTATTGATTTTTCTCCTAATAAAACTACAGAATCCAAAAGAAGTTCAATTTCGTTTTCAACCCGTTCCTTTTCAAGTTTTGCAGTAGTTGCTGTTTCCTTTATAAATTCTATTTTTAAAGGTCTACAGAATCTAGTGGAAGATGGACGAGGATTTTGCCAAATTATTTTGTCATTGCAAACTAATCTCAGTGGTACAATAGATGTAATGAATACAGAAGAATCACTAGAATTTAAGCGATGAAATGCTTGTTTATAGGAACTATGTCCAGAGCTTCCATTAAATCCCCATTTAGAAAATAATGTTATTTTGGACAGTTGTTCATGGCTTAAAGAAATAATTTCGGTTTGTTTTATCTCGACTAGACGCTCAATAGTATGATCTAAAAGATCTTGTAGACTTCCTTGAGCTGAAGTTTCACAAATTTTCAAGTTATTACGTTTCGGGTAACATTTTTGTTTAGCTTGTTGAAATTTACTGTAGGAAGGAAATTTATCTGGAGCAGCATTTCTAATAATATTGTATTGGCTTCGAGTTAATTTTGCTTCTACTAGAACAGTAAGAGCTTCTTCTGCACTCAACTGCTGCGATACATTACTGATGCTTTTTTTATATTTTGTCGCTTTTGTTGGAGATGATGTAATTTCTTTAAGTATTTGTGATGCATGGGTTTGACCAGAAGCTCTCAAACTCATTTGCGCTGCATGTGTTAATATAGGCAAAGGAACACTATCACTAATTTCTTTACTTTTTTTTTTTGCTTTTGTGTTATCTTTACACACTTCAAATGATAGGTCCTTACGACCTCGTTTTGATGAGGATTCTTTCATTTTAACAAACGATATTGAAGAATCCAACCAATTGGCATTATATTTGAAAAATAGAGCCTCTGTTCTTTTAACTTTTTCAAACCGAGACTTAAAATCCGTGCAAAAGTAATTTAATCTTTTAAGAAAATCTTTCATATCCGTTGGGTTGACACGTTTGATTACTTCCATTCGCAGATATTTGATTTTATCAATATGTTTATTAGAATCTACATTTTGCATAATATTGTAAAGTTCTCTGCGAGAAATGAAAATTGTGTTGGGACTTGTTCCTAAAATAGTAAAGTTATAACATTTTTAACAATTTAAAACTGTTATTAATTTTTTCCTAGTACCAAATACCTTATAATTGTTATTCACAACACTGCAAACAAAAGACATCACCAGTAAAACTGTCAATATTATTTTACGTTTTTTTATTTGGGTACATACATACATTAGAGTAGAATTAAAAACCATTTGGCCAAACTTTATATAGAATATATATAAACGTTGTCGTATCTTGCTCATTTTTTGAATGTTATGTATCAGAGTTTAGACAAGGACATCTTTTTAAATTGAAAACTTTATTTGCAATCTGTCTTAACACTTTTAGTTTCCTGCAATTTTTTTATATTGTTCTAAAACTTTTTACCCGAGAACATTTTGTAATTTCAGAGCTTCGATTTTTCGCTCCACTATAATGTGCATGATCATTAAAATCATTTATTGTAATACTAGGTTACACATTTAGAACAGCAACAATAACAATCACAGCTACGGAAATAAACACAAAACAAAAACTAAAAAAAGATTTTTTCTGTTGTGTTTTCAAGCATTTTTTTTAATTTTATACTGGGGACTTTTAATAAAAACTTGAATATTACATTCGTTGGCAAGTATTGGCAAAATGTTTTTTTGGAATACACAAGTAGAAATCCCACATTTTACCACAATGTAAATAATTTTACCCGATCTCATCTAGAATTACGTTGAAACTCAATCTCTTTTTAAAAAATACCCTCTTTTTAGGACAATTTTCACAAAATTATTAAAAATATTTCTAAAATATTTATCTAAAAATTTTTTTTTTAATAATACAGTCAAATACCTGAAGTTGATGCATCCATTTGAAAAAAGTTAGAATAAAAAAAAAAAAAATGAAAAAAAAAATTAAACTTGAAATATCTCGTTTTTCACTTTTTACCACTTCGAGCAAAATTAAAAAAAATTGTTGAACTTTGAGAGAGTATAGCAAGAAAAGTAAACAACTTAGAACAATAATTTTGAGAGTTAGTGATGACCCATTTTATACTCTCTTACCCGGTATAAAAATTTATTACAAAATACTCATTTCAATTTTTGAATTAATCCTCACTTTTGACCCTTTTCAACCCAATGTGCGTCGTCTTGTTGAAACCAAATGACGCCGAGATCACGAGCTTCAATGCACGAAACACATTCTTCACAGAACGTGAATTTTCGTAATAAAGTTGAACGATTTGTAAACATTGTTCAGGAGTAAGTCTTTCCATGATGAAATGCCAAACAATACTAAACAAAAATAACATGACAGCATGACACGACTCACACGTGATCTGTCAAAAAAAGGCTATTGAAAAAAGTATCTCTACTTGGATCACCCGTAACAACACCTCACAATAACGAGCGACAATTATACGGTTGCTTGGGAAATACTCCGACAACGATATGAAAATCGTCGCTGAACTTTTACAACACTGGTTGATAGATTACTGGATCGAACAGCAATGAACAGCGAAAATTCAGCAAGCATTCGTCATCTTCTTGATACCACTCAAGAATGTATAAAATCAATAGCAGTAATGGGGCTAGCAATAGATGACGCAAAACCTTTTATTGCCAGAATTGTCATCAGGAAATTTGACAGAGAAGCAATGCGTCAGTACGAGTTCAACATTAAAAGAACTCGTGAGATACAGAAGTTAGAAGATGTTCTTGGGTTCTTGGAACAAATGGCGCAGGCGCAAGAAGCTCTTAAAGGTAATCGGTTTACTACGCCACATCAACAAATGGTAACTACAAAAACTTCTTGTTTAATTACAGAACAACCCTGCTCATACTGCCAAAATAAGATGCATAAAATTGCGGAATGTGAGAAATTTAAACAACTGAACGTACATGAAAGGCGCTCCTGTGTGAGCAAGTCTAATTCTTGCTGGATTTGTTCGTATCATACAAAAGCAAGAAGATGTTACCAGGCAACGAAAAAATGCATGAAGTGCAACAAGCTGCATCATAATTTATTGCATTTAGATATCATGACTACCCATCAAGATAAACCAGCAACTAGCAGAGGAAATGGTGACGAACTCAACTCAAGTAAGAGATAAAAATATTTATGGCGAGTTCATCATACTGCGAGCTTTAGTTGATCAAGGTTCTCAAAAAACCGCAACATCAGAAGAAGCAGCTCAGATACTACAATTACCCCGAAAGAAGTCAAGAACTGAGTTATATGGCCTTGATGAAACGTTGGTAGGAGTTTCTAAATCTAAAATTATATTAGTAATTCGACCTCGATTGCATAATAAAGATGAGTGGGTTTTCGGTTGAAGCGCTGGTGCTACCCTCATTGTCAAAAAATAAACCAGACCATTCATTTGATTATGATATATCAAAGTGGGACAACTATTGTTTGGCGGATCCCGAATTCAATGAATCCAGTAGAATTGACATCTTGATCGGCGTAGATATATTCCATAAGATATTTGAAGGAGGGATGCGAAAAATTGGTAATGTCATCGGGCAAGCAACAAAGTTAGGCTGGATGATATCAGGTGTATTAAAAGAATTTCAACATCAGAAGAAACTTGTATCAGCTGAACTACTACTTTGGAGAGATTCTGAGAAATAGAAGAAATTCCAGAAACCAATGAAAATGATCTAGATGGATGCATCAGCTTCTTTGAAAAGACGACTACGTTAAATGAAGATAACAAATTTGTGGTAAAACTTCCTTTTTATGAGAATCGAGTCCTATGCAACATCAGAAAACAAGCTATGGCAAGATTTTTAAGCCTAGAAAAACGGTTGATAAACGATGAAAAGCTGAAACAACATCACAATTATGCGGGAATATGAGAATATGGGTCACATGCAACAGCCTAAAAATGATACCGGAAGTTATTATCTTCCACATCAAGCAGTTGTTCGGGAAGATAGTATTACAACGAAGGTACGAGTGGTGTTTGATGCGTCGGCCAAGTCTTCCAACGGTAGCAGCTTGAATGATGTTCTAAAAGTCGGTCCGAAACTACAGAAATACATTTTTGACATAATAGTCAAATGGAGACTATGGAATTCCGTCCGCTCAGCCGATGTTGAGAAAATGTACTCATGCAAACAGACTGGGATAAGCAGCTGGAAAATGAATTACAAAAATAATGGGATGTCATCATTAACAGTTTATCCCATTTGAAGATAATAAGTATATCTCGTTGGTATAGCACTAGTTTATCAACAATTGAAAAAACATGGTTTTGCTGATGCATCTCAGAAAGCATATGCAGCGGCAATTTATTTAAAAGCGGGTTCAACAATTAATCTGGTAGCAGGAAAGAGTAAGGCCAATCCGGTGAAAAACAAAGACACTGCCGAAGTTAGAACTATGTGCAGCTCATTTGCTATCACGGTTGATAAAACGAATATTAGAAACAATACAGCGTAATGTCGTTGTCGTCACCCGGAGCGATTCTACAATTACTTTGGCTTGGATAAGTAAAAACAAAAGCAAAGATCGGTTTATTCGATCCAAGGTAGAAGAGATCAGAAAATTCCTGCCAATGACGAACTGGAGACATATTGAATCAAAAAATAATCCAGCTGATGCTGCTTCATGAGGGATTACTGCTGACAAAATCGGTACGCTTTGGTGGAATGGTCCATCATGGCTCAGTGCCGAAGAAACTAACTGGCCTACTCCGAACAATCAAGCAACAAGTCTCACAACAACTGTGGAAACTCATGATAATTGGCTAGAAACTGTTTCTAAAAGATGCTCTTCATTTCAAAAATTAGAACGAGTAATAGCATACGTAAATCGTTTTGTGGGTTTGCTTGAAAGAGATTAATATCATAGTTATCTTATAAACAATGAGCTGAGAAAAGCAAATAATATGATTATTAGACAAAATATACTGGAAACAAGAGTAGAATAGCAAATCTACATCCGTTTCTAGATACGGATTGTATATTCCGAGTGGGTGGACGTTTGGAGAACGCTGAAGTATCGTATTGCAAAAACATCCGATTTTGCTTGAAAAGTCCTGGTTGGCTGAACTTATAGTCAAAGGTGTCCATCATACTACCCTACATGGCGGTAATAGTTTAGTAGCGTCAATGATACGAATTAGTTCGAATTTTTTTTTAATCGACCTTCGAACTTTTCAGTCAAATGCCGATTTTCAGCATATTATTTATATGGTTTTTTGGCTATAACTTGTCTACTAATTGATATTTTTTCAATCTGTAAAAGCCAAATTATTGCTAGAGACCTGTGCAACAATTAAAATTTTTAAAAAATTGATTTAGAAAATTTTTGTGGTGCTTATGAAGCAAAATGTTAGAAAAATTATTTTTTTTTCATGCTTTTTGAAAATATTTTCCACATAACTAAGTCTTTTTTGCTTTCTGTTTGATCTATAATATGCTTCTCAGTTTCTTCAATAAATTTCATTTGAAAAGAAAATGGTCTTAGTCGATAATTTGCGTTAAAAATCTCAAAACCATTAAATAAATAGCGATTTAGGTAGAAGTAATTAAAAAGGGAAGTTCCAAGAATTAGGAATTAGTAAAACAACTTTTATGTTTTCAACCACCGCACAGGTAGCGATTTTTTTTTATTTCGTAATTAATTTTTTTAATGTTTGTGGACGTTTCATAGCAAGCGATGAAAAATGTGACAATGCGAGTGATTTTTTTGGAAGCCTATAAACAATATTTCTCGCAAGAGTTTATCACTGACGTAAACTATGCCCCTAAAAAAGTTTGCTTTAATTGCTATTCAACTCTTATGCAATGGAAAAGTGAAAAGAAGAAGGCTATGCCTTTTGGTATACCAATGATGTGGTTAGACAACAGCCCGCATCAAGAAGAAAATTGCTATGGATGTATCGACTACCATAAAACTTTGAATAGAAGGAAAGCAAAGAATAAAACTTATGTAGCAGTGCCAAGTGTCCAATTACCATTACCGCACTCAGAATTCGTTCCAGTACCAATATACCGAAGTATTGATCTTCAAACAGATATCAGTACTACAACCGCCGTTGCTACATCCATGGATTTCTTCTACGACCCTGGTGAAGGTACATCCTATGAAACATCAAAGGACCCAATCCTAGTCACACAAAACCAATTGGATGGAATTGTTGCAAATTTGTGTTTGACTCAGAAAAAATCAGAACTACTGTCTTAATTTTTGAAAGGAAATAACAGCATATCGAAAACGCCAAATAGAGTAAGAAAAGTTCTTCAATGTGAATGATGCAAAAAATTTCGCTTATTGCAACGATATTGAAAAGTTAATGGAGACGATAGGGTTAACCTATAAAAAAGATGATTGGCGTTTATTCATCGATAGTTCACTAATCAGCTTAAAAACTGGTACATACAAAATGAGAAGTAAATTAATATTAAGCTGGAAAACGCAAGTTTTGTATTATGATTTTTTTCTTTTCAAATGAAATTTATTGAAGAAACTGAGAAGCATATTATAGATCAAACAGAAAGCAAAAAAAGACTTAGTTTTGTGGAAAATATGTTCAAAAAGCATGAAAAAAATAATTTTTCCAACATTTTGCTTCATAAGCACCACAAACATTTTCTAAAGCAATTTTTTTTAAAATTTTATTTGTTGCACAGGTCTCTAGCAATTATTTGACTTTTACAGATTAAAAAATATCAATTAGTAGACGAGTTATAGCCAAAAAACCATATAAACAATATGCTGAAAATCGGCATTTGACTGCAAAGTTCGAAGGTCGATTAAAAAAAAAATTCGAACTAACATAAACAAACGCCGCGATACGGGGCTTCTAATTTAGCCTCTATTTTCACCCCTCACTCTCAGAATCGACCTAACTTTTGCTAACCTGAATTTGTTCCACAGTATAACAGCAAAGCTACATACATATGCTTACCAGCTGAAAACAAACAACGATTTATTTAGCATCGATAAGCTTTTTGATATTTTCACTACAGCTATTGATGATTTGCATAGGTGCACTTCAAAAGTACAACAAATCAAAGATCTAATGTCAATGTTATTTAGCATCGATAAGCTTTTTGATATTTTCACTACAGAAACATTGAAAAATAAATTATAAAAATATGGAAAAAAATATATTTTTGAAATGTTAGTTATGAAAAGTTTTAAGGCGGCTGTAGATCAACATCACTGCTCTCTCTAATATCTTGGTCACCTTTGGTACCTTTGGTACCTTTCGCCAGCAAATTATTTCCTTTCAAAAATGAAGCCAGTAGTTCTGGTTTTTTCTGAGTCAAACACAAATTTGCAACAATTCCATCCAATTGGTTTTGTGTGACTAGGATTGGGTCCTTTGATGTTTCATAGGATGTACCTTCGCCAGGTTCGTATTCTGAGAAGAAATCCATGGATGTAGTAGCGGCGGTTGTAGTACTGATATCTGTTTGAAGATCAATACTTCGGTATGTTGGTACTGGAACGAATTCTGAGTGCGGTAATGGTAATTGGACACTTGGCACTGCTACATAAGTTTTATTCTTTGCTTTCCTTCTATTCAAAGTTTTATGGTAGTTGATACATCCATAGCAATTTTCTTCTTGATGCGGGCTGTTGTCTAACCGCATCATTGGTATACCAAAAGGCATAGCCTTCTTCTTTTCTCTTTTCCATTGCATAAGAGTTGAATAGCAATTAAAGCAAACTTTTTTAGGGGCATAGTTTACGTCAGTGATAAACTCTTCCGAGAAATATTGTTTATAGGCTTCAAAAAAAAAAAAATCACTCGCATTGCCACATTTTTCATCGCTTGCTATGAAACGTCCACAAACATTACAAAAATGCTCCATTTTACATTTTGGTTCCGACATTTTTAATACAATATATATTATACAATGTATACCGATGCACTTAACTTAAATCACTCACAAAATGAAATAAGTTCCAAAAAAATTAATAGCGAATTTTATCACGACCGAGCGAAAATTAAAAGACATCAGCTTCGGCTGTTTCGAGTCTTACCTGAATCTTCATTTTTGAAATTAGTTCGCTTGTACGATATAAAAATAATCGCTACCTGTGCTTGAAAACAAAAAAGTTGTTTTACTAATTCCTAATTCTTGGAACTTCCCTTTTTAATTACTCCTACCTAAATCGCTATTTATTTAATGGTTTTGGGATTTTTAACGCAAATTATCGACTAAGACCATTTTCTTTTCAAATAAAATTTATTGAAGAAACTGAGAAGCATATTATAGATCAAACAGAAAGCAAAAAGACTTAGTTTTGTAGAAAATATTTTCAAATAGCATGAAAAAAAATAATTTTTCCAACATTTTGCTTCATAAGCACCACAAAAATTTTCTAAATAATTTTTTTTTTAAATTTTAATTGTTGCACAGGTCTCTAGCAATAATTTAGCTTTTACAGATTGAAAAAATATCAATTGGTCGACGAGTTATAGCCAAAAAACAATATAAGCAATATGCTGAAAATCGGCATTTGACTGCAAAGTTCGAAGGTCGATTAAAAAAAAAATTCGAACTAACATAAACAAACGCCGCGATACGGCTCTTCTAATTTAGCCTCTATTTTCACCCCTCACTCTCAGAATCGACCTAACTTTTGCTAACCTGAATTTGTTCCACAGTGTAATGGGAAACCTTCCTCCTAGCCGTGTTGTATATCATCCATTCACGCACTCAGGTGTTGATTATGCTGGTCCAATACAAATGAGGTTTTCACGAAGTAGAGGACAAAAATCTTACAAGGGTTACATCGCAGTTTTCGTATGTATGGCAACAAAAGCAATTCACCTGGAAGCAGTGAGTGATTTAACAACAGAGGCGTTTCTAGCAGCATTGAGAAGATTCTTTGCAATAAGAGGCAAAATGCTTATACTCCGATAACAGTACACAATTTGTTGGTACGGCACGCAAGTTAGATGAAGATTTTAAACGTGCTATAAAAAATAATCACATAGTTGGTGAGGCGCTGGAATCAGAAAAGATGCAATGGTATTTTATCCCGCAGCAAGCCCCCACTTTGGTGGAATTTGGGAGGCTGGTGTAAAATCTGTCAAGCATCAGAAATTGAAAAAAAAACAACCAACAAGAACAAACACGATATAACTTATTACATCGAAAACAACAACATGTAGTTTTTTTTAAATATTTTTTTTCTCTGCTTCATAACAGCAAAACAACATACAACACAACCAACAACTTCATTTACAGCAGTCAAGCCTTGTTGTTATATTTTTCAACCACACAAAGGGCTTTTATGCTTCTGTAAGTGTCATTGTTGTTGGTATTTTTTTGATTTCCTCTTCCACAATTTATTTTTTTTTTAACATCGTACAAGTGGTGATGTATTCGTTTTGCTGTTGGTTATGTTAGTAATAAAGGTATAACACTGGTTACTTATTATCCGAATAACAGCAAAACGAGTACTTGTCACTTGTACTATTGTTTTTGTTTTGGAATATTGACTTTTATTAATTTTGTAATGTCAGGCAAATTCAGAATAGACTTCTGTAACATACGTGGACTGCGGACAAATTTTTTCTCTGTATATGCCCACACTCGCTTCCATCGGCCGGATATTTTCGCCTTATGTGAGACCCAGGTGAGTGAGGATGCTGATCCACAGGATTTTCACATACCTGGTTATCACCTTCTATCCCTTTTTTACTTTTCATAGGGGCCTTGCAATGTACATTCGCGACAATGTTGTGTACCAGTTTCAGCAACATCTGAACTGTAATGATGCAGAAGTTCAAAATCAGGTCACAGATTTTGCATTTCGGGTTTCTATTCAGAAGCCCAAACATAGAAAGGGAGCATACCTATAATGGCTTCGATGCCCTTTCTGAATCTATAACTAAAATATTAGAAAGTTGCCCGAATAGAGAAATCGTAGTTGCCGGCGATTTCAATATTCATAACTCTTCTTGGCTTCACCATTCGAGTCAAACAACTCCCGAAGGCCGTTACGTTGAGCTTTTCGCCGCGCATAACCACTTAGCGCAACCAGTGAATGAACCAACGCACATTCCATGCATTGAAGGGCAAAGCCAAAATATTCTCGACCTTTTTCTAACTTCACACCCTGACAAGTATGAAGTGAAAATTCTTGCACCTCTCGGTAATTCGGATCACTGCACCATTTCCGCATCTTTTTCGTACTCTGTACTTCATAGTGTTTCAACACCAGCTACGAAACGCTCAGTTTTTATTTACGAAAAGGCTCGTTGGGCCGAGTTCAACGATTTCTTCAAGCATTTCAACTGGAAAATTTTTTTCCTGGACAATAATATTGACGCTGCAGCCATAATGGTGGAGAAAATAATTGTGCTTGGTATGAAATTATTCATTCCATCAAAGTACATTTCGGCTAAACCTAATCAAAAATCTTGGTTTAACCAGACTTGCAGAGATGCAGTCAGATCCAGAGAGGAAGCATTCAGACTTTGGCGTGAAAATAAAAATTCCGTCACTGAACAGGCGAGAAACGAATGTGCTAAAGTACTGAGGCGTGAAAAGTTTCTTCACGATCAGCGTCTTCGTGCTAAAGTTCTTTCTGCTCGTCGGGGCAGCAAGAGCTTTTGGTCATTTGTTAAAAGAGTAAAGAATAATGCTAGTTCTGCAATCCCAACTCTTAAAATGAATGACCAAATATTCACTGACCCGGTTGAAAAGGCTAACCTTTTAGCTGAACTTTTTGCAAAAAATTAATTTTTGCCCGATAGCGATCAACCACTGCCCGAACTCGAAAGAGTATCTTGTACTATGCCTAAAATATTCTTCCGAACACGGTTCTTTCGGATTAATAAGTCTCCGGGATCGGATGGTATACCAGCACTGGTGCTGAAACAGTGCTCTTCGACGCTAGCCAGTCCATTGGCCAACCTTTTCAGCCTTTCGTACCGTGCGGGAGTCTTTCCCTCTAGCTGGAAGGTTGCTAATGTCCAACCAATCCCTAAAAAGGATGCGGCTAATAACCTTGAATATTACCGTCCAATTCCAATCTGCTCTGCACTCTCAAAGGTGATGGAGAGCATGATCAATTTCCATCTTGTGAACTACCTAGAGGCCAACTCACTTATTAATGATCGTCAGTATGGCTTCCGTAGAAATCGTTCCACGGGAGACCTGTTAGCTCTACTTTCTGAGCGCTGGAGTCGATCCATTCGCAATTTTGGCGAAAGTAAAGAGGTTGCTCTAGATATTTCCAAGGCATTCGATCGTGTGTGGCACGGTGCACTGATATCTATGTTTATTGCATTTGGGGTCGGTAATGACTTCTCTCGATTTATATCGAGTTTTCTCAGAGATCGAACAATACGTGTTGTTATTGATGGGGTCTCATCCAATGAGTTTCAGCTTAATTCAGGGATACCCCAAGGTTCCATTCTTTCTCCTTCTCTTTTCCTTATCTTTCTGAACGACCTTTTTGGTCAAACTTTTACCTCTATATACTCTTTCGCAGATGACAGCAGCATTTGTCATTCATTTTCCTTTAATTGTAGACCAAGCCTCTTAGAGGTTGCGGGCAAAAGGCGGACAATGAATGACACACTCAATCAAGACCTGAAAACAATCTCCGAGTGGGGTAAAGCGAATAGGGTTGATTTTAATGCGCTGAAGACTCAATGTTGTATGTTGACCCATAGGGCCATGGATTCAACAATGTCATCTGTATATAAGGGTGGTATAGGTATTGAGGAGTCGGATACTCTTGATGTTCTAGGCATGAGAATTCAATGTGATGTTCGTTGGAACGAGCATGTTTTTCAAGTGTCGAAAGAAGCATTCAAGTGTCTTGGTTTTCTAAAACGGTGCAAAAATTACTTCACTTCTTCTGATCTCCTTAAAATCTTTACCACTTACATCCGACCGAAAATGGAATACAACACCCATATTTGGGCAGGAGCTTCGAAGTCTATTTTGGAGCTACTGGACCCTGTGCAAAGGAGGGCGTTGATGCTCATCAATGACAGTAGGGTATCCAATTCTATTGACTCATTGGAACATCGTCGGAATGTGGGTTGTGTATCACTGTTCTATAGATACTACCGTGGGAAATGTTCTTCTGAGATTAGCGAACTTATTCCAAGTGCCCGAGTTTCGGTTACTCTACCCGCTTCTCTAGTAGATCACATCCGTTTGTAGTTTATTGTCCAGTTGACCGCACAACGCATTACAGAGAGAATTCGTTTATCAGTCGAACTAGTCGTATGTGGAATAAACTCCCCGCAAAGGTATTTCCTGACAGTTATAATCTAATAAAATTTAAGTCAAATATCCACAAACACTACTCCGTCTTTCCTCCTTCCCATAACCTATTTTCCTGATATCAACACAATGCAGTGCATCTGTAGGGGGCATCCCCTGAGTGTTAGTTAATAAATAAAAATAAAAAAATGAAGTTCTAGTAGACGAAGCTGAAAAAATTCAAATGCAGATAATTGGGTTGCTTATTGATATTAATTATGGAAAAATTATTTCTAATTTAATTCGTCCAAGTAAGCTGCAGGAGGAAATTTTAAAGAAAAAAGAACACCTCTCAGACAGAATTAAGATTGCCAGGAAAATCAAAGGATGTTGTACTTCAGGCTATATACCGCCTAATGACTGCAAGAGGGGTTTTCTGAGATGGAACGTTAGTTATTGATTCCACTGTTGGAACGAATTTCGTCTGATATGTTTAACATCATACCACTACCTATCTTGAAAGATGGACTAACTATGGTGGCAGTATTGAAGCAGCAACTGATGGTTTATAATTATGAATTGGATTCATACCATCTAATAACCCAGCCTATACTAAACCAGAGCCAACGAGCTGCGGCAAATGAGTATTTGTGCGAAGGAAACTGGGCATGGGAAGATGCCAATGACAACTCTTGTGAGCTAGCAACACTAAAACCTAGCAACTTATACAATTGTTTGTTTATTCAGATTAAAACAAAAAATATTTGGCTAGAGTTATACCAAAGAAGCAGTTGGCTTTTTATAATATTCTCACCAGCAACACCTCACATTCTATGTAAAAAAACGCAAAATATAGTTAAATTGCCTCCCCAAGAAAATTTAACGTTACCCGCAGATTATACAGCTCGTATTGGACGTACCACGTTATCATCACCACAAGATGTCAGATCGGAGCAATAATAAAAAGAAAGTTGTAGATATTAGGTTTAATGCTCCCCGGCAGAATGTTCAAATATGAACATGATTTTTAGTATAAGGTTTAAAAAATTATTATGAAAATAACAGCTTGGTGTATTCATTGCAATGTAATAAATTGACATATGGAAAAACACTTATCTTCTGTGTGTACTTAGGTTGTATGGTTTAGGTAGACACTCATTAAAACAGCGTCATAAATGGACAATGGGCAGAAAATGCGAATTTCCCACACATTAAAGAAGTTTCACAAGAAGATACGAACTTCCCACACACTGAGAAGGTCGCACAAGAAGATAAGAAATTAGTTCTAGAATAGTTATAAGATTTATGTATGTAGTACTTTAGAATAATTTTAAAAATAAAGAATCAGTATTTTACAACTACTCTAAATTAAAAGACGTGTTTCTTTTACATAAGTTCACGTAGTTTTAAACAATATCCAATACTTTATTATTCCTCATTTCGTATTTCCTTCTAATAATGACATAGTTGACCGCTATTTCACATGAATATCTCTTTATAAAACCAGATTGATACTTTGACAGTGTTAATTGGTCGGTATTCCTCACATTTGATAGTATTTTTTACTTTTTCTATGGGTGCAATCACCGATTCCTTCCAGTTGTTAGGGAAAACTCCATTTCTAAGCAACTTATTTATAATATTGAGCATAATATTGCCTATTATCAAAGATTATTTTATTTAAAATTTTATTGTAGTCTGGTTTGTTTTTCATATTTTTACATATAATTTTTAGTTCTTGTAAAGATATTACACGAAATTTTAATTTTGAGTCTATCACAGATATATTATTGTTATATTGCACATTTTCACACTCCCTTAATACTATTTACAAAATAATTATTAAAATTTTCGGATATTTCAAAATTGTCGTTATACTCTATTTGCTGAAATATCGCAGTTTATATTACATTTCTGGGTTTTCATAGTACTAGTTCTAGTATTTTGCCCCACATTTCTTTCTGCTTATGTGTATTGGTTATTTTATTATTTATATAATTATTTTTTTCGTTTTCAATCTTAATTTTATATGTATTTCTTATTAATTTATAACTATTCCATGCAGCAGTGGTGTTTTCAATAATTGCCTTTTGGTATTTAAGAACTTTCTCTCTTTTCATTATTCTGAGTTCGTTATTAAACCATTTGTTATTGTTGTTTTCATTTATTTTCCTTTTAATTCTTAATTTTTTACTATATTTTCTAAACAGGTATCAAAATTGTAGACATAACCATTCACCATTTATTTCATTACATTGTAGTATTGCACTTAGTTCATTATTGAAATTATTTTTATTATAGTTTGTGTTTGCCGGTCTCTACTAATAAAAATATCAAGTGCAGAAAAAACAAAATCGGAATTAAACAAAAAAGTGGATCCAATTAATTTTATAAGGGGAAATATTTTGAAACATCCGGCATCACTATGTTATTTGACAATGTTTTCGCGTATGACATTTTTGTTTTCACATTTGTATCTTCGACCGTTCTTTTTATTTCATTTCACATTGTCATATTATTTTTATACCCTATACCAGTGTGTGGTCAGGGTACAATGAATCAGAATCACTCTCTGATCGACTCAGAATCACTTTATGAGTCGATTTAGCGATGTCCGTCCGTCTGTCTGTGTGTCCATGTAAACCTTGTAATCAAACTACAGGTCGCAAATATGAATATATTTTGATGAAATTTAGGATATGAGCTTCTACCTGCCATAGGGTGAACCCTATTGCAATTGGTGAAAATTGGTTCATATTCAGAACTATTCCCCATACTAATGACCTCTATGAGATCGACTTAAATTGCCATAATAGCCTAATTATCATATAGATATCGTTCAAATTGGGTTTGTGTATGTAATTACATCCATTTATCAGTAGTCCAAAACTCAAACCTATAGGACAATTCTTAGTCATAGGCCCCATATAAAGCTGCTTCGCGATCTTCACTTTTTTTATAATTTATTTATATTTCAAGTACAATATATTTCAAAATTAAGTTGGTCGTAGCCCCTGAAAGGCATTATTGAGACAAGTTGGCAATATAGTCAAATGTACAATTTATAATTCATATTATTATGTGCACATAATCAATACAAAAAAAATAAAATAACTTTAACTTACAAAAGAAGCGTTTCTATGTTTTCAAATAAGTATTTTCTAAGATTTGTTTGAAAAAGTAAAATTCTATTCGTTGTTCTTAGACTCATTGGTATTTTATTATACTCATAACCACCCATATATTCAATACGTTGCTTAGTTGTTTCGAGTCTGCAGCTTGCTGTTCTCAGATTTTGTTGATTTCTTGTGTTAAAAGTTGATTGATTTTTTTTTTTTTTTTTATTTTATTTATTAGTATTAAAAATACTTTAAATATTCAAAAACATTACATAAATTCATATTACATTAGTTATAAGTTCTATATAAATAAATTGTATCTTACTACATTTGTACATTTTTTTCTAAATACATTGTAATTTCTTTCAAGTTTCATATTGTTTGGTAAATCATTGAATAGTTTGAAGCCTTTATAAAAAAGGGATCTTTGCATATGTGTTGTCATGACCCTTTGGATTCGAAAATCTTCAGTATTTCTTAGTGCATACGGTTGTACTTCTCCAACATATTTAATTTGATCGCATAGGTATTCTGGGGCATCACCTTGTTTCATTTTTTTAATAAAAATTAAAGTGTTGAATTTCAGTCTTTGATTTATATTTAACCATTTTAGTTCTCTAAGCATTTCGTTGATGTGTTTATATCGATTGCATTTTAGTATAACCCTCATTGCTTTGTTTTGTAGTTTTTGCATTCTTTCTACCTGACTATCATTACAGCAAGTATATATTATTGTCGATCCGTATTCAAAATGTGGTTTAATTATTGTATTATAAATATTTATTGCAGTTGTTTTTGATATTTTATTTCGTATTCTTTTAAAAAATCCGATTTTTTTCCCGATTTTTTTACAAGTATAGTCTATGTGTTCTTTAAATTTTAAGTCTTTATCTATTATAAATCCGAGATATTTTATGTGTTCAACCTTTTCTATTATTTTATCGTTAATTTTAAATATTGCTTCAGTGTTCATATTTATTTCAATTATTTTTGTTTTATTTTCGTTTAGTTTTAGTTTATTCATTTTTAACCAGGTATTAATTTTATTGATGTCATGGTACATATTTGCTCTGCAACTTTCATCATCATCTAATTCCGTGTATATTAATGTATCATCTGCGTATAGGACCATTTCACTTCTATCTAATACCTTTGGCATATCATTAATATATATAATAAATAAGAGAGCTCCCAAAATTGAGCCTTGTGGTACACCGAAATCATTTTCAATTTCAATTGACAAAACATTATTAACTTTAGTTATTTGCTTCCTATTTTTCAAATACGACTCGAACCAATTTAATTCCGTACCTTGTATTCCATACATATAGAGTTTTTTCACTATAATTTGCCTGTCGATTGTTTCAAAGGCTCGTTTAAAATCTAAAAAAATTGCCATCACTTTTTTTGTTTTTTCTATATTTTTCCATTTACTTATTACATAATTTACAGTCGTTTCACATGAGTATTTTTTACGGAATCCTGATTGGTACTTTGACAATATAGAGTTTTCTTCAATATATTTTTCTAATTGTTCTTTGACAACTTTTTCCAAAATTTTTTCACAGGTTTTTAATGTGTTTATTGGCCGGTATTCTTCGCATTTATTTGTTTTTGTCACTTTTTCAATTGGTGTTATCATAGTTACTTTCCAATTTTCAGGGAATTCACCTGTCTCTAGCGATTTATTTATAATTTTTAATATTGATTCTCCTGTTACGTTCCAGTTATCAAGAATGATTTTATTAGATATTTTATCACAGTCAGTTTTATTTTTCATATGTATAATTATATTCTTAAGTTCTAAAATGTTTATTGCACAGAATTTGAATTGTTGGTTTATCACAGTTATTTGGTTTTCATATTGCTCATATTCTATGGAATCTCTTATTAATTTAATACTATCTACAAAATAATTATTGAATTGACTAGCAATTTCTATATTATCCTTATATTCTACTTGGTTAAATATCACAGTTTTTATCACATTATGGTTTTTTTTAATTACTAGATCTTTGATCTCTCTCCACATTTGTTTTTGATCACCCGCATTGTTAATTTTATTATTAATGTATTTATTTTTTTCGTTTTCGATTTTCACTTTATATAAATTTCTTATTGTTTTGTAATTGGTCCATGCCTGATTTGTATTTTTCAATTTTGCTGTTTGGTATTTAATTATTTTGTCCTTTTTCATTAAACGTAATTCACTATTAAACCACCGATTTATATTGCTTTTTTCCCGTATAATTCTCTTATTAGTAAATTGTTGTATAGTTTCTTTAAAGCAATTATCAAATAAAGTTACATTTTCATTAATGTTTTCATTTTCATTGTATCCCATATTTTTACTTAACTCTGTATTAAATGTCTCTTTGTTGTACTTAAAAATTTCTAATTCTTGGTTGTCTATGTTGGTATAATTATTTTTTTCAGTTTTAATTAAAATATTTATCATTTCATGATCCGCTATTTTATTTGTATTGCTGTTGTTTACTGATATATTACAATTATTTGTTATAACAAAGTTCTAGAATTTTTTGCTATTCTAGTATATTCACTAACTAATTGCCTAAGACCATTATCATTTAGTATACATTCAAGTTGATTTTTATGTGTCGAATTTTTAGACCAATCAGTATTAAAATCTCCTGTTATTAAAATATCACAGTTATAATCACTTATTTCATCTAAAACTTCTTCAAAACTTTTACAAAACTCCGACTCTCCATAACTAGGCGATCTGTATATTGCAGCAATTATTATTTGATTGTCTTCACATGTGGCTTTACATACTAACATCCAGTATTTAGCACCTTCTATCTTTTCAATAATTTTAGTTAGTTTCCATATCTTTTTAAAATAAATAATGACTCCACCAGTTCTTGTAGAAGTAGAAAACGATAAAATATGATCATATCCTTGTAATATAATTTCATTTTCTTCTATGTCTTTTGTAATGTGGGTCTCCGAAAGTATAAATAAGTCCGGGTTTTCATTCGATGCAATGACTTCCACTTGATTATAATTATTTACCAATCCTTGTACATTTGTGTATAGAGCACGTATATTCTTTGATTGTTAAACTGATAAGCCAATTTTTCTCATTTTTAAATTCAATTAATTCTGATAAACGGGGCATTCTCTACTGTTTGTAAAATGGTTTTCATCTAAATCCATATTTAGTTTATTGTTCATTTTCATGCAATTTATACATTTCATTATCTGCTCCGTATTTTTGCATTCTTTTGTTTTATGTTGTCCATGACATCTCAAGCACATTTCCTGATTTTTGCATTCTTTTGCGATATGGTTATAGCCTCTACATTTAAGGCACTGCGTTACATCTGTTCCATCGTATACTCTACATCTTTCCCATCCTATATTTACTTTCCTTGCTTCTATCATTTTCGTATATGTTTCGTTATCAACTGCCATTTTTACATTATATATTGTTTTATTATTTCTTTTGATTTGATATTTTTCTATTATTTTGAGTTCTGCATTAGAGATGCTTGGGTTCTGCTTTTTTAGTTTCTCAATTATTTCCTCCTCTTCATGTACAAAAGTCATATCCGTAATTTTAACTCTTAGCTCAATTCCGAACAAAGTTGATGGTATGATAACCAATATTTTGTATCGATTTAAATACATACAATAACAGTTAATATTCGTATAAACCATGGATTGCAAACATCCCTGTAAAGGGATACTGTTGAGTAGGTTACAGGTAAATTATATACTATTTTTAAAGCCTTTTTTTGCATACATTGTAGTGTTTTTAAAACAGTAGTATTTTTATATCCATATACTATCGCCATATAATTCAAATGGCTTTGTATTAGAGCTTGGTATAAAAGCAGCTTTGTCTTTTCATTAAGTTTGTACTTCATTTTATACAATATTCCAATGGCTGGAGAAATTTTCCTTTTGATTTCACATATATGGGAGTCCCAAGCGAGATTACTTTGCAAAGTTAGTCCTAAATACTTAACAGTTTGTGTTTCATAAATTGGTTTGCCATCAAACTATCAAAAAACAAAAATATTGCACAGATTCTTTTCAAATTTGGTATGTATGTGTTTTTGTAAAATATAAGAGACTTTACCAAATATGGTCGGGATCGGTCTATTTTTCGACTTAGTTCCCATATAGATATAGCTTCGATATGAACTTTTTCATAACCGAAAGCAAAAAAATTAATAAAAAAAAGCCACTCAAATTTGGTTTATGCTTATTTTCTATATCCAATTATTTGGACCTAAGAGATAGGGTCTCTAAACCCATGGTATAGGGTATGGTATAGTCGGTCGAAACCGACTATAATTTTCTTATTTGTTTTTTATTTACTTTTACGGAGCTTTGATATTTTGCTTGTTTATTCTCTCAGAGTTGCCAATATGATTATTTTTATATAGTAAACTTAAAATGTAAGAATATAATAGGACTTAACTATTAACATAAGTTTAGTAAAAATTTAAAAAATTCTAACAACTGATGGTATTATTGATGAAAATTCTGATATATTTGAAGGTCTTGGTTTAATAGAAAATGAATGTAATATATTATTAAAACCTGATGTAAAAAGTTACTGAATATTGCGGATGCGTTGTCTAGGTGTCATTTAAAAGAAAATGTCTGGTTGAATTTGATAATGATGTGGCATTACATTGTAACTTTTTAAAAATACATGTAGATATTCCATTTTCAAACGTAAAGGACATAAGACAACAACTCAAAACCGATCAAACATGCCAAAAAAATTATACAGTATATAAAAAACAAGTGCACATAGAATCGAAAATTGATTTAGAGAGAAGTCAACCCATATTTTAAAGTTAAAAATGATTTAACAATTTTAGATGGTTTAGTTTTTAAATATAATAAAAAAACATTATTTATTTAATTGACTATTATACAAAATATTTTGAAATTGAATTATTAAACAATGGATGCTCGAGTGATATAGTAAAAATCAAATCCATTTTTGCAAGGACCGTAACTACTCAAATTTATATTGCTGACAATGGGCCACAGTACATTTCCAAGGAATTTAAAAAATTTTGTGATGAATGGGGCATTGAAAAAGAGACCTTTAGTCCATACTTACCACGATCTATGAAGCCAGAAAGATCAATTCAAACTATTCAAAAATGTTGTATAAATGCCGAGCGATTGGGCGGATTCATATTTTGGTCTTTTGCTATTAAGAATAGCGCCTAAAAATAATATGCCAAGCCCAGTGGAATTATAGATGTCTAGAAATATAAGAAAAAAACTGCCCTCTATTTCAAAAAATTTTCAACCTAAGTTGGTAGATAGAAAACACTACGAGAATAAACTAAAATCTCGAACAATGAAATCTGCTTATTATTATAATAGAAATGCTCAAAATCGAAAAACAGTCAGAAAAGGTGACGGTGTGATGTTCAGGAAAATAATGATTCCTTCTGGGGGTTGTTATGTAATTCGATTCGAATAAAAAAATTTACGTATTCGTACAATTTGTACTTTGTAGTACGCTTTCGTACTATTATTTCCATTTCAATTTTCGAAAAGAAATTCCTTTCGAAAATATTTTCGTTTCGAATCGAATTACATAATAATAACCCCGAAGCAATGTGAGGAGCCTAGATCTTTTCTCGTAGGGATAATGAAGGTGTAGTGTATAAAAAGCATGAACAACATATTTCTTTAAGACCTAAGCCCTTAATTAGCCCTGAATCTGTAGCGACAAATGAAAATGTTAATAACCAAGAACTTACAGTATTATCGAAAATTTTAACTTAAGTATTGAATTAAAACATTTAAAAAAAATTAAGATGTATTGTTGACAACATTGTTAATATATGTATATTTAGAGTATGAAACACCGTGTATTAGAGATAAGTTATCTTATAACACTGTTGTAATGAGTGGTAATAAATAAAGTGTTATATATTACAAATCTAACAAACACCATCTTGAATCCCTTAATTCCCTTAAAACAAGGTCTACATTTTATATAATTACATGCATACAGGCGAATTTACATCATACTAATAATCAAATGGTGATAATCATGACTGTAATCAAAAAAAAAACTAGGTATATAACATAAATCAGGTAGGTGATTTATCATCATAGTAATGAAGCGCCTAGATTTTTCTAAATAAATATTTTAACTATCTTCAACTTTCAGAATACAACCATAGACCCCAAATGGCGGTAGATGTTGTCATAGCAAAAATTTACTATTTATAATTGGTTGTGATGTAAATGCGACTTTGAATCAGGGACGTATAAAAGATAAAATTATATAAAAAATAAAATTACTTTCAATAATAGTTATTGGCAACCATAAACATTTTTTTGGTTGTTATATTATTCATGACAAAAAAAATATTTCTCATTAAAGGTGCTATTACATGATGTGTATTTTACATATGTACTGTCAAATTTTCCCACAACAAAAGTTGTACACATCGTGTGATACATATGAAACATTGTTTATGTACAATACATGAGGAAAGTCACAAGTACATTTTTCAATTAGAACAGGTTCTATTTTTGCATGACAAACATATGAAAATACAACACTGCTTGTGGCGAAAGAAAAACAGAGTAAATTTTAAAGATTAATATTGAAAGAAAAATAAATTGTGTAGTATTAATTAACAATTAAAAAATATATAACTTTTTTTTTAACAATAAATTTTTGTAAATTCACAAATTAAATCAGCTGTTGTTTATATTTAGAGGTTATGTCATACGGATGTACATATGCACGTGTGATAGCAAAAATTATGAATCGTATGTAAAAGACAATTTTGACAGACATGAGGAATTTCATATGGATAAAAAAGTGACAGTACAAATGTAAAAAACATTTCGTGTAATAGCACCTTAATATTGGTTACGGTGACCAAAATACTATATTTCTTACGATAATGCTTAAAAATTCCCTAAAATAGATAAAGCGAATTTTTACGTACTTTTCTTTCGAAAGAAAAAAAATAATTATTTTCCGACCCTGCTTTGAATAACTCAATAAAAGTATAGGTTTAAGATCTGATTGTCTTATCCGCTTATATTAATAGAGTTTCAGATGATTCCCATTATCAGATTACCACCATTCATATAAGATTTTATATTGCAAGTAACTTTCCCTCACCCATCTCTCGCAAGAATACTTACAGTTGGCATTACACCATTTTGTTGAAAAATCCCAGTGATAAAAAAATACTTTTCTTGATATTGAGGGTCTTTCAAAATACGAGATAGGTTTCCCCTCAAATTAGGGAGGTAGAGTCTGTTGCATTGGTTGCTCACCAAAAATTAGCAACGCATCTGACCTATTGGTGGCTTGATTGTGATTTTTTAAGACGGTTATCGCAATATCCGCTTGATATAAAGATCAAGAACATACATATATGTATATTTCGTTGGGTCATGATTTTTGTTATATAATTATTACAAATGGAATGAACATTTTTATATACCATCTTATTTCAATTCAAAAATGGTTGTTTTTCTTTCGAAAACCGACATAATTATTAACATTCAATTCAATTCAATTTTTTAGGGAAACAAGTTCCCTAGTAACACTGGTACATAACACCATATTTTTTCTAGTACTTAAGGAAATATTTGCTGAGAAAAAATACTCCACATACCTCTGCAATGCAGTAAAGTTTCTGAAGAAGGACTTCTTTTTTGTCTAGTGACAAACGTGGTATAAAGTTACTGCGTTTCGAAAACATATAAAGTAAATTTAATACAGCCAAAACAATATCCATATTTTCAGATGATAAAAGAGCTGTTAGATGTTCAATGGAATTGTAGAGATGGCGGGAAAACGAATGTTCAATTAGAATCGTTGTGAAATTTAGAATAGATAGTAGTAACTGAATATCCTGCAAAAAAAGGGGGACATGAAATATAATTTAAATTAAATTTATATTGCGAACTTTAATTTTATTCAAACCTGAAATGAAGCTTCTACGTCGCACTGTAAGACAAATTCATTTCCGTCCACATATTTTGCTCCTTCTTCTAAAATACTGTCAAACCTATCAAGAATCTCAATCCAGTGATACAATTCACACTTCCCATATACCCATGTTTGCAAATCTTTCAGAAAATTAAAAATTTCTAAACGAGATTTGCATTTTGAAATTTGAAGTATTAAATGCCGGCACTCTGGCGTCAACTCAGAGGAGCATTTTTTAACTTTAGTTTTGTCTATTTTCATTATGTCGTTTTATAAACATTACTTCTAAAATAACTTTTGTCAATTCAACTATTTTTTTAAATTTTCAAGGCCCACATTTTTCTTCAAACAAAAGTATTCTTTGAAATGTTTTTTTAGATGTACGCATGAATGATGTTTGTTTATTTGTGGAAAAATGTTACCATATGATTTTAAAAATTATGCAATAAAAAATATCCAATCAGGAAAATTAATTACAGAGATACCAAGTCATGCTGCAGATAACACCTCTGTTTTAAGGTAAGTGCTGCCAACTTTTCACGACACGAGAAATAGCGTGTAGCGACGTCAGAAGCTACGGTGTTCGGTCAATGTTTTTGACTTATTGGAATAATGGGGAACGACCATTAATTTTTAATAGTATTGATAGGTTTTCATTTTCAAATGTTTTATATTTTGATAAAATTTTATGTTGAATGGATTCTGAAATTGCGATTAGAACACCACCACCAATACTACTACGATCTTCTCTGTAGATATTATGTTTTCCAAATTTAAATTTATGTTTTTTGTTTAGAAAAGTTTCAGTTATTTATTAATATAACTTTTTCTCTTCGTATAAACAGTTCTAGTTGAGAAACAGCTGATTCTGTTGTCATGCCTGGAGCATTTTACGGTGACTACTTTTAGGGGAGTTATAAAACATGTTTGACCATCGTACATAGTACTTTTAATTTGTCATACTTATTTTGACACTTCAAGTGCATCAATTAGATTTCAAAGGTTATCATTTCAAATGTTGTCTTCTTTTTCGTTGTTTTTATTACAATCTTATATTTTTATTACATCAGAAAAATTACTACCTCGTTAGAATTGATTAAATATTAGCAGTAAATTGCCGTTATTTGGCAACACTGCTTGTGGAGAAAGAAATTAAGGTGCTATTACACGATGTGTTTTTTACATATGTACTGTCACTTTTTTTATCCATATGAAATTCCTCATGTCTGTCAAAATTGTCTTTTACATACGATTCGTAATTTTTGCTATCACACGTGCATATGTATTTCCGTATGACATAACCTCTAAATGTAAACAACAGCTGATTTAATTTGTGAATTTACAAAAATTTATTGTTAAAAAAAATTATATATTTATTAATTGTTAATTAATATTAAACAATTTATTTTTCTTTCAATATTAATCTTTATAATTTACTCTGTTTTTCTTTCGCCACTAGTAGTGTTGTATTTTCATATGTTTGTCATGCAAAAATAGAACCTGTTCTAATTGAAAAATGTACATGTGACTTTCCTCATGCATTGTACATAAACAATGTTTCATATGTATCACACGATGTGTAGAACTTGTGTTGTGGGAAAATTTGACAGTACATATGTAAAAAACACATCATGTAATAGCACCTTAAAAGTGTGACTATACAATATGTATTTTCCATATGTAAAGTCAGTTTTACGGTCCATAAGTAATTCCGTGTGCATATCGAAATTGACGTTTTACATTCGATTCATAATTTGTGCGTTCAAACGTACACATGTAATTGCGCCTGACATAACATCTATTTGTTTGGTTTGTTCACAACAGCTCATTTTTTAATTTGTGCTACAAAATTAATTGTTAAAAATAAAGTTATATATTTTGTATAGTTTTTAATTATTAATTAATATTACAATTTATTTTTCTTTTAATATTAATCTTTAAAAAAAAAACAGAGTAAAACACACAAGGCAACTTTTGGTGTGCAATTTTTGAGTTTGTAGGAGAGAGGGGAAAGAAGACTGGTATTTGGTAAGGAGTTGCTTGTACTCGGCAACTCGTTTTGTTGTGCAATTCGTAATTATAAACACGAAGTTAGCTGCAGCTTATTATTTGACATTTCTTTTTATTCTTTGCTTCGCTGTGAAAAATTATTATTATTATTTAATTTATTTTATTATTTTTTTATTATTTCATTTTTCTTTGACTTCCATTTTTTCACTTTGGACCAATAATAAATTCTTTTTACACAAGCTAATAAAGTGAACTGTCAAAAATGTAAGAATTTGAAAGCAAAAGAAGACGAAAAGTTGCGGCAAAAAAATTTCTCTGTGTGAACATTTAGGCAACTTTAAAAGAGAATTGAAAAAAAGTTGCGCAACAAAAATTGCCTTGTGTGAACCAAGGCTTACGTGACAGTTGAGAAACAGCTGATATAACTTGGTGAAGCCAACTATTTCAGGTAGTCGAAAACCACTAAAAATAGTGTCAAAAACACTATGTTGGCATCACTGCATTTCATATGTCAAATATGACACATAATCTAAGATATTTAGTCGGGGGTCACACAAGGCAATTTTTATTGCGCAACTTTTTGGCAATTCTCTTTTGAAATTGCTTTTATGTCCACACACGACAATTTCTTCGGCAATTTTACTGTTTTGTTTTGTTTTTATTTTCTTATAATTTGACATTTGTGCTCTAGTCGTAAAGAACAATAATAAAATTAAATACATACATACATAAATTAATTTAATTGGTTTTGTTGAAAAATGAATTCAAAAGAAAAAAATTAAGTCCCGATTCCATTTAAAGGCCATTTTAATAAAGAAAACAATAATTACGAATTATTCACAACAAGAAGCGAAACACCGAATGAAAAGAAATGTCAAATATTCAACAAAAAAAAAAGCGAATGAGAGAATTGCTTGAAATTGCCGAGAACCGGCAATTATTTTTCCCTTTTTATTCCCCTCACCGCAAACATCTACAAACTCAAGAATTGCGCAACAAAAGTTGCCTTGTGTGAACTCCGACTTAGGAGTACATTTCGACAAACTATTAAAGTTCAATCGTCATGCTAGAATCATTCTTGATAAAGCACGTCGCATAAAAGGTTATTTGTAAAACTGTTCAATGGCAAATATTTACCAGAAAGGACAAAACTATTGATATACAAGACAAGTATAATACCAGTTCTTCTTTACGCCTTTCCTATCTGGTTCTCAATTTCACCGACCGTTATGAATGAATTTGAAATTTATGAAAGGAAAATTCTCAGGCTATGTATTAATAAACACTATGAAGAAGTAAACAAAAGATTTTTAAATGAATGCATTTATGATTTGGCAAACATTAAACATTTAATGAAACGTTTCATTGAATCTACGCTATCTAGACAATATCTTAATTCAAAATATATCAAGCGATCAAATCGATCTTAATTGGCTTAATACCAACTATTACTTACCTTAAGGTTATGAAGAACAGGAAGGCATGTGTTAACAGTCTAATACCATAATTTTACGTTTGCAAAATCCAAGGTGCCCACAGAGGTTGATTTACTATCTACCTATTTATTTATTTTTTTCACTAATTTTTTACTATCCTAATCTTCCATTTTGGTTACCTTCTTTGTCTTACTCAATTTTCTTATTATAATTTATTTTCTTTATTAGCATTAAGTATATTTTTTAATCACACCATTAATTAAACTCCAGAACACGTTGTGCCAGGAGCAAGCACTACGCCCACATCTTCCCTTACCCACCCACTAAAAATGACAAGCCTGTTACTGTATAACACAAATACAATTACAACAAAACATTATGGTTTTAAGTTTTCATTATAATCATATTGTATCTCTTGTATATTGTATGTTTTCTGAAAGTCTCGAATAAACTAAAAAAAGGGAAAATAAAGTTAAAATAAAATAATAACAAAAAGTTGAAAGAAAACAGTAATTGCTTATGAAAACTAAAAACCATAAAAAATGGATGACGAATAGTCTATTTTGTTGCAAATCAAACAGTTCTTGACATACGAGTATGTTTACAAAACTGTTGCTCATCCATATATCTTATATCGGCAAAAAATTTTCGGTAATCACTTGTGACCCAATCTTTGTTTATTGGGCGAACGCCCCATCGTCGTGTTCGTAGTTTCTTTTCCTTAAGCTTAACATAAATTTTGCACAAATTTAGAAAACAAACTAGAGCTTTTTAAGAAAAAAAGATACACTAAAGCTTACTTTTTAAACTCTTTCTTTTAACTCATACTCTCTGTCTGTCTGTCGTGGGGCAATCCCATTCCCCCTTATCCAATTGATCTGAAACTTGGCCCATAGTCTTGTTGTGACTACAGATTAATTTTGGGGTAGTCACGCATGGTCACGCACAGTCACGGAGTGATCTAAATGCATTTCCCCTCATCTGATCGATCTGAATCTTGGTCCATACACTCGCTGTGAAAAAAGATTAACTTTGGCTTAGTCACGCACAGTCACGCATGGTCATGCACAGCCACGGAGAGATTTAAAACGGATTTCCCCTCATCCAACCAATCTGAAACTTGGTCGATAGACTTGCTGTGAAAAAAGATTAACTTTGACATAGTCACGCACAGTAATGGAGAGAGAGTTTTAATAAAAACTTTGTTTATATTGGTTATATTATTATATCTCCTTTTTATTATTTACTTACAAAATGTAAAAACTTATGATTCATAACTGCATAAAAACTACTACTTTACGTTATCTTTTCGTAAGTTACCGTTACGCTTGGGTGCCCCTTAAGTCCTGGTTCACACTATGAAATATTTCTTTCTAAAAGTCTTAGTTTATAGGTGAGAGGGGAGAGGAGAATTGTGTTTTTAATTTGTAATGGTCAAATGAAGTTATTTTACGTTTTCTTTCATTTTTATTTTTGCTCGTGATTGCGACAGAAAAAATTTGTGTTAAAAAAGATAATTGTAATAAATTACAGTTAATTTGAATTAAATAAAACTTAAATTAAAAAAATTTAAAAGAAAAAATAAAATCAATCAACAAAAAGCAATTTAAATTCAAATATAAAAAAAAAGTTTTTCTTAAAGTAAATGAAAAAAAACTTTGAATTTCAATACAGAAAATTCAGTGTAAAGATGGGGATGAAAGTAAAGAGCGATAAAAACAGTTTTACATAGAAAAATTTCATTGTGTGAACGGTGATTTAGACACTTTCTCGAAATTTATGATATAGGAAATCATCTATTATATTTATGATATAGGGAATCATATATGATATAGGGAATCATAGAAATTCTGTAAATGTCACTAAAAAAGACAATTGCTTGTTTGCAAATTACATTTGCATTTTTCCCACATTGTCGATCATCACGTTTTATTTTTTCTTAAATTTTTTGGTTCTTTTGTATTTAAAGTTAAATGCTTGGTTGCAACAACGCATTGCCACCTAATACGACGTAGCTCCCTTAATCAATAATTATCTCCGCAATGGAGGTTAGGGAGCTATTTGGTAATAATACATGCTGGTTATCACTTAAAACCAGCATGCAACGAGCTAGGTGCGGTAACCTAACTGAACGTTAAATTGACGGGCCACTTGTTGTTCCTGTTACTCTTTTAAAAAAATATTAAGAGCAGGTGCTTTTGCTTACTATTTTTAAATTTAAATAAAACTATGTTTCAACTATTTTGTATGCGGCTTGTTAGACCCCCTTTCCACAGGCAAATTTTAGTTTCGAAAATTTTTTTGCTTGTTTAACAATTTTTAAAAAAGAAAAACAATAGATTAATATAATGTACAAAGCTGATAAAAATAAGTTAGTTAAGGAAATTTTTTGGTTTAATTTTTTACTTTCCAGTTGTTATATATCACACTGAATGTTTATAAAGTTTAAATCCGTCAAGGTTTTTCCATGCGAAAGAAAAGTGGTAATTCAATTGTTAAATCAAATCGAAATAAGGTTGGCAACATTGTCGGTAGTTTAAAAACAAAAAAATATGTTTCACCCTATGTTTTTTGAATCACTTGCCTATTTAGTTGTAATTGTTATTCTAATCACGATTCTTGCAATAGAAAAGGCGATGTTTAATAATCACCAACATTTAGTTATTTAAGACGACAGTATTAAAAATAAAGTGTTAAAACAATGGGAGTCATTCAAATAATTGGAAAAACATTTTGGTCAACTGATATATGGTTGCCTCCTAATATAACATGGGAAGATATTGCTCCCGGTTCGCGCACGGACGTAAATCATGCTGATTATAAGGATCTGATTTGGCCACTACCATTAGCCCTTGTTATCATGTTGTTACGATATTCCCTAGAAAGGTAAATTATGAATGTTCTTTTAATATTGATAAGCATTATACATATATGTGTCTAAGTTTGAAGGTCAACATAACCTATTGTGGAAACGCCTTATTAGTGACTACGAATGATTCTAGAGTAGAACACACCAGGGTTGCACTAGAAACGTATAAACTAAAATATTTACCTCTCGACACCCTTGACAATAATGTCAAGTATCCTTATTGAATATTATCCTTAATTACAAAAGTTTGTTTTAATTTTCCGTGTTTCGGAAAGTTGAAAATGGAATACTCTTCATGGGAGGTTTCCTAATGCGTTCAAACTTGGACATGTATTAGGAGACTCAATCCTAATGGACCCGTATATTTTACTCTTTTTTAACTCATACTCTGTCTGTCAGTCTGTCTGTCATGGGGCAACCCCATTACCCCTCATCCAATTGATCTGAAACTTGGCCCATAGTCTTGCTGTGACTATATATTACTTTTGGGGTAGTCACGCACAATCACGTACAGTCAGTGATTTAAAACCCATTTTCCCTTATCCGATCGATCTGAAGCTAGATCGATAGACTTGCTGTGAAAAAAGATTAACTTTGACATAGTCATGCAAAGTTACGAACAGTCACAGAGAGATTCAAAACTCATATGCATAAGGAAAGAGTTTTAATAAAAAATTTGTTTTTATGGGTTAGATTATTTCTCTTATCGGCCCATATTCATATTTAAAATCAGCAGTCTATTATTCTTTGCGCCATGTAAGTCTCATTAATAAATAAACGGTTTTGCAGTCTTATTTAATGGTATATGAGTAAAGTGACCATATTTTTTTTACCTGAAAACGGGACATCGAATAATTCTGATGGGTTCGGTTATATGAAATGGAAATGCATAGATAATATAATATTTTATTTGGCCATAGTGAATGGCATTATTTATTTTACGTTACACTACAAAAAAATTGTTTATACATTGTTATATTTTTCAGAGGCACAAATTTGTTTCAAAATTTTAGGTGACGATTTCAGATATGTGTGAACTCTTGGCAGGATTTTTGATGTGTAAACATCTATACGCGCAGGGGGGTAAATTTCAAAAACAACGTAACATGTAAGCGTAACATGTGAGCGTAACATGTGAGTCGTAAGACAAAATTTGATTGTATTGGTGAAAAAATTTTGATATTATGATAACCTGTTGAAAATTAAAAATGAAAAATAAAAAAATGAGAAAAAAATGTGAAAAATAAAAAATTAAAAACAAAATGAAAAATAAAAAATGAAAAAAAAAATGAAAAATTAAAAATGAAAAACGAAAAATTAAAAATGAAAAATAAAAAATGAAAAATTAAAAATTAAAATTTAAAAATAAAAAATTAAAAATTAAAAATTAAAAATTAAAAATTAAAAATTAAAAATTAAAAATGAAACATGAAAAATAAAAAATAAATGAAAAATGAAAAACGAAAAATTAAAAATGAATAATGAAAAATAAAAAAATAAAAAATGAAAAATAAAAAAATGAAAAAATGAAAAATAAAAAATTAAATATGAAAAATGAAAAGCAAAAAATGAAAAATGAAAAATAAAAAATGAAAAAGGAAATACGAAAAAGAAAAAAAAAATTAAAAATGAAAAATTAAGAATAAAAATAAAAAATAAAAAATGAAAAATAAAAAATGAAAAATGAAAAATAAGAAATTAAAAATGAAAAATTAAAAATTAAAAAAAAAAAAATAGAAAGGAAAAATAAAAATAAAAAATGAATAATAAAAAATTAAAACTAAAGAATTAAAAATGAAAAATAAAAAATGAAACATGAAAAATAATAAATGAAAAATGAAAAACTAAAATTAAAAATGAATAATGAAAAATAAAAAATGAAAATTGAAAAATAAAAAATGAAAAATGAAAAAGAAAAATAAAAATTGGAAAATGAAAAATGAAGAAAAAAAATTAAAAATGAAAAATAAAAAATTAAAAATTGAAAATAAAAAATGAAAAATTAAAATTAAAAAATGAAAAATGAAAAATTAAAAATAAAAAATGAAAAATTAAAAAACAAATTAAAAATAAAAATGAAAAACGAAAAATTAAAAATAAAAAATAAAAAACGAAAAATTAAAAATTAACCGGTTAAAATAATAAATAATAATAAATATTATATTAACAGATCCCCTGCAGTCGATTGCTATAAGTGATACACTTTCTGTTTGATTTTAAGAAAGTGCTATAAAAAAATCTTTAATTACTAGATGTTTACACATCTCCCCTGCGATCGGACTCATATGATTTTTTTTTAATATTAACTTTAATAATTAACATAGCCTTAAGCACTGATACCCCTAATTGAGTTTTATCTTCGGTCCACAACTTGTTCATCAAAGAAAATACACGTTCAACCGGCGAATTTGTCCCAGGCAAACAGAAAATATATTCAACTATAATTTGAAAATTTGCATGGTTTAGGTAATTGCTTTTAAAATGTTTAAATACTTCCACCCAACGATTTTCCGTAAAAATATTTTGTTGATTCCATTTATCAATTTTCTTCGATGTTACGTATTTAGATACGAGTGGATATTCATCGAATACTTCCGCATATGTTCTTTTTCGATCAATATATCTATGTAACATCAAATGTACAAAATGTTTGCTTACTAAAATATACGGAAGTGGCAACATTGAACAGCTGATTTTAAATTACCTCTCAAAACAAAACAAAAAAAAAAATAAAACAAGTAAGAAAATTATATTATTATATATTATATACGATACCCTATACCATGCGTTTAGAGACCCTATCTCTTAGGCCCAACTAATTGGATATAGAAAGTAAGCATAAACCAATTTTGAGTGGCATTTTTATTAATTTTTTTGGCTGCAGATATGAAAAAGTTCATATCGGATGCTATGTCTATATGGGGACTCGGTCCAAAAATGGACCGATCCTGACCGTGGTTGGTAACGTCTCTTGCATTTTGCGAAAATATATACAAACAAAATTTGAGATGAATCAGTGCAATATTTTTGTTTTTGGTAGATTAAAGTGAAAATCGGGAAGCAGCTCTATATGGGGCCTATGACTAAGAGTTGTCCCATAGGGATCGTTTTTGGACTATTCATTAATTAATTTGACTAAGATCTATACGACAATTTGGATCTTATGTCAATTTATGTCGATTTTATAGGGGTCATTTGTATGGGGGCTAGGTCTGAACATGGACCGATTCTCACCAATTTCAATAGCGTTCATCCCATGGCCGATAGAAGCTTATATACCAAATTTCATCAAAATATATTCATATTTGCGACCTGCAGTTTGATTACAAGGTTTACATGGACACACAGACGAACGGACGGACGAACATTGTTAAATCAACTCAAAAATTGATTCTGATTCGATCGGTATAATTAAAGATGGGTCTAGGTCAAATATTTTTGGTTGTTACAAACAGCAGCACAAAGTCATTATACCCAAACCACATAGTGGTATAGGGTATAAAAAGTATTATTGTTAAAAAGCTATTAAATGCCTTTAAATTTTTTAATAGCAAATCCTGAAAAGGTTAAATTGCATTACAATAATTTTTTTTTTTTTTTTGGCAATTTATACATTACAAGTTTCTACAGCAGCTGAAGAATCCAAGGGAGGCGGACAAACAGAAAAAAGGTCTGAAATTTTTGAAAGTAGAGTAAAATTTTACAAAGTTTTGTGGTAATTATACGACTACATAAAATTAACGATAAATTTTGTTTCATCCCGTCAATTAAAATTTTTTAAAGTATTTTTAGTGTCTAAGCATCTGACTCAATACGATAAAATTGTTTAAAAAAAAATTTGGTACCGTGAGGATCGAAAAAGTACAATTTGTTTGTCTGCTTGGTACAATAATTGTGTGTTCACACATGAAAGTTTTCTTGCTGAAAGTCTTGAGTTTATTGGTGAGAAGGGAGAGTAGAATGGCAGTGGGTACATACTTTCATGTACTCTGAAATTGTCTTTTGTTTCTTGCTTCGTAATTTTCAAAGTGAAGTTATTTTAAGTTTTCTTTTATTTTTATGTTCGTTTGTGTTAAGAAAGACAATAATTTGAAATAAAGTTACTGAAATTTTTGTATTGAAATTCAAGATTTGTTCATGTTTACTTTGTCATTTTATCTATTTATTTTATCAAACAATTTCAGAAAGAAAAATTTCATGTGTAAACCGGGACTAACAGAAAACATATTTTCCATCCCTGGGTAGGTTAGTTTTTGTCTGTACTGCACTTTGGCGTCTTCTGTATTAAAACTGTTTGATTAAGTACAAAAACATCATTATAAAAAAACAAAAACAATTACTCTATTTTTGTCTCTTGTGTTTAATATATTTATTCATATTCTGCAACAAAGAAAGAAGAGAAGATGGTTTTTGTATTGCTGCATTTCAGGTTAACCAAGCAAATTTATAGAACTGTAATTTCTATTTTTTGCAATGTTTTCTCTGTTTTTTTGTTTTATTTTGATTATTAGTTTGACGGGCGACGTACAAGTAAAACGCAACGTATTCTTATATTAAGAGGGTGTTAAATTTTTTATTTTTTTGCTTTTTAAGAACAGTAATTTAAGTTTATGTGCCATGAATTGATTCAACCAAATTCATAAGAAATTCAGTTAAATCGTTTTCAGTATTTTTTAGATGAAATTATTTTTCAGCTAGACTTGTGATGTATTTTAACATACATATAAGTTAACACATTCAGCGAATACGCTAAATAAATTGCAAGTGTACTAAGTACACTTGGTAACAGAGTTCAATCACCGGCACAAATTAAGTTCATGAAAATAATAGTTGACATAAAATATACAACAAAACCATCTAGCAAAATAAGCAAACCTAAATATCGACACAAACACGCAACAACATAACACAACATTCAGTAAGTAAGCAGAACATACACAACAATAATATAACTGATCATTTTAGCTAATAAGCAAAACCTAGAATTGACACAAATACACAACAACAACATAACATAACATTCGGCAAGTAAGCAGAATATACACAAAAATAATATAACTGATTATTTTAGTTGGTAAGCAAAACCTAGAATTGAAACTAAGTTACAATTAATCAATATAATAAAATAAACAAAAATTGTATTAAAACTTTGTATAAAAGAAAGAAATTTTCAATAAAAGTTTAGTTCTGTTTCTACCCACAAGAAGATCGTTTACTGGCGCCCGAGCTTAAAATTTTAATAAAAGTTTTAAAATCCCGGACTTAAAAATTAAAATCAAATCTTTAAGTTAAAATTAAAAGCAATTCTAAAATAACCTAAATAAGCGTTCACAAATTACATTAAAAAATAAGGAAAACGCGTTAGAGAGTGGTTTAACAGTGTTCAAAGAAAATTTGCACGTAACCAAAACTTTTAAAAAAGTGTTCAATCAAACGACACTAAATGAAACGTTAAAAACAGTGGTCAACAAGTAATACAAACACGCATTCCAAAATAACATTAAAAATAAAAAGACGTGCTGAACAGTGACTAATAAATTAAAAAAAAAAACACTAAAATTTTTTTTCAAGTTGTACCTAAATACTAACGTTAATAGCAGTGACTCAAAGGCGTGCCAACAAGGAATCTCAAAAAACACGCTAAATAAATCGTGTTCACCAAAAGAAAACATCTGTGGAAGGACAAAGGAACTCACATCAGTTACCTGTGGAGAAGCGGTACCTTAGTAGGAAGCAAAAAGGAGATTACACCTATCCCGAGCGGAATGCTGATCATATTATTGTATGTTAATTTCAATGTAAACAAAAAATTATTAAATATAAAAAATACAACTTATAATAGAAACACAATTGTAAAAGCAACTTACATACTTTTATTTTGAAAATTGCCAAAAAAAAAAAAAAAATAAAATTATAATAAATTAAATTATTGTAACCTTTTATTAAAAATTAAGAAAAAAAACTCAATTGTAGAATCAAGAATAACTGTCAAAAAAAGGGATACAAATTATAAAAAAAAAAGTTAAAAAACAAAACTTTTATGAAACGTATATGTCCAAAACTAAAAAATTCATCTTATATAAATAATTTTTTAACACAAAACAAATTATAAAAATTATTTAGAAAACTATTAAAGCTAAGGAATATTTAAAATTGTATACACACAGAATACACATTTAAAATATAGCTTTTTTAGAAATGGACCAGATAAAAGAGGCCATTATTAAAACACAATATAACAGAAAAAGAGATTAAGCTCGACTTGCAATACCTCCATCACCTTCATCTTGGAAATATTAAACAAATTAGAGACCTTTCTTATAAAGCCCTTGTTTCCATCAGTTCCAATTTATTAATACTCCTTGTAGGACTTTCAATTATATTTACACTCAGGATGTGTCAGGATGATGACATTGATAATTCCATCTCCAATTGAATTCCCTGAAATTAAAATAAACTACCCATAGAATAAATTTTCTAATCAGCGAGACGCTGATACTTAAAAAGGGGGGAGTTAACACATTCAGCGAATACGCTAAATAAATTGCAAGTGTACTAAGTACACTTGGTAACAGAGTTCAATCACCGGCACAAATTAAGTTCATAAAAATAATAGTTGACATAAAATATACAACAAAACCATCTAGCAAAATAAGCAAACCTAAATATCGACACAAACACGCAACAACAACATAACACAACATTCAGTAAGTAAGCAGAACATACACAACAATAACACAAGGGAACAAAATTGAACTTTTTTTGTGTTGATTTGAAATTTATAGCAAATTTTTACTAATTTGAGGTCGCTGATTTCAAATCTGCACTTGGTTTTTTTCTATCAGCTCGACTTTTCGAGATATACCGTTATGTTCAAAATTAAGGCACTTCCGCTACATATATTGGAATAACTTGAAAACGGTTCACCATATTAAATTAAAAAAAAATCCGAAACTCGCAAACAATATTCTCTTAAAGCCGTGCTTACTTTGTTTTTAAATTTTCCAAGTAGTTTTAGAGATATCGTTCAAGTTTTGAAAAAAAAATTAAAATTTAAAAAAAAAAAACATTTTTTTTGTTCTTTAAAAATTCCTAAAAAATAAAAATGGGACAAAAATCACAGTTTTGGTCTACAAACAGTTAGTTAAATATATTTCGAATAAAATGAGCTTTATTTCATTGCAATCGGTGCACAACTTTTGATTTTGTTCACGATTTACTGAATTGATATAAATCGCGATTTCCATACAAAAATAACATTTTCTAATGTGTAAGTGTTTGTATGTAATAAGTTAGTTTTTTATGATTCTAAGAATTAAAAAAATTAAGTAATAAAAAAAGATTATTTCATTTTTATGGTCAGCTATACTTTTTAATTTAACACAAAAAGAGAATTTTAAAGAAAAATAAAAAATTTTAATACACAAATATTACAATGTAATTACAACTCATCGAAAAATTTTCTTTTATAAGATTTTCTTAAATAACCTTGTTTAGAGGGATTTGTTTTAATGCTCCAGCAATAGTCCGCCATCATATGCTTATCCCAGTGACCCTGGTACCGCTCCTCTATAGTGCGGATATCTTGATGGAAACGTTCACCTTGTTCTTCACTGAAGTCTCCAAGATTTTCAGGGAAACAATCCAAATGACTGTGTAGGTAGTGCACCTTAATGCTCATATTACAACCAAGCTGCTTGAAATGTGACAACATGTTATCCACGTGGTCCGAATAGTGCTCACCCTTTTTGTTTCCCAGGAAATTGCGCACTATCCAAACAAATTCATTCCAAGCATTTCTTTCAATATCTGTCATGGAATTACTAAAATTTTCATCATTGATTAATTTTTTGATTTGAGGGCCATCAAAAATACCAGCTTTCAGTTTCTCCGAACTCAAATTGTTGAACTTTTTACTGATATATCTAAAACAATCACCGTCCTTGTTGAGAGCTTTGACAAATTGTTTCATAAGTCCTAGCTTGATATGGAGAGGTGGCAGTATTATGCGATCCCTGGGCACAAGTGGTTGATTAACTATATTGTGGTTTCCTGGAACCATAGCTTCCCTCGAAGGCCAGTCTTTCTTACT
Source organism: Cordilura impudica (assembly GCA_963682025.1). NCBI lineage: Eukaryota > Metazoa > Arthropoda > Insecta > Diptera > Scathophagidae > Cordilura > Cordilura impudica. The sequence continues at coordinate 179,869,071 of OY821520.1, read as the reverse complement.
CCAGTGTTCAGATCTGGCTCTGCTATCCCATAAACAAATGAAACACGGATATTTTGTGTAGCCACCTTGTTGGCCTAGAAGAAAATTCATCATTTTTAGATCCACACAAATTAGCCAGCGGTGTTCGTTGTACTTTATTTTATTTATAACTGAGGCAATTGTAGAATATTCTTCTTTAGCTTTAGTTGAATGTGCAATGGGCAACGAACCCAATTTATTACCGTTATGCAGAAGTACACATTTTAGGCTGCGTTTAGAAGAATCTATAAATAGTCGCCAGTCATTTGGATCATACTCCTCTAATCCCATCGCTGTTACTAAACCAGGAACATCTGAACAATAAACAAATTCATCGTCTTCGGAAAAGAATGGAAGTAAGTTTTTTTCTCTGTTACGGTAGTATGAAATTGTTGTTCCTTGGGTTAACAGATTTTTTTGCTTTAATCGAGAAGCAAGAATTTCAGATGCTTTTTTAGAAAGTCCAAGGTCTCTCACTAAATCACTAAGCTCCTCCTGATTAAATTGCTCGCGTTCAGAAGAAATATCTAAATGCAAGTCATCTGATCCAAATTCAGAAATTGGTGAAGGAACATTTTGTCGTAAGTCGTGGAAATTGTGTGTAGATGTAGATGGTTGTGGTTCTGAATCCTCACTAGAGTACAGGACTGGTTGGGTAATAGACAACACGTTAGGATAAATCCATTTAGAACGATTTGTTTTATTAATGGCTGTTATGTTGACAGCGCAAAAATAACAATCATCATAATGATTCGAAGGTTCCCGCCAGATCATTGGTGTTTTATACTTGAAGTGGGTCCGTTGCTTGTTTGCCCATAACCTTAAATACTCTACACAGTTTTTACATACAGTATTAGGAATCCAGTACTTGTCACGGGTTTCCATGGTAAATCCGAAGTAGTCAAAATAAATTTTTTTAATAAAATCTGACACACTTTTTCTATTTTTTATAAACGTGTATTCGCCACATATGTTACAAAAATAGTTGGGATTGATTTTACAGGTGTTTCTTGACGTAGCCATTGCACAATTTTGAAGTATATATCAAAGTAACACAATTTTCAATAAATAACACACGGGAACAAAATTGAACTTTTTTGTGTTGACTGATTAAATGTTCAATGTAAAATGATTTATATTTTTTGTCGTTATACTTTTCGCTTTCGTAAACACTTGTTGAATCAGAAAAATTGGTTGAATGAACCCATAAAAATACTTAGTAGTTTTTTACTGAAGTACCAAAAAAAATTATATCCACAATTTTATTGACAGTCACTTATGAATGAACACATGTGTTCAGGGGAATTCCTTTAAAAAATCATCCGTTACCAACGGTAAACCACACATCAATAAAAACAAGTGGACTTTTCTTTTTTCTCTTTAATTGACTGTGAACTGACTAGGTGTCATAAAGGGACAATAAAATTTATAGGCGTTATGAGTTTGCTACCGCAACCATAAAAATGAAATAATCTTATTTTATTACTTAATTTTTTTAATTCTTAGAATCATAAAAAACTAACTTATTACATACAAACACTTACACATTAGAAAATGTTATTTTTGTATGGAAATCGCGATTTATATCAATTCAGTAAATCGTGAACAAAATCAAAAGTTGTGCACCGATTGCAATGAAATAAAGCTCATTTTATTCGAAATATATTTAACTAACTGTTTGTAGACCAAAACTGTGATTTTTGTCCCATTTTTATTTTTTAGGAATTTTTAAAGAACAAAAAAAATGTTTTTTTTTAAAAAATTTTAATTTTTTTTTCAAAACTTGAACGATATCTCTAAAACTACTTGGAAAATTTAAAAACAAAGTAAGCACGGCTTTAAGAGAATATTGTTTGCGAGTTTCGGATTTTTTTTTTAATTTAATATGGTGAACCGTTTTCAAGTTATTCCAATATATGTAGCGGAAGTGCCTTAATTTTGAACATAACGGTATATATCGAAAAGTCGAGCTGATAGAAAAAAACCAAGGGCAGATTTGGATTCAGCGTCCCAAATAACCTTAAAAACAATATTCAGTTCTTAATCAACAGAACCATTGTTCCCTTGTGTAATATAACTGATCATTTTAGCTAATAAGCAAAACCTAGAATTGACACAAATACACAACAACAACATAACATAACATTCGGCAAGTAAGCAGAATATACACAAAAATAATATAACTGATTATTTTAGTTGGTAAGCAAAACCTAGAATTGAAACTAAGTTCCAATTAATCAATATAATAAAATAAGCAATAATTGTATTAAAACTTTGTATAAAAGAAAGAAATTTTCAATAAAACTTTAGTTCTGTTTCTACCCACAAGAAGATCGTTTATTAAAAAAAAAAACCTTTGACGAATTTGAAGATTTGTTCTTACATTTTGGAACAAATCAACTATCTCTTTTTTTGAATTTCTGAAAACGGGACATTTTTGCATCCCGAGTTGTTGTAGGGGACAACGGGACAAAGTAGATGAAAACGGGACGGTCCCGTTCAAAACGGGACGTATGGTCACGTTATATAGTATATGAGACATTTGCAACCGTGGTTTTTTATATTATTCCTTAAAACTAAAATTTTAGGTGCTTTGTATGGGGGTAGTGTATTATATTTTAACGAATGCATTTGTTTCATATTCCAACTAGCTGTGGTTTTAGACGCGATTTTCTAAATCAGCTTTTTCAGGTGGTAACCAATATGCATCACATTTTATTCGTTTTATGAGTAAAATAATATGCAAATGAAAAGTGAAATTTTGCTAATTTAAGACATCTGCCACATAAAAATGTTAAAAAGTCAGTTTTCCTGTAATTTTTTTTTTAAATTAAAAAACAATTTACCGTTATACCAATCATGATGGGCTGTTTTAACAAATTGTAGATATATTTTGCTAACCCATAGATTGCACCTTTATTTAGTTATCTCAAATATCCATTCGATTCAATTTATGTATACCTTATTTTAAAGGGAAAATCTATGGTTTTATAGTTTTTAACAATATTTTTTAAAATATTCATATCGTTACATATCATTTTTTATTGCACAGTCGCTTCAAAAACTGAGCGCTCACCACCAACTTTAATTTTCAAATGAATTTTTTTACTACAATTTATTATATTTTTAAAACATAAAACATGTTATTTTATTCTTTAAAATATACAGTTTCATAATATATATGAAAAAACTAAAATGATTTTCCAATTCTTATGTACAATAACAAAAACAAACACAGTACTTTTTTTCAACGGCAAATAATGAGTGCTCACTTATGATTGTTCTTAAAAAATCACTTAGAACATAGAAAGTTTTATAATATTTAGTTTGAGGTCCTTTATTTTTAATTATGGCTTCTTATCGTCTCTGAAAAGTATTTACCAAATTTTGAGTCACCTCCGCTGGAATTTTCGCCTATTCCTGCAAAGCTTTGACCAGATTGTTTTTGTTGCGAATTTCTCTTACCTTCTTTCCCAAATGATCCCAGAGATTTTCGATGGGCTTAATGTCCGGCGACTGGGGAGATGTGTCCATTCTTTTTGGAGTATTATAGAGAAGCCGTAACTTAGTATTGGCGGCCGTATGTTTTGGGTCGTTGTCTTGGGTGAAGATATAATTTGGCGGCAGACCAATTTTTTGTATACTGGGGCTGAAATGGGTCTTTAAAATGTTTATATGTATTTTTTGTGATCTAATATTCCATCGATTATATGCAAATCCTCGACACCAGCAGCACTCATACATCTCCACACCAATACTGAGCCACCCCCATGTGTAAAAGTGGAACATAGGATTTTATCTATTATCTATTATTTATTAATATTTCATTGGCCTTTCTCCACTTTACACCTTCCGTCATTACCATACATGTTAAATTTGCTTTCTTCTCTGAAAATCACATGATTCCAGAACTCCATCGTCTCATTTTTATGGGTTTTAGTATAATCAAAGCGTTTTTTCTTGCTCGCCTTCCTTATGGATGGTTTCTTCCTGGCAACTCGACCGTGATAACCATGCTGCATAGAGTACATTGCGGACTGTATTTACAGAAATATTGAGACCAAACTTTATATGTATCGTTTTCATAAGTTTTGTAGCCGGAAGTTTTGAATTTTATTTAATTTCCCGAACTATAACACGTTTATGAGCCTCAGACAGTAAATCTCGCCGCCCAGTTCTGGGCTGATACGTTAACTTTTTTGTGTTTTTATACTTGTCAATATTTTTTTTTGACGGTGGAATATGGTCCTTCTACTATTTCTGCAATTTGTCTTTTTGATTTTTTTTGAATCGCATAAGTTAATTGTAATATTTTTTCGGATTCGGGAGTATCTTTTCATTTTGGGGACATGTCAAAGATTACTACCGAAATAGTTCCATCTGATTCACCGTATGTCACAAAACTGCTATTAATTATATTTAAAAAGGTTGTTATTTACAATTTTATTGTTTTATTTCTTAAAGGTACCGTTATTTTTCTCCAGTAAGTAACAAAACAAATATTAAGTACAAATGAGCACTCACTTTTTGGAGCTAAAATTTTGTTTACTTTTTGCTTTTGTTTTAAAATTGTCAATTATGAAATTCATTTTAAATATTAAAATACATAATAATAAACATTACAGTATAGTACATAAAGAATATAAAAAAAGTTTCGACAATATATAAATGTTTAATAAAAATATTCATTTGAAAATTAAAGTTGGTTAACCACCACTCAGTTTTTGAAGCGACTGTATTTTATATTCCAATAATGTTTTATTAATCTTAGTTTACATAAACTTTTTTGTTTATAATAAACAGTAATAAACAGTACTCTCGTACTGTTTTTTTTTTTTGTACAAAACAAAAAAAAAAAAAAAGATTTGTGAAATAAAGTGCCCACTTTGTTGAAATTAATGAAAATAAAATTGTCAATCTTTATCAATTTAATGATTGTGTTAGAAATCAATCAGGCTCAAAATCACATGTTTTTTACTTTAAATAAAGCAAAAACATTGGCACATTTGTTTCAAAAATTGATCTATATTTTGCATTACAGGTTATACAGCTGTTTCGGGTAGAGTCACCAACCCGCATCAGTAAGCAAAAGCAGTAGATATTTTGTTTGGTAACAAGTTAAATTCATATACATTTGCTGAAAAAAAACCAAGGGGGAATCCAAGCAAAGATTTATACCATTTAAACCTCTTCCAATATAACAGGTTATATGACAGGCTATACAGCTGTAAAAACATGTGATCTTGAGCCAGATTAATCTCTAACTCATCATTTTTCAATTAAAAAAAAAAAACAAATAATCATGAAGAAATTTTTTTATTTATATTTTTTAGTAAAATTTACCACCACGTCACTGATCGTGCCCAAAATTTCACATCCGTAGTTAAAGGTTAACCCAAGGCAATATTAAAGTATATTAGTATAAAATATAATAAATAAAATATAATAAATAAAGTATAATAAAAATATAATTTCTTTATACCAAAAGCAAAAATAACTGTAATGCAACGTTAATTTTTTTACAAAGTACAAAACCTTTACAACATGCTTCCTAACGATATAAAATCTGAAAAACATACTAACCCTTATAAAACATAATATTATTCATCATAATATTATTCATCAGGCTAATAAATAATACAAACAAATTATGTAGGCAATTAGAAACTTATTTTCGTATATTTGTATGGAAACTGGCTGATCTTTTTCCAGTAGTAATTGGCCAACAGAACAATTATTACCGAAAGTCTTTGAAATTTTAATTACGTAATATCCACTTATTTGCAATTTTAGAATGTATAAATTTTTACCATGTGTGCCTTAAATATTTTTTTGTAAATCGATGTCAAACTTGCATGAAGTGCATTTTTTCATATATTTTTATGGAAACTGACTTATATTTTTGGAATAGTAGTTAGGTTGCCAATAGCACAATGTTGGTCTGAATGGCATAAAAATTGAAATGAGTCATCTAAGGATATAGTCAGTTGAAATTGTTGGAAAAAAACAAAACAATTTGTTTTTTATTTTTGTTGTTTTCATTACTGATCTTTTTCGAGTAGTAGTTCGCCCACCCCACACCTTATGACCGAGTTTTTCAATATTTAAGGATAATAATCTTTTGATATGAGGGACTACAATTTGTATTAGTTTTTACCATGTATTTTTAGAAAATTTCTTATAAGATGATGTCAAACTTCCATGGAGTAAATGTGTTCATACATTTGTTGGGAAGTGGTCGAGCATTTTTGAGTAGTAGTTCGTCCACCCTACAATTATTGTCGGGAAGGTTTGAAATTTAAAAGAAATAATCTCTTTACATTTTCAACTCTAAAAAATATAACTTTTGGCTAAGTCATTATTAAATATTTTCTGTTAAATTATTTCAAACATGAAATAAGAGCAAATTTTCACACTTTTGTATGGGAAGAGTCTGATCTTTATCGAGTAGTAGTCCTTCCGAGCCACAATTTTGGCTAGATTACTTTGAAATATGGTGTACTTTAAAAAGCATAAACTTGTACCATGTGTTCTTTCAAAAATTTTTGTAAATCGATGCCAAATGTCAATGGAGTGCATATTTTCATACATTTGTATGGAAAGTTGTCGAGCTTTTTCGAGTAGTAGTTCGCCAACAGCACAATTATTGTTGGAATACTTTGAAATTTTAAGAAGATTATATGGATGTATTTGCAACTACAAACAGTAAAAAATTTTAGAAAGTCGCGATGGATTTTTTTTTAAAGTTACATCAAACTTGAAATAAGAGTAAATTTTCACACATTTGTATATAAAGTGAGTGATCTTTTTCGATTAATTGTTCGCCCAGAGCTCAATTTTAATTGAAATAACTTAAATGGGTCATCTGTGAATAACGTCAATTACGGGCAGTGAATTTTTTTTTTTTTTTTTTGAAAATTTTTATTCTATATTTTCTGTTTTTTGTTGAGTAGTAGTTCATCCAAGCTTCAATTTTTGGAGGAATGCTTTGAAACTTGAAAGAAGCGTTCTCTTTATATATACAGCTCCAACGAATAAAATTTTTTGTTAAGTCATTGTAAAAAATTTTCTGGAAAATAGCATAAAACTTCAAATAAGAGCATATTTTCACACATTTGTGTAGAAAGTGGTCAATATGAATCGAGTAGTGCTATACCGACGCCACAATTTTGATGAGAATGGTTTAAAATTTTTATGAGTTATCCATGAATGTAGTCAATTACAGATAGTGAAGAAGTTAAACATTTTTTTTTTTATTTTTTTTACACTTTTTGCAAAATTTCCTTTCTTTTTCGAGTAGTTGTTCCCACATCCCAACATTTTTGTCGAAATACTTTGAAATTTTGAAAACATACTCGAGCATCTCCAGCAGCTCGAGTAGCTTGAAGCTCGAGTAATGGGGAGCACTGGTCAACACAAAAAAAAAAAAATTAACCATAAAATTAAAAACTCTTATTAATTTAAAAATTGTTTTATTTATTTAAAAAACAACAAATTATTAACTTAAAATAGCTTAACATCATAAAAAAATAATAAAACTTAAAAGAATTAACTTTATGCTGTTGATAAATTACAATAATTGAAATCTTTCCCTCTATTTTTGATTTCAATATTTTTTTAGTTATCCATTATTTTAAGTAGTACTTCACAATGCCGAGGAATGGAGTCAATTAAATTGTTGATAATATCCATTGAAATTTTTTGCCACTCTGAATTAAATGCCTCTATGAGATCTGTCTTGTGGCCCTATGTTCCCAATAGGAACCACAGGACATAATATATATGTATGAGATCTTCCCATAGACTTTCTATGCGATTGAGATCTTTTGATTGTGCTGACCATTCCAAAACACTAACTGCATTAGGTTTTAGCCATTCGGTTACAACTTTGGGGGTATGTTTTGGACCATTGTCATATTGGAGCTTCCAGACTAGGGGCATATTTTCCTAAGCGTATGCATACATTACGTATTTAGAATTTGCCTGTATCCAATTCCAGTTAGAGTATTTTTTACTATATGAATTGGACCCATTCCTTAGCTCGAAAAGCAACCTCATACCAAAATATTGCCACCGCCAAACTTAATAGTTTCATTTGTGTATTTTGGGTTCAGTCTTTCTTCCTTTGGTCATCGTAAAATACGCTCTTTGATCATAGCCTCTTAAATTGGATGCTTCTGAAATAAGGGAATAGTATTCCAATTCCGCCTTGACCAGTTCATGTGTTCTTTAGCAAAATTTATGAGGTCCACACGAATTTGCTCTGATATCAGTGTTTTTTTCATAGGATGATAACAACCAAGATCAGCCTGAATTGCTCTTCGAGAAACAGTTCGAGCACATATTTTATTTTCAGATTATTATTGACCTATTTAGGTAGCATTTTTGGATATTTTTTAAACTCTCTTGTTTTTATATTATCCCGTCTTTGACGCGTTTTACGTGGACTGCGCTTTAAGACTAGCAGTAAAATAATCCATTATTCTGGTTTAACTCTTCGCAAACCTTTATTCTTGCCATTATTTTATAATAATAAATTATAAGATTAATACATTGCAAAATGCAATTGTGTTTAAAATACAGTTGAAGGAAAACGTCAGAAACTATAAATATATATAAATAACGGTTAAGATTTTATACATTTTCTTTCATATCATGTGCTCAGTCTCTGTTTGACTGCGATCGCTGTAAGACGTGTTGTGAGCCAAATTTGCATATTTTTATTGTTTTTCAAATAATAAAAACAACAATAATATAAAAAAAAACTTTAACTTTGTCAATAACAAACGGATTAGCGCAAAGTAAGGGATTAGTGAAAACACTAATAACTCCGTACATTCAATGTACGCACAATTGGTGTACATACTTGTTGACAACTACAAGTCAACATTGGATGAAAATTAGTATGTCAACCAATATTGTTAACAACCAACAACAACATTTAAATAATACCAGTATGAATACATACTGACAATTTAAATAATGATGACATCAGTGATGATGATGATGACTGCAGTTGGCAGCAAGTTCCAGTTAATCCTCGTTTGAGAATGAGAACCAAATCACTCCAAATATCAGTTACAAAACGTCAAACCCATATGGCCCTCTTGCTCAAGATGAAAATGAAGATGATTGTCATGATGACGAAACTTTACCTCAACCAACGATGCCGAAACCACCACCGATCTTCATTCCTAATGTAGAAAGTATAAGCAAAATGGTAAATAGTATCAATAAAGTTATTGCTAGTACCGATTATCACTATAAATCCTTACGAGACGGACAGCTTAGGTTAAGTGTTAAAGCAGTCGAATCTTTCCGAACTTTAATCAGATATCTTGATAACTGTGAAATAAAATTTCGTACTTATTAGATTAAACAAAAACGAGCATTTAGTTTAGTGATTAAGGGTCTTCACCATTCCACATCAACTGAGGAGATCAAAGACAAACTTATGAGCTTAGGACATCAAGTTAGGAGTGTAAGAAATATTATTAGTCGTACTTCGAAGCAGCCACTACCAATGTTCTTTGTAGATTTAGATCCTAAATCAAATAACAAAGATATTTACAATATGCGGTCACTTAATAACGCAATTATTACAGTTGAAGCTGCCAGCAGTTTGGACACACGAAAGCCTACTGTAAAGAACCCTTTAGGTGCGTTAAATATGGACTTGGACATTCTACTGCGGAATGTAAATAATCTACTTCTCCACCTTAATGGGCACATTGTTTAAGCAATCATACAGCTAGCTATAAAGGTTGCGAAGTATACCAAAAACTTGTCAGTAAGAGAACAATTAGAAACAAAAGAGATGCTACAGAACAATTAAATTATAATTCTAATTTTTATAATAACTATCCACCAACTCAGCAAAGCAACTCCTTTACATATGCTCAAGCTGTCAGAGGCACAGTTGCTAGTGAAAATAATCTGCTACAAAAGATTGAAGCTATGCTTGCTAAACAAATTGAGTTAACCAATTCACTAATGAATATGATGTCAATGCTAATGACCAAACTATGCAATTAGATCTTATAATAGCAGAATGGAATTACAATGGCATCTCTAATCATGTAAATGAACTAGAAATAATTCTTAAGCAAAATTTTGTTGACATCCTCTTAGTATCAGAGACACATCTTAACACCAGTAAATCTTTTATTCGTATAAAAGGTTTTGACATAATAACCAACCCAACGTTAGCGCGCACGCTGGTGCTGCAATTTTAATAAAATCAATCATTAAATATGAAATTGCAGCAGGAGTCAAAATTACATGCAATAATAGCAGCATATCAATATATTCAGTATATTTTCCACCTAGATATAGAGTTGTTTGTGAGCAATATGAACAATTTTTCAAAAATCTTGGTAACAAATTCATTGTTGGAGGAGACTAAAATGCTAAACATCCGTGGTGGGGTTCACGTTTGTCTAATCCAAAAGGAAAGGAATTGTTTAAATGTATTTCTAAAAACCAATATAGTACGTTATCCTGCTAAAATTCCTGACCTATTGGATTTCATAATTTATAAAGGGATTCCTCGAACTTCACTGGACATTATTTCCTGCGATGATCTAAGTTCAGATCATAGCCCTATCATTGCTACTTATAATACCGTTTTCACTAAACGCGCCAATAGTACTAAACTATTTTTTAATAAAACTGACATAAACTCATTTCAATACTATATTGAAACTAAATTAAATTTAAACATGTCGCTTAAAACCGGAAGCGAAATAGACGATGCAGTAGAGAACTTCACACAAATAATCCAGGAAGCTGCATTTATATCCACTCTACAAGTTAATTTCAATCCCCATACCCCTGTCCAACTTTCGGTCAAAGTCAGAGAACTTCGAAAAATTTGGAAAACAACGAGACATCCGTCTGACAAACCTAACTTTAACCGAGCAGCTAATTACGTAAAGACGCGTCTACATATATTAAAAAATGAATCTGTTGGAAGGTTTTTAAGTAACTTGAGTCCAGCAAATAATAATGAGTACACCCTGTGGAAAGCAACAAAATACCTTAAACGAAGTCAAAACAGAAATATCCCAATTAAGAATTTGAATAACTTATGGTGCAGATCAGACAAATGTAAAGCTGATGCCTTTAAAACCTCCCTAGAGGAAACATTTATCCCTTTCTCTTTTTGTAATATAATGGAGGACACAGAAATAAATAATTTTCTTGATGTCCCATGTCAAATGAGACGTCATATAAAACATTTTACAGTCCGAGAAATTGAAAGAGAGGTTAAAAATTTAAACCCCAAGAAGTCTCCTGGATATGATAATTTAGATTCCAAAGTGATAAAATCGTTACCTAAAAAGGCCTTGTCTTTATTACAACATTATATAACTCAATTTTAAGATTAACTTATTATCCTTCACAATGGAAGCACGCAAAAATTATAATGGTACCAAAACCAAACAAACCAGAAAACTCTATCACCTCATACAGGCCTATTAGTTTATTACCTGTTTTATCTAAATTATTTAAACGGCTTTATCAAAAAAGGCTGTTTCCCATTCTGGAAGCTCTGAATGTATACCCGATCAAGAAATTTGGTTTCAGACATGAACACGGAACCCCCGAACAATGTCATAGAGTTATTAAAACAATAATAGAGCCTTCGACAGAGTATGGCATAATGGACTACTATTTATTATTAATTAATTAATTATTAATTATTTCTTTATTAATTTCCTGTACAACAAGACATGTCTTATAATTAAAGTACAGGATTTTCATCGTTCAAAAATTCGCCTGCTGTTTAAGTCTTATTTAACTGAACCTAGTTTCTATGTTAATATTAACGACGAAAATTCAGAGATGGGTACTATAAAGTCTAGTGTCCCACAGGGAAGTGTTATGGGTCCTCTCTTGTATACGATATTTACTTTAGATATGCCCACAAATAATGATGTGATGATTGCGACATACTCAGATGATACAGCAATATTAGCTGCCAAGCAATTTGCTTCTGAATATTCTTATGCTGTACAAAGACAACTTAATTGTTGTATTTAAACTTGGGTAAGTAAGTGGAATATTAAAGTAAACACTGAAAAATCTACCTACGTGACATATACCCTTAAAAAGGGTGATTGCTCTACGGTGTGTTTAAATGGAGTCACAATCCCTACCTCCAACTACGTTAAATATCTTGGCTTACGTATTGACAGGCGCTTATCTTGGAAAAACCATATACTTAGATTCAAAAAGGAAGCGGCTTGATATAAAAACTAAAAAAATGTACTGGCTATTGGGTCCCAAATCGCTATAAAGCTTGGAGAACAAATCGTTATTATATAAAACAGTTTTGAAGCCTATATGGACTTATGGAATCCAACTATGGGGAACGGCTTGTTATTCCAATGTCGATATTTTAGAGAAATACCAGTCAAAAACTTTACGAGTTATCACTGATGCTCCCTGGTTTGTAAGAAACGATGTTATACACAGGGATCTTGATATTCCTAAAATAAAAGAAGAAATAAAACGATATAGTACAAATTACCTAATTAGACTAAGTAATCACCCAAATCTATTAGCAATAACTTTATTAGATGACAGTGATGAAGTTAGAAGACTAAAAAGAGGGCATATATTAGATCTCCCCTTTTAAAATAAGCTCATCATCAATGGCGTATTACTAAGTATTAAACAATGTATATATGTACAACATGTATATTAGCTATGTGCTATGGAACCTAGCGACTCTGTTACTCTTTAGTATTTATAGGATTTGCTTAATATTTTTATTGTAAATAGATTGCAAATAAATGAATTGAAAAAAAATATCATGTGATATTTTTATTGCTTTAATCAACTCGCACAGAAGTTAGAAATGTTCCATTGTTTTGGCATCACTAAAAAAACTAAGAAAATGTACTTTTCTTTTCGTTCATCTATTTTTTTAAAATTGTATTTTTTGTAACAAATTTTTTATCTTTCGATAGAGAACACACCAAAGAGTGATTTCGCAAAAAATACATGTAGACCCGTGTATTATAATTAATTTTCTTGTTTTTTTAAAATCCATTTTTGGTTTTTTTTTGTACTTCGTTAATTTTGCTATGTTTTATATTTTATTTATAACAAAAGATTTTTTTACATAAGATTTTGGATATCTCCCATTGGCAAATTTCTTGGCATTAAATCTACACGTTCGAAAAAAGCTGCTAACATTCCGAGATTAGAGGCGGCATATGAACAATCAAGTCGGCTGGACCACAAAAAGGTAAATAAATCATAAATATATAATTCTAACAAATATGAATTTAATTTCAATTTTAATTACAAAAACAAAAATTAAAAATTTTTTTCTGTGTATATAAAAAAACTGGTTCTGAATTCTATACAAAATTCATGTAGAGGGTTTTTTTTTCTATTTACTTGTGTTCCTTTGCCTCATTACATTCTGTGACAGCTTCGGCTTTAACCATACACAATACTTCGAGTAATTATGTTCAATTTTCTTAGATTAATAGTATATCACTTTGCAAAAGTATTATACATATCGCTCAAATTTGTCTATGTGTGTTTTTTATATCCGTTAATCAGTAGTTCAAAAATGAAGACCATTTTTAGTCATAATCCCCATATAAAGCTACGAGTCACGCTGAGGTATTCAAAGTAAACGGATGTATTTTGTTTAATTCTTTTGTGACTATATATTTTTTTTTACAAAAACAATCAATTGCATTGTTAGTGTTTTTATAATTTTTATTTTTAAAACCTAATATTGCATTAGTCAGCATTGAATAGAAATTAAACGATAGAGGTAACCAACAAAAACACTATGGTGTCGGAAAGTGATGATGACGAAAAGTATTCCAAACATTCCAAAAAAATCAAAGAATTCTGATGATGAACCAAGCTGCTTATTTTAAAAAAAATCCAATTTGTATATTAAGAATAACCCCACGAAGCCACTAGATAGCATAATATATAAGGATAATATTATAAAATGTTAACATGTATTGATAATAATTTGATAAATAAGCATAATATTATAAAATGTTTACATGTTTTGATAATTAATTCCAAATTTATAAAATGGTTTCTAATTTGTTTCTTTCTAGTGTTTTTATTTTCTGTGTTTAGGATGTTCAAGGCAGCATGTTAAATATTTTTGGTAGAGCTACTGATAGGGTGTTTCTTTTATAATTATTTTTGTGTTGTTGTACTTTGTATCTTCCCTATGAGCGACGTCTAGTGTTATGCTGGTGATCAATACGTTGAAAAAATCTGTGGGGTCACCGTTAAACTCCGAAATTATTGTTGTATAATAAATTTCTTTTATCTGTAGCACCTCAAGTTTTTTTTTGATATGGATTCTTCTTCGTTTATGTTGTTGTCTGGAGCGTTCGACAATGTGTTGCTGACCCCCATGCCGTTATACCGTGTCTTATGTAGGACCAAGGACCATATATGTACATATATAGAGGATGTGCAAACCGCATTGTTTTAAGTTTGACCAATTTGAGTTAAGAATATTTATAAACTTTTTGATATTTATGTTCATCAACATTGGTTTTTGTCAATCAACATTGTCGCTTGACAATAACATTTTGAAACAAGAGATAAACCATATTTGTATTATTTAAATAATTTTATTTATATTAAATAATGATTTTTGTGTACTTGTGTTTGAAATATTTTTGAATAATCTAATGTAGATAATGTAAACTATGGAACGTGTGGACGTGTTTAATTCTATTTAATTCTATTTAATTCTATTTAGGTTTAACATTTTCAATAGTATTTTATTTAAAAAAAATTTTCATAGTATTTTTTTTTTATAAAACAAAAAAAAATTCTGAACATGGGCGAAGTCGCCTCCGTTTGCTACAGATGCATGATGAGTATGCAGTCCGTTAAAAGCTAAATTATATATTTTCTTTAAATGGTGCGTGTTAAAGAAGAAGAAAGCATATATTTCAAAAATTCATAACTGCACTGTATTCTTAATCGGACCGGTTTCTGGCATTTCAGCCTTCATCAGCGATTTATTGAACATTGTGATAATTGTTATGTTTTTAATTGAATATATTGTTTCTATATGAAAATTTTTTCTACTTTGTACATACCTACATATGCACTTTACATATATTTTGAGATGACGCTTTGAAGCGAAGAAATTGTAAATATGGGCACTTCCAGGATGGCGAACACGACATTCGTACGTCTTTAAACGAAAAAAAGTAATGGCAAAAATTAACATTTTCAAAAATGTTTCTTTACGTGTTTAATGCATTTTATCCACACTATTTTTAATATAAAAGACAAGCTCTGATGACTTGTCTTTTTCAAATTATTTATAGAAGTCACTTTTGGCTTCATCTTGAAAAATGCGAAAGTCTGCGAATTGTGGCGAGTAATTGAAAAGACAATAATCTTAAACCATCATAAAATAATGCATCTTTCATTAATAGATATTATTTTGATGTATTTTTATTATATTTATTTTGCAAGTGTTATAAGTCATTTGTAACGCGACATGACTTACGCGACAAAATTTACTCTTATTTTGCGACAAGAACTCACCAAATTTTTTTTTAAGAAAAACAAAATATATTACTTCAAAACTTACAAAGGTAACAAAAAAATAATAATAAGATTAATATAAAGGAATACAATGCAAGGCGTTTTTGGTTTTCGTTATTTGCCAAACTTTATTCTTTAATACGGCTCCAACCCCATCGACTGCACCCTTGCCATGCGACGATGCAAAATAGTTCCACTCAACTGCTTTGCATTCAAATTCAACTACAAAATCTGTTAAACTGTTAATTATGAGCTTATTTTTAAATTGCGAACTATTTCCGTCCGAAAACAGCAAAATTTTTTCAAAATGTCCGGATCTTTTTTTAAATTGTTAACAATTTTTGTTAAAAATATGAAAACTTCAGCTTTGCCATGATTCAAACTATCGCCAATTACAGCCAGAGATTCTGTTTTGTTTGAAGTCCACGCAACGCAAGTAAAAATTGATACTTGCTTGTAATTAAAATGCGCGCTTTGAATCTAATTTTGGAAGACTAATCTATAATTTTCAGCGAAGTCTATCTGCAATACGAGTTCTCCGGTGGCTTTTAAACTGTAGCAATCGCACGTTTATCTCATGAATCAGGTTTGACAATGGAGCAATAGTATCTCCCAAGGACATTCTATTGTCAACTTTACTCCATAGTTGCCATTTAACATTTTCGGTAATAAGCTTTAAGTAGGCTAGTGGCACTAATGCATAGCACACTAGGGTGGCCCTTAATAAAAAAAAGTGTTCAAACTGACGGTCTCACCCCCTAGAAATATGCGAATAGCAAAAAAACTGAGAAATACAAAGTTTTGGGCCATTAAAAAAACGTTTAGTCGTGGCGCAAGGCGATTGAAAATTTCAAGTGTGTTTATATGGGGAAAATATGACTTTTTCAGATTTTACGAAAATTTTGTTCTATAGTTTAATTTTACCGACAAGCTGTTATATAATTCGGGATCAGTATTAAATTATCCTTTCAAAAGGCTATAAAACTTCAAAATCGAATAAAACCTCGCCAAGAAATAGCAAATGCCCCAGACCACTTTTGTGCCAAAAAAAAACTAGATCATGAAGTTTGATGGCATTTTTTTCAACTTTGAGAAATTGATTAAAGCCATCATTCTTTTTTGATCTCTATACTTATAAGTACTCAGATATGAAGTATTGTTTTATTGCCACGTTGTTAACCTATTGCGCATTGAGACCGAAAATTGGAAATTTTTTTGATAAAATTTTTAAAACTCCTTTTTCAAGTTTGAAAAAATTTTCTTAAACAAAATTTAAAAAAATTAATATATTACTTCAAGGTTTTATTAAATATATGTTGCAGATTAACTGTGTGAATTTTTAAGTAAATCCCTCTACCAGAATTTTTTTGACAAGGATTTTATTTTTGCGAATTTCGAGAAAACTTGGATTTTGTGAAAATTCTGTAAATGTACTCTTTCTAAATACTTTGTATCAAAAATTCATCATTTCTCTACTTTTAAATGTTATATTTTATCTTAATAGCCTAGGGTTTCGGAAAAAAAGAATATGACTCCATTAACCCTTTTGGAATTGGGGTCACATATGACCCCAAACAAATAAAAGACAATTTATTAAAAGAATTCAAATATTTTGTAAGTGCTGTCCAATTTTTAGATGCGACACTTAAAATATAATTACCAAATATGTAGAAGTTTCTTTCCAAAAATTTGGGATAAATCCGAGAACTTTAACCCATTATTTGCCAAGGCCAGCTTTGGATTTTAAGATATTTTAAAATAAAAATGACCTAAAACGAGTTTTTCTCTTAAACTCGTTGATACCACTATTTAGAATTTAAGAAAAATAATTCGGTTAATTTTTATTTATTTAACCCTTCGGTGCTCCTGAGACAATAATTATCCATTGTGATATTATCTCTGGTGCAATTATCTGCTTATTGCTGGCGAATAGTGCTCTGATAGTGCTACACTTTCTGAGTCAACCTACTCTGTCAAGAATGCGGAAAAGATGGCCTCATGGAAATGCCAGAACTGTAGGGATGGGAGTAAATCACCCCATAACCTGTACCAGACTGTGGTGTTCGAAAATAATCAACTATCAAAAAAATAACAACGGGAAGACGAGGATAACAATATTCGCAAAGATACCGATAATTCTACAAATAAACGATTTAAAGATTCACTTTCTTTAAACACCGTAAACTCTAACGTTTCTGAGCTTAAAGCTGATTTTGCCACTTTTAAATCATATGATATGCAAGACATAAAACTTAGTATACAACAATTAAATAGTGGCGTGACAGCAACCCATAATGATTTCAGAGAAGAGATGAGTAGGGCATTTACAAAACTTCCTGAGACTATGTCTAATCTAGCGTCTGAGGTTAAAGAACTTAAGAAACAAAATACGAAAAAAGATTTATGCATACAAAATATGGAAAAGAGAATTAATATGATGGAGCAACAAATAATGAGCAAAAATATAAAAATAAACAAGACTGACAATACGATACCCTATACCATGGTGTAGAGACCCTATCTCTTCGGTCCAACTATTTAATTCAATATAGAAAATAAGCATAAACCAAATTGTTATTAATTTTAATGAAAAAGTTATAATGAAAAAGTTCATATCGGATGCTATATTTATATGGGGACTAGGTCGAAATATGGACCGAATCTGACCATATTTGGTAAAGTCACTTATATTTTGAAAAAATATATACAAACCAAATTAGAGAAAAATCTGTGCAATATTTTTGTTTTTTGATAGATTTATAGGGATTATTTTTGGACTACTGATTAATGGATATAATAAACACATACAAACCGAATTTGACTTAGATCTATATGATAATTTGGATTTTGTGGCAATTTATGTCGATTTCATAGGGGTCATTTTTATAGGGACTAGGTCTGAACATGGACCGAATTTCACCAATTTCAAAAGTTCATCCGGTAAAAGCTTATATACCAAATTTCATCATAATATATTCATATTTGCGACCTGTAGTTTGATTACAAGATTTACATAGACACACAGACGGACGGACGGATGGACAGACGGACGGACGAACGGACGGACATCGCTAACCCGACTCAGAAAGTGAATCTGAGTCGATCGGTATAATAAAAGATAAATCTAGGTCAAATATTTTTGGTAGTTACAAACAGCAGCACAAAGTCATTAAACCCAAACCACATGGTGGTATAGGGTGTAAAATATTTTTGGTAGTTACAAACAGCAGCACAAAGTCATTAAACCCAAACCACATGGTGGTATAGGGTGTAAAAATGTTCCAAACACTGAATTATGTGCAAGCGATGTAATAAAAATAATAGCTGCTCTGCGAATGTAGATGTACAAGACTCTGATATTAGCAATGCATACAAAACGAAAAAAAGAGGCGATAAAACAACAGTTATTGAATTTTGTTCTCTTAACAAAAAAAGAGAATTACTCTCTAAAATCAAAGGACATAAAGTAAAGGGAGATATATTTAATACAATTGCGATTGCAAAATCAAACAGCAGTACCAGCAACAACATCAACAACACTAATAATTTTGTCTACATAAATGAGCAACTATCGGCCCATAATCGTGAGCTCCTATGGCTTGCAAAGACAAAAGCAAAGGAATCCGGTTCGAAGTTTGTATGGTTCCGTAGTAGTTACCTTCTAGCAAAAAAAAAAAAAAAAAATTCACCGCCGCGCTTGTATCTAATGTTTGCAATCTTGAGCTTTTTTTTTTGTTAGCCAACACTCTGGGGATGCCCCTACAAAACAGGTTATGGGTTATGTTTAATAAATATTAATATGCATTTATTTTTAAATAGTTTTATTTTATTTATAATTATTCAAATCAAGATGAACAATATATGTAAACACAAAAACTACAGATAATTTCTATCAAATCGAAAGCGATCACTTAAGTTATCTTTATTCATTACTTTTTTTAAATATACGCTCTTTACGCACTAGCTTTAATTCGTTTCTGTTATCAATCCATAATATAATAAATATAATAAAAATAATTGTATTAGTAGAAACAAACATTAATGATGAAAGAAACTTTCTATATCTGGTAAACGGATTTAACTCAAGATTTGTTAACAGGAAAACAAGAGGGGGGGGGTGTAGAGTTTATATTAAAAACATTTATAGACCACCACATTTAAATGAAATCATATTTGTTAAAGAGCTAGATAACTTATTAAATACCACGAAAAAGACACCAAAATGCCATATTAGTTGGAGACATCAACATTGATATCTTAAAAAAATGCTCTTACAAATCAATGTATGTACATGAGAAGATGTCAACAAAAATTCACGATCATGCATCATCTATTTTTCAAAAACAATAACATTAACACTACAATACATGCATATATAATTGAAACAAACATATCAGATCACTATTCTCTCTATGGTTGTTTCTCTGAGAACGAGATATCGAAATAACCAGTAAAAATCAATACAACTAACAAATATATATAATAAAATAAACCGTCAGATATGACTCGAATAAAATGTCCAAGTTAATTCACTAAAAATTTAATGATATTTATGATAAGCTTAAAAAGTTTTAAAAAACAAGAAAAATAATAAAAATAGAACACCAAATCCGTGGATGAGCGACCACTTAATAAAATGTGACTTTAAGGATAAACTTTTTAAAAAATGGCTTTCAAATGAAACAATAATCATTAGAAAATGATTATAAAAAATACAGAAACTTATTAAATAAAAACTTAAATTTTCGAAAAAAATATTAATTATAAAAACAAATTCTACGATAATAGAAATAATATTCGGATTACGTGGCAAATTATTAATGAAATAACTGGCAAAAAAACAAACAATATTGATGATACGATACTAAAAAATTTCAAAAACTTATATATATATATCAGAAATTTGTAATAGCTTCGCAACAAACTTTAAAAAAAAGTGATAAATATTTTAACTACACAACTGTAATATAAAATGTATTTATTACTCACCAAGAATAATACAAAA
Organism: Cordilura impudica; assembly: GCA_963682025.1. NCBI lineage: Eukaryota > Metazoa > Arthropoda > Insecta > Diptera > Scathophagidae > Cordilura > Cordilura impudica. Next base: position 179,848,481 of record OY821520.1, on the reverse strand, counting down.
CTCTTTTTACATGCCATACGCCGATGAAATGGAAATTTTTAACATTTTAAGAAATCTTAATGTCAAAAAGGTGCGGGTATCGACGGTATCAGACTAAAAGATCTTAAAACCAATACAAAAGTTCTGTGGTTTTCTAGAATAACCGCGTATATCATAAAATCAAAATGTTCAGGGGAGCCAAAAAATGTTATATTTGAAATTATGGGCTCGATATAAAGTTTTTAGAGCTTTTTATTTAACAGTCCTGTAGATATGGGCAATAAATACTTTATATAAAATTTTGAGTCAAAAATCTTCACAGGAATAGATCCTAGAGAAGGAAGAAAAAAACAATATGTAAATAACACTTAAAGTGTGTGCAGATAAAACAACTTATGTCGACAAAAGTCATATTCTTTGAAAAAGAAAACTACCAACGCAACCACCCATGTAGACATAAGTTGTTATTGCTTGAAAAATGGATTTTTTTTTGTTCGTCAACAAAAAGTTAACGGGACTTAGTATGAGAATATAACAACCTATCAAGAATAATAGTGACAAAAAATAACAGAAATAAACACACAAGTTTTTATAAGTGGTTATAAAATGAAAAATAATCCAAAATTATTTTGAATTTTTTTTCATTAATAACAACGTATGTCGCTATGTGTCGTTTTCTGTGAAAATAATTTGTCAGCGATCAGACGTATGTTGACATACGTCGCGACGACGCGTCGATAGTGCTGCAAATTAATTTAATGAACATTTAAGTTACGTCGTTATTTAAAGAAAAAACTCAGAAATGGTCAATATTTTTTTTTTTTTACAAAATTTAACACATGTAAAGAGTGTTAAAAATTCATACGCGGTTATTCCAGAAAACCACAGAGTTATGACTCCAGTGATAACAAAACTAATAAAAACTGGCTCAATACCAGATATATTCAAAATATCCGTGGTTCGACCTATATACAAAAATGGTACGAAAAACGATTTTAATGGAGGAAGTCGTATGTAACATACTCACAAACTTCCTACAAAAAATAAAATTATAAGCGTCAATCAATTTGGATTACAGCAAGGAAAGAATACCAATCAACTTCTCGGAAACTTTGCTAATTTCATTAACCAAAAAGCCATCATTAAAAGCCATCACTGCCTTACGTTATTCATATATTTTAGTAAGACTTGACACCTTATCTCACGACAGACTGATCCATATGTTAGAACGTGTTGGAGTGCGAGGAATATGCAATTAATGGTTTAAGAATTACATAACGCTAAGAAGGTATCGGGTTAAAGTATCTAATGAGGTACGCGAAGAAATTAAACCAATTTGTGGAAGTCCCCAAGGATCTAAATTAGGACCAATACACTTTACCTTATATATGCAAATGATTTAATCAAAGTGTTAACGCGTAGCGAAACGTTTGCATATGCAGACGATACTGCGATTGTTGTAGCACACAAAAACTTAGATGATGCAATAATAATGCAGAATCAGTTAGATATAGCAATAAGAGAACGTTCGTGTAAGACAGTTTATCTTGAATTGTGCTCCGTGCTTTTCGTCAATAACTTTTGTATTTATAATTTTGTGTTTAATGCTAAAAAATCCGTTTAATTATTTCTGGTTTGCAAAAAAATCAACTTAAAAAGCTTATTTTAAAGGTTGCTTTTTTAAATATTTGTTTTATAAAAAAATCTTTCTTCAATACATGAAATTACCAACAATAAACAACTAAATTATCAAATTCATAACATTTTACAACAATAAAATATACTAAACAGAAATTACACTTACTCAATGGAATATAGCATAAATAGAAAATACAAAAAAAAAAAAACAATAGCAAAACCAAACAACAACAATAACAATTCCCAATAAACAAAAAGTGCTGCCAGTTATTTTAAAAATCAAAATCCCCAATAAATTAAAATTAAATTAAATTAAATCGCAATATTTCAAATAACTTAAAACAAATGCTACTCGTATACTTTTATTTTAAAAAACAACAATAACAGTTCCTAACAATAATAAAATATACTAAACAGAAAACTGCACTTACTCAATAGAACATAACATATAAAGAAAATAAAAAAAAAAAACCAATAGCAAAACGAAACAACAACAATAACAATTCCATAAACAAAAAGTGCTGCCAGTTATTTTAAAAATCTAAATCCCCAATAAAACTAAATTAAATCGCTTAAAATGGCATGTTTAAAAAAGGCTGTTCTTTGGAAGGTCGTGACGAGAGAATGATGAGTTGTTGGGTTTGTCTTGGTGTATGTCACTTTAAATGCAGTGGCTTATCTGGTTTAGTAGCCGAATCTGTATCGAAGCATAAAAACTTGCACTGGCGCTGTAATGACTGTCAAAAAATTGGCGCAGATTTTTACCGCTTCTTCCAAAGCACTAAAAACAATTTTTTGGTTTAGTAGCCGAATCTGTATCGAAGCATAAAAACTTGCACTGGTGCTGTAATGACTGTCAAAAAATTGGCGCAGATTTTTACCGCTTCTTCCAAAGCACAAAAACAATTTTTTGCAAATTCAAAAGCATTTTGCTAATTTATCCGGGCAAATAAACTCTTATGGAAAGCTTTTCGATGATTTCAAATCATTACTGCTTGTTCGATCCATACAACTCTGAATTCTGAGAATATTCTTACGACAATTACTTCTCTTTTGATGCCTCAAGATGCTGTCCTACCATCTGTTAATAAAGCTTCATCAATACTTACAACTGATAATCCACAATCTTTTACAAATACTGCACCCTTGATGGCTAAAACTACAATACTACCATCTTTAAATAATACGTCCTTGACGCCTACAACTGCTATTCCACCATCTTTAACTAATGATGTTACTGATACACTTGTGACGAACGTTAACATTTAAGTGTCAAGAGGTTTGTCGAAACACAAATAAATTTTAAAAGACTTGTTTTTTTTTTAAAAATTTTATTATATTTATAAAAAATAATAGCGCTAGAAGAAAGAAAAAAAAGAAGCGTCCTCTTCTGATTATTCTTTTTCTTCTCTTGTTAGAAAAGTAATACATCTCAAAAATAAAATAAAGGTACATGGTTGTATTCTTGCACAGGGTGACAGCTCGACCTATTCCGACCTCCAATCGTCCTCGATTTTGTCGGATATATACCCAGATGTGTCATCGGCTGAATACACGGATGAAAACTTTCGATTGGTTATTTAAATACCGGGAACATCCTCAATTGAGTACCGGTCGTTCTTCAAAACCTTGGCAATGATATATGGACCACGAAACTTTGGCTCGAATTTTCTGTTGCAGGGGCATCATTTTCAATAACCGCGATGTCTTGTTCAGTATACTGTTTTGGTGTTGGGTGTTTTGAATTGAAACGCTTTTCCCACTTCCCTCGCTCCCTTTGAATGTTTTCAACAGCGAGATTTCGTTTTTCATCTATAGACAGAGCACTTTCCACGGTATCATCATGGATAGCGGCTACTAAATGATTATGTATAATGTCGCGAAGTTTGAAGTCGAACACGAGTTCATTTGGTGTGAAACCCGAGGTTGTGTTCTTTTGGGAGTTTATGGCCCATTGGAGCTCTCGTAAGATGAGATCCCAATCCTTTGGGTTTTCGACAGTGGTACGAATGTAGGAAATAATTGTCTGATTTACACGTTCTACCTTGCCATTTGCTCTTGGGGTACGTACAGCTGTTTTAATCTGCCTGATAGAATTATGGTTACAAAAATCCTCAAAAGATTTTGAGGTGAATGCGGTTCCTCGACCGCTGACGATGCATTTAGGAAGGCCAAAGTACGATGTCACCTCATTAAGAGCGTTAATCACTGGGGTTGTTTTCGTGTTGTGTACGGCTTTCACCACCAGATATTTACTAAATCTATCGGATATAGCCAGGATATAACAGTTTACCTTTTTGCTTTTCGTAAAAGGACCGAGATGATCGATATGTACAGTTTGGAACGGAATTGTTTCGACTGGGCTAAAATGTAGACGAGCTTCGGATTTTCCACACCGGGCCTTGTAGTAACAGCAAGTTATGCAATTAGCGATATATTCCTTGGTGTATTTTCGGATTTTCGGAAACCAAAACTTTTGCCTTATTCGATCAGTAGTCTTCTGCATCCCAAAGTGACCCATGTCATCATGTGAATATATTACGATTCTCCACCGTATATCTTTCGGAATCACTAGCTTGAGACCATTTTCGTCCCTATGGTAAAAGCGATTGTTACGTAGATAATATTGAGATTTAATCTGTTTTTCCTGATCGGAATGTCGGTCACCTTTAAGTATGGCAATAATATTAAGTAGCTTCTCGTCCCTTAGTTTCATCGTAACTATCCAGTCATCGATATCGGCTGTAACTTTCATTATAAACCCTGCAGGTTCAACTTCTTTAGGTGGCTTATCGGGAGCTCAGCTCAAGGCATCGACATGTACCATACGGTTTCCCTCCCGGTGGATAAGAGTAAATTCAAACTCCTGGAGATGCATCCACTTTCTTCGCTTTTACTTTGGCAACAGCGGTGCAATCTGTCACCAAGCGGAAATCTTTACCAAGCCGATAAATTCTGAATCGATCTAGCACCTCAATTCCTTTGATCATCATTCCTTCCATTGATCATCACCTGAGTCTTGAAGTAAAATTCCGGCTAGACCGTGTGGACTTCATGACGAGCATTACCATCGTAAAGTGCGAGTACTGGTTGCTGGGTAAGAATTTCAATTAACTTGTCGAAGGCTTTCTGCTGGACTGGACCCCAAAAAAACATTTTCCAATTTTCGGAGTAACATTGTAGTTGGTCTTATTAATAATGATTAATCCTGAACAAATTTTCTAAAAAAACCTGTTAAACCCAAGAATCTTCTTACCTCTGTTATATTAGTCGGTGGACGAAAGTTCCTGATAACACTTATTTTACTGTCGCCTGGCCGAATGCCGTTTTCATCGATATGTCCCAGGTAAGTGATTTTTGTAGACAGAAAAACGCATTTATAAAATCGAAGCGTGAGACCGCTTTTCGTTAGTATTTTCAAGATCGATTGTCTTGCTCGGTATAACAATATTATCCAAGTAAGCCAAAATTTCGCCGGGATTAATTTTCGAAACCAACCAGTTCATAACGGACTGGAAAACCGGCGGAGCATTCACAAGCCCAAATGGCATCCGGTTGTACTCGAAATGTCCGTCATGAGTCACGAATGCGCTATATTTCCTCGAATCCTCAGCTACTTCAATTTGATATCCTATACGTAAGTCTAGCGTTGTAAAGTAGTTATTACCGGCTAACTGGGCAAACTGCTCATCCATGATCGGCATTGGGTATGGTGTCTTTGATGTTATCAAATTAAGTTGACGGTAGTCAACGCACATGCGGTGTTCCCCATTGCTCTTGTTGACGAGGACGACAGCAGATGCATACGAAGAATCGGACGGACGGACGATATCATGTTCCAATAAATCATCAGTTATTTTGGTTAATATTGAGCGCTTGGCGAATGGGACCCTGTACGGCTTCATCTGAACGGGAGTGTCGGTTGTTAAATGGATCTCCATTTTGGAAATATTACATTTTCCAAGGTCCGATGTGTTTTCAGCAAAACAAAATCGATGTTTTATTAATAATTCCTTCAGTTTATCGATTTTCTATCAATTTTCTGTAAACGGCAGTCATCATCCTCAAAAATTAGGCGTTTACCTTTTCCGCATAGTATATCTCGTCCTAGCAGAATATTTTCACTAAAAAAATCATTTTCAGCTGTCAGTAAATCAATCGCAAACTTATGGTTGTCAATTAAAATGGTCGCTTTCATTAGGCCGCACAGTGGCTGAAAATCGTTTTTAATTGGCCAAAATTCTGTAACTTTTGAACCGATCAAAATATTTAAGTATTTTTTTTTTGTGGATAGATATTTAGTTCAGCTTGACTCAGTTTTAATTACATTAAAATTGATTGAGTACTTTTTAAGGAATTCTAGGTCAAAGTTGAACTTTTGATTTTTTTTTTAACTTTTAGAGTGAAATATGTGTTTATTTTTTTATTTATTAAAAAATTTAATATTTGGATTTTCATAATAATTATAAACATTTTTTGTAATAATGGGATTTTTTTTAATGTTGCACTAAAAAAAAATAGCAAAATCAACTGGAGATTTTGCTATTATTACTGAAAAATTAAAAATTTTTTGTTGTCAAATTTGCAAATTTGTTTACACTCAAAGAATATTTACACTTACACAAAAAACGTTAATAATATTATCTAAAAATCTTGCTATTACTACAGAAAAATTTTTTATTTTTTGCTGTCAAATTTGATAATTTTAAAAAACATTTTAAAAATAAAAACTGCAATAGATTTTAATTGCATTTGTAACAATGGTAGGTTCTGTTTATTATTATTTTTTACTAATACTATGTTTTTCGTACTTAAATAACAATGAAAGACAATTATAATTATTATTCATTTGACTCAAATATTTATTGCAAATATTCCATATTTTGTTCTGTGTTATTTCTGTTCTGTAGTAGTTTTTTGACTTCTTCATCTAAATCCCGATGTTCCATTTTCCATTGATTTCGAATAACGGAGATGAACGGATCTAACGTTGCCAATAATATATTAAATAGATCTTCATTTGTGGAATTTCGTGAATTTTTTCTAGTATTGTGCTCTATAAAATCTGTAATTCTTACCCTTTTTTCCTGAGCAACCTCTGATAGATCTCCAAGTGGCACCAAATGATATTTAATGACATCTGCTCCATGATGTGAACTGTTGCAGACATATTTCTCCATGGGTAGTTGGTTGTTTATATTTTTGCAGTTTCCTTAGCATAATCTCCAAATTTTCTAGTCAGTTTCTTCATTGCACGCAAGTACTTCTAGGATTATTTTAAATCTGAAAATAAGGTTTAAATCCACTCATGTTATTTCAATTGCTGTTTCTGCGGTATTGCCATCATTTGTATTGCCTGACCCTTGTTTTGGCTGATCTATAATCAATCGAAATTTGCGATATTCATCTTGAACATGTTTCTTTTTTGAACTTCTTAACTCTTTGTTGGTTTCGTTGTTTCTTATTGATCCTGATGACCTGAAATCTTCAATTTGCTGCCCATCTACTGTAATTGTAATGGCTGTAGTGTTGCAATTTGGGCCTTGATATCACTAACTTCTTTGTTAATGGCATCATTAGTTTTTTTTTTTTGAATTCAAATTTGATTGGCCTGCAGTATTTCGTAGAAGATGGTGTTTCATTTTTCCAAATATCCTTTGTTTGCGTTGTACTAGTCGAAGGCTCTGAATCTTCCAAAATCTTTTTCAATCGCAATGGTACAAATGATACCATAAACATATCTGAGTCCGAAATATTTTCACATACTAAAGGGTCCGCCAAATAACTTTTTTTTTTGAAAATGCCATAAAAAAAAACTACTGAATATTATCTCAAATTTCTTTTTTTATTTGAAAGTACAATCCTTCCGGTTAATAATGGAAAATAATTTCATTCAAATGGCTGCCTCGGCTGGCCATGCAGTAGCCTACACGATCGGTCCAATTTTTAAGCACATTATCGATTGTGTGCAGCTGTATTTCACCAATGGCTTCACGAATATTGTCCTTTAAAGCGTCAATTGTCTTTGGTTTGTTGGCGTAACACTTATCTTTGAGGGCACCCCACAAATAATAGTCCAACGGTGTCAAATCGCAGCTCAGAGGTGGCCAAACGAAATCAGCTCTGCGGCTGATAATGCGATCTTCAAAAACAGGGCGCAAAACATCGAGTGTAGCTTCGGCTGTGTGGCACGTAGCGCCTTCCTGTTGAGACCAAATGTTGCCAATATCCTCCTCTTCAATTTTTGTGAACAAAAATTCGTTCAACATGGCCCGAAAACGATCGCCATTGACTGTAACGGCCACTCCTTGCTCATTTTCGAAGAAAAATGGCCCAATTATGCCTCTAGACCAAAATCCGCACCAAACAGTGACTCGTTTTCTGTGCCCCAAATGCGACAATTTTGCTTGTTTACATACCCGCCAAGATCAAAATGAGCTTCATCTGAAAAGATGATTTCTTTTTGGCAAAATCGGCATCTTCTGTAAGTCGATCGCAGGCCCACTTGGCGAAGCGAAAACGCATTGGATGGTCAGTTGGCTTCAACTCCTGAACCAATTGGACTTTGTATAGTGTCATACCAAGGTCTTTATGCAAAATTCGTCTCAATGATGCCTCCGAAATGTTCAATTCTTGAGAACGACAGTGAATTGATGTTGATGGCGCTTCACGCACACTTTCTGCCACAGCAGCAATATTCTCGGGTGTACGCACTGTTTTTGGCTTTTCACGCTTTGGTTTATCGATGAGGATGCCAGTTTCTTTCACTTTTGTCACAAGATAACGAACATACGGAGCTGACGGTGCTTCTCTTCTTCCAAAATCCGTACACAATTTTCGCACACATTCTGCAACATTACCATGATTTTCAAAGTAATGTCGCAATATTTCCCAGCGTTGTTCAAGCGTATACACAACCATATACGTTCAGCGGAAGGATAAAACTAATTATCTGTCAAATCAGACATGAGCTAAGTGTTACCATTCACGAAATAAGCACTAGTTGAAAAAAAAAAACGTTAGATGGCGGACCCTTTACTTGGTTGTATTGTTTCTGTCCCAAAGAACCATCACATCCCCATTTACAAAAAAGAATTAGCTTTGTGTTTCCATATTTCCATATTTCTTTAACTCATTACTAATGAAGGGTTCTAATGAATTACATCCTCTGTGTATTGACATTCTTACTTACAAATATATTACGGTAATAGAACAAATAATGACTATTATAAGCTATAAAATACCTAAAGCACAAATTTAATACACCATTGTATACGAGTACTTATAGGGATGTTTAAATTATCGTAATTTGAATTTTTTATATAGTAATTTCATTAAAATGAAAAAAGTGTTCTACCCACGGGTTGTCACGGGTGCAAAAGTATATATAGGGTTAAAGAGGACACTTTCACCTTTCTCTGGGGGTATACGTTTCTTGTTCCCTAGAAGTTCTATTCCACTAAAGTTGAAATTTGAGAAAAATATAGTAGTTTCATAAATATTTCATAACGCCCCCTAATATTAAACGGTAGAGCTGTGACCACTTACAACAACTAAAGACTATAATCCTACCAACAGGTCATTATCGATGATAGCTTGCGAGTAGTAACCATTTATTTTTGATAAAAAACAAAAAAAAAATCACCTCTTACTGAAATTAAGAAAACAGTTGAGTTTGACAGCATGCCACGCCCACAATTAGCAATAGCTTTACCAAATTTTTTGGCTACATTAATCTGGATATATTAGCTACAAAAAGGCGTTAAAATTTTAAAAATCGGTGACAAAAGAAAATTAGACTTTTGGCCAATGAAATCATAATTTCAGCCACAGTGGGCCGGTGCATTCATATTGGCCTCCAGCGAAACCCTCTAGACAAATACTTACACTAACAACATTCCCAAACTTCAAGGCAAACGATTTTCGAATCGGAGCGGTTGCTACCGGGGTCGACAAATGAATTGGTTTTATGTCCATTTACCATTATCTCCTTCACAATAATACTGTCGTTGGTGGTAATTGGGGCGATGTGGTTTATTGTCGATTTAGTTGTAATTCTATCAGGACACTTATCGGTGGTATGCGTTGTCCGTTGACAATTTGTACAGCGTTGTCGATTTTGTGGCTCAGAAAACTTTACAGAATAATGCCCAAACTTATAACAATTATAGCACTTGACCTTACTCAAAAACTACCAATGACATTTTAATTTTTCGTAACTCCAGAGTTATTTAAAAATTTCACATTTGACGCCGTTGCTTTTGATTGGCCAGGTACTGCCGTAGCAGACGTCATGACGTCATTATAAATACAATAATTAATTATGTCACGGAAGAACTGATTACATGTCTTATATTCATTTGATATCTTTCGCTTTAGACCCGGCTCTTTTAGCCATTTACTATATTTCTGGCTATCGCCGATTGCGGCAGATTTCCCTTTGTACCCAAGGCGAACATCCTGAAATAATACTCTTCGAGCGTTTCATTTGGATGACGCTTACTTCGTGACATTTTTATGTGGATGTCGGCTGCGTTCTCCACATTAGGAAAATCCTGCAAAAATTTTTCAATAAAGAGCTGCCATGAAAAAAAAAACGACCTGCAGCGAGTCTACCCAATGCTTGGCCGGACCCTGTATCTTCTGTTGGATGGCGAAAATGAGCGTTTGGTCATCCCAACCGTAGGCAGCTTTAAGGGTCTCTACACGTCTAATAAATTGAAACGAATTCAAAGATTCATCTAACGATGGGTTAAACTCTGGTAATAATGCCAAAATTTTCCTTACGTTGCCATACGGGCTGGCAGAAAAAACATTTTGAGAGAAACACGTCACATATGTGACGATGAATAATTTTGTTGCTCATTACAATGGATTGGCATGTTGCTCGAAGGCATCATTCGCGGATGCGAATTGGTTACATAACACGAAGCCGTTCGTGGAACTCGTGGGTTATCTGGTCCTTGTTCAAAATTAACCCGGGCTCTGTGTACGAAACAGAGACAGGTGGATGATGGTCATACGTAGATACGGGAATGTGTTGCGATGACGGCTGCAACAATACGGGCTGTCGATATGTTGTGATTGGCGATGATGATACGAGTTGCGATGACGGCTGTAACGTTTCGGGTAGTTGTGGTAAATAACCATTACCTGTTTATGTGGCTGTAGTGCGTATGCCACTTGACGGAGGGTTCAAAGTTGAAACGGATATAGAAACACTTACGGCTGTTTCATGCACAGGGGAGCCACCAGGTGACATAAACGTCTGCATAGGTGATGAAGACTGAGATGGTTGTAACCGAATTGATGCCGCTCGCATTTCCTGCTATCGTTTTTTCCAACTGCGCAATGCGTTCAGTCATACCGTGTGAATTTCATTCTTCACAGACTCCTTCAAGGTGTTTAATTAATTGTTTTTTTCTTCCCGAACACGGCACACCTGCTTCTTTACACTTTGCTTGTAAATCTTTTACCGTCAAGCTTTTATAATTTTCCATAGTTTTTTTTCATAGAATTTTTTTCGTCAAATTCTAGAACTTTCGTGTCTATGGCGTCGGCGCGTTTTCTTTATTGGCTTCTTTATCCCACTTCTGAGAAAATGTAACGAACGTTAACATTTAAGTGTCAGGAGGTTTGTCGAAACACAAATAAATTTTAAAAGACTTGTTTTAATTTTACGATTTTATTATATTTTATAGTAAAAAAAATGAATAGCGCTAGAAGAAAGAAAAGAAAAAGTAGCGTCCTCTTCTGATTATTCTTTTTCTTCTCTTGTTAGAAAACTAATACATCTCAGAAATAAAATAAAGGTACATGGTTGTATTCTTACACAGGGTGACACATTTATTTCTTCTGTAAAAGAGGCGTTACCGAAATAATTAAAAGTAACCACCAAAAAAAAACTATTTTTATTTCGCGTCTTTTTTCGGATACCTCCACTGATGACATTACTTTTATATAAACTCTAAACTAAATTTTGAAGCCGATCTTTATAAACAAATCGTTAACCCTGGTTTCTGGCCTGTAAATACTTTAGTTCGTGAATATGAATTTAAAGAAAACCCACGGAGAAACAACATTGCTGAGCTTCCTCCCCGCCATCGAATAAATGAAAATATGAATTTCAACATTGATTAAAAAAACTAGATTCGATACCTGTTCTTCGACTAATCATTATGTATCAGAATGTTCGTGGTTTAAATACTAAAATGTCTAATCTACTAGTTAACAGTTATGAATTTAATTTTCATGTTATCATCTTTACTGAGACATGGCTGAAAGATAATATTTTTAATTCTGAGTTACTATGTTACAATTATCAAATATATAGATATAACAGAAACGATCGTAATGGTGGTGGTGTTTTGATTGCTGTGTCATGTCTGTTTGTTTCCGAATCTCTTCAATCTGAATCTTCTCCAAATATTGCGTTTGTTTGATAAAGCATTATTATAAAATCATTTTCATATGTATTGCCTGCTTTTGGTAAATGCAATAATCGTATTAATAAAGATGAAGTTATTTGTTTTAAACAAACCAAATATAGCTAATTTATTGATCTAATTTCTAACACTAACTGGATGATTTGTTTTGCCATACTTCTATTGATTTAATGGTGGAGATCTTTTATAGAAGGATGTATTCTTTTATGGATGAATGCATCCCAAAGTGCTTTGTCTACAAACAAACTGGCCCGCCTTGGAACTCAAAACAACTGACAAGATTAAAAAATTTGAAGAACAAGTATTATAAAAAGTATAAAATTTTTGGTTCTCTTGTATTTTTGAAAAATACTCCGTAGTGATGATACTATAAAAAGTAACATGTTTGCACACTTTTTTGCTAGTATATATTCTGTTGCTCAATGCTGTTCCAACAGCTATTCATATCCACTAAACACAAATCAAGCGATATGTTTTCCCCTAATTGATAAGGCAGAACTTGTTAATAGCCTAAAGATCATTTACTCATGGACCTGATGGTGTACCTAGTTCTGTACTCAATTGTTGTGCTACTTCCTTGGCAACACCATTGACTCTTTTGTTTAATGCGTCAATAAAAAACGGTTATTTTCCTAAATTTTGGAGAGCTTCTTACATCATTCCATTATTTAAATCTGGAAATAGATCGGATGTTTCTAATTACAGTAGCATTGCTAAACTTAGTGCAATCCGTAAGCTTTTCGAGAAATTACAGATTTTTTGTGCTATCACTATTCGTCAATTTTGTCACCATTTCAACAGAATTTCAGAAAGACCGCTCTACCGTTACAAATGTACTTCATTTTACGACACAAATTAACGATGGTTTTGTCAAGAAAAAACAAACAGATGCAGTATACACCGATTTTAGTAAGGCTTTCGATGAAGTAACCCATAACATTCTACTGATCAAATTGGATTTATTAGGTTTAACACCATTAAGCCTTAAATGGATAAAATAATATCTTTCTGATAGAAAACGTGTAATGTATAATAATATTTTATCTAAATATATTACTGTGACTTCTGGTGTTCCTCAAGGCAGCCATCTTGGGCCAATTCTTTTCTCCCTTTTCATCAATGATCTTCCAAAAGTTATAAGTTTTTGAAACGTTTTAATGTACGCAGATGATGTTAAATTTTTTTTAATATGATATTGATCATATTAACCAGCAATGAATACATCAAATTATATTAAATTTAAATACTTTTTAAACCAGTAGACAAGCTTTAAATGGCTTCACAAGGGTTTCAAAATTTAAATGAATTATTATTTTAAAGAAAAATCAAATATAAATAAAAAAAAAATAAATATCTTGTAATTTAATAAATAAAAATAAATCTGAATATGAATAGGGAAATGAGCAAATGCCGTTTAATTGTGGATCAATTGTCTATGAAGTAAGATCATGGTGAGGTCAATGTGACAAATCGTAGATCGTGTTAAAAAAAAGAGTTGCGGACCCATCATTAAAATCATATTTGATTCAACTATTGTACCTTTAGTTACAGTAGATGATAACTCCCATAGTGCTGAATACGTCGTTAAATCGCCCAGAATAATAGTACCTCGTTAATAAAGTAATAATTGCCGTGACAACTTTTTGCGAAATACATTTGAGAAGAAGATATACCTTGATATAATACTTATAAGGTTAGGTGTGAATTTGTCCGCCTCTGTAAATCATATCTGTAAATCAAGTATCTGTTAAAAAGAAAGGACTTTTGAAAAATTAAAATGAAAAAGTAACTTTTGTTTATTACCATTTATATCACAAAAAAATAGAATTTAAATCAAATTGATATTTTGTATATAGCATATTAATTATTTTTCTTATTTTTGTGTGTAGGTTATTTCCTTGTCGAAGCATTTAGATATAACAGAACGTCAAATTGAACGGTGGTGGCGTTTGAGAAGAGCACAAGATAAACCCTCGACACTAACGAAATTCTGTGAAAACTCCTGGAGATGCATATATTACACATACAGCTTTATATACGGTGTTATTGTTCTATGGGACAAGCCCTGGTTCTGGGATGTTAAAAGCTGTTGGTATGGGTATCCACATCAGGTATGTAGCGCTTATATTTGATTTAATTTCGTATTTTAAAATAAATTATATACTGTTGCGTTCATAAACAAAATAGTACCTGCGTATTTCTTAAAATATTGTGTGGAAAAATCCATCCGTCAAAAGTCAAAAAGCGACTATCTCGGCGACTTTTAACAAATTCAAAAAAGTGCCATTCAAAATTTGATTTATGCTTATTTTCTATATGCAATTGGATTTAGGACCCTTTCTCGAAACTCATGGTATAGGTTATCATATTGATCGACTATAACGTTATTTCTTTTGAATGTTGTTTAACTATTACTCACGAAACAACAACTGCATTTTACAAAATAATTGTAGCACAAACAAATATATACAAACAAATACAGCGAGTTATAAATGGCTAAATACGAAGTTAAAATACTACAGAGTATACTCCACATAAAAACGAATCAAAAAATATGTTATGAATTCAAATACATTAATATAAAGTAGGTTATGATCTAATAGTCATAGAAACTAATAAGAAAAGCCAAAATTATTTATATTATATTACGTTTTTATCAGCTCGATTCGGTGTTTGTTTGTTTGTCTGTACAGTACGACTTCACGGAAGTCGTAATTTTAAAATATTATTTTTTATTAATGGATATACATAAATACAAAACAAAAAAACATTTAAAAAAAAGTTGACAATTTTGTTTTTAATTTGGGAAAAATGTTATTTTTCCACAATTTTAGCTGTAACTTTGGAATGATAAAGTGATAAATTAGTAAATGAAATTGCAAATTAGAGCATACTTAATGTTCTTTTAGAAAAAAATTGTTTTTAAAAATAAAAAAGGTATAAATATTTAATCGTACTTGTTGCGGCACAGTATAAAAATCAGCCGGCTTTAAACAAAATACAAAATTTTTAACAGCACTCCTTGTACATAAATAAGAAACAAGTTCTTTTAGTACATATTTCAAAAGGAGAAATGGATGCATATATAAAGAAAACTGTTACATTATATGATAAATTTTTAAAATAATAATATCTGAATGATTTATGAAGTGCGTTTCTTCTAAATTAATAAATGTTTAGATAGTTATAAGAGTAATACAATGTATAAGGCCGAGGCCACGCAATGAGCGGCAAAGCGGCGAGCGGCAGAGCGATGAGCGGGAAAAAATTAAAACATTTGAAATACTACTGAAGTGGCCACACAATGAGCGGCATGTGAGCGGCATTTCAGAGCGTTTAAGCGGCACCGCTCAAGAATAGAACTTGTTCTAATTTTTATTTATTTTCTGAGCGGCAAATAATAAAAATGGCAAAAAAATAGCTTTTCTTTGTTTTGTCAATCTGTAGCGCGATTCAGTAACTTCTTTTTAACGATAATTGAATCGTTAGAAAAAGAAAACAACAAAATTATCGATTTTGGTATTCGCTATTGCTAAAGTCAGCTGTTGTTGTTATCTTAACGACAACTCTTTTTGTGTTGTTTTTCAATCCATAAAAAGTTAAAAAGGTTGAAATGTAGTCATACATAAATAAAAATCATAAAATAGTGACAATATTTTGCTTATATTATAAAAACTTTTTATTAAATAATAAATAATACAATTGACAATGGCATTTTGACAACTAACCGCTCAGAAATGACGCTCAGTAATAAGCCACTTACCGCTCAAACTTGCCGCTCTGCCGCTCACCGCTCTGCCGCTTGCCGCTTTGCCGCTCATTGCGTGGCCTCGGCCTAATTATTATATTATCTTAGGGATATTGGCGGCAGCATTCTCCCACTCGCAAATGGGCCCGTGAGACTAATTTAACTCTCGTTATTGCCGACGCACTGTACGAAGTTAGCATTTCAGCGCCCCCTGCTGGCGTTGGGATATAGAAAACATAGCATGTATCAGTTCAGGTGTGATAAAGAATTTATGTTTAAGTTTTATAACAATCAGTTCAGTACTTTTTTGTGTAGTAGTTAACAATAATGCCTCCAAAGGAAGCTGCAGCATTTTGTCATTCTTATATTTTTATGAATTGAGTTCTTATGTTCTTTTAAATAAAGTTATCAAGTGTAGTGTTGGAATCTTTACATATGAATTTCCTACTGGGTGCTTTGCTTTTCAAAAACACAACGCGTTTAACAAAGAATAATAGAAAGCAAGTAAGAGTGTTAAATTCGGCTGTGCCGAATCTTTGATACCCTCCACCTCGGTTTGAGTATTAATGATAAATTTAAACAAAATATTGGAAAAATATGCATGCATTTCCTATATGCATGCGTTTCCGGTTATATGACATAACTTCTCGTTTAATTTAGTTTTTGCTAATTAAATAGCTCGCCCAACCTCCATTGCAAAGGTAATGGTTGTGTAGGGTGGCTATATGCATTAAATCGTGCTTTTTTGGCTTTTAACTGGCCAAATATGTCTTCATTGCGGCCATATAGTTCGGATGGAGTAACAAAATAATAACCGAAAAAAGCTCTCTCAACTTTTTTAAAAAAAAATATTGCCATATTTGGAAAACATAGAGAATAAATTTATAATAATAAGTAATTAAATTAGGGATGCCAAACGCAAAAAACCAAATATCGCAAACATTTTAAATAAAATAATTTGTTATCTTTATTTTCTGAAGAACTTCAAATATTCATCAAAAAAAATTGTGAAAATTTATATATAAATAACATTCTCATCAAATTGCTTTTATTTATGTAACAATTTTTATGTTCGCAATTCTTAAATATCATTTGAGGTTTTATAAAATTCATTGAATTTAAATTAATGTTTTCTGTAGTCCGATTCTGTAAATTTCAACGATCCGACAATGGCAAAATATATCGACAGCTATTGTTGTTTGCACTAAGGATTAAGTGATTCACTAAGTACATACATCTTAACGACAGTCGACAAATCTATTTTTCTATTTATTTAAATTGTAAACGAGTGGCATCTCTGTCAAAATAAGCGAAAAACACAAATAAGAATAGAAAAAACAAATTACTTCGTGCTTGACAGGCTGATTTTATGTTTATGTTTAATATCTCTATTTTTTTACTAATATTTCTGTTTATTTGAAAATGAAATAATGAATTGAATATGCTATTTAATTTTTTTATTTATATAAAAAAGTTTTTTAATAGAAGCAAAATATTTTCACTATTTTATGATTTTTATTTATGTAAAATTTAAGTTTTTATCGATTGAATAAACAACACAAAAATGGTTGTCGTTTAGATAACAACAACAGCTGACTTTAACAATAGCGAATATCGTTTAAAAATTTTACTGATAATTTTGCTTTTCTTTTTTTTAACGATTCGACTATCGTTAAAAGAAGTTACTGAAAAACTATTAAATTCTCCTGAATGCCAATATTTTTTTTAATGTAAACATTTTTTAAATGTAAACATATTTGGTGTTTTTTTTTTTTGGAATTTGATGCAATTGATGTCTTCTAAATTTAATATTATTATTTCCGACGTTTTGATATGATTTTCTGAAATTCAATTAATATTTTATAATTTATAATTGGAAATTTTAATTCCAGTTTTTAGAATTGGTATTTTCTAAAATTTGAATGGAAAATTTAAAAAGTGCAATTTTATATTTATGTGAATAATACTGCTTTAGTAATTATAAACAATTTTTAAAAATTAGATGCAATGGCAATCAGATATTTCGTAGGTAAAGCAGAATAATAATTCTATATAACTATGTAGAACTGTTTTGAAAGCAAAAAACTCATTGATGAACTCGGTTACTCTATTTTGTAAAGACAACAAAATGTTAGTATGCCAAACTTATGTTCATATTTGTAAAAGAATAATGAAAAAACGTATGAAATAATAAAAGACCAGCCCGTGTATACTCTTAACATTGTGCTGTATGATATCTATTTGAAAATATTGACATTCATGTTAAAATAGAAATAACTATTGCAAAGCTAATAAGAACAAAAATTGTGGCGCCATCTACTGTGGCATAGTCACGCTGAGCAAAATGAAGTGTAACTCTGTTAATGCAAAAGAAATGTATTTTCCCCACAACAAAATATTGCAGAATTTTAAATTAATATACCAATTTATTTCTAGCATGCAGTTATTATGGATATACATATATAGAATATATGTATATTATTTGTATTATTTAATATGTGTATGTATGTATGTATATGTAAATATTACACACAAAAAATACAACATCAAACGTTATTTTTGTGTTTTTCTCTTTAAATAAATTAATATATAAAATTTTTTTTCGCTAAATTTACATTGTTTTTTTTTTATTAACAACTAGGTACATATTTTAGCATTATTTGCTTAAGATGCTGGTGAATTTTTACTCCCTTTATATTAACTCGTAGTGTCTGCTTGTCGAAAAAATTTTGGATCGATTTTAACCAATTTCCCGTGACCCAATCGATCTGAAACTTTGCTGGCGGGCTCGCGGCAATGACAGAAATGATCTAGTGAATTTTTTTAAGTGATGCCAAAACAATGGAAACTTTTAAATTTTTCTACCAGAGTTGATAAAAAAATGTACAAAGGGTTAGTTTTTATTATATTATTACCACAACGACCACAAAAACAACAAGTCCAGCTATGACAACAATACAACATTTAGAATAACAACAAGAACAATATAAAAACATCATATTTTTCATTTTTTTTTACTGGATCTGTTCCACCGATTTTAATGATTTTTGAAACAGAAATCTTCCCATGAATTTGTTGAATCATTCTCAATCAAAATGATCACCTTAGCTATCCTGTTGAGGGCGTGATCGTGACAAGAACAACATAGAAAATTATATTTTTTCAAGACTTTTTTAGTTCTTTATTCAACTCTCGGGCCCTAATTGACCGATTTGGACGATTTCAAATAGCAAACTTCTCAGGATGTTAATGAATCATTTTTTATGTCAACGAGCACCCTAGCTGCCCGATTGATGCCGTCATCGTGATTTCCACAGACGGACAGACGAACATCGCTATATCAACTCCGGTTGTTATAAGGATCACAAATATATATATTTTATGGGGTCCAAATTTTTTTTTCTAGTTATTACAAACGGAATGACAAACTTATATATACTCTCTGCACACTGGAGTGGAGGGTATAAAAATGTATTACATTTACCGCACTGCATTGAAAATCTATGTAAAAAATTGTAGTTTTGGACACTGAGTTAGACAGTAGCAGTAGATAATATAAAATCAAATTCAATAACTGTTTTCTCTTGAACTAACATGATTAGTTAGCTATGACATTTATTAACATCACATGTAAATCATTAAATCGCAAAATAAATTTGAATTTTATAATAAAAAGGGGAAGTTTTCTGTTTTCGTCCATATCTGTTAAGTGTTCTATATTTGCTTAAGTTGGAAATTTTTTCTTTGTTCCAAGAAAAACTTTTGGTTCATCCATGTAGTGGTTAGTTAATTATATTATTTTTTAAAAATAGTATTTACAACTTTTTTGCAGTTCTTGTGTCACAATGGAAAATTCGAATTCATGTACTTTTGGAATATTACTTGAGACCCCATGCCACTTAACAACGTATACGTCAACAAGAAATCTCAAAAACTTCTCTGAACTGAAAGATGATTTAAAAGATTTAATATTGCTTAGGTCAAGTATAACCCTTATTGGGGGTCAAGCAAATACTATATGTGGACATCATAGTTACTATTATTTAAAGATTTTTTCAAAGAACTTTTTTGTGTATTGTGTAAGGGTCACATTACATAATACACAAAAAATCTGTCAACAAATCCTTGAGGTTAGTAAGATTGGCTTTGGCAAAATCATTAACTGGTACAGGAATATACATAAAACTAGGACAAAAACTGAAGAAAATGACAACAGTGGAATTGACAAAGAAGATCCAGATGCGGAATCTACTCCAGTACAAATAAAAAAGCAAAGTATTGAGGATGTTAATAAAATTTTAGAAGATTTGGGATGCTCTCCATTAAAGTTTCATGCGCTTCCTAGTCACAGTAAAGCCTCATATGACAAACGAAAATTGGAAAAAAGTAAATCGCGTTTTGAAAGAAAAAGTATGTATAGATATCGGTGAAGTTAAAGATTTCGATATTGCTGAGGGTAATTAATATGGATGCAGAAATGATAAAGAAGGCACATGACAATGTCAATGAAAGACACACAAGCTAATTTTAATAGAGCTAAAATTCAAGTTTTAATTCTAGATCCGCCCTCTTGGTCGAAAGAAAAATGAAAACTGAAAAATGGAAAGGGTATTTTATCCATTCCAGGACAAAAGAAAGGTTAAAGAATCTCTAATGACGCTGTAAAACTTGTTATTGATTTTTATCAACATGATGAATTTAGTCGCATGTTACCAGGAGCAAAAGACAAAAGTTAGTATTAAAAGAAATGTACAAGATTTATCCTTTGTAAGCTAAGGAAACTGTACTCTTGTTTTAAATACGAACATCCTCCTAACATTAAAATAGGTTTTTCTCAATTTTGTACACTTAGACCAAAGTGGTGTATTCTTGCTGATGCTATTAAAATTGAAGAAACCTATAAAGACCTTATCAAGTTCCTTGTGTGTGACTTAGAAAACCCAATTGCATGCTATGTCACTGTGACAAGTGTCCAACTGATGAAAAATTGTATGAGCTTTTAAAACTAAAGCTGGATATTTAGATAATGAAGATGAAATTGAGTACAGCCAGTGGATGAGCACCATGATAAAGAAAATACTCAATTCATAAAAATATGAGAATGACAAAATGTTGCAGCTTCCTTTGAAGGCATTATTGTTAACTACTAAACAAAAAACTACTGTACTGATTGTTATGAAATTTTTAACATTGATTCTTTATCACACCTGAACTGACAAATGCTATGTTTTCTATATCCCTACGCCACCAGGGTGCTGAAATGCAAACATCGTACCGTTTGAGCAGTTGGAACCAAATTTTACACGATTTTATTGAAAATGACATTATTTAAAAATGAACCCGCAAAAAAGCCGATTGGTTTTTTATATTAATAAAAAGCTCATAATCTTTGGTTTCTTTTAGAACCTTTTTCAGCTTCCCTTGTTTTAGTTTCGGAAACCACAGTAATGTCATGCAATATGAAATTTATAATTTTTTTTAATGCTATATCTACTTAAATTAATGCATTTTTGTAAACTGTGTATTTTATTAAACTGTGGACAAAATTTCAGGTCAAAATCTTTATTAATACCTAAAATGTTATAGTTTTTGTAAATAGCACTCATTTCCTATAAGCAATTCCGCGAAATCAAATTATTGCAATAAAACTTTACAGGGCATCTTAGGGCATAAGTATAAGCAAATGTGTGAAGTTTCATACAAATCGGAGATGGTGGATGACATTTCATTAAAATATTGGGTGATTTGATATGGAATGACTTTATACTCTCAGCCACCAACATGTTTGGTTGATTTTATTATTGTATGTAAATATTGCTTTGTTATAGTGATCTTCGTAGACAAAAACGTATGCTTCATTGATTACCATTAGTCAGACCATATAGTCCTTGACGACAAATTAGGTAAAAAGAGTGCGGCAAGTGAAAATTGCATTTATCATAGGCAACAAATTTACCACTTGCGTGTGCCATTGATCACAAATGAAGAGATTTGTATAAATTTTTTTGGTTCGTTATAAGAAACGAATTATTTAAAAATTTTATTTCGAAAACTATATACATACTAGATGTAACGCGGTGTGCTTCGCTACCCCTCCCCCACCCCCCGCATCGTAATGAAAGGGCTCACGTAAAGTTCAAAGGCCCTCACTATTACAGTAATTCAGATATATGACATTTAATATTAAGTTTGTATGGGGGTGCCACGCGCATTTGTCTGATCCCGTCCATTTTTTGTCTGACTCTCACGTTAATAATAGATGACCTAAGACAAATTTGCAAAGCTCTCTCTATCATAGTACTTAATATATGATATTAAAAATTTACTTTGTATGGGAGGCGCCACGCCCACTAAAAATATTTCAAAAAAATTACAGCCTATAGCACTTCCCATATCCACAGTAAGACTCTGTGAAAATTTCAGGAAGATCAAATGGGTAGTTACGGAGATTACCTCCTACAAACAAACAAACAAACACACATTACCTCTTTATTATATTGGTATAGATAATAACAATTAATTAAATAAACGTTTTTCATTCGTTTAAATTGTTAAATTTTCATGATTTCTATGCATTATTAATTTTAAAGACCCAATCATAAAAATGTTTGTGCGAGTGTTTGCATGGTGACAGACCTTGAAAGCAGGAACTCTAACCACTGGCCTGCGAAGATTTATTGAATTGTGTTAACTAGTAACGATTTAATATAAAAATGTATAGTTGTTCACCGTGAAAATATTCGTAGAAATCTTTTTATGTTTGTGTCTTCAAAATAAATACTGCATGAAAATTTGAGAATAAAATACAATGATCATAAACCTAAACAATCAAAACTTAAACAATTGAAAAATAAAGGTTTATTAAATAAGTTTTTATTATATGTGTACATTAGACCTGGCGTTAAATTTTTTTTTGGAATTTTTGTTGCGGGGATTGGTTAAATATGACATTTGATGTCAAAATTCATGTGGCAAATTTTCAAGTCGATCAGAGTATGCCAACCTGTTCCAAGTTGAGGTCAAAGTTCAAATATAGAAAAAATACTCGTTTTTTGGCTGTTGTCTACTTTTTTATTTAAAAAAAATGCAATTAACTAGGTTTTTTTCATTTTGCATTTGAGTTACATATGATTTTTGATCTAAAGATTCATGTGGCAAATTTTCAAGTCGATCAGAGTATGCCAACCTGTGCCAAGTTGAGGTCAAAGTTCAAATATAGAAAAAATACTCGTTTTTTGGCTGTTGTCTACTTTTTTATTTAAAAAAAATGCAATTCACTTAATTTTTTTAATTTCCACCTAAGTTACTTTTATTATACTTACTCCAAAATTTTACAAAAGCGAAGATTTAGTATACGAAGGGAATTTTTGTCTGTAGTTCTCAACAATATGAAGCAAGAATTGTTTATCTTCTTCGTTATGTGTTAAAGACCTGTTAAAATCTGTTATAAGTTTTACTTTTCTCTCAGCAGGATCGTTAACAACAGTAACGTTTTTGAGGATTTGAATGCCTTTTATGTATTCTGCTCTTTCGCTCCAATTCGTCGGATCAAAGTTTAAAAAATCCATGTCTATTTCCATTCGTGAAAAGAAGTTTTTAGTCCTTTGCGTTACAAAATAGCTTAAATCTTTATGTGTGAATTCTTTTATTTGTTCAATGTTCGCACATACTTTTTTAGGCAGAGAAACGTCATTTTCTTCATTACCTTCAGTCTCATTTTGTAGTCCAAGTGCCGCAACCATCTTTTTTTCACATTAATGTCCACGTTGGAATCAAAAAAGGCGAGAGCAACTGCTTCCTCCGATAAATACCATAAGTGGTTTCGCATTTTGCTTAATAAAGGCAAGGATATTTTTGGGTCAATGTAACAGGCAATATTTTTAATCAGCTGCAAATCCCTATTTGGTGCTTCAACTGCATAAGTGGTTCTGAACCAATATGGAACATAAAGGCGCACCAGAAAAATACACACATTACGCATGCCATTCAACAGGCTGGAAGACATTTCAAATTGTTCATGGAAAGCAAACATTTTTAGAGCATATATCGCTTTCGACATAAACCTAGCATGCGACGTTGCTCCAGGAGCACGAAATTAAAAATCGGGAATGATGCCACCAACGAAAATAAAAGTGAGTTGTAATAACTCTTTGTAGTCATGCCGAATGTGGTCTTTTGCCAAACTCTCGATGCAAAACTCTTTGGTGGATTGACATTCATCGACGCTAACAGCACGTTGCACTTCTTCATCCATAATGCCGATTTTAAAATCTTTCAAGTTAAAAGTATTCCATTCTCGTGAAAAACGTTCAAATATTCCAAAATATATTTCAAATACAGCTCGTAGTAGGATCTCTGCAATATGGTGCCTGCATGGCAACCACAACAAGCTTCGCTCCAATTTTCGTTCCAGCAACATTGCAGCACCATTATGCTGACCAGTGTTTGCAGCAGTCGTGTCAAAGCACACCATTTCCAACGAATTTAACATATTCATTTTCTCTAAATAATTGTATATTGATTGGGCGGTTGCTGCACCAGATCCAACTTCAATAATTGGAACGCCAATTAATTTTTCTATATTTTCTGCTGTTAAAACAATAGCTAGGCGGTCAACTTTTTCCTTTCCAGCCATTGCAGGTAATAATTTGCCATCCCAATGTAACACAAATGTATCAGATATCTAAAAAATGTTGACTCTGTGAAGTATTCATAACCAATCTATAATAAACTTTAATACCTTGAAATTCTCCATAATTTCTGTGCCATGACGCCGACGATATTCTTTGCGCTGTTTTCTCAAACTTGTACAATTAATAACTAGATCTTCAATATTATGACCCAAAGCTTTAGCTGTTGCAGAAATAAAATGAACTGCAAATGGATTCGACATATTGCCAGCATCCATGCATGCAAGCATTCTGTCATCTATGAAGCTTTTCTTGCCATGCTTCATTTTCGGGTTGTTAAGATTTGTTACGATTATCAACTGCTCTGCAGATTTTTCAGACTCGCATTCACTTTCATCACTTACATCACATTCTACAGTCAAGTCTAAACAAAAAGCAATATGAAAGAACAAAGGTACTCATTGTGTGCTTAAGCAGAATGAAAGAAATACCTTGAGTGCTTTCCCTTCTTTGGTACTTTTCCTTGCGTCGATTTTCTTCTTCTACTCTTTGCGCCTTCCGCTTTTCTTCATTTGCGAGACGTCGGTCTATTGAAATCATGTTACCAACACGACCTTGTTCTCTTTGTTTGATTAAAAAGTCTCTATCCTCCGGAATAGAAATCATTTTTAAGGCATCAACATGTGCAATATCAAATAAATTGTTCAAATTTTCTTTGAAGTCATTTTCTTTTGAACGATGATTTGTAAAGGGAGATTTACAAACTTTTTGCATCGTTCTCCACTCATTATACAATTTTATTAATTTTTCAGCACATGTTCTTTCGTGTAATGTTGGAATACGTGCTCTTTCCCAAAAAGGCAAAATTTCTTCCAACGCCAATTTTCCACTTTCTTTGATTGTTTTGTTTTCACACCGCACATAATAAAAAAAACATTGCAACACTTGCAGTTTTGACGGTAACTTACTTCCAATTATTTTTTTCTCACATTTTCCAATCAAATGCACGTTTGTATCAGCAGATCTAAGTTTAACAAAATTATTTAAAGACAGTTTTTCTCTTCCGCGGAAAACTTCGCAATGACAAAATATTTAACGTTGCCGTACATGTAACTTAATTTTTGATGCTTTTATAGAAAGGGAATTCCCCAAACTAAAAGCAAATACTCGTTCGCTACATTGATATTTTACCAATGTTGCCAGCTATTTGCAACTATAGTGTAAGAGCACTAACACACGATGACATATGCCTGTAAGAAAAAATCACGACTTTTTCGTTCGATAGGCACCCCTTGTAAAGAAGTAGGAAAGGAGGTAAAAATTCAACAAAATGCTCTGTCATCGCGTTTGATGAAATTAAAAAAATTAAGTGAATTGCATTTTTTTTAAATAAAAAAGTAGACAACAGCCAAAAAACGAGTATTTTTTCTATATTTGAACTTTGACCTCAACTTGGCACAGGTTGGCATACTCTGATCGACTTGAAAATTTGCCACATGAATCTTTAGATCAAAAATCATATGTAACTCAAATGCAAAATGAAAAAAACCTAGTTAATTGCATTTTTTTTAAATAAAAAAGTAGACAACAGCCAAAAAACGAGTATTTTTCCTATATTTGAACTTTGACCTCAACTTGGCACAGGTTGGCATACTCTGATCGACTTGAAAATTTGCCACATGAATTTTGACATCAAATGTCATATTTAACCAATCCCCGCAATAAAAATTCCAACAAAAAAAAAATTCCATATAAGCTGCGCCAGGTCTAGTGTACATATATAATTTTCGAAATAAAATTTTTAAATAAATCGGTTTTGTTCTAGTATTTCATATAAATGTATTTTATATTAATTTAAGGCAATCAAAAAATTTACTTCCTGTTATTTTGTTAATTTTCAAAACTCAAATATATTTTTTTAAAATAATTTTTATAATTTTATTAATTTTTCTTATATATAAATATTTTTCAAAATGAAAACATTAAATTTTATATGTATGGTAGTGCACTATGCACAATTACCAATGACACAAGCAATTTGTACTTGTTTTTCCAAATTATATACAAATATATCAATTTGTTGTCTATGCTGCATCCAACTGTCCCATGTCGCACTTTTTTTTTTACCTAATTTACCGTAAACACATATAAATTTTGTTGTCAATGTCGCAAATTCGTATCAAAATATCGCACCTGTACCTCTAAAGTGAGTCAACTCAAAATTTTTCAATTTTCACTTTTTGCAAGAAAACGATACACAGTGGTCGATTTTTCTAGTCTTTCGCAAAAAAAATACAGTTGTAACTCTCTTTGTGTTATAAGGTTCTTCAGAATCCACTAAAAAGATATATTTTGAGTTGCACACAAAAAAATTGTTATTTTTGAAAAAATAACTGAAAAAATCACGAAAACAACTACTGTTGTATACTTATTATTCGCAATTCTTTACAATGAATCAACTGTTTTTAAATTTTATGAAAAATTGTAAATTTTGAGTTGACTCACTTTAGAGGTACAGGTGCGATATATCAATTTGTTCTCTAAGTCGCACTTTTTTTTTACCATATTGGTCTTATAGGACCAAATGGTCGTACTGATGTTAATCAATGAAGCATACGTTTTTGTGTACGAAGATCACTATAACAAAGCAATATTTACATATAATAATAAATTCTAACTTGTATAAGTAATGTACCAGCAAACCGGATGCCAAACATGCTGGTGGCTGAATGTATGGAGCGCTAGCACATGAACTTTTTCGCCCAAGTTCAAATCTCACGGAAGTCTTTAAAAAATTTTTTGTCCTCTCAAGTTATCAAAAATATATATTTCAATAGTTTATGTTATCTACATTAATACAACAATATTTCCAATACACAATAATCATTTTTTAATATGTATAAATAAAATGGTTTAAATAGTACCAAGATTGCTTATCTATTTTTTCAAAATGTTATCGTCTAGCAACAATGATGATTGACAAACACCAATGTTGATGGATAAAAACTATTTTCATAAATATCCAAAAGTTTATAAATATTCTTAACTCAAAAGGTTCAAACTTACGACAATGCGGTTTGTACATCCTCTATATATATGGTCCTTGGCGGATCGCCTCACAAAAGCTCACCCCCACTATAATCTTTTTCTTTAAAGCTAGCCACTTTCTGCGATTGGTCCTATGAATCGACCATAGATAAACATTCGTTGCGAATCGACGTGTTTTTTTTTAACACGCAAAGAAATTGTTGAAATTCGTGAAATAAATATATAGAGCCATAGTCAAAAGTATTTACACAACAAACATTTTTTACATATTCAACTAAATGAGCTTTTGTTGTTGTTTTTGGAAGTAAGTTGCAAAAAAAGTATTGTTGTTGCATAGCTTGATCTATGCATTCATTCGACAAAAATCGAAGCAAATGTACTGATGCTTAACAGATGCTTAACAGGCACAAACGGCTATTTCCTTCTCATCTAGTGATTTTTGAATAGTGCCCACTAGGTTGGTAAGAGCGGTCTCTGTTGATCTGCCCACTCCATACGCATGCTGGTTTGGATGCAAAGGCATCTGTTGTAATATCCCACATCTTAAATAGTTGCCCACTGCTTTTTCAAGTGTCTTTAACATGAAAGATGTTAGGCTTATTGGTCTGAAGGATTTTGGATGTGCAGTGTCTTTCTTCCCCACTTTGGGTATGAACACCACTTTTGCCCTCCTCCATGCCTCTTGTATGTACCCTAAGGCCAAGCTGCTACGCCCGATATTTATTAAGAATGGTAAAATTCCCTTTAGGCCCTTTTGTAATAAGGCAGGAAAAATACCACCGGTTCCGAGGGACTTATAGGGTTGAAAGGTGCCTAAAGCCCATTCTAGTCTCTTTCTTGAACAAATTTCGATTGCTATTTGCCTATTTTCCCGCCTAAGTTTTCTTGGACTGTTACTCGACCGTTCGTTGTCTACTGCCACACTTCGTGGAAAGTGTCTTTAATAACAACTCTGCACTTTCTCGACTATTTTTCGTGTAGCTACCGTCTTCTTTCCTAAGTGACATTGTTAGTTCTGGCCCGCATATCGCAAATGTTCTGTATAACCTTGCCGCTTCCCGAAGAGATTCCATATTATCAAAGGATTTCCTAAAGCTAATTCTTTTAGCTTTCCTTATTTCTGTTATATTCAGTTAGTTTGGCCCTATAAAGCTCCCACTGCCCGTTTCGCTTTGCCCTATTGCCGAGCCTACGAACTTCGGTTCTGAGTGTGGAGAGATTATCGTTCCACCAAACTGCGTCTTTCTCCTTGCCCCTCGGTTTCTCGGGGCAGCTACAAAAATAGGCATCCAACAGGGCCCCCTTCAGTTGGGTCACACTTTCATCGAGCTCATACTGATTCCGTATGCGTTTGCTCAGTGTTATGCCTTGTAGATTGTAGCTTAGAATTTCATTATACCTCACCCAATTTGTTTTTCTTGGATTTCTATAGGAAGTTGCCTGAATACTTAGGCCCTCTAGCGAAAATTCAATTATCTTATGGTCTGATAATGATTCCTCACCGAATACCCTCCAATTTCTCGTAATTCTTGCTAAGCTTGGACTGGCTACCGTAATGTCCAAGACCTCCTCTCTTACCCTTGTAACGAATTTAGGTCCATTTCCCTCATTTAGTACTTCTAGGTTAGATATTATTAAAAATTCTAATAAGTACTCACCCCGATAGTTGGTGTTAGTGCTGCCCCATATTGTGTTATGTGCGTTGGCATCGCACCCCAGCAGGAGCTGCAAGTTTTGCCTTCTGCAGAAGTCCACTAGTCGCCGTACCTCTGCCGGTTGTGTTGAAGTTTCATCGCCCGGAAAGTATGCTGATGCCACCACTATGACCCTTTTTCCGCCCTCGATGTTGATGAGGGCTTGGATGGGGACCCAGTCCCACTTCATGAATTCTGTAAGACAAGTGTATTTAATATCTTTACTAATTAATATGCATGCTCTGGGCGACGTATGTCTACTGTCGCATATTACCTTGAGGCTACCGCAGCTTAGTCCTCTGATTTCACCCTTATAGTGCCAGGGTTCTTGGATCAATACCATGCCCAGGTTAAATTTTGAAAATGCCCTAGCGATCGCTGCGGATGCAGCTTTTGCATGGTGGACGTTAACCTGGGCGAAGTTGATATGTGATCCATTATTCGGCATTATGCTACTTATTGTTGCTGCTGTCACTTAGCAACATTTCTTCTTCTTTCTCGTCAATTGGAACATCAGAGTGGCCTGGATCCATGCCCTCCGTATCGCTTCCAATGGATGATAACTGCTCCGTCTCCATTGGTACAGATGTGGGCTCGTTTGCGGTTAAGATCTCTGTCTCCTCTAATGGTTTTGCTGGGTCTGGGTTGTTCTCTTTTCCTTTTCCCCTCGCAATTCTATGCTCCGGAACTTCGCCAAATCTGTAGCTGATTGAATTTCCTGTTTTCTTGATGGCTTCCAGCGATTGCTCGTCTATGCCTATCGTCATCAGCTGGCCATTACCTTCTGCCCTGGTTTTTATAACCTTCCACAGGGGCGAGTTAATGCCTTCGTTCTGTGCACTTATGAGTGCTATTATCTGCTCCATTGTCGGGCCTGCGCATCTGGGAAGGAAGATGGTGACCGTATGTGCTCTGGGTACCTCATCTCCGGTACACGTGGTTAGCGGTGCCTTGTCCCACGTCGAGAGTTGGGGGACGGCTTGCCTGAGCCAATTAGCCGTAACGACGTCTTTACAATCGACGAGTATATGCCCCGGTCGGTGAATGCCCTCAAACTTAAGTTTGTGGTCACATCCTTTGGCAACATCTGTCAGTATGGCTTCTTCCAGTACCGTCAGCTCCTGTGTGGTTAGGTTGACCTCAGGGTAACCCTTCGGCAGCACTGCCACCTAACCGCCTAAGAGACATTTGCGTAGCTTTTGCTCGCTATTCTGTCCGTATTTGCTGCAGTGTTTCTAGCAGAATGTTGCCTTCTGCTCGCTGCGGAGGTGTTATCATTTTATTTTTGCGCTTGCCTGCTTGTTGGTTTGAGAAGAATCAGTGCAATATTTTTGTTTTTTGATAGATTTAAGTGAAGATCGGGAAGCAGCTCTATATGGGGCCTATGACTAAGAGTTGTCCAATAGGGATCATTTTGGACTAGTGATTAATGGATGTAATATATACATACAAACCCAATTTGACTAAGATTTGTATGATAATTTGGATCTTATGGAAATATATGTTGATTTCATAGGGGTCATTTGTATGGGGGCTAGGTCTGAACATGGACCGATTCTCACCAATTTCAATAGCGTTCATCCCATGGCCGATAAGAGATCAAATACCAAATTTCGTCAAAATATATTCATATTTGCGACCTGCAGTTTGATTACAAGCTTTACATGGACACACAGACGGACGGACCACATAGTGGTATAGGGTATAAAAACAACAACAAAAATTTCAAAATTGGCCTCAAGCTCAATAAACGTATAAATTAATATTATTTCTATATTAATCTACAACCTTTACATTTATAAATGGAACATAAAATTATAGAATTATATAGAAATTATAAATGTAAAGATTGTAGATTAAAATAGAAATAATATTGTAAGTTAAAATTTATTGTTGTTTGTCATTGATGTAAGTATTGTAATAACCAATGTTTTTATTTAATTACATTGACGTTCCCTTGATAAAGTAGACAAAATATCTACAAAATGTTGGAAAGGAAAACTTAAAATGCAATTTTAATTACTTTTAAAGGAATCCGGTCACATTAGCTCATTGAAAATACTACAAAGAATATATCTGGCCAAACATAATATAAATAAAATAAATATAATTTTTCATTAACTACACAAAACCGCACTTACTCGAGAAGAAACATGTATGTATGTATGTTTCAATGAAAATCAGTGGTTGCTATGATACGAATTATTCAAAATAAAAATATGCTTTTGCCACAAACATAATCCAATGCAAAATAAATATTGGGGCAAGTTAACTAAAATCAAATTACTAAATATTAAAATAAATATTAAAATTTTGGCGATCCACCTTGAGTCGGTTCGCGACCCACTAGTGGGACGCCACTTGGTTGCCCAGACCGTGGCTTGAATGTTAAAATTCCGATTATTTATTACTCGTTGGACAGAGAAATATGTTCTCCCAATAGTTTGGCCAATTTTTCGGAAGCTTTTTCCTTCTTTCCACAGTTTTATAATTATTTTTTTCTCTGATACACTAATTTCTTGATTTTTGATTTCCATGTTTTAAAATTATTATCACTTTTAAATAAAATGACCACCGAGTTCGTTAAACGATCGATTATAATAATAAGTAATAAAGTGTAATTCATAATTACTCGTATTACGTCACTCTTTTTTTGAATATAACTCTTTCAATATATATTGATTCCCTTAGGTCTCTTCGGATGAATTACTCTTCTCTGAATATGCTCTTGATTGATAACTGTTTATACCCTATACCACTATGTGGTTTGGGTATAATGATTTTGTGCTGCTGTTTGTAACAACCAAAAATATTTGACCTAGACCCATCTTCAATTATACCGATCGAATCAGAATTACTTTCTGAGTTGATTTAACAATGTCCGTCCGTCCGTCCGTCCGTCCGTCCGTCCGTCTGTGTGTCCATGTAAACCTTGTAATCAAACTGCAGGTCGCAAATATGAATATATTTTGATGAAATTTGGTATATAAGCTTTTATCGGCCATGGGACGAACGCTATTGAAATCGGTGAGGATCGGTCCATGTTCAGACCTAGCCCCCATACAAATTACCGCTATGAAATCGACATAAATTGCCATAAGATCCAAATTGTCCTATAGATCTTACTCAAATTGGGTTTGTATGCGTTCATTACATCCATTAATGAGTAGTCCAAAAATGATCCCTTTGGCCCCATATAGAGCTGCTTTCCGATCTTCACTTAAATCTATTAAAAAACAAGTAAGAGTGTTAAATTCGGCTGTGCCGAATCTTTGATACCCTCCACCTCGGTTTGAGTCTTGATAATAAATGTAAATGAAAAAGTAAACAATTTGTTAAACTTAATACCAAATTATTTCAGCAAATTCTTTGGGTTGGTTTTCTTCTTTTCTATTATTTCGGATATATTTCGGTGTTTGCTTTTTGGTCATCGTGGTTGCTGATCGGCATGCATTTTGGTTATATACCTATATGCATGCGTTTCCGGTTATATGACATAACTTCTCGTTTAATTTAGTTTTTGCTAATTAAATAGCTCGCCCTAACCTCCATTGCAAAGGTAATGGTTGTGTAGAGTGGCTATATGCATTAAATCGTGCTAATTGGAGATGGCTGTATAGTTTCTTTTAACTGGTCAAATATTTCTTCATTGTGGCCATATAGGTCGGATGGAGTAACAAAATAATAACCAAAAAAAAAAAGCTCTCTCAACTTTTTTTTAAAATATTGCCATATTTTGAAAACATAGAGAATAAATTTATAATAATAAATAATCAAATTAGGGATGAAAAACGCAAAAAACGAAAAGTCCCAAACATTTTAAATAAAATAATTTAATGTTATCTTTATTTTCTGAAAAACTTCAAATTTTCATCCAAAAAAAATTGTGAAAATTTATATATAAAAAATAACATTCTCATAAAATTACGTTTACTTATGTAACAATTTTTATGTTAGCAATTCTTAAATATCATTTGAAGTTTTCTTAAATTCATTGAATTTAAATTAATATCGACAAATCTGTTTTTCTATTTATTTAAATTGTAAAGGAGTGGCATCTCTGTCAAAATAAGCGAAAAACACAAAGAATAGAAAAAAACAAATTACTTCGTGTTTGACAGGATGATTTTATGTTTATGTTTAATATCTTTATTTTTTTTACTAATATTTCTGTTTATTTATTTGAAAATGAAATAATGAATTGAATATGCTATTTAATTTTTTTATTTATATAAAAAAGTGTTTTAATTAAAGCAAAATATTTTCACTATTTCATGATTTTAATTTATGTATGACGACATTTCACCTAAAAATTTAAGTTTTTATCGATTGGATAAAACACACAAAAATGGTTGTCGTTTAGATAACAACAACAGCTGACTTTAACAATAGCGAATATCGTTTCAAAATTTTACTGATCATTTTGCAATTTTCTTTTTTTTTACAATTCGACTATCGTTAAAAGAAGTTACTGAATCGCGGTACTGAAAAGTTATTAATATCTCCTGAATGGCAATATTTTTTTTAAATGTAAACATTTTTAAATGTAAAGATATTTCTAAATTTAAAATAATTATTTCCGACGTTTTGATATGATTTTCTGAAACTCAATTAATATTTTCTAATTTATAATTGGAAATTTTATTTTCAGTTTTTATTATAATTGATATTTTCTTAAATTTGAATGGAAAATTTAAAAAGTGAAATTTTGTATTTATGTGAATAATAATGCTTTATTAATTATAAACAATTTTTAAAAATTAGATGTAATCGCAATCAGATATTTTATAGGTAAAGCAGAATAATAATTCTATATAACTATGTAGAACTGTTTTGTAAGCAAAAAACTCATTGACGAACTCGGTAACTCTATTTTGTAAAGACAACAAAAAGTTAACCCCCCAATCTCACATCACACTGAAATTCTAAAATCGTTGTGTACGTATTATCAACGAAAAATTGTTCGAATTAGTCGAATCCATCGCCATTAAATTTTATGCTCAAACATCTGACTGCAATCTCATTTTTAAAATGTTGTCGAAGCGTAAACTTGAAAAAATTTGTATACTTCTCTCTCTTATTTTATTTTAAGTAGAGTTACTAAGTTTATTATACAGGCACATGTTTGAGGGAAAATGTTTACATTTATTATTATTAGTATTATTTTAATAATAGTTAATAATATTTATGCTCTATAATTAACAAACGTTTTTGTATGCGCATTTCAAAAAATAAATCATTATAATAGATTTAACAAGTTAAAACTTTAATTACAATTTTACAGGATCCAGTAAATTTGCATTAAATTTATAACAGGGTAACATTAATCATCGTTATGGTGCTATTACACGAAATGTTTTTTACATATGTACTGTCACTTTTTTTATCCATATGAAATTCCTCATGTCTGTCATAATTGTCTTTTACATACGATTCATAATTTTTGCTTCACACGTGCATATGAATTTCCGTATGACTTAACCTCTAAATGTAAACAACAGCTGATTTAATTTGTGAATTTACAAAAATGAATTGTTAAAAAAAAATATATATTTTTTAATTGTTAATTAATACTAAACAATTTATTTTTCTTTCAATATTAATCTTTAAAATTTACTCTGTTTTTCTTTCGCCACAAGCAGTGTTGTATTTTCACATGTTTGTCATGCAAAAATAGAACCTGTTCTAATTGAAAAATGTACGTGACTTTCCTCATGTATTGTACATAAACAATGTTTCATATGTATCACACGATGTGTACTACTTTTGTGGGAAAATTTGACAGTACATATGTAAAAAACACATCATGTAATAGCACCTTTAGTGTCTGCCACTATTCGCACGAAAAATTTGGTGCCATTAGTGTGACCACTGCGGAAAATGTGTGTGTATTAGTAAAAAAAAATGTGAGTGTATTGAGTTTTTCGAACTTGCAGTGTGATGTGAGATTGGTGGGTAATATGCCAAACTTATGTTCATATTTGTAAAAGAATAATGAAAAAACGTATGAAATAAAAGACCAACCCGTGTATACTCTTAACATTGTTCTGTATGATATCTAGTTGAAAATATTAACATTCATGTTAAAATAGAAATAACTATTGCAAAGCTAATTAGAACAAACAAAAATTATGGCGGCATCTACTGTGGCATAGTCACGCTGAGCAAAATGAAGTGACACTCTGTTAATACAAAAGAAATGTATTTTCCCCACAACAAAATACTGCAGAATTTTATGTAAATAAAATAACCGATTTATTTCTAACATGCAGTTACTATCAATATACATACATACATATATATAATATATGTACATTATTTGTATTATTTAATATGTGTATGTATGTATATTTAAATATTACACACAAAAAATACAACATCAAACGTTATTTTTGTGTTTTTCTCTTTAAATAAATTAATACATAAATTTTTTTGCTAAATTTACATTTGGGCAATTCACAACAGGTGTTGTATATTGTATGTTGTATTGAAATACACAATACAATCATTTGTTGTGAACACTCAGTTGTATTTTCATATTGTAAAACGCTTTCTTTAGTAATTTTCGATCCAACGAGGAAAGATCGCTTCGTCGCTTCTGCTATTTTGTATAAGAGAAAACACTTGTCAGTGTTTGCTTTTTGGTCGTGAGATATACCCTGGAGTTTTAGTTACGTACCTCTTGCATTTTAATTTATAATAAAAAAAAAAAAAATTTTTAAATGTTTTGGTTGGTACTGAAAGAGAAAATACATACTAAAAATATAAACATTAATTTTTATATAAATAAACTTATCGATGTATTTGCGTTATTTGCATTATTTGCCATATTTTATTTTATAATTATTTATGCTGATAATATTCTATGTATTTGTTTTTTCTTTTTCATAAAAACTGGCATTCACTTGGAACTGATATGTTATGATACAATATACAACATTTACAAAACATAGCAAATGAAGTTGGATCGTGTATCAGATTTTTCAGTGAAAATTACCAACAACAATTTTACACTATTGTAAAGTGATACACGATACAAGAGATACAACGATACATTACCCATTGTGAATTGCCCAATTGTTTTTTTTATTAACAACTAGGTATTTTAGCATTATTTGCTTTAGATGTTGGTGAATTTTTACTCCCTTTGTATTAACTCGTAGTGTCTGCTTGTCGAAAAAATTTTGGATCGATTTTAACCACTTTCCCGTGACTCAATCGATCTGAAATTTTGCAGGCAGGCTTGTGGCAATGACAGAAATGATCTAACATATTTTTTTAGTGATGCCAAAACAATGGAAACTTTTAAATTTTTCTACCAGAGTTGATAAAAAAATGTACAAAGGGTTTGTTTTTGTTATATTATTACCATAACGACCACAAAAACAACAAGTCCAGCTATGAAAACCATGCAAAATTTAGAATAACAACAAGAAAAATATAGAAATATCATGTTTTTCATTTTTTTTTTACTTTTTCAGAGATTTCCCTGGACCTGTTCCACCGATTTTAATGATTTTTGAAGTAGAAATCTTTCCATGAATTTGGTGAATCATTCTCACTAAAAATGATCACTGTAGCTGCACTATTGAGGGCGTGATCGTGACAAGAACAACATAGAAAATTATTTTTTTTTTCAAGACTTTTTTAGTTCTTCATTCAAATCTCGGGCCCTAATCGACCGATTTGGACGATTTTAAATTGCAAACTTCTCATGATG
Source organism: Cordilura impudica (assembly GCA_963682025.1). Lineage (NCBI taxonomy): Eukaryota > Metazoa > Arthropoda > Insecta > Diptera > Scathophagidae > Cordilura > Cordilura impudica. The sequence goes on along the minus strand of OY821520.1, from coordinate 179,811,579 downwards.
TTAGTGAATCATTTTTATGTCAACGAGTACCCTAGCTGCCGGATTGATGCCGTCGTCGTGATTTCCACAGACGGACAGACGGACATCGCTATATCAACTCCGGTTGTTATAAGGATCACAAATATATAAATTTTATGGGGTCCAAAATTTTTTTTCTAATTATTACAAACGGAATGACAAACTGGAGTGGAGGGTATAACAACTCTACAACAGCAACAATGACAGTCATATGTTTTTCAAATAGGAAAAAACTGTTTATGTGTTAGTTTCGGTCATTCCCCAGTATGCATTGAAATATTATTTCTCCAATGTTGGAGAAAAGTTAAGTTCTTAAATTGATGTCAAATGTAATTCTCAACTTGGGTTGAACAATTTTTCTCCTTGTTTGCTTTCAACTTGACATCAGGTTGAGACTTAACATTTTTTCCAATCTTTGAGAAACATTTTTACTCTCAATTGGATATCCAACACTTTTCTCCACTTGAGACCAAACATTTTTTCAACTTGAATACGATTTGTGTTAAGTCTGAGATATTATTTAAATATGTCATAAATAATAAATTAAATTAAAAAATGCCAAAAAAGTACAAATAAATCATTGATATATTTTTAATTATTTCTGCTTTTTGTCGAATTTTTCAAAAAATGTACAACTAATTAATTCATTTATTTTTAATTCTAGATTTTAAAAAATGTACATAATATGTACATTTAATGTTAAATATGTACATAGTAATGTTAAATATATAATGAAATTAAATTGAAACATTAAAATAAGTACATTGTTTTCATTTCTAAAATTAGTATAATATTTTTTAATATGGCAATTCCGTACCTTCCATTTGATACCGATTGGAAATATTTCTTTGCTATCAAGTTGAGAATCAAAAATTTCTCAATTTGATAACTATGAAAATCGCCATATAAAAATGTGCCTTTTAAGTTGAGAAGACTATATTCGAACTATTGAGGGCATTTGAGAATTAACGCTGGAGATTTGAGAAATGTATTTGATCTCAAATGCACCTCAAGTTGATAGCAAACAAAAATGTTTATTGGGACATTTATTGTAGGGTCGTTTGCACACACACAAAAAATAGAAAATAAATTGTCAATAAGCAAAGCAAGTGGCTTCGAAATTCGATGATGCCAGTTAATCATTTTTTGTTCACGCGGAATTTATAATTGGAGGAATTTTTTTCTCGAGAAATGTATTTTCCGTGAGAAAGAAATTCCTTGAGAATATTCATAATTGGGATGAATAACTTTTAATTGGAACTTTTTAGTCAGAATAAATCATAATTCTAGTTAGATATTGGTTAATATTTAATAAAAAAAAATATTGTGGTGGCATCTACGCAATTATTGAGGCAGTCACGGAAAAATTAAATGCAAGTCTGTTTTTTTTAATATAACAAAAATGGATTTTCCCTTTAACAAAATATGGCAGAATTCTTTATAAATGAAATGCAAAATGGAAAATCAATTTTGTGCTAATTCTTAACAAAATTAATAATATATATATATGTATTATTATATTTATTAATATTTGTAATTTTATTTGACATAATTTCACACACAGTTTTACAGATCAACTGTTTTAATTAGAAAAAATATTGTGGTGGCATCTACGCAATTATTGAGGCAGTCACGGAAAAATTAAATGCAAGTCTGTTTTTTTTAATATAACAAAAATGGATTTTCCCTTTAACAAAATATGGCAGAATTCTTTATAAATGAAATGCAAAATGGAAAATCAATTTTGTGCTAATTCTTAACAAAATTAATAAAATATATATATATGTATTATTATATTTATTAAAGGTGCTATTACATGATGTGTTTTTTACATATGTACTGTCAAATTTTCCCACAACAAAAGTTGTAAACATCGTCTGATACATATAAAACATTGTTTATGTACAATACATGAGAAAAGTCACATGTACATTTTTCAATTAGAACAGGTTCTATTTTTGCACGACAAACAAGTGAAAATACAACACTGCTTGTGGCGAAAGAAAAACAGAGTACATTTTAAAGATTAATATTGAAAGAAAAATAAATTGTTTAGTATTAATTAACAATTAAAAAATACATAACCTTTTTTTTAACAAAAAATTTTTGTAAATTCACAAATTAAATCAGCTGTTGTTTACATTTAGAGGTTATGTCATACGGAAATACATACGCACGTGTGATAGCAAAAATTATGAATCGTATGTAAGAAGACAATTTTGACAGACATGAAGAATTTCATATGGATAAAAAAGTGACAGTACATATGTAAAAAACATTTCGTGTAATAGCACCTTAATATTTGTAATTTTATTTGACACAATTTCACACACAGTTTTACAGATCAACTGTTTTCAACTGATTTAGTAGTTTTCTGTTTTTGAAACAGTAGTGCCAATTTGTAACATTTTGTGATGTAATGAAAATCGCAGAATAATAAGTTAATACACAATAAAAAATATTAAATTTTTAAGTTTTATATACATATTGCAATAAAAAAAACTTTGGTAAATTTACATTGAAGATGGTCAGAAATGAATGAGAAAAATATATAGACATTTTAGAAAAGCACATTTAATGTTAAACTTTATGCACAAAATATATGGGTTTTTGTTGTTTCGAATTTAACTGTGGCTCTAAGTGAAAAGTTTTAGACCGATCGTATATTACATCTTGAGGATCCTCACCTAATATTTTCAAATATTTTAAATTCTTTTTAACTCATTTAACCTCATTACGAAAATAGTAAAACAGTAAATATGGAAAATCCACGCACCTCAAAAAATTGTTTTCTATGAAATAAATTAAAGACATTTCATATTATACAATTTTCTTTCAAAAATGTATCAATTATTGCAAATTTGAAATTTGACATATAGTATTTGTACATATATTTGTATAGATTTCGCAGTATGAAAAGAACTATTATTTCTTTATTTAGAATATATGTAAGTATTGCTCGCAAAAAAATGCAACATCATGAATGAAACACATAGACGACTGCTGGCAGCAGCATTTGTAGTCGTATAGTCAGCTACTTGATTTTTCTGAATACGACAGCAACATATAATACAAATGCATTTTTATTTAAATATACAATTACTTTTACTTATTTAAAATGCATTAGTACAACGTAAAAATAAATAAATTAGTTTAACGCCTTTTGATTATTAATGGAATTATAGCCTTTCATTTTGCGATTTTTTTTTTAAACAAAATAAAATATTTCATAGCACTAACTTCTTTTACATATTTTGTTATATTGTCAACACTATTTTTGTTTTGTAGCCAACAAAACACACTTGCAGTTTTTTTTTTATTTGAAGAACATATGACTGCCATTGTTGATGTTGTAGAGTTGTTTTTTTTTTTGATTTTGTTTCGTTAACTCTTTTGTATTAAAGCACCTCCAATATATGTATCCATTTTAGTTTGCAAATTCAGTATATTTATAATTTATTACTTACAGCAAAAAATAATAGAAACAATTTTATCAGTTATGCTTACGAAACTATATAAATAGACTTGAAGTTGGCTCCAAAAGCAGTAGCCTGTGTAAAGAACAAGTTAGCGACATGTAACTGTTACGTAACGTGTCAGCCTTTTTTTCACATGAAAAGTATTGGGACGTTCCGGTTACGTTCGGTAACTGTTTTAAATGATTTTCATGTAAAAAAAAAAAACAACTGACTCGTTACGGTTACGGTTAGAAAACAATGACCTTTTATATGTATTATAATGCTATGAATGCATTTATTTTTATTTTATTTTATTTATATATTCTTTTTTTTTTGTATTGTATATTATTTTTTTTTATTATTATTACTATTTCATTTAATTATTTTTTTCTTTAAATAAATTAATACATAAAAATTTGTTTTTTAAATTATTGGTGAACTTTTACTCCCTTTATTTACTGCCTTTATATTAACTGGTAGTGTCTGCTTGTCGACAAAATTTTGGATCGATTTTTAGCCCCTTTCCCGTGAGCCAATCGATCTGAAATTTTGCATGCAGGCTCGTGGCAATGACAGAAATGATCTAACAAATTTTTTTAGTGATGCCAAAACAATGGAAACTTTTAAAATTTTCTACCAGAGTTCACAAAAAAATGTACAAAGGGTTTGTTTTTATTATATTATTACCACAACGACCACAAAAACAACAAGTCCAGCTATGACAACAATGCAACATTTAGAATAACAACAGGAACAATATGGAAACATCATGTTTTTCATTTTTTTTTTAATTTTTCATAGATTTACCTGGACCTGTTCCACCGATTTTAATGATTTTTGAAGTAGAAATCTTCCCATGAATTTGGTGAATCATTCTCACTAAAAATTATCACCCTAGCTATCCTATTGAGGGCGTGATCGTGACAAGAACAACATAGAAAATTATATTTTTTCAAGACTTTTTTTAGTTCTTCATTCAAATCTCGGGCCCTAACCGACCGATTTGGACGATTTTAAATAGCAAACTTTTCAGGATGTTAATGAATCATTTTTTATGCCAACGAGCATCCTAGCTGCCCGATTGATGCCGTCATCGTGATTTCCACAGACGGACAGACGGACAGACGGACAGACGGACAGACGGACAGACGGACAGACGGACATCGCTATATCAACTCCGGTTGTTATAACGATCACAAATATATATATTTTATGGGGTCCAAATTTTTTTTTCTAATTATTACAAACGGAATGACAAACTTATATATACCCTCTGCACACTGGAGTGGAGGGTATAACAAAAATATTGCACTGACTCTTCTCAAATTTTGTTTGTATATATTTTTGCAACATACAAGAGACTTTACCAAACATGATCAGTATCGGTCCATTTTTGGACCTAGTCCGCATATAGATATAGCATCCGATATGAACTTTTTCATATCTGCAGCCAAAAAAATTAATAAAAATCCCACTCCAATTTGGTTTTTGCTTATTTCCTATGTCCAGTTAGTTGGGCCTGAGAGATAGGGTTTCTAAACGCATGGTATAGGGTATCGTATAGTCTGTCTAGACCGACTATAATTTTCTTACATGTTTATAGTTGTAGTTGTATTTTTATACTCTATACCACTATGTGGTTTGGGTATAATGACTTTGTGTTGCTGTGTGTAACTACCAAAAATATTTGACCTAGACCCATCTTTTATTATACCTATCGAATCAGAATCACTTTTTGAGTCGATTTAGCGATGTCCGTCCGTCCGTCCGTCCGTCTGTGTGTCCATGTAAACCTTGTAATCAAATTGCAGGTCGCAAATATGAATATATTTTGATGAAATTTGGTATATAAGCTTCCATCGGCCATGGGATGAACGTTATTGAAATTGGTGAGAATCGGTCCATGTTCAGACCTAGCCCCCATACAAATGACCCCTATGAAATCGACATAAATTGCCATAAGATCCAAACTGTCGTATAGATCTTAGTCAAATTGGGTTTGGATGTGTTTATTACATCCATTAATGAGTAGTCCAAAAACGATCCCTATGGGACCGCTCTTAGTCATAGGCCTCATATAGAGCTGCTTCCCGATCTTCACTTAAATCTATAAAAAAAAAAATATTGCACTGAATCATCTCAAATTTTGTTTGTATATATTTTTGCAAAATACAAGAGACTTTACCCACCATGGTCTGGATCGGTCCATTTTTGGACCTAGTCCACATATAGATATAGCATCCGATATGAACTTTTTCATATCTGTACCCAAAAAAAATAATAAAAATGTCACTCAAATTTGGTTTATGCTTATTTTCTATATCCAATTAGTTGGGCCTAAGGATAGGGTCTCTTAACGCATGGTATAGGGTATCGTATAGTCGGTCTAGACCGACTATAATTTTCTTGTTATTTTGAATTTACTGCATGTTTGTATTTCATAATTATAACGTCATTAATACTTTCTCTTAAATAAAACGCAATTGTAATAAAATTAATAAGGAATTCTTCTTTATTTTTAATTAAAGTAAAAATTCTATTGTGCATGCTTTCTACTAAATTCTTTATAACAATTTCGATTATTCTCTCCCATTCTTCCAATATGACGGTTTTCAATGAAGCTACGTCAGCGTATAGGCGATTTTCGGAGTAAACCCTGTTTGGCAAAATACCCCATACGTTTTCCATTGGGTTCAGATCAGGAGAACACGTAGGCCATTTCAAAACAGAAATATTTTTGGAAGAAAACTAATTTTTAGTTGCAGCACTATTATGGATAGCCGTGTTATCCTGCTCAAAAATGAAGCTTTTGTTTGAATTTTTTCTAATAATGAAACCAAACTCATTTTCAACGTTCTTATGTAGTCACCACTATTCATTCTACATGAAACAAATTGGATTTATAATGTACTATCGGTACAAAAAGCTCCCCACACCATCAATGATGCTCCTCCAAAATTTCTCTTTATAAAGGTTAGGGGTTCCTTTCTTACGTCTCTCCAGTAGCCTCGGTTGCCGTCTGGGCCATCTAAATTCCATCTTTTTTCGTCGGAGAATATGACCTAATGTGAATTTTTTTTGTTTGTACCCATTTTAAGTTTTATTTCAAATCTAGTTCTTTTTATCATTATACGACTTACCTGTTTCCAATCCGTACCCATGTTATCATACTCAATTTTCATTCTACCAGCTATGTGACGTGGTAGTAATCTCTGAACTATTGGCATTTTAGATCGAACTATGTTTTTTCTCCATTTATTGTGCTCGAATTTTCGCAATACTAGATGAGGAGTTGCTTGTCGGGTATTACGAGCTATGTCGCGTTGCGATAGAATTTTTTTCGCCCTGCACCTTTTGCTTTTCCATAATTCGTGGACTCCTTAAAAAATTTTTTCGAAAACTCATATTTTCGGCTTTGAAAGCCAAAATCGGACCTTTTTCAAGGTCGGTCAATATGACCACAGATAAGAAATTTATTTAAATCGATCTACTTTCACTAAAGTCTTATCACTTATTGATCTCATTTTCCTTTTTTTTTTTTTTTTTTTTTGCAAAGTGACGTTATAATTATAAAACACTAACATGCAGTAAATTATAAAATAATAATAAAACAACTACAATATATATTGAAAGAGTTATATTAAAAAAAAAAAAAGGGTGACGTAGTTATGAATTACACTTTAGAAACTGAGCAAAACGTAGAAAAAATAATTGAAAAAGTCATGGTATATCACAACAAACAAACTGAACGTAGACTTTTTAGTGGCTATATTTACTTGTTGTGGCATTAAAATACCATTTTTTCAAAAAAGAAGAGAGGAATCTGGAGTTTCTTTTTTTTGCTTTTTGAAATAAAACATGCAAAGAAAAAATATTTGGAAAAAATTGATTTGGATTAAATATTTATGTTGTGTTTTTATATGTGTAAGTGACAAGGAATTCACCCTTTACGGTATAAGTGGCTTCAACTCAACGTTTATAAACAGAGATAGCAATCATCCAATGTCTTGCAATTTTTGGTTGACGAATGTACAAGAGAAGATGTAAACAAATAGTCACGAACATGTATTGATCACATATACATAGCTACACATATGAATGCATTTATGATTAAAACAAACATCTCAGATCATTACTCTCTCCTTTACTGTCTTTCTGAGAATTAAGATTTAAATGAAAAAATAGAAAATGATACCCAATACAAAAAAATATGTAATTATAAAGTGAATCAGCAGAATGAAATGTTTATATCAATATATGACAAATTTAATAATATATATGAAAATTAAAAAAAAAAACAACACAAACGAAACATTAATAACAAACTGTGAAACTAGGGATAAACTTTATAAGAAATGGCTCTCAGATAGAAATAATAGATCCTATGAATCCGAATGCAAAATATATAGAAACGCGCTAACTAAAAAACTAAATTATGCTAAAAATAACTAATACATAGTTTATTTATTATATAAAAAGCGTTTAGAGAACATTATAAAAAAACTCCGCTCTGCGACCGTTCGTGGCTAAATGTGCGCTTCAACTGACTTTCGATCAAAAAAGCATGCAAAGCGGTAGGCAGTAGAGGCTCTCACGAAAATTCCTCTCCCACATATCGGCATAGGATTCGTCTCGAATTCATCTTCTAGGCCCTCATCGTGTATAGTTTCTTCAACTCGCAACATGTGAATGTTTTCTTCGGTCCTTCACAGTCAACGACTTTCACGACATCATACGTATTATTATATTTTACTTTAACAACACGATAGGGTCCAAACAACTTAAATTTCAGTTTCAAACCTTCAAACCACCACCCAATAGTGTTCGTTTTCTCAGGCTTTTTATCAAATTCTCCTATACTTCATTTCCTTTGCATTATTTATGTTTATACATATTCTAACATTCAATTTTGTTCGTGTTATTATTATTTTGTATATCATAAAAAATGTTTTACTTTTGTTATTGTTTATTTTTGCTTTTTTTTATGAAAACAATTTAATTTTGCTTTTATGTTAACACAGCATTAATAAGTTCATTAGTCGAATGACCATGAAATATTGCAGCCATAGCGTCATCAATTTGAACAAACAATTTTATGCCAATAAACTTCATTAATGCTGAGTTAAAGAAATGATAATATTATAAAATTAGTATATAAGTATGAAAATTTTAAATAAAGTGTGATTCTTGTTTTACAACCAAAACGTGGAATTTAAATCAAAGGAGAAACACGGTTTAAGTGCCGATTGTTTAAACAAAGAAAATAACGTTCAATTCAGTATATGTATGTGCTGATATTGAAAAACAACTTAAATTCACAAACCAGTGAATCAACATTTTTGTTGACTCCGACATGATCCTGTTACAAGGCACAGGAACTCATAATTCTTTGGACCCGCAACAAGGAGCCAATTATCAACAGGATCCACAACAGGATCCTATCAAGAATTATCAACAACCAACAATGGCCTCGTTCAACGAATTGGTTATCAGTCAGAAGAAAATCGTCGAAAAAATTGAAGTGATCATCCGAAACTTCAAGAAGGATGCTTCTGCAAGAAAAGATCTGAGAACAATTTTCAGGAGATATTAAGAAGACTTAATAATGAGTGGTCGGAATTTGAAACCAATGACAATAAAATTCGTCTACTAGAGAACCTACCGCTCGACCACAAGTACTTCACGGAAGACTACTGCACCGCGATCATGAATATCTTCAAGAATATATTCGAAGCAGCCGTACAAAAATTTACTCAAACCTCATCTGGGAAGCAAATTCCAACTCTAAAGCCTCAGCCAACAGAAAGACAAGAACTGACAATGAAAACAACGGAATTTGTGAAGCTTACACGAAGGCAAACAGCATTGATGAATTCTCTGGATCGTTTACTTCAAGAGTCAACTAATGAGGACATAGCAACTGCCTCAAAACTCTGGGAAAACATTGAAGGTTTACATTTTCAAATAGCTGAAATATGCGACGATCCTGAGGAACAAGGCTACAACGTGGAGCGGTTCATCATTTTAGAGAAGAAAGTACGGAATTTCGTCAAGGCCGACACCGGAACCACAACCCAACTTAACCCTGGTTATATTAGTAGTCAGCCAGAATCATTCCCAATGCCAAAAATTACAATGCCAAAATTTGATGGAAATTATCTGTAGTGGCAAGAATTTCATGACTAATTTTTATCACTAGTAATAAACCAACTAATGTCAAAGGTTCAAAAAATCTGGTATCTGAAAACACAGTTGATGGGGGAAGCAGCCAACTTAATAAAACATTTCGCAGCCACTGGAGAAAATTTTGATACTGCATGGACAATCGTGGTAGATCGTTATAACAACAAAAGATTGCTGGTCAGTAAACTAATTCAAGAGCTGATCGATGCACAAAACAAACCATCAAGCGACAACTATAAAACGCTGCATGACAAAACTTTGGAGTGTCTGTTAGCACTCGAAAACTTCAAATAGACAGATCAAGCTGGGACCAAGTTCTGCTCCATTTGCTACTAAAAAGGCCAGATCAAGCCACACGCTTGCGTTACGAACAATCTCTATTGCAGCCACGAGAAATCCCGGCAATCGAAGAATTCTTAAAATTCTTGGAAAAACACTTCCAATCTATGGAGGCGCTAGGTGTGCACTTCCACCACATCCAAAAATCATAGCAATTTATTTTGTATACTGTCCAAAAAATGGAAACCACCCATTGTTTGCATGTAAAGTGTTTCTTCAGTTATCACCACCAGCACGACTTTAGTTTGTTCAACAACAAAAATGGTGTGTCAACTGTTTAACACCTGGTCACAACGCAAAAAATTGTATATCAAGAAGCTGAACGAAGTGCACTAACAAGCACAATACACTCCTGCATCTGGGAAACCCCAACCAGAACGTGAACAAATCGACATCAAAAACCAATCTCCCACACAACCATGTGTCTGAAGAATGCTTATCAGTGGTCACGAAGGCCACACCAATCAGCCAGGAAGCCGCATCACTAACCGCAGCCAAACATTACCGAACGAATAGCTACATACTCCTCAGCACTGCAATGCTTAACATTATGACAAACGGAAAAGAAGTACAATGCAGAGCAATTCTCGACTCTGGATCGCAACTCAACCTCATCAGCGAACGCTTAATTAAACGCCTTGGAATTTCACCTAAGCCAGCTTCAATCTGCATCACTGGAATCGGATCAAGCAGTACAAAGGTACAACATCGAGTCAACGTCGTGTTACAGTCTCGAATCAGCAACTTCACTACACGGCTTGAAGCAGCTGTGCTTCCACACATAATTTCTCCTCAACCGTCTCAAGCCATCAACACTGATCGCTGGTCAATTCCCAAAACCATTGTATTAGCCGATCCAGAATTCAACCGTCCTGACAAAATCGATGTCTTATTGGGTGCAGAGTTTTATCACCTGTTATTGAAGATAGGACAAATCAAACTAGCTAATGATCTACCTATTCTACAAAATACTGCACTTGGTTGGGTCATCGCAGGAAAGCTTGGCACAAGTCAATCATCCACTGCAGCGTGTGGAATGTGTACCGAAGAGGAAACAAATCTAGAAGAATCCATTGCTCAACTCTGGGAACTCGATAACATGAAAACGGCAGAAAAACAGTGCGAACATCATTTCGTACAAAACCACACGATCGAAAAAAGTGGGAAATTTGCTGTCAGAATCCCATTTTGTGACAATCCAAATGCATTGGGTGAGTGGCTTGGAATCGCATTCAACAGATTCCTATCACTGGAGCGCCGATTGTCAAAAGCGCCGGAGGTAAAAACCCAATACATACGCTTTATGGAAGAATATGAAGCCTTGGGTCACATGACACAAATAGCTATAAACTCACAGGTGAACCAAACTACTTCATTCCTCACCACTGCATATTTAGGCCCGAAAGCTTAACAACTAAATTACATGTGGTCTTCGATGCCTGCGCTAAAACCTCTTCTGGCTTATCACTGAATGATTTGATGCACACAGGACCCACGGTCCAAAGCGAGCTTTTTTCTATTTTACTTCGTTTTCGTCTACCACGCTTTGTTTTCACGACCGACATTGAAAAAATGTATCGGCAAATAATAATGCACCCAGAAGACAGAAAATTCCAAATCATCATCTGGAGAAAGGATCCAACGAAGCCAATAAAATATTATCAACTCAACACAATTACCTACGGAACACGATCCGCACCATACTTGGCTACAAAATGTTTGGAGAAAATAGCTAAAGAAAACATGGCACAGTATCCATATGGTTCTTGAAAATTTTTACGTAGATGATGGAATCGGCGGAGATGGCAGTCTGAATACAACACTAGAAATCCATCGAGAGCTGAAACACATACTAAGTCAGCATGGTCTAAACCTACAAAAATGGAGCGCAAATCATCAGCAGCTACTTCGAAACATCGTAGAAGAAGAACATGAAGTCAATATTGACTTTAACAATGAAATAACCATGCAGTGAAAACCTTAGGCTTAACATGGATGCCAAAAATTAACAAGTTCTGTGTTAAGGTATGCTTGGGGGATATTAAACATGTCACCAAGCGCACTGTTACTTCAGATTTGGCTAAACATTTTGATCCTTTGGGAGTACTAGCACCAATTGTTGTCACTACCAAAATGTTTATTCAAGATCTGTGGCAGATGAACCTGACATGGGATGCGGCGTTGCCAGCAGAACTGCATATGAGGTGGACGACATTTCGCAATTAGTTGGAACATGTAAACAATATGAAATTTTCTCGGCATATTTTCGAAGGGCATGTATCAACAAAGACACAAATTCATGCTTTTGCAGATGCTTCAGAAAGGGCATATGGCGCAGCAATTTACATCAGATCAGTCATCAAATACAACCAGGTAATGGTGAGGCTACTATGTGCAAAATCACGAGTAGCACCCTTAAAACGATAAACTCTCCCTCGTCTTGAGCTCTGCGCTGCATTGTTATTCGCTCAACTAACAGCAAGGGAAAAGGATCTGAAACTTGAAAATGTATCCACGTACTTGTGGACAGATTCGGAAATTGTTTTGGCCTGGATAAACTCTCAGTCATCATGCTACCAAACATTTGTGGTCAACCGGATAGCTGCAATACAGGAATTATCCTTAGCTGAACAGCGGCGTCATGTAAAATCAAAAGACAATCCTGCAGATGTTGGTATTTCTCCAAGAAAAGTGGCAACATGCACCTTATGGCTCTACGGACCTATATTTCTACATGGTACGGAGGAAATTCGGCCACAAAAATACTCCAAGACACACACAATATATGATAAAGAGACTTACATGGAACGAAAATCACCGCAGTAACAACAGGAAGTGACACTTCGTCAAACATAATTTACAAATACAACACAATGGATCATTTCGAACGTTACAACGAATTGTTGGTTATATACTGAGATTTATTAATAACACAAGGAAGCGTAAACAACAATCTGAGCTGGCCTTGACAGTCGATGAATTGGAACAATCTCTTATAGTTATAATTCGTACAATGCAACAATCAGATTTCGAAGACGATTTAAAGCATTTGAAAATACATTACGAACTAAGCAAAAATAGTCCATATACCAATCTTACTTTATTTGTGGATACTAATGGAATCATCAGAGCGGGAGGACGGTTAAATTCATCAATACGATGCCAGGCACCCAATGTTAATTCCTTACAATGACAGGACATCAAAAATGCTCATGGAAATGATACACAGGCAAAATCTACATTGTGCCCCTCAAGCACTTTTGGCGCATGTAAGACAAATATTTTGGCCAGTTAAGGGGAAGTCGGCAGCACGATCAATTGTGCAACATTGCGCAAGATGCACCAGAGCCAAACCAAGATTACTCAATCAAATCATAGGTAATTTGCCAGCAACACGTGTAACCCCAGCTCGACCATTCATCAATGCTGGCGTTGACTTTTGTGGACCATTTTGGGTTCATTATAAAGTGAGAGGAAAGAAACCTCATAAGGCATACATTGCAGTATTTTGCTACTAAGGCAGTGCACTTGGAATTAGTCAGCGATTTAACCACTGAGTCATTCATCGGAGCGCTAAAACGGTTCATTAGCAGGCGAGGACATTGCAAAAATTTGTACTATGATAACGCAACAAATTTCGTTGGTGCAAAAAATCAACTTAAAGAACTATCAGGAGCAATTCATGCGAATTCAGCTCAAGAGATAATCGATAAAGAATGCACATCCAGGGGCATAACATTTCACTTCATACCACCACGAGCACTTCACTTTGGAGACTTGTGGGAAGCCGTGCTCAAGTTTGCAAAGTATCTTCTAGTCAGAAGCGTAGCAACAGCGTCGTTAGCTTACGAAGAGCTCGATACCGTGGTAATTGAAATTGAGGGTATTCTCAATTCACGACCAATTAGCCCAATGTCAAACAACCCGAACGATTTGGCTGCTTTGACACCTGGTCACTTTCTAATTGAAGAACCATTGAACGCTCAAATCGATTTTGATTCTACAGAAACACGGTCCAGCCTCTTAACCAGATGGAAATTAGTCACTCACCTAAAGGAGCAGTTCTGGAATCGATGGTCACGGGAGTATTTATGCGAACTGCAGTATCGGCATAAGTGGAAAACAGAAAAGGTGAACATCAAACCTGGAGATATGGTCATAATAAAGGAGGACAACACAACTCCTTTGCTATGGCCGTTAGGAAGGGTTGTAAAGGTACATCAAGGAGATGATGGCGCAGTTAGAGTGGTTAAGTCAAAACATCAAACGGCATTTGGAGAAGGCCAATTGCTCGGTTAGCCCCATTACCACTAACCAATACGGAATCTGGTGAAACATCTAACCATAGTGATCCCAATGAGGCGAATATTTCTTATCTGAATGAGTTAAATAAAGTAAACATTTGGCAAAAGGAGTGCCTGCATTTTTGAAGAAAAAAAGGCGCACTTCCATAACACAATACGTCTTCACTGCCATGATGGGCCTTATTCTACTCCCATTGGTATTAGGAGCACAACTAACTTACAAGCAGTTTGGAAAACAGTTGGGCGTACATTTTGAAGGAATCAGAAAGGCGGCCGTTAGCAGCTGCTAATTTGTTATAACTTAGAAGAATTTTGGTCAGAATCAACAATATTCTCACAAGGAACCAAAACACTAAACCGTTTATGCGAGGATATTCAAGAAAAGGTGATATGTACAAACCTGGTCAAATATTTTGAACACACTAAAGCAGAATTAACTATGGACAGTACCCTCCTCTCCGGGAGAATACACCAGAGAGCCGCAATTGATTTAGTCGGAAATATCGCGCATTCACTATTTGGGGTGTTGGACTCCGAATACGCTAAAGACATGTCACACACAATTGCGGAAGTCAAGGAAAATGAAGCATATCTGCTCCATCTTTTGAAAAATCAAACGTCTATTATTGACTCCACAATCAACATCATGAAGTCAGACCAACAGACAGTAAAAAAGAAATTTGACCAAATCGATCAACAAATATCTCAAATGTACAACAAGATACGTAACGATAGTGAAGAACATCATCAAGAAAAAATCTATCGCACTTTTGTATCACTATGTATTCAACTGACAATAAAAGCAGCAAATTTACAACGTACACAGTCTACAGTACTTGACATTCTTACAAACACTCACCATGGTATTATTAGTCCATTAATTTTGACACCCAACCAGTTGCAGCAGGAAGTAGCAAAAATAAAATTCCATTTACATAAATCACTTGAATTACCTGTAAAACAGGAAGATATATTACAATTATACAAACTTACGAAAGTCAAAGGAGGACTCACGAAAAACACAGTAATTTTTAGCACCTCTCTGCCATTAGTTGAACATGACCACTTTGACATCTTCAACCTTATTCCAGTGCCAAACTGGATCAACAACACACTGGTATCAATAAAGCCGTGTGCTGCTATTTTGGCCATCAATATCGTTCGCAACCAGTATTTTACGATCAGTGACGCTGAATTCAACTTGTGCTCACTCATTAACAAAGACAGGTATCTTTACTCCAAGGCCCAAATCCGATACGAACAAGGCTCGTCAACATGCTCTTGTGAAATTAATCTATTTTATAACCAAACTCAGTCGGACTGTCCAGTGCATCAAATAAAAGGCACCGCCACATGGGTACTTTGCCGACATCACAATAAATGGATCTACGCAATACGAGAGGTTACACAATTAACTCTCAAAGGATCAGGCTTACTTACCCTGGAACCAGAATGCACACTCAAACATAAGTTTATGACCGTGGAAGGACAACAAGTGATATCCAGTTCACTGCAAACATCATATACTAGTCTTTGGGAAATTACCGAACAGACCCATGCAAAATGTTTGAAACCATTGCTGAATGAAATACACACAAACGAATACATATCACAAATACAAAACCTAACAACTTTACAAACCTTATTGGCGCCACAAGAAATACTCTAACTACCAAATAGAATTGAAGCCAATAATTACCACCATATGACGGTCGGTTACTCAGTATTGATGTATCTAATAGTCAAACGAAATTCCAAACATCAATTCCAGCACCGCGTCATCAATACACAACGTCTGATTTCACAGTGCATATATAACAACTATCAGCAACCACTCACTAAATGAAACTACAACAATGAAACAAAAGTCAACACAGCTCTCCTCAGATGACCAACAAATGCCATCTCATGTTGACGATCATCACTGAACGATTCATATATTTAATCTTATTTTTATATAATACAACCCTTTATTCATACCTTAAAACACAACTCTTGTTCAGTTTATTGCAACTCACTGTGTGTGGATTTTAATCTGTTAATTTTAGTCAGTCTATCTTTACAACTGTACCAATGAACATTAAAAAATAAATAAAACTAAATAAAACAAAACTAGCAAACTTTTACAGTCCATTTAATTCGCAAACAATATAGAAACAACCTAAAACACATTGTTGACCTCCACTCAACGGGGGAGCATGTTTATACATGTTCTAACGTTCAATTTTCTTCTTGCTGTTCTTATTTTGTATATCATAAATATTTTACTTTTGTTCTTGTTTATTTTTGTTTTTTTTTTTATGAAAACAATTTTATTTTGCTTTTATGTTAACACAGCATTAATAAGTTCATTAGTCGAATGACCATGAAATATTGCAGCCATAGCGTCATCAATTTGAACAAACAATTTTATGCCAATAAACTTCATTAATGCTTAGTTAAAGAAATGATAATTTTATAAAATTAGTATATAAGTATGAAAATTTAAAATAAAGTGTGATTCTTGTTTTACAACCAAAACGTGGAATTTCAATCAAAGGAGAAACACGGTTTAAGTAGCGATAGTTTAACCAAAAAAAATAACGTTAATTCAGTATATGTGCTGATATTGAAAAACAACTTAAATTCACAAACCAGTGAATAAACGATTTCTAATTTGTGTTTGTTACCTTTGCGCATGGTTTCATAACATCTCAATTTATCCTTAAACTCTCATACACTCTTCGCACCATCAATAATTTTATTTATGTCAAGATCATTGATACCATCAATTAAATACTGCATCAATGAATTGTGATCAATATTACCTTGAACAGCTAACTCTTTCATGTTCAGATAGTATTCATGAACATTTTCGTCTTTTTCTTCTTACGGTCACAGAGTATTCTATGCAGTTGAACACTATTTGTCGCTGCATCAAATTCTTCAACTAAAGCGTTTTTCAATTTTTCATAATTTATTATACCCTTCTCAGCTGATATGAAAAGTTTAGCCAACCCCTTCAATGATTTTTTACAAAAAACGAACTTCTGAAATTCGTCCCAGTACATAACTGCGGCCGTCTCTTCAAATTCGTTAATACATGCTCTAATAGGTAAGTTATTACTACCATCGAAAGACCGTATTGAATCTTCGTCAAAGATACTTCTTCATCGTCAATATTTGAACAAGAAGCAACGAGTGCGCCTTTCCGCAAATTCTTAAAAATATGCAACATCAAATCGTCTTCTTTGTATGTTATGCCTAACATATGCATATAGAAACCAAATCATTATCGCTCAATTTATCTGCAACGTACTCTGCTTTCAACACAAATGCGTCGTCATCTTCGTTGAAAGAGAGACCTTGAAATTCCTGGAGTCGTCGTCTATTCATGCAATCTCCGTCTGTTCCAAAAACAAATTTGTGTAAAGCAACTGTAACCTCTTTTTTGTAAGCGTAAATTATGATAGAAAATTCCTACTTTTTCTAAACAAGATATTTTCACTTCTCCTTTTTCTTCTTTTTATGTATAATTCTATGCTCACGCGCAGCGTTAGAGTTCTGCTTTAAAAAATAAAACGATTCGGATTTTACTGAGTGTTAGCGTTGCTTTTTCTTATTGTTTTCTTCCTCGAACACAATTAGCCATCTTGGAATTTCCCCTTTTTCCGTTAGCAATTTTGTTTAACAATCGACGTTCTTTCACAATTCGCAGAATGTTCGCGATGTTTTCTTCTTTTTGGCTCGATTCTTTATAAATCAAATCATGATAGAGTCCCGAAATTTTGTAGGATGTTAAATTTATTTAATTATTTAATAAAAAAAGAAATACAAAGTTTATTTATTGTATAAAAAGTGTTTAAAGAATATTATAAAAAAAAAACTCCGCTCTACGACCGTTCGATAAAAAAGTATGCAAAGCGGTAGGTAGTAGAGGCTCTCACGAAAATTCCTCTCCCACATAATATATTCTAAAGAGATAATTAACACATTAACAACTAGTAAAACATTCGCTTAAGCTCTTATTACACCAAATTTTTCTTTCATTAATTGATATAGAATTGATAGAAAGAAACCATAAATGTTAGAAAGAACAAACTATAAAAATGTAAAAACTTTTTTCTTTTCCTAACAAACATTGACATTTCACAAACAAGCAAAAAAGAAAACGACGCCAAACAAACGTGGCAATAAAAAAGTAATTTTATAAAAAAATGTTATTAAAAACAATAAAATGGTAAAAGCTTGGTCGGAAGAAGAAGTATTGTATTTAATAAATGAAGTTAGGCAAGTGTCTTATATTAGGGATGTGAAATCGGTGCAGTATAAAAACAAATTAAAAAAAAGGTAAGTTTAACACAAACTTTTGTTCAAATATCCCTTTTGATGCTGATATGTAGCAATACACTATTTTTTTTTTATTTAATATGTACATGTACATAAGTAAACATTTACATAATCAAGTGGAATAATTTAAAATCGTACTACAATTCAGAGTACATTAGAAGTACTAAAGCATTTGTTGTCAACGAAATGAATAATGTATCAAAACGAAAGCAGTTGGTAAATAAATCAAAAATTACTACAATTCTATTTAATCTTCAAGACGATGACAATAAGTGTCGATGGAAAAATGTGAAGAAAAAAGTACTAAACTATAAAATGTATAATTGATTTTATTTATTATTATATTTTTAGTTTTTTAATACATAAATATTATATCAAAGAAAGGGTGAATTGTTAATTTTTTAGTTAAAGTTTTTCAATAATATAAATTAAAATCTATTTCGATTTTGTAAATTACTGTTTCTGTTTTTTATGTTTTTGTTTCTTTTATTAACCCTCCGATGAGTGAGAAGGTCCCTAGGCACCTTTTTGCCTTTTCAAACTGAAATTACTCCTACTTCGGCCACTACAACCCCCCTCTCTACAACTCTGTATTCCAAGAGTATTTTGTTGCGCATCTTTTGAAAAAAAAATCAAGATCAACCGGATCATTACTTTAGGAGTTATTGAGGTTTTAGTGAGAATAGTACGCGGACGTGTGAATAGGTCCGTATGGACCTTGTACTGAATTTCACTAATAAATGCATGTTTTTGGGCATCATTATAATTTTTTTATTTTTTCAACACATAATTTACTTACGCCGTAGTACACGTTACCAGCAAATGACTGCGGATGAAAGGCGTGCAGCTGATAGTAGATTTGCTGATTTTATGGACGAAGACATGGATGAAGAAATTGATATTGCTGCAATTGATAATTATGAAGTTGAGGATGATGAAGATCGCACATACCAACCTGCTGAAGAATCAGATGCCGAAACTGAAGGATACGTCGAGCTAAATGAAGATACTGATGACGATGATGAAGAGGAAGAAAATGATGGACAGGAAACGAATGAAGGTTACTATATTGGTAAAGATGGCACCCAATGGAGTAAAAAAGCACCACCAACATCACGCAGTCGTAATCATAACGTGGTCGACTTCACAAGAAAGAAACCAGGACCAACAGGAAACACACGACCCCTATACAATAATGCGTTCAATCATGACAGAGGAAATAATACACTTAGTGCTACGTGAAACAAATCGTAAAGGCAGGGAGGTTACAGCTGCATGGAATTTGGCGAATCCCACGAAGAAAAAGGAGTGGAAGCCAGTGACAGTGAAAGAGTTTGCCGCCTTTGTAGCTATTCTTTTGTATGCTGGACTCACAAGATCAAACCATGAACCAGCTATGGAATTATGGGGCGCGACGCGTTGCCCAATATACAAAGCTGCGTTGTCGTACGATCGCTTCATGTGTATAAAGCAATTTATTCGATTCGACAATGGAAATACTCGACAACAGCGACTCATCAACAGCAAAACTGCGGCTATTGACGATATTTGGCAAATGTTGCAACATAACTTGGCAGCAGCTTACACTCCTCATGAAGCACTAACAGTTGATGAGCAGTTGTTCCCTTACAGAAGCCGGACCCGCTTCACACAATACATTCCGTCAAAGCCAGCTAAGTATGGTTTGAAAGTATGGTGGTTATGCGACTCACAGAGTTATTATCCTGTGAAGGGAATGATATATTCTGGAAAACTGCCAAACCAACAAAGGGAGATAAACCAAGGGCAGAACGTAGTGCTGGATCTTGTGGAAAAATATTTAGATGCTGGCCGTACTATGTACGCGGATAATTTCTTTACCTCTCTTGACTTGGCGCGTATTTTGTTGAGGAGGAAGACCGCATATGTTGGTACAGTGCGCTACAACAAAACATTCATTCCACAGGAGTTCAAGAAGAACCCGAAGCGCACCATCAATAGTACATTATTTGGGTTCAACGAAGGGGATATAGCGTTATGCTCATACGTGCCGAAAAAAAATAAAGTGGTAGGGACCTTTTCACACGGCCGTGAAGTTCAGAACTGTCACTCATCGGAGGGTTAAATGCTGTCAACTTTTTGTTTAGGAGAAAACGCAAACATAAAAAATGCGGTAAATCACTGAATTTCTCCAAAAACCTCTGATTCAGCAAAACTTTTAATGTTTCAAGTTTGAAATGTCAATTTTAATCCGAATAATTTTACATTGTTTTCGATAGAACTTAATTTTTTTTTTATCGATAACTTTAGTATAATTCTTGGCAGTTTGCCAATTATCTTAATATAGCTGAACTCTTTGCACCTGGTCAATTTTCCTATTACATTATATTTTCACTGTTTACCAAAACTTAAACAATGCAAGAACAATGTTGTGTCATAAAGGCTTAATCAGACGATACTGCTATCGTAGTCACTCATAAGAATATAGAAACTGCCACAAAACAATGCAACACCAACTCGATATCGCCATTAAATGGTGTCATGATCACTGTTTAATAATTAAGCATCGAAAACAAAAATCATGCATATAAAACCAATAAACTTATTATTAGCAATATAAATCTAAAATTTCACTCTACGCAATGTCTGCACAAAAATAAAATGAATAATTTTAATTATGGTGAGGACCAATGCGCCACTACGGTCAAAATGGTCAAGAACTACAAATACCTCGGCGTATACGTTGATCAAAACTTCAAATGCAAAATTCATATAGAAGAAATACACAAGAAATTGATAAAAGCTGCGTATATGCTCACCATTTAAGTTACTGTTTAAACAAAATGGTGCTTAAACAAACCTATTTTTCGAATCACATGTTCGTCATGGCATAACGGCATGAAGAAACTCAACGGATTGCAAAAGCTAACACAATTACTAAACCATCTATTAAAAATCGTAAAAAAATCTCGCTGCCATAACATTTCGCCAATGTATCCAACAACTAACACTACATCAATAAATGTCAATAATAACCAAAATACTGCACTCTACAATAACTCTACACCATATGCAAGTCGCCCCGGTAGGTGAGTTGGTAGCGTGCTCGCCTATCATGCGGGGGTCGTGGGTTCGATTCCCACCAGAGGCTTTGGCTAAAATAGCTAAAATTAGAATCTGCAGACAAGCCCTCGGCTTCGCGGAACCCAACAGCATCGACTAATACGAGTACAAATACAATTACTCACACTACCAATATAAACGATACAACAAACAATATTAATAACATCAATATAAATAATAATCTAACCCATAAAAACAAAATTTTTATTAAAACTCTTTCTTTCCTTATGCATATGAGTTTTGAATCTCTCCGTGACAGTGTGTGACTAAGCCTGACTACCCCAAAATTAATCTGTAGTCACAACAAGACTACGGGCCAAGTTTTAGATCAATTGGATAAGGGGGAATGGGGCTGCCCCACGACAGACAGACAGACAGGGAGTATGAGTTCAAAGAAGCAGTTTGAAAATATCGCAAATGAACTTAGAATTCTAGATGTCAATGGTATATTTTTTATAACACTGGCCATAGAATTCTACAACAATTCCAGATTTCTTAAAAGAATACACCACAATTACCGAACTCGCCTTAAAGGAAGGTACCAACAACAACTATGGGAAAAACACCCTATCAGTTATTATACTCCCAACAACATTCAACAAAATGCCGGCGCTATGAATATGGGCCCCAGGAAAATGAACCCCAAAGTAAAAAATGAAAGTGAGCCCCAAATTTGGGGTTCATTTTCATAATGAAAATCAACCCCATTTCTAGAAATGAAAATGAGCCCCAAAAAATGAACTAGGGCCCCAAACTACGAATGAAAACGGGCCCTAAACTATTCTAGGGCTCATTTGCATAAACACTATTTGGGGCTCATTTTCATTTAAAGGATGCGGTACGGTGAAGTATATGAAAATGGGCCCCAAAATGTGAAAATGGACCCCAATTTTTTTTCACTTGTTTTGTTGATTAACTTGTTTTGTCTGAAGAATTAGTGAAAAATTAGGTCGGCTCACTTAAATATAAAAGAATTGCATTTCTTAAAATTTTTTTTATATGCTTGGAAGTAGTATTTAAATTGAAAATAAAGATTTGTAAAACAATGTGACATTTGTTATACAAAAATATTTTTTTTAATTTTTAAACGAAAAAATTGCAATGAGATGTCGTAATGTGGTTTGAAAAATTTAACCGCTTGACTTAAATGATTCAGGAAATAGTAAAAAACGGTGGCATGACATAACGTCTAAGAGTGCCACTTTCATTTGTGACATAATGTCTATAGAAGCAATGACTTAAAGCCTACAGACATTATGGCACTTTTACGAGTGACATAATGTCTAAAGCATTTCAAATCTTGTAAACGTGGTAAAAGTGTCGTTATTTTCCCTTTTACAAAATGTTTAAATTAGATGTAAACATTCCGCAAAAGGGAATAATATTAATAATAATAATAACATTCTGTAATGTCTTCCCGGAGACACTTAAGTTAAGTATTGAAATCTGGCTTCGCAACAAAAATTTTTCTGCGTGGCGGCCTGCGGCCGCGCTTAAGGGTTTTCTCCTCCAGTAGGACGCGGCAGGTGGCTTCGCTGAATAAAGTTTTCCTGCGTACGTCACAAGAATAAAAAAATGTCTTTTCCCTGCAAACATTTCAAAATTTGCTCAAGCTGTTTGGATATTTTGGAAAAAAAATGTCAAAGTAACAATTCGCCTTTGCTTTGTCCTTATTGCAAGCAAATTGTTGAAACAAATTTAAAAATATTTCAATAAATTGCTATTATTTGTATTCCATTTATAAAAATATTTTACTAAATTGTTATTATTTGCTCTAAAGTGTATTAAAGTTTAAAAAAATTTCAATAAATTGTTATTATTTGTATTCCATCCATAACAAAATGAATTGTTATTATTTCCATTGCATCAAATCAATATTTTAGAATTCTGAGCGTCATAGTGTCTATAGACATTATGTCCTTAGACGTTATATAACGCCACCGTAAAAAAGTAGTCCGGCTCACTAAAATTATATTGAAGAAATTTGTCCCTACTGCCGTGCAAAGGTTGAAGATACACTTCAGATATATTCTTAAATACATATGTACATATACATTTGAAAATATGAAACTGAATTTGATAAATGAATAATAATAAATACTAACGTTACTAAATAAAACTGAATACAAAAAAGAAAATATGTTTTTTTTACATCATGGAAGTTTATAAAAGTTTATTAAAAAAAAAAAAAAATGAAAATGAACCCCAAAATATGAAGTAAGGCCCCACCAATATATGATATTGGGCCCCAAAAATTATTTGGGGCCTTTTTCATTTTCTTGTTTGGGGTCCATTTTCATTACGAAAATGCACCCCACATGAAGAAATGAAAAACGACCCCAAAATGGGAAAACAGGCCCCAAAATTTCGTGTTGTTGTTTTCCATACATTTTTTTGGGGCCCATTTTCATTTTTTTTTGGGGCCCATTTTCCTGGGGCCCATATTCATACCACCCAAAATGCCACTAGAAATTTTAAACAATACAATGAACTTTAACAAAAGAAAAAAATTATTTTAAATTTTTTTTATGAACCAGCAATGTTTTAAAATTTTAGTGTTAAACATATTACATATTTATCCACGAACTGCAGACAAAGCTACAAAGGCTTCGAAAGGTTAACAATGTAATCTCTGAACTAAATATAATAATAAAATAAAAAGTTTCAAGTCTTCGGCTCCAGGAGGCGAGTTTTTGTGAGGCGCTCAGGTTCCGTAATGGGATTGCTTTGTTGTTGGTGAGTTAAGCAGAATCGAAGAAATACTCGAAAAAACCCAATACATAACTATCCTGAAAGATCATGTCATGGTCATTGGATAAGCAGTATTTAGAGAACCAGGAAACAACTGTTATCTATAAAGTTATGGCCCCCACAGTCACCTGACCTCAATCATTTAGAGTTACTGTGGGATGAATTGGACAGAAAGGTTCGAACTACCTGTCATACATTTAAGTAAGACTTGTGAAATAAACTGCATTAAGCATGGAACCAGATCACTCCAGAAACTTTAACAAAAGTGATTCAAGGGATACCAAGACTATGTCGTGAAATTGTACGAAATGGAGGTGGTCACATTGATGAATCTAAAATTTAAGAATAGAGTGTAGTTTCAAGAGCCAATATTTTGCCTTTTTTTCACTTTTTAATAAATTTGTAAAAAAAAAATTTAGCAAATTAAAAATGTGCACATTTATTGCGTATTATGAATAAAATGATAAAAATAAATGATTGTGACTGCAAGAAAATTTGATAACGGTAAATAAAATAGTGAGGTGATAAACGTGCAGTTGTTGCTGTTCTTAAAAGAGCATTAACTAACAACAATTATTTCATTTAAAAAGGAATATTTTAGTGAACGCAAATGAAATTGTAGAAAGCATACCCTTGTAATAAAGTTATGCGATGCAGTGATGCCAACTATTTTCGAGCAAAAAGCGCAAAACAGTATCTCAGAAAGCACTAAACTGTAATGAAGTGAAAAGCGCTAGTATTTGATATTACTTTTTAAGTTTGTATCAATAAAAAAATAAACATTTTTTTTACTAATCAAAAGAATTTCATTTCCTGTCTCATGTCCAGGCCATAGTATTGTTTTTAAATAAAATTTTTATTTTTTTATGTTTGAAGTGTATTAATTTTAGCAGAACCATTTTACGAAATTTTATAATTAGCACAACATTCATTTCACTTTTTTAGTCCATATTGAATATGTATTGAAAAATTAACCGAAATGTGTATTAAAGAATTTTAAGAACTTCTTTGCTTGACACTCATTCGACTTCAGGTAAAATTTTTTCATAGTCTGACTTTTTAAAGTTATATACTGTTGTGATTACAAAGCTGGCAGGATCGCCATGTTGTGATATGTATATGTCAAACGAATAGTTTATGGTGATTTATTTAAAGGAAACAAAGACACTTCTTTCTTGTTTAAACTCTGAATTTAGAATCCGCTTTATTTTTTCTTTGCTTATCATATTCAGGCATGTGATGGAAATCGATTGATTTTAAATCGAAAACAAAATTCTAAAAAGAACGATTTAATAATAGGTGTGATGAAAATCAAGCGGTTTCAATTTTCATATTTGTTCCATTTCATCATGTTTCTTTCAATAAGTGTCACTATGTTAATATTTTATTATTAAATACAACGCTGTGTTATTGTTTTTCGCAAAAAAAAAAATTAATATTAGATAATTAATTTTGTTGTTTTTTTTTTTTAATTAAAATGGCATTCATAATAACGACAAGTGGCGAAAATGTCGGAAAAGAAAGCATAATACATAACTCCTTTTGGAGCAAAACGAAATTTTTCAACTTTCTGATGATGGCGTTAAGTTTCCTTTTTTTCTGTCGTGGATTTACGTATTTCCCCCTGAAAAATTATATTAAGTAAGACATTATAGTACGTAAATTTATTATACTTAAATTTTTTAAGTTATATTATTATTAAAACGTTGAAAAGTTGAGGAAAAAACTTATCTGTTTCAAACCGAAAAGCAAAGGCTTCTTGATTTAAAAACGATAAAAAAAAAAATAACAATTTCGTTTTCCATCACATCTTTATTTATCCATATTTCCATAGAACAAAATGGAAAATGAAATATATTTATTCTTAAAATAAAAACGAAAGCAAATTGAAAAATTGATTTACATCACACCTATTTTCGATTTTGTTTCGTTTTGGTATTGATTTCGGTTTTCATCACATGCCCGTATATACATTTTACTTATTTGCTAGTAATGAGAGACTTTTAGAGGTCTACTCAATAATACTAATTATACTCTAAATTTACTCAACATTTCTCAATTATGATTCTTTTTTTTAAGCCTAGTTCCGCGAAGTCGAGTGGCTTGTCTGCAGATTCTAATTTGGCTAGTTTTTTTTTTGCAGCAACAGACCAAAGCCTCTGGTGGGAATCGAACCCACGACCCCCGCACGATAGGCGAGCACGCTACCTACTCACCTACCGAGATCATTAGATCTCATGTAGTTGTATAGAACACAAAATAGAGCAAGCAATATGTTTTGCCCTTTGTTGTATGAACTTTACAACTATGCACAAAATATTGAAATGTAGAAGACATTCGTTTTGTGCTTTTACATTGAAAGTCATATGAATAATTTCGTGTAGATGAATCTATGCGGTATACTTCAAAGTCCTACTTAACATTATTCATGTACACACTACAATACTTCTAAAATAAAACAGTTTTAGATTTTTCCATTTACTTAGTTTTCTTTCTGCCTTTTTAAAATTCTTTGATAGAATTTAATGAGTAATGTAATTTAATGTAAAGTAAGTGATTTGTGAACGCATTAACTATTGTTTAATAAATTTTTTGTGCGATTCTTCAGTATTACTGTCAAAACAGGCCATACAAAATTATAACTTAAAAAGAAAATTTCATTATGTGCAGAGTCGATCTCAAGCCTCACATAATGAATTTTTTCAAATATATAAAATTTTGTTAAACATGTAATTTGTTAAAAAGCGCTAAAAGCGCCTAGAAAGTGAAGCGGAAACGCCAAGTCAGCGCTTATTATAAAAGGTGCTAAATGGAAAAAATGTCAAAATTCCTGGTTGCATATTAAAGTACTATTAACAAGCTTCCCAATTGAAACAAATTTGAAATTTTAACAAAGTTGCATTTGTTAATAAATTTTTCAATTTATAATATTACTATAAAACAAGCTGTTCCAATCTTTTTTTGTAATAATCATGACTTGTTCTTGTAATTTGTTATTACATGAATAAATATTTTTTGTTTAGAACTGGATCTAACGATGAGGGCTGACAATTAATTGTGTGTCAAATCGGTAAACTACTTTACTGCATATATTTTTGCTTAACAAGCGAAATAGAGGAAATTTAATATAAAACAAATAAAAAAATTCAAATGTTACATATATTTAAAAAATTTTATATTTTTTTGGTTAATATATCGATTCTAACTTTAAATCAGTTGTCCACCCCTGCTATAGATATATTTAACCAAAAATAAAAACATACTTTCAAAAGCCAACCGATTTTTTATTTAAAATACAAAATGGTTCAACTTTGGTGATTTCAATTACTTTAGTAAATTCAAAATGCACTTTAAACTTTATTTATATAATATGAAATGTAGTTGAGAAAATTAAATATGAATTGATATAAAACAATAATCTATCAATAGCTTATATGTATAATTCATCATACATTATAATATATATATATCTTCTTTAGTCGATTTCAGGTGATATTTGGTGGTACTATATGATTTCAATGGCTTTTTACTGGTCGCTGACTGTTACTCAATTTTTTGATGTTAAACGCAAAGATTTCTGGCAAATGTTTATTCATCATATGGTTACCTTGCTTTTAATGTCATTAAGTTGGATATGTAACTTACATCGAATTGGATCTTTGGTGCTAGTTATTCATGATTGTGCTGATATTTTCTTGGAAGTAAGTTATACACACACTTTTATTATTAGTTGTCACCAAGGAACAACTCCTTCACAGCAACACTAAAAATATCTTATTTTGTTTTCAGGCCGCAAAATTGACCAAATATGCGAAATATCAAAAACTGTGTGATGTAATTTTTGCCATTTTTACAGTTGTTTGGATTACATCAAGGCTTGGTTTCTTTCCGCGCATTATTTACAGGTAATGTTATTAATAAATTTAATTGTTTCCTTCTTTTATGGCCAAATATACGGAACAAAAACGAATTTTAAATTACTGAATTTTACTAAAAACCAAATTTGTACATCGAGTTCATATTTTAAATTTTATAATTATTGTTACTTTGTATTATGTAAGTTACAAGTAATAATTGTATCATTTATGCCTGGTTTCACTATGCCATTTTCAATGCCAATTGTTGCAAGTTGTATTAAATCGCGTTGCCATATGACACGGCTCCCTGGAATGTTACTGTGTCCGAGCAAGTATTTCGGAACGCTCATTTGTCCCGGTTAAAGACTAAAAAAAATGTATACATATATAAATCAAAATTTTTGTAACGGTTCAATCATGTTTTCACTATTTTAACTCTCGCTCCAGTCCGTAGCAATCTGGCATATATATATGTTAGTGCATGGTTATGTTTTTTGTTGGGCTATAAACACAATAATACCGATGCGTTGTGTCTCATTTAAAATTTACATAAAAGTTTTCAAGGGAATACCGCGTAAAGCAAATGTTCGGTGGAAGATCTTAGTATCTGAGATATCTTCGTATATTTTAAAACTTTAAATGCAATAATCTCTAAAATCTTTGCCTCATGTGCTAGAGTAATTTTTGTGAACCAAAATTTTGAGAGTTGCTTAGCTATTTAGATTGGATACTTAAAAACAAAAGTTATATTTTTTACCTCATACTACTCTGTGGTAGTAATACTTGACCAACTTTTTATTATACTATTTAACTATGTCTGTCTGTCTGTCTGTCTGTCTGTCTGTCAGTGTCTATGTAAATCTTGTACTCAAACTACGGGTCGTAACTGTCAATATATTTTTTTTACACTTGGTATTTCAGATTTTATTAGAAATACCTAGCCTAGCACCCTCACCACAGACCCTGTGAGATAGATCCCTGAGATCCAGATAATTATATTAATATATCTTGATAATTCCAAAAGGCTTATTATTTTACTATTTTACTAAAATTTCGTTCGAATTTTTTTTAAGCAAGATGATATCATTTAATGGTATTGATCGGACCGTTTTTGGTCCCCATATAGGAACCTTAACATATTTTTTTAATATTGAGAAATGTAAATATTTAAAAATTTATATAGCACAAAGAAGAGTTTAAAACAGGTACTTATATCATATTATTTTTGTTTGTTATTGCCTATTCGTCTCTCATTTTAAATTTTTCGCGCGGTAGTGAATTGCACATTAAATATAAATAGAGACAATACAATCCAGTAATGGGGCCAACCAGAAGGTCAAAATTACCTGGGCCTAAAAAATGCACTAGTAAAAATTGTTTTCTTCACTTGAGGTTAAATAACCCCAAACAAACATGCCATCACCTTCGCACAACAGTCAATTAATAATATGGACATATTTCCAAGAGCCGATCTTCAACATAAACCTCCACCTATTGCTGTTGACGTTGTTTTGTAGTAAAATAATGTATTTGCAAACGTTGGAACTAAAGATATCCCTCCAAATAATGAAAAATATGAACAGTGCAAACAAATTTTAAAGTAAAAACTAATGAAATTCCTCCCTTTTAACACGGAACAAAATTTTTTGGACACGAGATATTAGTTCGGTTTACCCAGAATCAACACTGATGATATAATATCAGAATTATAATTATAATCTAATTCCCTTGTCCGTTATCCAAATGAAAAATGAAAAAAGAAAAATGAAAATTGAAAAGTTTAAAATGAAAAATTAAAATTAAAAAATTAAAAACTTAAATTTAAAAATTAAAAACTAACAATTAAAAATTAAAATTTAAAAACATAAAAATTAAAATTAAAAATTAAAAATTAACAAGTAAGAGTGTTAAATTCCGCTGTGCCGAATTTTTGATACCCTCCACCCAATATTAAGTACGGCTACCACTTTGAAACTGTTGCCGATACTGAAACATTAAATCCGAATACCGATTAAATTTAAAGTTAACTGGTTTTCTTATTGGCCAATTTCTGTTATAAAAAACAATGATGCTTAAAAAGAATTACTTACTATTTGAAAAATTTTATTATTTTTCTTTTACTTGAGTAGAAACTTCATAGAACACCAATGAAATCCATTATTTAACGCAGCTGACATCATAATAATACCCAAAGTTTGATCCCTATAAGCCCGTTTTGAGACCTTGGTAGTCATACGATAATTCAAAAAAAAAATTCTAATGATGCTTGGCTAAGTGCTTCATAAAACACGAATTAAATTCATTATTTAACGCAACCGGCATCATAATAATACCCAAAGTTTGATCCCTAAAAGCCTGTTTTGAGAAGTCATACTATAATTAAAAAAAAATCGAATGATTCTTGGCTACAAATTATTAATATTAAAAAAAGGAAATTTTAAAATAATTTTATTTAATAAAAAAAAAAAAAATAATAAAAACAAGTAAGAAACTAAAATAATAAAAACAAGTAAGAAACTAATAACTATATATATTTTACATTCAGGTGCCATTCAGGATACCTTGTATGAAAGAAATTTTGGAATGTGTACGTTAACTTTTGTGTTACATAAAAATATTGATATCGTTTAATAACGTTGATTCTCATTTGCGTACGTTACGGTTTGCGACATATCTATTTTGGAACAATGTTTAGAACAACTAGAACAACCTAGAACAACCGCCAAAAGCGGGGGGCAAGGCTTAAAATTCGTTTTTTCCGATTTACCGGTACAAATTACATTTTAGAAACTCATCGTTTTGGAACGTTGTAGAACAATCCTAGAACAATTCAGAACAATCTACAAAAAATTGTATTTCCAAAAATAGGGGGATACCTTCACACACTTTAGAAATTGGGCAACAAGAAAACCAATTAACTTTAAATTTATTTGGTATTCGGATTTGATGTTTCAGTATCGGCAACAGTTTCAAATTTGTAGCCGTACCCAATATTGCACAGTGGTTCAAAACCAAAAAAAAGTGGTAATAAGTCTGGAACTTCTAAACTGTTGGTTGGATTGGAATAGTATATTCTAGGCGATTGTAGTCAAGGATATAGGCTTTCAAAATATTTATTTTTGAGATACCCTGTTGTAACACAGGGTGCCAAAGTCGACCACCTCGAGGTGGAAAATGCTTTCAAAGCTTGTAACTTTTATAAATATAAAGTGATTTTTACGTTTTTTAAACTTTTCCAATAACCATTAAATTATTAACAAAAAACATGCTTATACTACCTAGTTATCGCTTATGGTTTAAAAAATATTTGATTTTAAAAATCAACATTTGAACTTTTCACCAAATTCTTTCTTGGTTTTTCGCAAATAACATTTTTATTAAAATAGATAAAAAAAAAATCTAAAACTATGTGGCGATAGCCAGTACTTTTTAAAAAAATACGTTGAACTATTTTTTTAATTATTTCAAACCGTTTAGTGAGCACAAAATCTTAAAGTTGACTTTTTGAATCAGGTTCTAAAAATTGCAAATTTTTGCCAAAAAATACCCTTCATTCTTTCACTTTTTTCTCACAACCTTGGTAAAACATGTATAAATGCCGTTCTGAATCAATAAACAAAATATAAAAATAACTAATCTTAATATGTTTTTTATGTTAACAAAAAAAATTCCTATGAAAATTTGACTTTTTTTTCACCATTTAAGCCCTCCTGACCACGTTTATCTAATGGCGGTGAGTTAGAGTTATTGAAAATTACACATTGCTTACGATGTTTTAAGTACGACCGAATCCATTTTAAGAAGTTCCCGGAGAATCCAATAGCATCAAGTTTCGCTAGCAGTAGATCATGGCTAACCTTATCAAAAGCTTTGCTAAAGTCCGTGTATATAACATCAGTTTGTTTATTTTTGCAGAATCCAGAGTTTATATAGGAAGTAAATTCCATTAGATTAGTAGTCGTAGACCGTCCTTTACAAAAGCCATGTTGGGCTGGTGATAGAATTGATGACATTTCGTGTGATAATATATCAGTTATAATTTTTTCAAAAAGTTTAGGTATAGCATTAAGCTTTGCAATTGCTCTATAATTAGTAGCATCACTGCGGCTACCAGATTTGTAGTGCAGAATAATAAATGAATTTTTCCAACACTTTGGAAAGAAGCCGAATTTAAGAGAGTTATTATATATAAGAGTTAACGGGGTAGCCAATATTTCAGCACAATTTCTTAAGATACAGCTGGGAATACCATCTGGACCTGGATTAAGTGAACTTTTTATACTTCTTAGATTCTTCAGAACAGTCAACACGTCTAAGGATGAAATATTAATTGATGTCAGCCTTGGAATATCATAGGGATATCGTGTGTTGTTTAACGTCCTTGTGGAAAATGTGGACGCAAAGAATTCAGCAAAAACATTTGCAATATCAACATCGTTTGAAAGGACAGTACCATTCATTTTCATAGTGGTTGGGTATGACAAAATTTTACGTTTGGAATTTACAAAGTTGTAAAACATTTTTGGAATTTTTTTTATATTTGAATTCATTTTACTAAGATAACTATCGTAACATTTTTTATTTTCTAGGTTATAATGACTTCTAGCTATAATATATAGACTTTGATCAATTTGGTTATTACTTTTCTTAAATTTCCTGTTTTTCCGATTTTTCAACCATGCTAGTGTGATTGTATTCCATGGAGGAGCATTTACATTAGCTATTTTTATTAAAGGAACAGTTTTCGTTATATTTGTTGAAATTATCTTATAAAAAGTTTCGATTACCTGATCAAAATTACTTCCATCGTTTGAAAATGAAATGATTTCAAGCCAGTTATAGTCAGATAGTAATTGATTTAACAACTGGTAGTTAGTTCGTTTAAAGCACAATGATTCAGAAAAACTAGAAATATTAGGTCTCTGTGGAAGTGGTGTGGATATTAAAAGTGTTGGATGATGACAATCCTCAGGAAAACTTAACGGACTTGTTCTAATTACACTGAATAGTGTAGGGTTATTTACGAACACGAGATCCAGCATTCTATCATTGCAGTTAGGAACGTCATTTATTTGGAAAACACACATATCAGCAAGAGATTTAAGGAAATCATGACTCCAATCAGTTTGGGTAATTGGAACTAAGAAATCAGTATCATCTAAGTTTATCCAAGATGTTGTCGGTATATTAAAGTCGCCAAGTAGGATCAGGTAGTCAGTTGGTCTTATTTTATTTGCAACAGATCTAATAGCTAAAGCGTGGTTTTCATAAAGTTGGAAATCGGAGTTGGGAGGTATATAAGAGCAAGTAATAAATAGTAAATTCCTTCCAAATTTTATGGCCACAACCACTAGCTCCAAATTTGAAGAGTTTACTACGATGATTTCTTCAGCAGGATACATACTCGACACAGCAATTAAAACACCGCCACCAAGCTTTCCATTTCTATCTCGCCTAAAGATTTGATATTGATGGGAAAGTAGCCAATGCCGTTACAGATATAACGTCTACTTGGAAATGTAATATATGTGGAAAGAAAAGTTCAGAATTTCATAACAGTTGTGATGAAATTTCTATTAATGAAAATGCTTTAAAATTTGGAATATCACCACTTCATGCAAGAATACGATTTATGGAATATTGCTTGCATTTCGCATATGATCTAAAATACCGGCAAATTCCAGGACAAGAAAATATACCAGTTAGAAATAATACTGATCTACACGCCATACGAAAAACTGAGAAGAAAAGAATTCAGGATGAATTTAAAATGCAACTTGGTCTAATTATCGATAAGCCTCTTTGTGGCTATGGAAGTTCAAATGATGGTAATACAGCAAGACGTTTCTTTGAAGATCCCGAAACTACTTCTTTGATTACTGGCATTGACACGGCTTTAATCGCACGGTTTAAAGTAATATTAGCTGTCATTAATAGTAAACAACAAATTAATGCAGAGAAATTGAAAATATATGCTAGTGGAACTAAGGAATTATTAATGAACTTATATCCTTGGAGGCCAATGACACCAACTGTACACAAAGTATTAGCTCATGGGAAAGAAATAATACAAAATAGCATCCTGCCCTTGGGAGAACTGACTGAAGAAGCACAAGAAGCTAGAAACAGAGATGTCAAACACTTTAGACTTTTTAATACAAGAAAATGTAGCAAAGAAGCCCAAAATTCCGATTTAATGGAATATTTATTGATATCATCAGATCCAGTAATATACTCCATAAGAACAAAATGGTTACCAAAAATAAGTCTTGAAATAGAAAATGATGATTCCGAAGCTATGGATATAAAACATCTTTTATCTTTTGATATTTCCGATTGTTTTGTAGAAAATAACTAGTAATAAAGCAGAAAACTGTTATGTAATTTTAAGCCTATTATAAAACAAATAAAAAAATACTCATTAAAAAAAATTTAGTTATATTTGTTATTTAATAATGAAAATATCTTAGGCATTGGCTTTTTACCTGTTTTTTTTTTTTTTTTTTGTATTAAATCAGCATCAGAGTTTCGGGCAATTTTATGATCAGTTGAAACTCATTAGGTAAATATTTCATACACCATTAACTTATAATTATATCTTCTTTGAAAAGATATATAAAATTATTTGAAGTAATAAAAACGTATGCAACCCTTTACCAAAAAACAATAAAAAAATATGTCATTCACTATGTAAATGACCATTTATATGAACAAATAGAAAAATAGCTAAATTTTTGCCTGTGGAGTGTGGTTTGGGGTCATTATATCAGCATGTTGCAATATATTTGATATACATGTTATATATCGTTGAATAGATAAATATGTCTTCTTTAACAATATATATAATAATAAGTAAAATTCAAAAATTTTGGGAACACCACCTTACCAAAAAAACCAAAAAAAAAAACGAAAAACCATAGTTTTTCTATATTTTTTTCTGAAATTTGAATATAAATATCTCAAAAACTATTAACGTTATCAAAATGATTTTTTGAAGTGTTTTAGATAATTTAAATGCCGTTCTGAATCAATAAACAAAATATAAAAATAACTAATCTTAATATGTTTTTTATGTTAACAAAAAAAATTCCTATGAAAATTTGACTTTTTTCACCATTTAAGCCCTCCTGACCACGTTTATCTAATGGCGGTGAATTTTATTGCGGCAAATAATTAAAAATATTTGGGGCTTTAATACTGCGGTGAAATATTTGAAGAAATCGAGCGGATATTTTTGTATTAACTTTTAAAACTTAGTTTTTTTTTTAAATTGCCCAATTTAGTCCAATGCTGGACGTAGGGCGCATGTCCAAAAATATTAAAAATTTCGCTTACAACCATTCCTGAAGCATATTCTTTTAAAATATGTAGAAAAATATATACATGTTTTACCAAGGTTGTGAGAAAAAAGTGAAAGAATGAAGGGTATTTTTTGGCAAAAATTTTCAATTTTTAGAACCTGATTCAAAAAGTCAACTTTAAGATTTTGTGCTCACTAAACGGTTTGAAATAATTCAAAAAATACTTCAACGTATTTTTTTAAAAAGTACTGGCTATCCCACATATTTTTAGATTTTTTTTTTTATCTATTTTAATAAAAATGTTATTTGCGAAAAACCAAGAAAGAATTTGGTGAAAAGTTCAAATGTTGATTTTTAAAATCAAATATTTTTTTAACCATAAGCGACAACTAGGTAGTATAAGCATGTTTTTTGTTAATAATTTAATGGTTATTGGGAAAATTTAAAAAACGTAAAAATCACTTCATATTTATAAAAGTTACAAGCTTTGAAAGCATTTTCCACCTCGAGGTGGTCGACTTTGGCACCCTGTAGCTCACCCTGTGTTACAACAGGGTATCTCAAAAATAAATATTTTGAAAGCCTATATCCTTGACTACAATCGCCTAGAATATACTATTCCAATCCAACCAATAGTTTAGAAGTTCCAGACTTATTACCACTTTTTTTTTGGTTTTGAACCACTGTGTATTGGGTGGAGGGTATCAAAAATTCGGAACAGCCGAATTTAACACTCTTACTTGTTTTGTGTATAGCTTTGCTGAAACTTCATCGCTGATGATGCGTGAATTCTTTCAATGGCCTATTCGACTATAGTATGCCAATTTTGATATTTTCAAAAAATGTTATAAAGTTATAGCCCTGATGAGTATACTCCATTGGAGATGCTTTTAATCAGTGTAGACGTCGTTGTATGTCATTTTATGAAAAATCATTTCTCTGAAGCCAATGTATATTTTTCTACATATTTTAAAAGAATATGCTTCAAGAATGGTTGTAAGCGAAAATTTTAATATTTTTCGACATGCACCCTACGTCCAGCATTGGACGAAATTGGGCAATTTAAAAAAAAAACTAAGTTTTAAAAGTTAATACAAAAATATCCGCTCGATTTCTTCCAATATTTCACCGCAGTACTAAAGCTCCAAATATTTTTATTTATTTGCCGCAATAAAATTCACCGCCATTACATAAACGTGGTCAGGAGGGCTTAAATTGTGAAAAAAGTCAAATTTTCATACGAATTTTTTTTGTTAACATAAAAAACATATTAAGATTAGTTATTTTTATATTTTGTTTATTGATTCAGAACGGCATTTAAATTATCTAAAACACTTCAAAAAATCATTTTGATAACGTTAACAGTTTTTGAGATATTTATATTCAAATTTCAGAAAAAAATATAGAAAAACTATGGTTTTTCGTTTTTTTTTTTTTGGTTTTTTTGGTAAAGTGTTCCCAAAATTTTTGAATTTTACTTATTATATATATTGTTAAAGAAGACATATTTATCTATTCAACAATATATAACATGTCTATCAAATATATTGCAACATGCTGAAATAATGACCCCAAACCACACTCCACAGGCAAAAATTTAGCTATTTCTCTATTTGTTCATATAAATGGTCATTTACATAGTAAATGACATACATATTTTTTTATAGTTTTTTGGTAAAGGGTTGCTTACGTTTTTATTACTTCAAATAATTTTATATATCTTTTCAAAGAAGGTATAATTATAAGTTAATGGTGTATGAAATATTTACCTAATGAGTTTCAACTGATCATAAAATTGCCCGAAACTCTGATACCTATTGCAAAATATATGTAATTCACAATACCTTTTTATGCAATAAAAAAAACAGGTAAAAGCCAAATCCTTAGATTCACTAAAACAAAATGTAAGTATTGGTTGAAGTACCTGCCCGATATATTACCTTTCAAAAAGTATTTTCAGTATATAACCATGAGTTTCTTGTTTATGAAGATCACTTACGTATAATCTATCATGGAGGTTACATTAAAGTATTATTCACTTTGCAAAGTTATTTGGGAAAATCCTTTCGATTCTACTATTCATTCATCACGTTCGGAAAAAGTCTCGAAATTATTTTATACAATTAACAACACTTACGGTTTAAATGTGAGATCTGAAGATGTTGAAAATTTTTACAAAGCTTACGGAAGAAGATTTAGCCAATCGGGTTTATCAAAATCAAAGTTTATGACTAAAAATGAAGAATGGTTGAAAACGGGCCTCACAGTACAAATTGAGAAAAAGGCATTTGGTCGACCTAAAAAGGACTACGAAAATGTTCAATCAAGGACAAAAAAGAAAAAATAAGAAGAAATCATTAGTAACCATTCGCCTAATGAAATTAAGGATTCTTTTAAATCAGCCTTGACACGCACGCAACCAAAGGAAGCTGCTAAAATTGTAGATGTGTTACCAACTGCATCTCCTAAGCGGTTGAAGCGTATGGTGCAAAGTATTTCAACGCCAAAATCGTCAACATCATTTACAGAAGAGGATGCGTTAGCTCTTATTTTAAATTTGGGACTGACAAGAAATAAATATGGTATTTTGAGAAAAGCTCTCAAAGAAAAAGGATTTGATATTTTTCCTACCAGCAGAACCATAAAGGAAACAAAAAATAAAATTCTACCATCTAATGTGAAATCCAATACTGAAAGTGCAAATGTTGGATTAGCGGAACTGCTTGAAAACACTGGATCTAGAATAATATCCACATTTAGCAAAGAAGAAATAGAAATATGCAACAATTCAGAAGTTACGTTAATATGTAAATGGGGATGCGATGGAACATCTGGATTTTCTGAGTATAGACAACCAAGTGGAAGCAATTCAGAAATAGATTTTTCAACAATTTTTATGACATCATTAGTACCATTAAAAATGAGGCAATATAAATGAGACAAGTTCTTCTTCTAGTGAGAGAGAATATCAGGACATATGGAGTAATTTAACACCCGGATCTAAGTTTCTATGTCGGCCAATCCGATTTGAGTACACAAAGGAAGACAAAATTACAACACAAAGCTTAGTGAGTTCAATAAATCAGGAAATTTCGAGATTGTCTCCAATTTTTGTGGAAATATCTGGAAGTGTCATTAAAGTGTTATTTCAACCACTTTTTACAATTTTTATTTATTTATTTATTTAATTCAGCTACAATAAAGCAACAGCTGAGCAATATTTACAAAAATATTTTATAAAAATAATACCGACTTCAAATACAGTTATAAACATAATCATTAGAGTTCAAATATGTCGTTAATCTTCTTTTAATAACATCAACATCATCGGATAAATCAATTAAAGCATAGTGTCTGTTCACTTCGGTGCAAATTCTTCGGAATGGATCGAAATTAATGAAATTTGATCTGTGGAAATTCAGGTAAACCGGCTCATACGATCGAAGTTGTCTGTTAGGCACATTTATACAAATTTTTCCGAGAAGGCATTCAGAATCAATTTTACCATGAACCAGGTTGAGGAAGAATGTTATATTAGAAATGATCCTTCTACTTTTCAAAGTTGGAAGCTTTATTAGAGCCAAACGACTGCGATATGGTGGAAGACTCAATTCCGCATTCCACTCAAGATATCGTAGACAAAATAGTAAGAATTGTTTCTGAACTGATTCAAGTTTTTTGATGAAAACATTGTACTGTGGATCCCAGATTACTGATGCGTATTCAAGTATCGGCCTGACCAAAGACGTGAATAGATTTTTTGTTATATAGGGATCATTAAATTCCTTTGCCCAACGCTTTATAAAAGATAAAACACCATTTGCCTTATTAACAGTCATTGTTACGTGATATTTAAAACTTAGTCTTTTATCAAAATGAACTCCCAAATCTATGAACGATTTAACTGAGTTTAGTTTTGTGTCATGGATGACAAAGTGGTTCGAAGATGGCGAATATCTAGAGAAGGTCATAGACTGACATTTTTTTAGATTTAATTCCATTAAGTTGACATTGCACCATTTGTAGAAACTATTTAAGTCAGACTGGAGACGTTACTGTCTTCGTTGTTTATGATGGTGGAGAAGATTTTTACATCGTCGGCATACGTAAGAATATTGCTATATTGAATAGACTTTGGTAGATCATTAATAAACAGCAAAAATAGGAGAGGTCCAAGGTGACTCCCTTGAGGGACACCGGAAGTAACATCTATATATTTCGATTTAGAGTTATTGAAAATTACACATTGCTTACGATGTTTTAAGTACGACCGAATCCATTTTAAGAAGTTCCCGGAGAATCCAATAGCATCAAGTTTCGCTAGCAGTAGATCATGGCTAACCTTATCAAAAGCTTTG
Organism: Cordilura impudica; assembly: GCA_963682025.1. Classification (NCBI taxonomy): domain Eukaryota; kingdom Metazoa; phylum Arthropoda; class Insecta; order Diptera; family Scathophagidae; genus Cordilura; species Cordilura impudica. Next base: position 179,771,579 of record OY821520.1, on the reverse strand, counting down.
CTAAAGTCCGTGTATATAACATCAGTTTGTTTATTTTTGCAGAATCCAGAGTTTATATAGGAAGTAAATTCCATTAGATTAGTAGTCGTAGACCGTCCTTTACAAAAGCCATGTTGAGCTGGTGATAGAATTGATGACATTTCGTGTGATAATATATCAGTTATAATTTTCTCAAAAAGTTTAGGTATAGCATTAAGCTTTGCAATTGCTCTATAATTAGTAGCATCACTGCGGCTACCAGATTTGTAGTGCGGAATAATAAATGAATTTTTCCAACACTTTGGAAAGAAGCCGAATTTAAGAGAGTTATTATATATAAGAGTTAACGGGGTAGCCAATATTTCAGCACAATTTCTTAAGATACAGCTGGGAATACCATCTGGACCTGGATTAAGTGAACTTTTTATACTTCTTAGATTCTTCAGAACAGTCAACACGTCTAAGGATGAAATATTAATTGATGTCAGCCTTGGAATATCATAGGGATATCGTGTGTTGTTTAACGTCCTTGTGGAAAATGTGGACGCAAAGAATTCAGCAAAAACATTTGCAATATCAACATCGTTTGAAAGGACAGTACCATTCATTTTCATAGTGGTTGGGTATGATGAAATTTTACGTTTGGAATTTACAAAGTTGTAAAACATTTTTGGATTTTTTTTTATATTTTAATTCATTTTACTAAGATAACTATCGTAACATTTTTTATTTTCTAGGTTATAATGACTTCTAGCTATAATATATAGACTTTGATCAATTTGGTTATTACTTTTCTTAAATTTCCTGTTTTTCCGATTTTTCAACCATGCTAGTGTGATTGTATTCCATGGAGGAGCATTTACATTAGCTATTTTTATTAAAGGAACAGTTTTCGTTATATTTGTTGAAATTATCTTATAAAAAGTTTCGATTACCTGATCAAAATTACTTCCATCGTTTGAAAATGAAATGATTTCAAGCCAGTTATAGTCAGATAGTAATTGATTTAACAACTGGTAGTTAGTTCGTTTAAAGCACAATGATTCAGAAAAACTAGAAATATTAGGTCTCTGTGGAAGTGGTGTGGATATTAAAAGTGTTGGATGATGACAATCCTCAGGAAAACTTAACGGACTTGTTCTAATTACACTGAATAGTGTAGGGTTATTTACGAACACGAGATCCAGCATTCTATCATTGCAGTTAGGAACGTCATTTATTTGGAAAACACACATATCAGCAAGAGATTTAAGGAAATCATGACTCCAATCAGTTTGGGTAATTGGAACTAAGAAATCAGTATCATCTAAGTTTATCCAAGATGTTGTCGGTATATTAAAGTCGCCAAGTAGGATCAGGTAGTCAGTTGGTCTTATTTTATTTGCAACAGATCTAATAGCTAAAGCGTGGTTTTCATAAAGTTGGAAATCGGAGTTGGGAGGTATATAAGAGCAAGTAATAAATAGTAAATTCCTTCCAAATTTTATGGCCACAACCACTAGCTCCAAATTTGAAGAGTTTACTACGATGATTTCTTCAGCAGGATACATACTCGACACAGCAATTAAAACACCGCCACCAAGCTTTCCATTTCTATCTCGCCTAAAGATTTGATATTGATGGGAAAGTAGCCAATGCCGTTACAGATATAACGTCTACTTGGAAATGTAATATATGTGGAAAGAAAAGTTCAGAATTTCATAACAGTTGTGATGAAATTCCTATTAATGAAAATGCTTTAAAATTTGGAATATCACCACTTCATGCAAGAATACGATTTATGGAATATTGCTTGCATTTCGCATATGATCTAAAATACCGGCAAATTCCAGGACAAGAAAATATACCAGTTAGAAATAATACTGATCTACACGCCATACGAAAAACTGAGAAGAAAAGAATTCAGGATGAATTTAAAATGCAACTTGGTCTAATTATCGATAAGCCTCTTTGTGGCTATGGAAGTTCAAATGATGGTATAGTGTTATTAGGTAGGGTGTATGAAAGGACACAAAGATTGGGTGGCTAAGACTGGTGAGAACCGTCCAATCTTAGGAGGAATGTTTTTTAAATGCTTCCCTCAAAGCAAGGCACGTGTGCACGCTAGATGCACTTATTTGTATGTAATTTACATGTAGGCAGGATATGCCAGAGTTTGAGCTCGTAGGCAGATTATGCCAATAAAAACAACTCTATTTCTTGGTGAATCCAATTCAAAACTATGATTAAGATTGATTTTATTTTTACAAAAATTTGGCTTTATATATTATAAAAATTAAGGGATCTTTTACTTAGAATAATTATATCTATCCCTATTTTATTTATGCATACATACTATCATACACATTTGTTTCTAATTGATTTTTGAAGGTGGGGCTTAACTGACCAATCAGTGCACGTTCAAAAATCAATTCATATTTTTCTTCAAAATTGAGTGACATTCCATTCTTCAACTTTGTTGAAGTTCATTGGCATAAATTTGTCACCTCGCTACAAGTGGGGTTTAATTTCACTAAGCGACATTCTAATTTATTGTAATATAACCCTTCACTTGGGGTTAGTGTATTTTATGGTATGTATGGTATGTATAGCTATGAATGCATGTGTACTTAGAGAATTTTGGATATAAACAAATGAATGTAAACAAATAGATGTAAACAAATAAACATAAACAAATAAACGTAAACAAATAACACGTGCATTCATTTAGAAATAAAATAAAATTAAATAAATACAAATGAGTGTACTTTCATACATATACGTATGTTACATCATTACACCCATACCCTTAAGATGAAATTTGTGGGTTTTTCTTTTTTTTTTTTTCTAAATTTATGAATTTCATCTGATAAAATAATTTATATTTGTTTTTCTTAACATTAGTGGTTATTTAAATTTTTGTTTTTGTCTTAAAATTAATGGTCATTTAAAAAAATCTTTTTGTTTTAATAATATTCTATACAATATATTGAGTAATTTCTATATTAATAATATACTTAATTTATTATGTGATTATGTGTTTAGTGATTAATAATTTTCCTTTTTTTACAATTTTTATAATTGATTCTTATATATCTTAATTCTATTACAAACTTGTAGTTCTTATGTTATTTATAATATTTATTTCTTCTTATTAATATCTTGAAAATTTCATTTACTTTTATATAATTTTAAGGTATTGTTATGATATGTTTTTAGGTTTCCTTTTATATCTAAGGTTGAATTTACCTTTTCAGTATTTATAATTTTATATGGACCATGAGTAGGACAAGTGTTTTTCCTTCTACTCTCATATTTTACTAACACTAAATCTCCTATCTTAAAGTTGCTAACATTAGTGTAACTATCATATTGTATTTTTCTTTTCTCTTTTGCTACTTTAATTAATTTTTTAGCTCTATCTAATGCCGATGCTATTCTAGCTTTGAACTCATTTGCATAATTTTCTAAATTATAAATTGGCTTGTTATCTGTAATTTTGTCTGTGGGCAATCTCGCTAATTTACCAAATACTAGCTCAAAAGGTGTGTACCCTGTATCTACGTGTGGAGTTGTATTATATGCAAATGTGTAGTATTGGATCCAAGAGTCCCATTCTTCATTTTCTGTGAAGTTCAATAGGTATTCGTTTAGAACTCTATGATTTCTTTCCAAAGACCCTATTGTTTGATGGTGATAAGGAGTGGAAAATTTCTGTTCTATTTTCAACATGTTGCATATTTCATTTAGTAATTGGTTAGCAAATTCCGTACCTCTGTCAGATTTCAAGATCCTAAAAGTGCCATATTTGAGTATGCATTGTTCTACTAAAACTTGAGCAATGCTCCTAGCTTCCTTTGTTTCCATAGGATAGGCTATAACATATTTGCTTAAATCGCATTGTAGCGTGAGAATATATCTATAATTATTGGATAACCTAAGTGGACCTATCGTGTCGATAGTAACTATCTCAAAAGTATTGTCTGGCGTGTCAGTAATTTGCATTTTTTCTTTTATCTTTCTATTTTGCTTATTCTTTAAGCATGAATCACAATTATTAATGTATCTCTTAACCATCTTGTTCATATTTTTCCAAATGTATCTTTGTTTTAATCTTAATATGGTCTTTCTGATTCCTTGATGTCCTCCAATTGGACTATCATGATATTCTTTAATTAAATTTAATTGCATGTCTTTATCTACTATTCTCTGCAAAGGCTTATATAAAATAATATTCAAATAAAGATTCTTTAATCTTTTCAACATTTTATTATAAATAGACGTGTAGGTTTCTTTAAACCTTTTCATTGACACGTGTTCAAATATTTCATTATCTACTGATAATGCGAGATCTCGTATCCGATTTTTATTCATGTAAGTAATTAATTTCTCCATAATCATGTCTAGACATGTAGGATTATCGTTAAAACCTATGATAAAATCATCTTGAACTTTATTAATTTGACCGAATTCTAACTTCATAGAAAACATCATTTTGTGCACATTGTTGACATCTGAAATGGACGTACATTCCCATATATGAATATCTTTGGTACTGTCTCTATTTTCAGGAATTAAATTTTGCCTTGCTTGCATACTTCTTGTGATGGGTAGTAATTTCTTGCTAACTGCCTCTTCATCACATGTGGGAATCATTGTTTTTAATATATCAGAATTAATTTGAATTCTCGATAAGGCATCTGCATTAGTGTTCATGCGGCCCTTTTTGTAAACTATATCAAAATCGTAATCACATAAATCCAATCTAATTCTTGTCAGTTTAGAAGATGGGTTTTTATGTGAAAATAGCGAAACGAGTGGTCTATGATCTGTTACTACTGTAAATTTTCTACCGTACAGGTATGGTCTGAAAAAATTTATAGACCAGTGAATAGCTAGTAGTTCTTTTTCTATTACGGATTTGTTTAAGTCGTGTTTTTGAAGAGATTTACTTGCGTATGATATTGGTAAATCGTTACCATCGTTATCTTGCGAAAGCACACTTCCTAATGCATAGTTTGATGCATCAGTGGTAAGCACAAATGTTTTTGAAAAATCTGGATATTGCAAAACAGGTGGGTTAATTAACTTCAATTTCAGTGTTTCAAATGATTTTTGGCATTCGTCAGACCAGACGAATATTTGACCTTTCTTTAACAGATTATTCAAACATTTAGTTAAATCTGCAAAATGAGGTATAAATCTTCTATAGTAATTACAGAATGCTACAAATCGTCGAACTTCATCCGCATCTTTTGGAACGGGATAATTTTCAATTGTCTTATGTTTTGCAGGATCAGTTTTTATGCCGTCTTTAGTTATTAAGTGTCCTAAATAAACGACCTCAGATTTTAAAAATACACATTTACTTGCGTTTAGTTTTAGATTATATTTTCTTAATCTTTCAAAAACATTAATTAGGTTTTCATTATGATGTTTTAAACTACATCCAAAAATAATGATGTCATCTACGTAAAGAAAAGCTTTGCTATCTAGACCTGAAAGTGCGATAGTTAACATTCGCTGGAAACTATTCGATGAAATTTTCAATCCAAAAGGTAATCTTTTAAATTGATAGTGTCCATCTGATGTTGAAAATGCAGTATGATGTCTAGAATTTTCATCTAACATTATTTGATGAAAAGAGCTAGTCATATCTAAAGTTGAAAAATATTTCGCTCTACCCAGTTTGTCTAGTACATCTTCTAATTTTGTTAATGGAAATTTGTCATTTACTAATTTTTTGTTGAGTTGTCTAAAATCAACTACAAGTCGCCATTTCTTCTTATCTCCATCGTTCTTCTTTGGTACAACAAGCAATGGTGAGTTGTAGGCACTAGTCGAATTTTCTATTATATCATCGTCAAACAGTTTTTTAACCTGTTGATTTATTTCCTCGATTTGTGTCTGTGGCAAACGATAATTTTTTATATACACAGGTGTTTCATCTGATACAGTCAAATGTTGTGTATAAAAATTGTTAGCTGATAGTTTGTCTCCTTCCATATGAAAAATATCAGAATATTCTTCAATTATTTCATTTAGAGAATTTTTAGCATAATTATCTCTACTATCAATATTTAAAGTATCTAATAATTTCTCAAATCGTTTTCTGTCTGTATTAGTAAAATTCTGTTTATTTCTAGTTACACAAATATAATTAGAGATTGGCTCAACGTTGAATTCAATATTTTTAAGCTTCACATCTTTATCAGTTGTGTTAAGTATTTTTACATGAGCAATTCCTTCTTTTGGAATGATGCAATTACTTAAAAATACTCCTTCCTCTAATTGTCTGTTTAGAACCAAACTGTCTTCCGTTAAATTTACGTTAACTTGATGTATGACTTCGCTACGTTTGGGTATTGTTATGAAAAAATCTTTTAAGACTTTTGATTTCATAGGTATGGTATATTCTTCATTCCCAACGACAAAAGTTATAGTGAAAGTTTCATAGTCTATTTTAGCTAATAGTTTGTTTAAAATATCGCGACCTATTATTCCATCTGTTTTAATTGGAAAATCGTCTTCTATTATTTGGAATTTGTGTGAAATACTTTTGTTAAATATGCTGAAATGCATATCAAGTGTACCTAACGAGGTAATAGATTCATTTGAAATGCCTGACAATGTACAACAATTGTTTTCGTCAATTGTTTCATTTATATTAGTAACATTCTTTTTGCATAAAGATATGTCAGCGCCAGTGTCCACTAAAAAACTTAGATATTTATTATCTAATTTATATTTTAATTCTATATAATTTGTAATATTATCCGTAATGTTAAATACTTTGTGTTCATTATATCCGGAAGGTGCATTTAATTGTTCGCCCGAGTCACCTCCGGACTCTGGAAGTTTTCCTGTAATACGTGTATATTTCGTGAGCTATTATTGTTGTTTCTACGATCTTGACTATTATTATGATTCCGGTTATTCGAATTGTTATTGTTATTATTGTTATTATTTCTGTCGTAATGGTTATTCCTATCTGAATTGCAGTTATTTCTGTTATAATTGTTCCTGTTCGAACTATTGTTACAATTGTTCGAATAATTGTTGTTAGGATATCTATTGGAATTGTTGTAATTTCTACCAGTATTATTATTTTGTAGGCTGTGATTGGAATTATTACGTCTTTGATTATTTCTCCTATTCGGATTGTTTCCATTTCTATTAAAGAACATAATTTGATTTTCCACATGACTTTCTACATTCAAGGCCAGGGTTACTGCTTCGTTCAGTGTCTTTGGTTGTGCAGCAAAAATGGTGCTTATATATTTTTCATTCAGACCTTGTTTGAATATGTTTAGCGAATATAGTTCATTTATCTTTTTTACATTGGCTATTTCTGTCTCATTTTCTAATTTCAATTCTTGTACCTGCACTTCGTTTAGTTCATCTATTAACTTCAAAATTTTATCACTATAGGTGCTGATTGAATCATTTCGTTGTTGAAATCTAGAGAGTAGGTTCTGTATCTTACTTACTGTTCGATTATTCTTATACCTATTTGTGAGCAATGTTTTTAGAGAATTGAAATCTGACAATGGGTTGGAACCAATTCCCATTCTAACTGTTAAACTACATTTTACGTTTATAACAAAGTTTATTAGAATTGGTTTAGATGTATCATTCAAGGTGTCGTATATTAATTTTATTATTGTCAGAAATGGTTTGAGTTCTTGAAAATTACCTTTGAATTCAGGGATTATCTTGAAAGCTGTTTCTATATTGAAAGATGCCATGTTTGTATTGTTTTCGATTTCTGGTTCTAATTCTGTTATATGTGTTTCTATTTTTTCTTCTCCCTCTGGTTGGGGTTCTTCTGTTTCCATCGGTCTTAATAGTTTTGATATTTCCTTCTCTAGTTTTATTAATGTACTAAAAATGTTTTCCCTTTCTTCTAATTTAGTTTCTCTTATTATTTCTTGACTAATTTCCTTGACAAGTTGTAATTTAGCTTTAATTGTCTTTTGTGTATATCTCCTATTTGGCTGTTTCTTCAAGTTTTTCAATAAGTCTTGTATAATATAAAATTTGTCCATTTAGAGTAAAATAATTTTTGTTTTATTTAATTTACATATCTAATTTTTTAATATTTGCGGCTCAAATCCTAGTTGCCGTTTTAATAGCATAAAATAATTACAAAATAAATATAAATTATTACTAAAGGTGTGGTCATCTTTCTAGTTCAGAAGCTTGAGTTGTTGGTAGAATTGATGTTTCTGCTCTCCCTTGCTGATTGCTATAAGCCTTCTAAACTCCTTTCGTTGTTTGTCGATTCGGGTCTTTTTACCCCCTCTCGATCTCCTTTTTGGTTTTTGTTGTTTGGTTGCTAGAGATTGTGGTGCAGATGTTCTTTTTCTATACTCTTCTATGGTCAACGCTCTCGGACCATAGTTTTTTGGTGTTGCCTTGTATGTTGGTATGTTTTCTGGTATGCCTTCTGGGATGTACTCCTCTGTAATCTGTTCCTTACTCACTAAGGCTTCGTATTTTAATATTATTGCGTCGATGTCTTCTTTTGACGGGGTGTCCTTCAGCGGCGGTAGAACTTCTACGCTGATGACAGACATTTAGATACTAGTTGATGGTTTACCAGTTTTGAGTTGTATTAGTTAGATTCCGAGTTTGTCCTTATGAACTTTTTTTTTTTCAGGATTCTGCAGGTTCGTTTTCCAGGATCGCCATATAGTGTTAGCTTGGCAGGATCGCCATATAGTGTAGGTGGGACGCCAGCCAAATAATATAAAAAACGCTGGACCGTTATATAATGTATGCCTTGTAGCAATCTACGTACATAGTGGCATTTAAATTTAATATAGTGTATGTATGGGGGCAGGATCGACATATAGTGTAAGAGGGGGCAGGATCGGTGTTTGCAGGATCGCCATATAGTGTTATTAGGTAGGGTGTATGAAAGGACACAAAGATTGGGTGGCTAAGACTGGTGAGAACCGTCCAATCTTAGGAGGAATGTTTTTTAAATGCTTCCCTCAAAGCAAGGCACGTGTGCACGCTAGATGCACTTATTTGTATGTAATTTACATGTAGGCAGGATATGCCAGAGTTTGAGCTCGTAGGCAGATTATGCCAATAAAAACAACTCTATTTCTTGGTGAATCCAATTCAAAACTATGATTAAGATTGATTTTATTTTTACAAAAATTTGGCTTTATATATTATAAAAATTAAGGGATCTTTTACTTAGAATAATTATATCTATCCCTATTTTATTTATGCATACATACTATCATACACATTTGTTTCTAATTGATTTTTGAAGGTGGGGCTTAACTGACCAATCAGTGCACGTTCAAAAATCAATTCATATTTTTCTTCAAAATTGAGTGACATTCCATTCTTCAACTTTGTTGAAGTTCATTGGCATAAATTTGTCACCTCGCTACAAGTGGGGTTTAATTTCACTAAGCGACATTCTAATTTATTGTAATATAACCCTTCACTTGGGGTTAGTGTATTTTATGGTATGTATGGTATGTATAGCTATGAATGCATGTGTACTTAGAGAATTTTGGATATAAACAAATGAATGTAAACAAATAGATGTAAACAAATAAACATAAACAAATAAACGTAAACAAATAACACGTGCATTCATTTAGAAATAAAATAAAATTAAATAAATACAAATGAGTGTACTTTCATACATATACGTATGTTACATCATTACAATGGTAATACAGCAAGACGTTTCTTTGAAGATCCCGAAACTACTTCTTTGATTACTGGCATTGACACGGCTTTAATCGCACGGTTTAAAGTAATATTAGCTGTCATTAATAGTAAACAACAAATTATTGCAGAGAAATTGAAAATATATGCTAGTGGAACTAAGGAATTATTAATGAACTTATATCCTTGGAGGCCAATGACACCAACTGTACACAAAGTATTAGCTCATGGGAAAGAAATAATACAAAATAGCATCCTGCCCTTGGGAGAACTGACTGAAGAAGCACAAGAAGCTAGAAACAGAGATGTCAAACACTTTAGACTTTTTAATACAAGAAAATGTAGCAAAGAAGCCCAAAATTCCGATTTAATGGAATATTTATTGATATCATCAGATCCAGTAATATACTCCATAAGAACAAAATGGTTACCAAAAATAAGTCTTGAAATAGAAAATGATGATTCCGAAGCTATGGATATAAAACATCTTTTATCTTTTGATATTTCCGATTGTTTTGTAGAAAATAACTAGTAATAAAGCAGAAAATTGTTATGTAATTTTAAGCCTATTATAAAACAAATAAAAAAATACTCATTAAAAAAAATTTAGTTATATTTGTTATTTAATAATGAAAATATCTTAGGCAGTGGCTTTTTACCTGTTTTTTTTTTTTTTTTTTTTGTATTAAATCAGCATCAGAGTTTCGGGCAATTTTATGATCAGTTGAAACTCATTAGGTAAATATTTCATACACCATTAACTTATAATTATATCTTCTTTGAAAAGATATATAAAATTATTTGAAGTAATGAAAACGTATGCAACCCTTTACCAAAAAACAATAAAAAAATATGTCATTCACTATGTAAATGACCATTTATATGAACAAATAGAAAAATAGCTAAATTTTTGCCTGTGGAGTGTGGTTTGGGGTCATTATATCAGCATGTTGCAATATATTTGATATACATGTTATATATCGTTGAATAGATAAATATGTCTTCTTTAACAATATATATAATAATAAGTAAAATTCAAAAATTTGGGAACACCACCTTACCAAAAAAACCAAAAAAAAAACGAAAAACCATAGTTTTTCTATATTTTTTTCTGAAATTTGAATATAAATATCCCAAAAACTATTAACGTTATCAAAATGATTTTTTGAAGTGTTTTAGATAATTTAAATGCCGTTCTGAATCAATAAACAAAATATAAAAATAACTAATCTTAATATGTTTTTTATGTTAACAAAAAAAATTCCTATGAAAATTTGACTTTTTTCACCATTTAAGCCCTCCTGACCACGTTTATCTAATGGCGGTGAATTTTATTGCGGCAAATAATTAAAAATATTTGGGGCTTTAATACTGCGGTGAAATATTTGAAGAAATCGAGCGGATATTTTTGTATTAACTTTTAAAACTTAGTTTTTTTTTTTTAAATTGCCCAATTTAGTCCAATGCTGGACGTAGGGTGCATGTCCAAAAATATTAAAAATTTCGCTTACAACCATTCCTGAAGCATATTCTTTTAAAATATGTAGAAAAATATATACATGTTTTACCAAGGTTGTGAGAAAAAAGTGAAAGAATGAAGGGTATTTTTTGGCAAAAATTTGCAATTTTTAGAACCTGATTCAAAAAGTCAACTTTAAGATTTTGTGCTCACTAAACGGTTTGAAATAATTCAAAAAATACTTCAACGTATTTTTTTAAAAAGTACTGGCTATCGCCACATATTTTTAGATTTTTTTTTTATCTATTTTAATAAAAATGTTATTTGCGAAAAACCAAGAAAGAATTTGGTGAAAAGTTCAAATGTTGATTTTTAAAATCAAATATTTTTTTAACCATAAGCGACAACTAGGTAGTATAAGCATGTTTTTTGTTAATAATTTAATGGTTATTGGGAAAATTTAAAAAACGTAAAAATCACTTCATATTTATAAAAGTTACAAGCTTTGAAAGCATTTCCACCTCGAGGTGGTCGACTTTGGCACCCTGTAGCTCACCCTGTGTTACAACAGGGTATCTCAAAAATAAATATTTTGAAAGCCTATATCCTTGACTACAATCGCCTAGAATATACTATTCCAATCCAACCAATAGTTTAGAAGTTCCAGACTTATTACCACTTTTTTTTTTTGGTTTTGAACCACTGTGTATTGGGTGGAGGGTATCAAAAATTCGGAACAGCCGAATTTAACACTCTTACTTGTTTTGTGTATAGCTTTGCTGAAACTTCATCGCTGATGATGCGTGAATTCTTTCAATGGCCTATTCGACTATAGTATGCCAATTTTGATATTTTCAAAAAATGTTATAAAGTTATAGCCCTGATGAGTATACTCCATTGGAGATGCTTTTAATCAGTGTAGACGTCGTTGTATGTCATTTTATGAAAAATCATTTCTCTGAAGCCAATGTTCTCGTTTTTCGGATCAAATTTATGACAATAACATAGTTTCCCGGTCAGCCAGATGTTTGCATTGCAGAAGCAAGAGAGATTTCTGTGTAATATTTCACCTCTGGATCTTGTATTTGTTTTGTGAATATCTCTTGTGCCATATCTCTTTGGGCAATATTTTGTTCGTATTGAAAATTTGTTTTGGAGTTACGTAAAATAATTCCACATTAATTTTGCCTAAATCCGAGTGTACAATTTTTCTGCATCTGCTATGTCTTCTCCGTGAGCCACAAGAGCGTCTGCTATTCGCTTAAAGACTGCACCCACACCATCGGCTGCATCCTTTCCATGCGAATTTTTAAAATTGTTCTCAAAGATTCGATTACAAAATAATAAAATATATCCAAAAAATAATCCAATATTGAATCTAAGTGAGTCTAATATCAGCAGGTCCATGCTTTAAGCTCTAAAAAATTGAGCAAAAGCTTACAGGCTTCTTAAACTTTTTAAAATAAATTAAGCCCTTATGGAGAGTTGTTTGATTTTCCGAGTCACCAAGGTAAAACATTTGCACTTCTTCTGAAAACTTACATAAATAGTTTTCGGAAAAGTCAATGTGGATGAGCAGTTCCGTTTCTCTTAGATTATCCTTGCCAGAACGATATGCATTATATTGATTTCTTACATTAAACGAGCATTTCCTAAATTTCAGCATGTCTTTATGAAAATTACGTGTCTGTTCAGGTAATGTTGAAACTTTTTCTATCTTCATTACTTTTACATGGAATTTATACTGGGAGGCACTCATTTTATTTAATCTTTCTTCGGTTACAATCTGCCATTGAAACCATTTGCTCATATCAGCACTGGTAGTTCTGCTAACTATTTATTTTTTAGTATTGCATGTTTTGCATAGACCCCAAACGCAAAAAGCTGATTCACTATTGCACACAACTTCTTTCACTAGCCGTGCATCGCTTCTTGCAGAAACAGCTTTTTGTTAAAATAGTTTCAAAACCTTTAAATTAATGTTGGCGTGTTCTATGCAAACACAGGTATTTCTATCCGAAACTAAAGGTTTTTTTTTACAAAAAAAAAAAAAAAAAAAAAAAAAAAACTGTAAGTCCGGTCACAGAGGAGATGTGTAAACATCTAGTTATTAAAGATATTTTTAAGTTGGAAGTACTTATGCTTTCAGCATATTTTTTTCAATTTAGAGTTGTTATGTATTTAGCCTAGTTTAATTAGGTGTTATACTTGTATATTGTTATATTTGTGATTGTGTTATACTTTTTGGTTATTGAATTAGTTGTTATACTTCGATATTATATTTGTAATAGTGTTATTCTTGAGGGTTGTTGAATTGCTGCAATAATTTTATTGCACCAATACACTCATAACTTACACCATTTTTGTCTTACTCTGTTTTTGTGATTGTATTGTGAAATAGATTTTTACCCCCCTGAGCGTATAGATGTTTACACATCAAAAAGGTTTTAGTCACATAAACGTTGGGTATGACAAATCGATACTGCTATTTTCACTTTCAAATACTTCATACAGTTTTTTCTTCGTATCACATACGTATCGATTTTGTTTTTTTATTTTTCCACGAGTGACAGTTTCCTTCTTGCCATCGCAAGTCCTGCTTACATCAGCCCTAATAAAGAAGTCAGTAACTGCATTTATTTTGTATGTGCTTTTACTATGTAGTAGGTGATTTTCGATATACTTCTTTGTTAGTGGTCATCAGTTTCTTCAGCCTGTAACGTTTTAAAAGTTTCGAGGCCATGAGCGGGCAATTTGACTTTTTTTCTTTATATTTCTCTTTTAACTGAGCCAAAGTTTCTTTCAAAGTTTTGCAAGAACTAAAAATTTTGTTCGATTTCTCTCGTAATTGTTTCTTTACTCTTTGACAACTTTTTTGTACTTTCGTTTCCCTTTTTCAGATTCTTTAAGTTTATGTTTTAAGAGCTCGATTTCAAATTGTAGTTCTTGATTTCGTCTTCTAAGCCGATTTCTATACCTTTTTTTTTTGTCGTTTTTCAGCAAAAATTATTTGGTTTAGTTCGGTTGATCTTGGTAACATTTGTCTTTCACTGCTTGAGAGTTCTGATGAAACCAGAAAAATACTTTCTGGGGTGTCATATGCTTGAGTTGCTGTACTACTTGTGCTATTATTAGTTTGAAATTTCTCTCTCTTTTAGCACGCACACATTCCCTTTCTTTAGCTCGCACCCGCTGAAGTACAGGGATGTCACCTTTCATTCTTTTCGCATTTCTATTAAAAGTCGTATTGCTAATGGCGTTTTCTTTTCTGACAAAAATGTTACACGTTTTTCCCATTTCACACTTTTTTTCTCTTTTTGTGTTCTTTTCTAAAAAAAAATGACAACCTTGCGAAAGGGTAACGTGTTCTTTTCTAAAAATGTCGCACTATAAAATCTGAAAAAGCTGAATTTTTCGCACTCCAAAAAATCGCATGATAAAACAGCTGACAATTGTGTTTTTTAAATAGTTTTTTTTTTTTTTGTATCTCATTTAATGTAACGAAAAAGACTCAATAAAATTAAATTGAAACAAAATTATGTTGTTTATAAATGTGTATTTGTGTGAAGAAACAAAAAAAAAAATAAAATAAGGAAAAGCGTAATTTTTATTGTTTTTTTTTAAATAAATTATTAATATGGAAAATATCAATGTCTTTTTTTTTGTCCAAGAATGAAAACGTCAACCAAATTAGCTGTTAATTTAAAAAAAAGTTGCAAAGTTGTAATTTTATGTTCTATTCTTATCATTAAAAATGCAACATCTTAAATGGGAAAGGTAAACATTATAAAATGTAACATTATAAAGTGTAACATTTATTTACGTACTTACATTTGCTTACTAAAAACAGACGTAAAATAACACTAGTTATTGTGTTTTTTAATTCTTTATATTTTGTATTTCTTAAAGAAAGCACTTTCTTATTCTAATGCTCCTCAGCCCAATTCGATAACCAAATCAGTAAATTAAAAAAAAAAAAATTAAAAAGCGTGGCGTTCACGACAATGCGCGGGAACAAAATGTTTTCAAATATTCGTATCCGCATTCGTAATGTTTTGCTAATAAGAATACATATAACAAAATTTAAGAAACAATTACAATATTTACAAAACAATTATTACATGATTTCAGTTAACTTTGTTTTCAGTTTTTTTCATATTGTTTATCATAACGTGCAGCTAGAGACAAGTGCTTTTGTATGAAGCGAGTATGAGGGAGCAATAAAATACTGATCTCCAGTAATTATAATTTTAGAATTCTGAGAAATATATTTCTTGTGCTTGCTATATTTTTTTTTACCTCAAAACTGAATAGAAACAGCGGGGACAAAAAAAAATTGCGTTTAGATTGCAATTGACCCATAAATAAATTTAAAAAATATATGTTAGTACAGCTAAATTTGAACTATACATTTAAGAAATATTCTACAATAATAAAGATTTTATTGCTGAAATACAAGTTCATAAACTTAAAAATAAAGCTGAAAATGTAAAATTAATTGAAGTTATTTTTTTGTTTGTGTTAAATCTTTATATATAGTTTTTTATAGTAAGACAAACTTCGGTAAAAAGTCGCTCGAAACTACAACAATAACTTTAATATTTTCAATATTTGGATAAATTAAACATACGAGTTTCATACGATAATATTAAACTATCACATATTTTCACATATGAACTGTGTAATTTTTAATAAAAATTATTATTTTTTTTTTTGCACATTTCACCACAATTTAATTTTACTAAAATGTCGGGAAAATATTTAATTTTTCCCGTTTCCTGAGAATCAAAAATATTTGGTTATAAAACGAGATTTCAGTTGAAATATTTTAAACACTGCTCTAATTCTAAACGCCAATAATTTTGATTTATATAAACATTATTTAATTTCAGCTCATCGGTTGAAGCCCCTAGAATTCTTCCTATGTTTCCTGCTTATTACATATTCAATATTCTGCTTATCATGCTACTAATTCTTCATATCGTTTGGACATATATGATACTCAAAATTGTAGTAGATTCACTTCAAAAAGGATTGGTAAGTAAACATGTCCTATCTTGACAAAGGTCGATACAAGATTATAGTTGCAAACATTGTTTAAAGTCCATTATGTACTAGAATTTAAAATTTATATTTCAGTTTTTTGTCGACGTTTTTTTATTGTATCTTTTTTTTATATATTTAGAAATTCTTCTAATGGGCTTTTAAGGCCGTAATAAATGTAAATAAAAGATTATTTATTTAATTATTTCATCCTACGTTTCGTTGGGATTTTTTCCAACTTCTTCAGGGATATTATAATTTTTTAGATCTGGTAACGACATAGATATACAAAGGGATAATATTTAGTAAAACATCAACAATATGATTATTAGACACTCTTGGAAAACATATAACTTACATATAATCTTTTTGTCAATTTTTCACATTTTATATTAAAACATTTTTCCTTGTTTTTATACGACATAACGACATAAAACACATAATAATAATAATAATAATTGTAAAAATAATCAAAAAGTAAATATCACAGTATAATTTTTTTCCTTTATGTTTATATCACAGTTGAACAGTTTTTTAAACTAAACTAATGTTAAGATGTAATTTGCAATTCGTCCCATCCTTTTCTTCTTTTATATTGACTACATTGTTTGAGTTCTGTTTTATTCTAAGAGACTCAAGAGTATATCTTTTGTTTTCCTTTTTTTCCTTGTCTAATATTTTGACATTCGTAAGGTCTGCTGTGTGTCCGCTATCAAAACAATGCTGCGCTAACGCAGTTGTTTGATGATAAGAGTTTTACCCCTGATGGCTTAACATGGTAACACAATTTTCAACTTTTTTGATGCACGTGAGAAAATCTGTGTATACATAATATGTACTTTAAAGTAGGAACAATGTCTGTTATAGTGTAACAATAAAACTGAAATAGGAGAAGTTGTTTGTTTGATTATAATTTTCAATCTGTTTATTCAATTCAATAATGCAAATATATATAGTAAAAATAATGATTAGTTAGCATTTAAAATAATTAGGCCAATAACTTAATAGTAGTCAGGAGTATGGCGTTTCTGGGACACTTTACCCATACATTTTGGTACATTTATTTGCTTCCATTGTTTAACGCTAGATGGCGCTGTGTTTTTCCTTTGAACATTCAACTGTTTTTGATTTTTTGCAAACTCACAAACCCAAATCTCACTTGTGGGTGGTAGTGCAGTGTTTTTTTAACTACCTTATCACGTTCGCCATGTTTATAAAAAAAAAAAATGAATTTTATATAGATACCACAAGTGGCACTTTTCCTTATCCGTTAACTTTGAATATACAAGTAGATGTAGTAGAAATATATTTATATATTTTTAAGGAAGTTTTTTTTTATATGCTATTAATGGAAGAACGTTTTTCCAGAATGTCAATTGACATATCTAATAACATTGCATTTAAAATAAAGGATTTTGAGGAGCGTATATTAACTAAAATTGTCAACATTGAGAAAAAAATATATTCTGTTTCCGACAGGGTCAGCAAGCTAGAACAAATTATTCCGCAAATTGTTGACATTAAAAATGAAATTGATACCTTAAAGCGATCTTTGGACAAGCAAGAAAATACTAAAGTCGCTAATGAGATACGAATTCACGGCATTCCATACTATGAAAATGAAAACTTACAGACTACATTTATGAATATTTGTGAGACCATTAATGCAACTGTTCCAAATATAAGTAAAATAACTCGTCTTCAAAATTCTCGAAACAATAGTAAAAATGATAACGTTATTGATCCTACTATTGCCATAAAATTGTCATCAGCTCAGGAGAAAAATTATATTTTGAAGCAAGCTGCTGTTTTTCGTCGTAACTCTGAAAACCTTCTGCGCCTTTGTCATGCTGGTTTTGATTCTAATGAACCATTCTATATAAATGAAGCTCTAACCAGATTTAACCACAATCTTCTTAAGGAAGCAATTAAGTTAAAACGGAAAAAACTACTCTCATCAGTTTACACTCGCCGTGGCCGTATTTATGCCAAACGCTCTAAGTCCGATAGCGCGTTTTGTGTGGAGAATGTGCATTTTCTGGAAAATATCGAAACATCGAAAAACACACGTGACAACTTTCCAGTTTCTGTAGTAGAAGGGTTTCGCCAGTAATATTTTAAAATTTAAAACTGTCGTAATTATTTCCATAACCTATTTTTATTTTTGTATTTTTTTATATCTTTCCTTTTTATTATGCCTTTTTATTTTAAATTTTTTGAGTATTTCTTATTTGATGTTGATATTTGCTTAATACTTTATTATGACTTCTTCTAATATTCGGTCGAGTTCCAAATACAACACTCATTCTATGATTCGTATAATTGGTAAACAAAAGTAAGGTTTAAAAATTTGTCACTTAAATGCTCAAAGTCTTTTTTGTAAATTTGATAAATTTCGATACATTTTTGAAAATTCAGGAATTGACGTAATTTGTATATCTGAAACATGGTTCAATCCGAATAAGATAAAAAACTTTCAGGTCAAAATAGACGGCTATGATTTATTTCGAGCTGATAGGAATACTGGTAAAGGTGCTTGGAGGCGTTGCAATGTATGTCAAGAAACAATTACGTTCTCGATTTATTTGCAAATCTATCGATGAAGAATATGATTTTTTATTTTTTGAACTTCCTTGTGACGTGAACAAATGTCTCATAGGTGTTTTATATAGGCCTAATGATTCACTAGATATTTCTCCCGTTGTTAATATGTTAGATGAAAATTGTTTATCTTATAGTGATATTATTCTTTCTGGAGACCTAAATGGAAATTTGCTCATTGATTCTGATCTAATTTCACTTTTCCAACCGATTGGGCTTATAGCTGTAAACACTACTATCCCCACTCACTTCACTTCAATGAGTAGTACCCTTATTGACGTGTTCTTTGTCTCAGATATTAGAAAAGTTCTTTTGCATGACCAGTTTTCTTCTCCTAATTTCTCAAAACATGACGTCATTTATATGACCTTTAACCTTCCTTATTTTAAACATGAAAAACCACAGCGTATTACTTTCCGTGATTACAACAATATTAACTATGATGCTCTTTTAAATGAAATTAATATAATCAATTGGACCAGTATCTACAGTAATCCTGATTTAAACCAACAGATATCCTTTTTTTATGAAGCTACCACATACCTATACGACAAATACGCACCGGTTAGAAAGAAAACTGTTAAATCTTCTACTAAGCCTTGGTTTAATCAAAATATTTGTGATTTAAGTGGAAAAGATACAAAACTACACAGTCAAATGAAATTTTTAAATCACTACGTAGATCTGTTACTAGGGAAGTAAAGTTGGCTAAGCAACGCTATTATAGTCGTGTATTTTCAGAGGCTATGGATACTAAAAATATGTGGAAAGAGATAAAGAAAATTGGTTATAAAGATGAAAGTGAATCGGTAAATCTTTCCACTTTTGAACTAAATGAATTGAATAGACAATTTACTTCAAATGACTCAACTCCTCTTCGTTCTGACTCTTATGCAAATCTACCAGATTGCAATCTGGATTCTTTATTTAGTTTTTCCTGCGTTAACCAGGAGGATGTTCTGGAAGCTTTTCTTTCCATAAAGTCAAAATCTATTGGTCTAGACGGTATGAATCCAATATTTATTAAAGCTATTTTACCACAGGTTTTACCCTATATCACTCATATTTTTAACACTATTTTTACAAAATCTATTTTCCCTGATTTGTGGAAATGGGCAAAAGTAATTCCCTTGCTGAAATCTAATAAAGAATATAGGCCAATTTCCGTACATCCATTTCTTTCGAAAGTTTTCGAAAAAATTATGAGCAAACAAATGAATGAACATATACCCAATAATAATCTTTTATCATCTAAGCAATCTGGTTTTCGCAGGAAAAGAGGGTGTATCACTATTTTAATTGATGTATCGGAAGATCTTCGTTATATCGTTGACAGTGGTAATATTGCTTTTTTGACTTTATTGGACCACTCTAAAGCTTTTGACTCAGTGGACCATGATATTCTTGTTAAAAAGCTTAAACATATTTTTGGTTATTCTGAAACCTCCTCTAAATTGATTAGCTCTTACCTTCGGAATAGAGAGCAAGTAGTTGTCTCTAAAGACAAGTCGTCTACCTCTGCGTCTTTAAGTAGGGGTGTTCCGCAGGGGTCTATACTTGGTCCTCTTTTGTTTTCTATTTACATAAATGATCTACCACGCGTAATTAATTCATGCCAAATGCACATGTACGCTGATGACGTTCAGTTATACACATCATGTAACGTACGAGATGTGGAAAATTGTGTACAGAACCTGAATACTGAACTGAACCACGTATTTGAATGGGCTAGGTTGAATTGTCTTACCTTAAATCCGAAAAAATCTCAGTGCCTTGTTATTTTTAAAAAGATATATGATACCACTTGTCTTCCGAAAGTTAGTATTAATGGAGTGGATATCGCCTACGTTGCGAATGCTAAAAACCTTGGAATGATTTTTAGTAATACCCTAACGTGGAATGATCAAATTAACAAAGCTTCTGGAAAAGTTTATAGTATTCTCCGTAGTCTTTGGTCTTCTCAGTACTTCACACCGCAGAAAATTAGATTTGTTCTTGCAAAATCGTTTATCTTACCTACGCTTTTATATGGTTGTGAATTGTTGTCAGGTTGTGATAGTGCAGACATGGGTAAACTTACACGCGTCTTTAAAAGTGTAGTTAGATATGTTTACGGTTTACGCAAATATGATAGTATCTCCGCTTTTCTAAATAAAATTTATGGCATTTCATTTGAAGACTATCTTAAATTTAGAACTTTACTTATGGTTCATAAAATTATTTTCACTAAAGAACCCGTTTACCTTTTCGAGCGATTACTATTTGCAAGATCTAACCGTAATAACTGTCTTGTACCAATATTGTACAATAGACTAATATCCGAAAGACACTTTTTTGTAAATGGCATACGTCTTTGGAACTCGTTACATACTTTAAATAATCAACTTCACAAAATATCAAATACAACATCATTTAAGAAAGAACTATTTAAACTTTTTCTCAATTGATTTTTAATACTTCATTTTAATTTCTTTAGTTAATTTAATTTTAATTTCTATATAATTTTTACCTGCTGTGCAGAATATTTTTACACTTTATTTTTACATTTTTATTTTATTTTTTATATATTTTATATTATATTTTATTTTATATTATTCTTCTAATTTTAAATTTAAATTAAACTTACATACATTCTTCTTATTGAAAATTAATTTGTTATGACTAATGTTGTTTTATAAGATTTTAAATCTTGTTACATTAGGATTTTCATTAATAAAAATTAATAATAATAAAAAAAAATAAATAATTAGGACGGTCGATTTAATACATAGATGGCACTTACTTTAATAATCTTATTGGTAATCTTTTATATAATTTTATTTTTTAGGATTTGAAAGTTTTATTTGAAATTTTTGGTTTTTCCGCTGCCTAAAAGTATGCCTTATATTTTTTTTATATTCTAGTACTGATATTTTGTATTTTTATTTTCAAATTTTGTTTGTTATAAGTAATACATAGATGGCAGTTACTTTAATAATCTTATTTGTAATATTTTAAATAGTTTTATTTTTTAGAATTTGAGTTAAGTTTTAGTTGAAATTAAAATTTTTTTTTTTTGTTTTCCAGATTTCTAAAAGTATGTCGAAATTATATGATTTTTTACTAGAATAACTTATATTCATATATTTTTTTTTATAAATACATTTTGTATAGATTTTCTTTAAACACATGAAAATAAATCCATTTAGTTGTGATTATATTTATATTAGTTTTTCAGCTGTCTTACTGTATACAAATGTTTTTTTAGATTTTAGCATGTTGACAAACCTTTTCAGTAAGATTTTAAGTAGTATATTTATGCCGATTCTAGACCAGTTTTTACCTGTAAGTACTGGCTTTGATTTAGTTCCATTTGTTACCGCTAGTGGTAACGCCGATGGCGCTGCTTATTCACCTTATTTTTTTTTTTACTATACTATCATCACTACAATTAAAATAAATATGTATATTTCATATCTACAATTTTTGAGATATTACTTAAAGTATTGCAGCAAATATTTTTTTTTAATTTACACATGAATTGAGTTGATTGCACTTTAAAGGAAAAAGATAGTGAAAAACCTTTTGAGGTGTCTAAGAAATTGTGTCACTAACCTTTTCTTTCAACTTCTCTTCAGATTTCTTTCTTTCAACTTCTCTTCAGAAGTTGAAGAAAAAAGTTAATTAAATTTGCAAATTCGTTATTAGGTCGTAATTTGAAGACCTGTTTCTGTCTTCGAATCTGTTTTTAACATTTCTTGTTTAAAATTGCTGTGTAGTAGAGCAGTAGGATATCGCCCAGGAAGATTAAAAATGATTTTTAAGTTTTTATTCTGAATAATCTGAAGCTTTTTAAGGTACGTTTTTGCACATCTCGTCGACCACACCTGACAGCCGTACGTCATTATTGGAAAATTTTGTATTTTGGGTATAATGACTTTGTGCTGCTGTTTGTAACTACCAAAAATATTTGACCTGGACCCATCTTTTATTATACCGATAGAATCAGAATCACTATCTGATTCGATTTAACGATGTCCGTCCGTCCGTCCGTCTGTGTGTCCATGTAAACCTTGTAATCAATCTGCAGGTCGCAAATATGAATATATTTTGATGAAATTTGGAATATATGCTTCTATCGGCCATAGGATGAACGCTATTGAAATTGGTGAGAATCGGTCCATGTTCAGACATAGCCCCCATACAAATGACCCCTATGAAATCGACATAAATTGCCATAAGATCCAAATTGTCATATAGATCTCAGTCAAATTGGGTTATATGCGTTTATTACATCCACTAATGAGTAGTCCAAAAATAATCCCTATGGGACAACTCTTAGTCATAGGCCTCATATAGAGCTGCTTCCCGATCTTCACTTAAATCTATCAAAAACCAAAATATTGCACTGATTCTTCTCAAATTTTGTTTGTATATATTTTTGCAAAATACAAGAGACTTTACCAAACATGGCCAGGATCGGTCCATTTTTGGGCCTAACCCCCATATAGATATAGCATCCGATATGAACTTTTTCATATCTGCAGCCAAAAAAATTAATAAAAATCCCACTCAAATTTGGTTTATGCTTATTTTCTATATCCAGTTAGTGGGTCTAAGAGATAGGGTCTCTAAACGCATGGTATAGGGTATCGTATAGTCGGTCTAGACCGACTATAATTTTCTTACTTGTTTCTATTAAGCTTAGATTTGGGGTTGAATAGAGGGAAAATAGCTCTTCCGCATTTTAAAGCTTTATCACAGGCTTGGAGAACATGGTGTTTGAATGATAGATTCTGATCAAAAATTACTCCCAAATATTTGATGGTATCCAGTATTGGAATCTGACATCCTTGAATATTGAGGGTTGTTTGTGGTATTCTTTTTGGCGACCTGTTAAATGGAAAAATAGTAGCCTGTGTTTTGTCTTGATTTATTTTTATTTTCCATTTGTTTAAATGTTTATCAGCATGCATTAGTGCATTTTTCATATTCGCTACTATCGCGTTTGAAACTTTACCGCTCAAAAATAAAAGCGGTGTCATCTGCATAAAGTGCTGTAGATTGATTTTTTGCACTTTAAAATCCGAAGTATATATAGCGTATAAAGTTGGAGACAAGAGTGATCCTTGGGGAACGCCTGCAGGTAATATATCTTTGCGTCGATGTATGATGTATCCCCCTCTATACTGACCACAAAGTATCTTTACGATAAGAAACTTTTTATAATGTTTTGTAGAGAAATTGGTTACCCAAATTTATTTAGTTTAAAAATGACCGTTGTGCCATATAGAGTCAAAGGCTTTCTCTATATCAAGAAACACCACTCCAGTACTTTTACGGTGATTTTTGTTCGTTGTTATCATATTTAATATTCTTTTTACATGGTGTATTGTAGAATGATCTTTTCTAAATCCGAATTGTTCTTTGCTCAGAATATTATTTGTTTCCGTGTATTCGTTTAATCTGTTCAAAATAATTTTTTCGAAAATTTTTTCTAAGCCATTCAGCATACTGATGGGCCGGTAGCTTTTGGGTGATTTTTTTGTCCTTTCCTTTTTTCAGTATTGGGATTACCTTAGCCGTTTTAAATTTAGGAAAGTATTCACTTCTTAGGCACCAATAAAAGATGTTAGTTAGAGTACTTACAAATAAGTTAGACATTTTTTTAAGAGCTATAGGTTTTAACCCATCAATTCCTGGAGCTTTACAATTTCTTTGTATATTGGTAAGATATTTAACTTCTTCATCAGTAGTTAAAACATTATTCACATTTTCGTCAATTTCTTGTGCGTGCAACCAATCAATATGTTTCAGTACCATTCGATCAGCAGCAGATGCTAGATTGTAAGTAATTTGGTGAGAGCTTTCGAAAACATCTGCTATAACATTGGCTTTGATATCGTTATTATGAACTTCAGCGCCTTCTATTACCAAGCTCCCAACAACTGCTTTGTTCCCTCTAATTGCTTTATTCAGCTTCCAAAACTTTTTTCTTCAATTGTTATTTCTATCAATCGATAAATTCAGCTGTTTTAGATATTCATGACAATAAAAATGATCTTTCTAAAGCATTGTTATATCTTTGCAATTTACGTCTATATCTGTTTCGTTGTCTAATGAGATGTAATGTAAGTTGAGAGAGTTTTTTCTGTCAAACTTGTTTCTCTTTAACTTGAATCTTTTTGGAAGCCTTTCGAATGATGTGAGTAATTTTTGTTAAAATGTGTTCAATGTTTGTTTCTGTAATATTTACAGTCGGTAAATTATTTCTTTGCTGTCGTGATGTTATTTAAGTCATCAATAAAACTTCCATTATACCCTGGACAATATGCAGACGTAAATCTTATTGCTCTGTTATTAATGTAAATTATTATAGAAATATTTTCAACATTTGATGTTGGTATCATTGGAACATGTTGGTGTGGTATTGTATTTTTAATTGCTATTAAGACACCTCCTCCATGGGTTAAATGATCTTGTCTGTAAATTTTGTAATTTGACATTTTAATTTTGTGATTTCGCTTTAAGAAAGTTTCATTAATAAAAACGACATCAATTTGTTTTTAGTTTAGAGCATGTTCTAATTGATAGATGACAGTTGTGTTTGTTGTGCCTTGGGCATTCCAGTGCATAACATTGAGACATTGTATTGTTTTTTGTTTATATGACATGTTTAAGCATATTTCCCACAACTCGCAACTTATCGTATTTCTACATTATTCTCATGCATCGAAGGCATTAAAGAATTTCTCTTAACAATTTTTCATTAGACAGATCATCATCATCATTACTTTTGTGAGGAAACCTGGCTTTTTCTACATATAAAATATTATCGGTTTTGAAGATATCACTTTTCCGACTTGGTGGGGAAAATTTATGTGCTGTTTTATTTGGAGGCATGTCAGCATTGCTATGGTTAGGCATAAATTCTTCTTCCCAGGTATAAAAGTCAGTTTCTTCGTGTTGAATTCTTCCGGTAGATCCTTGTTTTCGCGTTAATCTTTGGCGAATTTCAAGGTAATCGCGCCGAGATGGACAATTTGCATCATCCGCTCGATGGTTATCATTTTTTAATTTTTTTAATGCTACTTTTTTAGCTCCTTTTTGGAAATCTGAACTTGTAAATTTGTGACAGTCATCAACAATAATTGAAGGAACTTTAATATTATCCACACTTACTTCACCTTCTTCTACACTGCTATTGTCGTCTTCTATATCGGAAAGCAATTGAAATCTATTGGTATTTAGTCTTTATTGAAGGTTTTTGCGTTTTAAACCTTGGGCTGTGCCCCCAGATTTTTTGCGTTTTGGTGCCATTATCAAATATAATCAATTAAGATAATTGAGAGTTAAAGGTGTTTGTTTACAAATTTTATACACGCGGATATAATACACGACCGTATGTTGCGAATGTCAACAAACAACTGAATGAATATTCACCTTGTTTCACCAAAAGTTTAGCCATATTAACTTAAAAGTTCAATCATATTAATTTTTTTTTTTTTGCAAGTTTTAACAAACCAAAAGCCTTACTTAAAATTGTTTACTAACATGTTAACACACAGTTCTTTTTTCGTTTACATATAAGCAAACATACAAAATTCAAAGTGTAAAACATGTTTACTGCTATGTTAAAAAATTAAAACAATTTTTTTTTGTCGTAAGTAATTTAATTTTAAATATTTTAAATTATTACAAAACTTTTTCATTATCTTTTAGATGTCGATAATGTTTTTCAGGTGGTGCTAAGTATTTTCAACTTATAATTTATATGTTTATATTTTTGCTGCTATAAAGTTTGGTTTATCTTTAATTGAACGAATATTTAGTTAATTTTTGATTAAATATATAAAATTAAGAGCGTTTAAAGTATGCCGCATATTTTTTCTTGTTATATGGAGGAATTATTGTTTTGGATTTTAATAAGAGTATTTTTATATTCATCGTATTCAATATTCGAGAATAATTTAAGGAAGCTGTATATTTCTTTCAATATCATGTTGATATTTACGCCTCCACGTAAAACATAAATTCATACAATTATTATTCCAATATATTTTAGCTTCTTATTGAGCAAAATTATGTAGCCAATTTTAATGTCTAGTATCGTAATTTAAATATCACTTTTCAGACTTTAATATTTATTATTTACTAAATTTGTTATTACATCACACCATATTTTTATATTTTTTCAAATAATAATGATTTTCAAACAATTTTTCGTTAGTATCATAATTTAAATATCACTTTTCAGACTTTAATATTTATTTACTAAATTTGTTATTACATCAAACCAAATCTTTATTTTTTTTTTTTCAAATATTAACGATTTTCAAACAATTTTTTTATATTTGCTTTGCAATTTTTTAATTTAAGTTTTTAGTTTTCAGGTTTTCAAGTTTTTAGTTTTTTAATTTCAGTTTTTTAATTTTTCAGTTTTTAATTTTTAGTTTAATTTATTATAGATAGGTGTCATGCAGTTAGTTCCTATAGTTGTTTTTCATTAATATTTTAGATATTTCATTCTTTTTTTATTAACTTTGAATATTCAAGTGTCTTTCAGTTAGTTCCTATAGTTGTTTTTCATTAATATTTTAGATATTTCATTCTGTAATAACTAGAATTGTTTATAAAATTATTTAATTTTATTAAAGGTACAACTAATTCAAAGAAAAAATTTTAAAGAGCGCACTAACATGAAGTTACGTTTCTATGCTTCTTTTATATTTTTAGTTTTTATATTTTTAATTTTCGATTTTCAATTTTCAATTTTTAGTTTAGTTTTTTAAATTTTTCGATATTTAGTTTTTTAATTTTTGATTTTTAAATTTTTAGTTTTTAGTTTTTTATATTTGCTTTTCAACTTTTTTAGGTTTTTAGGTTTTCAATTTTTAATTTAAGTTTTAGTTTTTTAATTTAAGTTTTTAGTTTTTAGTTTTTAATTTTTAGTTTTTTAATTTTAGTTTTAGTTTTTCAATTTTAAGTTTTTTAATTTTTCATATTATGATGTTCTTTTGTGTAGTTTTTCTTTACACATATGAAAATAAATGCATTTAGTTGCGGTTATTTCGACATTTTGTTATTTATGACATTTTTATAATTAATAAAATATTTTGTTTACAAATTAATTTTTGTAGGAAATCATTTACATTTTCAAAATTGTTGAAACAAAACAGAATTATTTGATTAAAAAATACTACTTATGTTATTGATTTTTTAGAATCATTTGAGAAAATAATCGTTTTGCCGACGGCAAAATACGATTTTTACAATATTAAAATTTACCTTTCCTTAGTAAATTTTCTTAAAAATTTACCTTTCCTTAGTGAATTTTCTTAAAAATTTACCTTTCCTTAGTAAATTTTAAAAGTTTCTTTTTGTAAAAACGAAACTTTTTTTCATAATAACTAGATATTAATTATAAATGAACTAATTATTTCAAGATTTTAAGAAACTTTAAGTAATTCTGATAAGTTTTTCAACGCTTTTGATGTAAGAAGAACTATGATTTTTATAGAAAAATTTCATATTATTAGTATTTAAAATTTTCTTAATGTACAATTTTTTAATAATTTATCATGCTTTGATGAATTTAAGATATAGCAGTAAGCATTTGAAATATTTTTCTTATTGAATACGATCAATTGTTTTAATATTATAAATAAAGGAATCAGTATCCATATAATTTATATTAACGTTGGTTGGATATTTAGGTTTCATGTAATCATAATGAAAATCATACATTTTCCCTTTTTTATTTCTCTAAAACTGAAAAAAACAATATAAATAGGTTTATTATACTCAATTCGCACTCTACACAATTCAATTTTAATCATGAATTTTTCAACAAACTATGCAAATTGATGAAATTTATATGAAGAACTTTAACTTAAACTATTAAACTATTACATATGTTATAAAAATGAAAATAAAAAATTTTTCATAATTGTGTTCTTTGTTTAAAATTCAGTTCATTAAATTATTATTATGTTTAAATTTTAGTAAATTTAATTAATTTTGTAGATATTTTGTAGGAAAATTTTACAATCTGGATAGAAAAATTTTGTTAAAATTGTTTAAGATTTTTGCAGTATATCACATAGTTTGGGTACGTTCGTAAATGCAGTAGTTATGCATCACTGCAGCATAATAAAAGTAAAACGTTCAAAAAGCATCACTTGGCAGCACTGATTTACGTCAAAAGTTTTTTATGCAAACAATTGACAGTGCTGCCGCAAATTTTTGCAACTATGGCATCATTTTAATTACTGATGCAATAGAGCGCGAAGCTTAAAAAATAAACATTGGTGCAGAAGTAGTGCATTCTATAAAAATTGTTAGTACAAATTTAAATAATATCGTTTTATTATTTCAAAGTAATTTTTTATTTTAGGAATCCCCTTTTTCGTTTTTATTGATTTTTCATCATTCTTTTAATTCTGTTTTTATTATAAGTTAACAAAAAGTTGTCATTTTTAGAATTAAGATTTTCAATAATATTTGTTAATGTTATTGTAATTGAACATGTTTTTTATCTTTTGCAAAACGTTCTAAAAAGCAAACTCTGCGTAATTGTTGCGCAGTAACAAAGCATCTGCAACAACTGATCACGTATCAGCAACAAAACTTGGCATAACTGCCGCAATGATGCACAAATTTACTGCATTTACGAGCGTACCCTTTATTTTATCATTCAAGTCTGTTATTAATTTTATCTATTTCATGCTTTAAATTTTTTTCTACACAAAATGGTAAATCATTGTGATGGTTGTGTATTGTAGATAGATATTGGAAGTATACTTCCAATTTATAACCTAATGGTGATAGAGTAAGTTTTCAATATTTTATTAACTCATTAGAGAAACACGTTCAAATTTTAGTAATTTTAATTAATTCAGTGAATATTTTTTTATTCAAGAAGGAGGAATTCTACCAATGATTATTTCTTCACTTTTAAATAGAGTTATTGGAAAAAATTTAGAAAATACATTTAATAAATTCTAAAAACAAAAATTAAATTTTAAAAGTCAATTATAGCAATTAAAAAACTAAAATTAAAAATTGAAAATTAAAAACTAAAAAACTAAAAATTAAAAATTGAAAATCAAAAACTAAAATTAGAAAACTAAAAATTAAAAATTGAAAATCAAAAACTAAAATTAAAAATTGAAAATCAAAAACTAAAATTAAACTAAAAACTAAAAATTGAAAATCAAAAATTAAAAAACTAAAAATTAAAAAATAAAAATTGAAAATTAAAAAACTGAAATTAAAAATAAAAGTTAAGAAAATAAAAGGTATAAAGAAAAATGTGTAATCAATAGACTTACGATTAAAGATTTTAGAAAATATTTGTTTGAAAATGCATTTTTTACGATTCAATGTATTTAGATCAAATATATATATACTGTTTGTGATTGTTTTTCATTGATGTTTTCAAACAAACAAATATTTACAATGTAAATTAAAAAATAAAACAATATTTTTATAATATTGTAAAAATTGTATTTTGCCATCGGCAAAACGAATATTTTCTCAAATGATTCTTAAAAATCAATTACATAAGTAGTATTTTTTACTCAAATATTTATGCTTTGTTTCAACAATGTTTGGAAATGTAAATGATTTCATGCAAAAATTCATTTTGTAAACAAAATATTTTATTAATTCTTATAAAAAATATCATAAATAACCAAAGGTAAGATTTTTTTGTATTAAAAATTCGGTTTTTAATTTTTTTTCTCTCTTTGACCGTGAAGACGTTACTGTATTTAACAAATATTGCAATCCCGTTGCTTTATAAAAAAAAAACAAAAAAGCATTGTTCAACAAATTAATCCACTTGTTTTGCTAACTAAAAGAAACAATAAAAAAAAAAACAACAACAAAATAGCTTACCCACTAATCCACTGCAAGCCTGCAGTATGGATAGTGGCGACGATTCTGATTCTAGTGACACTGAACACTGGCAAATATTAAATACAACAAAACGACGTATTACAAAACCACTAAATATTCAACTTCGCAAACGTACAATAACACATAATGGCCCAAGCTCTAGTACTAATATGTTTGATATGCTGCAAAGTAACACCGATGATGTACAAAAAAAACAACAACGATGAAAATAATGAAAATATTGAAACTAAACCTCCTCCAATGTTCATACCCGATGTAACTGACATTAAGACTATGGCTAAAAATTTTTGAATGTAATCAAGACCAATGAATTCTCATACAAGTCCCTAAAAGATGGTCAAGTAAGATTAATGGTAAATTCAATTATTGCTTACAGGGCTATGGTTAAATATCTTGATGAAAAGAAAATAAAATTCCATACATATCAGTTGAAACAAGAGAGAGCTTACCGAGTTGTAATACTGTTAGTATCAGAAACTCACTTTACCAGTAGATCTTATTTCTATATTAAGGGTTATGATTTAATTAATACCAACCATCCGGACAACCGTGCTCACGCAGGTTCCTGTATTTTAATAAAAACAACTATCAAATATGAAATAATGCATGACGTCAAAAAGGTTTTTCTACAGGCAACTAATATTAAATTAAAATCAAACGATGGTGACATAATTATATCATATGCTGTAAAGAATATGAAGAGTTTTTTAATTCATTTTTTAATTCATTTAATTCATATAATGCCAAGCATCCATGGTGGGGCTCTAGACTGGTAAATCCAAAAGGAAGAGAGCTACATAAATGCATAAGCAGAAAGAACTAATCGGTGCTTTCCACAGGAACACCAACTTATTGGCCATCTGATCCCACCAAAATTCCAGACTTGTTGGATCTTGCAATATATGCAGGAATTCCAAATCATCGCTTGGAAGTAAGAGATATGATTGACTTAAGCTCTGATCATACTCCAATACTCATTAATTATTCAACTCTTTTGTTATTAAACAAAACGACAACAGTTTTTTCACCTTATACTGATATTCAATTATTTCAACACTATCTCGGTCAAAATATAAATTTGAATTTACAATTGAAGGACGGAGACGAGCTTGACGATGCTGTAGAAAACTTTACCAAACTCATAGTGATTCAAAAATGTAACTTTCAAACATCGACAGAAATATGAGATTTCATAGCAGAAAAACGGAGGCTAAGAAGCAACTGGCAGCTTAATAGAAATCCTACTGATAAGCGATTATTTAATAAGGCTTGTAAGGAACTCAAAATTTACTCTATGAATATAAAAACAAAGCAACCGCAAATTTTATTGAAACAATCAATCATTCCAAATATGGTGAACATCTGTTATGGAAATCCACCAAATATTTGAAGAGGCCAGTCAAGCATAATACTCGTAATGAAGTGCAAACTGAAATAAAATTATTAAGTAAGAAGAAATCTCCTGGATATGACCAAATTAATGGTATTGTTGTTAATAACCTGACTCGAAAAAGTATATTTCTAACAGTAATATACAATTCAATATTACTTTCCATCACAATGGAAATGCGCCGAAATTATTATGATTTCAAAACCAGACAAACCTGAAAATTTGCTGTCTTCGCATAGGCCAATAAGTTTGCTTTCAATATTTTCTAAAATATTTGAAAAAATATTTCTACGAAGATTGTTACCAGTGTTAGAGAAAGAAAACATCATGGAACGCCAGAACAATGCCATAGAATCATAAATGTAATAGTTGATTCTTTGGAGAATAAACGCTTTTGTTCAGCCATTTTTCTAGATATTCAACAAGCATTCGACAGAGTATGGCACCATGGTTTACTTTTCAAAAAGGTTTTACCGGCTCCATTTTATTTATTCTTTAAAAGCTATCTCTCTCAAAGACAATTTTTTGTAAAAGTTAATGACGAAAGATCGGATGTATTGGAAATCAAAGCTGGTATTCCGCAAGTTAGCGTATTTGGACCTATATTATATACCATCTTTACAGCAGATATGCCACTCACCAACAATGTCACACTGACTACATATGCGGACGACACAGCAATTGTCGGAACAAGCCAATGTCCAACGCAAGCATTTAGAATTGTACAGGAAGAGATCTAGCTTCTAGAAAAATGGTTTAAAAAGTAGAATATAAAGGTAAATTCTAATAAGTCCTGCCACATCACATTCACTTTAAGAAAAAAAGATTGTTCCTCGGTGTATATAAACGGAGAAGAAATCCAAAAAGAAAATAAAGTTAAATATCTTGGAATGACATTGGATAGGAGACTTACGTCGAAACCACACATACAGGCTAAGAGCCAACAACTTAATTTAAAAACTCGCAAACTAAACTGACCCCTGGGACCAAAACTGCAACTTGGACAATAAGCTAAGAATATATAAACCTATCTTAAAGCCGGTTTGGTCTTATGGCATTCAACTGTGGGGTACATCAAGTAAATCAAATATTGATATAATAGAAAAATACCAGTCTAAAACGTTAAGACTAATCACTAAAGCTTTTTGGTTTGTGGCTAACAAAATAATTCAAAATGATCTGGATATTTTGTCGGTCCATGAAGAAATACGTAGGTCTAGCGAAAACTATCTTCAAAGATTAAGCAACCACACAAATCCACTGGCTGTGTCACTATTAGATGACGCTAATGAAACGAGAAGATTGAAACGTGTACATATTTTAGATTTGCCTTTTAGAGGCTAATCAAATTATATTTTAAATATACTAGAGGACCCCTGCTGCTCCGCAGCATTATATTATATTATATTAATTTTAATAATATAATACCAAAATTTGTCATGAGAAGTTAACGTACAGTAATGCCAAAATATGCCAAGAGAAGTTAACGTACAGTAAAAGTAAAGTTGATTGTCCACGCATAACTTTCCTCAAACCCAACGAATTTGCCAAGAGAAGTTAACGTACAGTAATGCCAAAATATGCCAAGATAAGTTAACGTACAGTAAAAGTAAAGTTGATTATCCACGCATAACTTTAATAATTTAATAATTTAATTATCAAATTTGATTTTTAGATTGAGATAGATTGCAAATAAAGAAATGAAATTTAAAAAAAATGATTCTAAAAAATCATTTACATAAGTAGTATTTTTTACTCAAATATTTCTGTATTGTTTCAATAATTTTGGAAATGTAAATGATTTCCTACAAAAATTCATTTTGTAAACAAAATATTTTATTAATTCTTATAAAAAATATATCATAAATAACCAAAGGTAAGATTTTTTTTGTATAAAAATGATCGAAACAACCGCAACTAAATGGATTTATTTTCATATGTGTAAAGAAAAACTATACAAAAGAACTTCCTATGAATTTTGTTAATATGAAAAAAAGTCTATAAGAATACAGTAAGTTTTCAATATTTCAATAAATTGTTATAGAAACATGTTAAAATTTTAATAAATTTAATTATATTATTTAAAATTAGAATAAATATAAAATGTTTGGTGTTCCTAAGCTTGCTAAAAACCATTTAAGAAAGATTATGTATTTGTATACTTTGTATATGAGTATTCATTAAGAAAAATTATGATACTTTGGACTAATAATTGTAAGAATTTTTGTTTCACTTTCCTAATTTTGTATATTTAATCAAAATTAGCTCAAAGTATAAAAGTATTAAAAAAAAAAATTTTTTAAAATTAAACATTAATAAATTAAACATTTTTTTAAAAATAATATATACCCAAATATATACCCAAATTGAGTGAATTTTAAAGCAAGTCCTTCATTCTCAGGAACAGACAACTCTAGAGAATTTATAATTTTTGCCAGTTCAGAATCTTTCATTTGCTCCGTTCTTAACTCTTCTTCAGACTTGGATGGAAAATCTATTTCAAACAAATTAATATCGCATGACAAGATTGGTCTTGATAATGAATCCGCAACACTATTTAATTTTCCTTTAACATATTTAATTTCAATATCATAAGACTGTAATTGAAGAGCCCACCTGGCTAATCTTCCAGATGGTGATTTAAGACTCATTAACCATTTAAGAGGTTTATGATCTGTTAATAAAATAAGTTTTGTTCCTTCAAAATAACCTCGAAACTTATTCACGGCCCAAACAATTGCTAAAGCTTCTCGTTCGATTGTTGAGTAATTACGTTCAGCATCAGTTAACAGTCTGCTTGCATACTCAATTGGATGTTCTTCATCACCCTCCCCCTGGACTAAAACAGCTCCGATGGCATAACCACTAGCATCAGTTTTTAATAAAAATGGTATGTTTTCATCAACTTGCTTTAAAATTGGTGGAGACACTAGTAATAATTTGAATTTTTCAAAGGCATTTTGTTGTTCGCCCTTCCATTGCCAAGGAACATTTTTTTTTTGTTAAATGACTTAATGGCTTGCTTACATGAGCAAAGTTATGAATAAAACGACGATACCACGAACAAGTTTGAAGAAATCTTAAAAGCTGTTTAACATTTCGGGGTTCCTTCATTTGAAGTATAGCTTCAGTTTTATTGATATCAACATGAATACCATCAGCCGACAGAGTATGTCCTAAATAATTAATTTTCGTACATATAAAATTACATTTTTTTCGATTAACACGAAATCCTTTCCCATAAAGACGTTTAAATACAGATTCGATATCTGACAGATGTTCTTTCAAACTGCTAGAACAAATAATAATATCATCAAGATAAATGAGAATTAGAATTTGTGGTAAACCATTACGAAATTGATCCATTGCTCGTTGAAACGTTGCAGGAGCATTTCGAAGACCAAAAGGCATTCTTTTAATCGATGTTCCAAAAGGTGTTATAAATCCAGTTTTATCCATATGTTCATCCTTAACATTAATTTGCCTGTATCCACTTTGTAAGTCTAAAGTTGACATATAGTTCGTTTTCTTAGCTGCATGAAGCAAATCATCAATTCTTGGCAACGGATAACGATCAGGAATAGTAATATCATTTAGTCGTCTATAATCAACACATACACGAGTTTTCCCATCCTTTTTGGGAATCATTACAACCGGTGAAACCCATGGTGTATCACTTTCTTCTATAACATCTTTTTGAATCATAGTTTGTATATCTTTTTTAAGTAGTTCTTTACGTGGTCGTCATAATCTATATGAACGAGTAGATATCGGTTCTTCATTTATTGTGTTTATAGCATGATAGACATTTGTTTTCGCTGTAAAAACTTCATCAAACAACAACTCAAAGCGATTGAGTATAAAATTTAAGTTTTCTCTATCCTTTTCCCCCAAATTACCTGCCTCGTCATCTCTTAATTCTACATCAACCATATTAAAGTCAACTTTGCGTATTGGACAATCGAACAAATGATCATCGTTATCAACCATTTTACCACGAACATGTTTTAAAAATATGTTAACTGAACGTTTTTTTTTTTTTTTCAGGCTTTACAACATGAAGAGGAAAGGCCGATTGACAAATATCATATAGTTCTTCTGTATCACAAATAGTAGCCTTTTCTATCGGACATCTTTTTGATTGTGGTTGATTAAAAATTGTTTGATATGCCATTTGGAATTCAAGCTCAAGTAAATAATCAAATTTAATGTTCGGTTGATCAGCAAAGTTCCAAATCATCTGTGATGTATCAAGTACAGGGTGCGGCTAAAGTAACTATATGATTTGTTTTTTAAATAACTATTGAATGGAATGAAAAAAACAAAAAAATTTATGATAAAAAGAAAGTTTATTTTATGTTATTTTTTTACATTAATTATGAAAAATAATATCAGTTAAATGAGAACCGTTTTCTCTAACGCAAAAATGTGCTCTTTTTATGGCATTTTCCATAACTTTGTTGAGTGTTTCTTGTGGTATACGATCAATTTCTTCTTGAATGTTGTCCTTTAGTTGCTGATGAAGATTTTTTGGATTTTGGGATCCCCAAAATCTGTTGTTTTGTTTATTTACGAAACCGTTGAAGTGAAAATGCGCTTCGTCGGTCATCATTAAATTTGACAAAAAATTTTCATTTTGATCAACGAGATTTAAAACTGCTCTAGCATATTCCAAGCGCAATACGAAGTCCTCAGGATTTAGTTTTTGGACTACTTGGATTTTGTAAGGGAAGAGGTGCAAATCGTGTTTTAAAATTCGCCGAAGAGTGCGGTCAGAAAGCTGCAACTGGGAAGATCGTCTTCTCGTTGATGTCTGCGGATTTTCTTCGACGCTCTGTCGCACAGCATCAATATTTTCGGCCGATCTGCCAGTTCGAGGTCTGCCCGTACGTCTTGAATCTCCGACAGTCCCATATTCAGCAAAATTATTCACCAACGAACGAATGGTTGGACCCGTTGGAGCAGTTCTTACACCATAAAATCTTCTGTATGCACGTTGAGTATTAATTATCGAACGATGATTTTCAATGAATAGAAAAACAATCTTAGTTCTTTGCGCAATTGTATAGCGTTCCATTTTTAAATATTCTCCCAAGTTTAATTTCTGAAATAGGAAAAAATAAAAAGTTAAATACTCGCAAGCAAAGAAGTTACAATTGTTTTACATCATATAGTAACTTTAGCCGCACCCTGTATTATACCCGCCTTTTCCATAAAATCAATACCAAGCAAGGTATTTTTTGATTTAGAATGGGGCAAAATCATAAAAAATGTTTTAATTACGCGGTTTCCGAATTCAATATCAACATAAGTAGTTAAAACCTTTTGAATTTTCGGATCACCATCAGCAAAAGTTAATTCAGCTTCAGATTTGTTGAAATTATGATTATTATTTTTAAGATAGATATAAAAATTGTAACTAGCCATACTAATACGTGATGCAGAATCAATACAAGCCAATTCTTGAAAATGCTTGTAATGTATGACTCCTTTAGGTAAACCATTATTTCTCTCACTATTTATGAAATTGCAGTTGTTAATTACATTACCCATATTTTTCCTATATGGAGCACATTTCGGACAATTAGACCGATAATACCCAGGTTCACCACATTTATGACATTTAATTGTTTCTTTAACAACTTCTGTTGATTATTCCTGCTCCCTATACACTTGTAGTTTCCTACATACCTCAATAGCATGATTCTTAGAACGGCAAAATTGACATCTTTTAAATTTTGAATCTTGATTATCATTATTCAAACTTTGATCTAATTTAAGTTGCGCC
The DNA here is from genome assembly GCA_963682025.1 of Cordilura impudica. Taxonomy (NCBI): domain Eukaryota; kingdom Metazoa; phylum Arthropoda; class Insecta; order Diptera; family Scathophagidae; genus Cordilura; species Cordilura impudica. The sequence goes on along the minus strand of OY821520.1, from coordinate 179,733,740 downwards.
TCGTAAATACGAGCTTTAATCGTAAGATCAGAAAAATTATTTATCTCATAACGTTTTATCGGCTTTTGCACATCAATACGAAGTAATCCATAAATCATGTCTAATTGATCATCCCAGTTAATCTTTGAGAAGGAAGTTGAGCAAAAAGAGCTCTTTTTCGACCTACAAACATGTCTGTTGATTCTCCTATCTTCTGAGGATTATTAAATATAGCCTGATAAATTTCATATGGCTGTTGCGATGGAGCAAAGTGGTCTCGTAATCGTTTTATAGCGGTTTCCCAGCTGTTTATTTCAAAAGCGATTCCCGAGAACCAAATTGCAGCATATCCGCGAAACAAAAGAGGTAATTCCTTCAAAGCTATGTCATTTGGTACACGTTTAACTTCTTTATAAATAATGAGATTAGATAAAAAATTTTCTAAAATATTCCTATTAAATTCCCCGTTAAATCTTTCTGAAAAACCAGCTAAAGTTTCAACGTTTACTCTTTCATGAAATAAACTTTGAAATTGGGTATCAGAAAAAGTAACAGAATGAATAGAAGGGGTGGTCACAGGATTGCCTGGAGCACTACCAACTTCCAAACTTGGTGAAACCGATCTTCGCAGGCGAGGCATTGCAATGTAAAAATCAAATAAAACTTACAGTTTTCATTTATATAATTTTAATTATAAACTGGAGCCAATGGGAGAATCCACACAATACACAGCAAATAATCAGCAATGAAATTATATTTGGATAATCCTGGATATTCCACGGGAAACAATCAAGTTTAATTTATATAATTTTTGAAAATATTGCAATAATCTTGGGTATTTCCAATGAAAATGAAGCCAATATCCAATAAAAGGATATTCAAATATTTCCTGGCAAAGGCACAACTAGATATTGAATTCTTGAGTAATTCAAAAGGAATCCAATCTGCTTTCAAACATGAATCCAAGGTATGATTCAGGAACTCTTGAAAAACTAATAGTTCACCAACAACCCAGGATAGAATACAACCTCCAAATATCTGGATGGCAAACCCGAAGAAATAAAGTCCAACCAGGATATGTCCGGATAACAGACACAAAATAATATTTATTTATTTTTTAATACCAGGATACGACTGGATAAAAAAATTTACGTTGGGCGCCAATAAGAAAGTCTTGTTTCTTTATTGTTTTCAAAATCAATTCTGACTAAATTTATTTATATAATTTTCTTTTATATCAAAATAAGAAATCAAATGATATTTGATTATATTTTTAAAATATTAACAAAGTATTTTATAACAGTTTCGAAATATAAAATATGGGACTTCTACATTAAATGTAAGAATCCCACAAACAGTAATATAAGTCAAATTGGAAGGAGTGTGGATAAATTGAATGCTGATCTGACTAAAGTTTACACTTGGGCAACGTCTAATGATCTCTGCCTTAATCCATGTAAATCTAAATGCCTAATTATTAAGTTAGTTAACTTGAGTACTGAACCAGTAGTAACTAAAAGCAATCAACCAATTCAAGTTGGTTATTCAACCAAAAATTTGGGTGATCACATAAATACCGCATTTGGGAAAACTTTTTCTATGTTGGCTACACTATGGTCAACTTATCACTTAGCCCCTCTTAATATCCGAATTTTGCTTGCGAAAACATATATATTCCCGACTTTACTGTACGGTTGTGACATATTTTCAAATCTTGATTCTGCTAGTAGATAGAAAATTAAAGGAACTTACTCGTACAATGCAATATTAAAATACGTCTTTAATTTCAGAAAATATGATGATATATCAGCATTCTCCAAGAGCCTTTATGGAGTTAACATACATGATCTTTTAAAAATAAGAACATTAATACTTATGCAAAAAAAATTTTATACACGTGAACCAGGTTACTTGTTTAACAGACTAATCCCTAGTCGCTCTAAACTCTCCAATACAGTTCAGATACCGAACCTCTTTTTCAGAACGTCATTTTTATATTTTTGCAATCCGTTTTTGGAACGTGCTACCATCAAATTTAAAATGCAGAAGCTACGCTTTTCATTAAAAAAAATTTTTTTTCAATACCATTATTTTAATTACGGCTTTCAAATAGATACATTTTTCTTTTTGTTTTATTATTGTATATTAAATTTTTAATTTAATTTTTTATTTTTTAAATATATAATTATTTTTGTTAAAATTAGAATATCTTTATGTTTTCAACATATTAAATTTTTATATTTTTATAAAATTATGAAATTTAAAAGTTTTGCAATAATATTTTTTTTCTATTTTCTAGATGTCTGGCGACATAAGATCGAGTGATAGCGATGACGTTTCTGAGAGCTCTGAGAGTCAAAAATCATTAAAGAATGGTAGCATAACTGGGTTATCAAAAACTAACGATGTTAAAAAAAATAAAATTACTACCAAAAAAACTTAAGCTTATAGCTATAACTAGTACCAAATCAGTTACATTCTTAATTTAATTTTATGTTTATACATGTATTGTAATTTTAACATACTTTAACATTTCAATTGTAATAACATGTACATTTATTTTGTAATAAATTAGAAAAATAACTTACTTGGGCGAGGTCATTATTAATACACACGCCTACAAGAAATAAAAATAAATAGAAGAAATAAAAGTAAAATAGTTCTTTCTTTATATTAGAGATGTAGAAAATAAAAAAGCTGTAATGAAAATTCGAACCATCGATATTTGGGTTTCTAAAGCTTTGGCCCTTCTAAAATTTTAATTTTTAACCCTTCAGTGCATGAAACTCTAGATTTTACAAGAAATATTTTCTATCTTTTGGTTTAAAATTAAAAAAATTGGTTTAAAAATAATTTATTTTAATGATTAAATATAAACAAACATTAATACTTGTATTTTTAATATACTTGTATAAAATAAAAAAAATATTAAAATTTATCTAAAAATTTCGAATTGTTTTTCAAGGTTTTGCAATTTTAATATAAAATTTTAATATTAATTGCGATACACAACAACAAAAGTGCTCTTGAAGTGTGACTATTTTTGTTTTGATGTATTTTGTCTTTATTGACAAGGTTTTGCTCTTTTTTATTTTTTTCTGAAGTAGGTTCACTATTTAGACTATATCTCACGTTAGAAACAACCAATCTGATTAAATCAAATTAGCACTTTAAAAGTTAAAAAAAGTCGTTTTTTCATAATTATTTTTTGAAGATATGAATAATGTTGGATTATTTCATATACACGTTATAGCATAACATTTTAAGAAATAAAAAAAATCGAAATGCGTTTAAAAGCTGACATGTTTCCTGAGGTTTCAATTTTTTTTTGCAGCATTTTGAAAAACACGATTTTTGCTATAAAATTTCGGGAATTTGTTGTTAAAAAATGGGGAAGAAAATGGAAAATAAAAAAAAAACTTCGTGGTTACCTGATGATTGATGTGTTTAAAATTTCAAAAGAATCGGTTAAGTAGATTTTGAGTTATAATGTTCACGGACTTCGAACATTTATTGCGACAAAATCGATTTAAATTTTTTTAAAAACTGATTTATATACGATATACCGTAGAAGGCCGGTCGCTGGAAACGCTGTATCTTCTTAAGTTTTGCAAACAAGTCGATGAAATATGGTATATAGTAAACCTCTGCACAAATGTATTCGTTTGCTAACGAATCAAATACTGTATTGTGAAAAACATATATAGCACAAAAAAAAAAATATATACACACAAATTCAAATAGATTGTGTGTAGTATGTTATAAACGACTAAATACGAAGTTTACAGAGTACAGAATATACACCACACAACAATGAATCAAATCAAATCACACTAACTGCACCAAAACACCAAACAACAGTAGCTGATTTGAAATATCTTATATCATTCTTTAAATCATTAGGTGTAATTAGCTAGAGTTGTATGGAACAAAAAACAATTGTAGATGAAAAATATTTTTATAAAATATTTAAATTTTTTATTTATTTTATTTTATTTACATTGATATCACACACAACAAGATATACATCTTTTTAATTAAAGTGTGTGATCTTATATTGACATAACGGGTGATTTTTTAAGAGCTTGATAACTTTTTTTAAAAAAAAAACGCATAAAATTTGCAAAATCTCATCGGTTCTTTATTTGAAACGTTAGATTGGTCCATGACATTTACTTTTTGAAGATAATTTCATTTAAATGTTGACCGCGGCTGCGTCTTAGGTGGTCCATTCGGAAAGTCCAATTTTGGGCAACTTTTTCGAGCATTTCGGCCGGAATAGCCCGAATTTCTTCGGAAATGTTGTCTTCCAAAGCTGGAATAGTTGCTGGCTTATTTCTGTAGACTTTAGACTTGACGTAGCCCCACAAAAAATAGTCTAAAGGCGTCAAATCGCATGATCTTGGTGGCCAACTTACCGGTCCATTTCTTGAGATGAATTGTTCTCCGAAGTTATCCCTCAAAATGGCCATAGAATCGCGAGCTGTGTGGCATGTAGCGCCATCTTGTTGAAACCACATGTCAACCAAGTTCAGTTCTTCCATTTTTGGCAACAAAAAGTTTGTTAGCATCGAACGATAGCGATCGCCATTCACCGTAACGTTGCGTCCAACAGCATCTTTGAAAAAATACGGTCCAATGATTCCACCAGCGTACAAACCACACCAAACAGTGCATTTTTCGGGATGCATGGGCAGTTCTTGAACGGCTTCTGGTTGCTCTTCACTCCAAATACGGCAATTTTGCTTATTTACGAAGCCATTCAACCAGAAATGAGCCTCATCGCTGAACAAAATTTGTCGATAAAAAAGCGGATTTTCTGCCAACTTTTCTAGGGCCCATTCACTGAAAATTAGACGTTGTGGCAGATCGTTCGGCTTCAGTTCTTGCACGAGCTGTATTTTATACGGTTTTACACCAAGATCTTTGCGTAAAATCTTCCATGTGGTCGAATAACACAAACCCAATTGCTGCGAACGGCGACGAATCGACATTTCACGGTCTTCAGTAACACTCTCAGAAACAGACGCAATATTCTCTTCTGTACGCACTGTACGCATGCGTGTGGTTGGTTTAATGTCCAATAAAGTAAACTGAGTGCGAAACTTGGTCACAATCGCATTAATTGTTTGCTCACTTGGTCGATTATGTAGACCATAAATCGGACGTAAAGCGCGAAACACATTTCGAACCGAACACTGATTTTGGTAATAAAATTCAATGATTTGCAAGCGTTGCTCGTTAGTAAGTCTATTCATGATGAAATGTCAAAGCATACTGAGCATCTTTCTCTTTGACACCATGTCTGAAATCCCACGTGATCTGTCAAATACTAATGCATGAAAATCCTAACCTCAAAAAAATCACCCGTTACATACATTGATCTGTTGGGTTGTAATTTATAATAGTAAAAAAAGATAAAAATAGAATTAATAATACATTAGCAAAAACATTACACACTAGAATTTACAAATTTATAACAGTATGGAACGTTATATTTAAAAACTTGAAAATAAAATATTTTTAAAAACTTGAAAATAAAATATTTTTAAATTGTGTAGCGTTGGCAATAAGTTGGGCGCTGGAGGGTAATGAATTCCAAAGACGCACAGATTTAATAAAAAATTGCCAATCAGATATAAGACTATGGTGTCGAGCAAGAATAAGTTTCATTCTCCTGTTTGATCGGGCAAATCGAAGACGACTGTATAAATAATTTGGCTCCTTGGTATATATTATCTTATGTAAGAAGATTAATGATTTAATTTTTAACAGATCATCAAAGCCTACGTCATATCTTTTTATGCAATAGACGTATCTCAGTACATCATTATAAGTATCTTTTAACCTGGTTCTACTACGAGCATCACAGCTAGCGAATATTTCACATCCGTACAGCAGTTTAGGCATGACAAATGTTAAATTAATTTTATTCAAAATGTACAAAAAAATTTTATTAAATTTATTAATTTATCAAAAAAAATATACAAAATAATAAAAATAAAAAAATTTGGACAAAAAATTTGTTTAGCTTTTCAAAAAATTAACTTAAAATATATAAGCTACGAGTATTAAATTTATTTGTTTTATATTAAAACAAATATGATATGAAATAAATAATTATAAATTTTTATTTTCACCACTTTCATAAATTTGGACACAATTTATAAAAAACAAGAAAATTGTAGTAGGTCTAGACCGACTTTACGATTCCCTATACCACGCGTTTAAAGACCCCATCTCTTATGCCCAACGAATTGGATATAAACCGAATTTGAGTGGTATTGTTGTTAATTTTGTTGCTTTTAAATATAAAAAAGTTCATATCGGATGCTATATTTATATGGGGACTAGGTCGAAAAATAGACCGATCCTGACCATATTTGCAAAAATATATCAAATATATAAAACCAAATTTTTTCTATAGATTTAATTGAAGATCGGGAAGCAGCTTTATATGGGGGCTATGACTAAGAATTGTCCTATAGGGATTATTTTTGGACTACTGATGAATGGATATAATATACACATACAAACCCAATTTGACCGAAATCTATATGATAATTTGGATCTTATGGCAATTTATGTCGATTTCATAGGGGTCAATTGTATGGGGACTAGGTCTGAACATGGACCGAATTACACCAATTTCAATAGCGTTCATGCTATGGCGACCTGTAGTTTGATTACAAGGTTACATGGACACACAGACAGACGGATGGACGGACATTGCGAAATCGACTCAGAAAGTGATTCTGAGTCGATCGGTATAATAAAAGATGGCCTAGGTCAAATATTTATGGTAGTTGCAAACATCAGCACAAAGTCAATATACCCGAACCACATAGTGGTATAGGGTATAAAAATACATAATCTTTTTTTGTATATTATTTACCTTTTCTTAATTTTTTCCTTCTGACTTAAAAATACTTTTATGCTAGAAGATTTTTGTAACTCACATCATTGAACAGTTTACCATACATGACTGTGTTATAGACTCACAATTGTTATTGTTTGTGTTTTCGAACACATCAAATTATGCATTGCGTTGCTTTGTTTAAATCAAACTACTGTGTAACATTGATTCGTTTGAATCAAACTAATGCTTGAAATTGATTCGTTTGAAACTGACTACTGCTTTAACATGATATGGGTTTTCATAATGTGTCATTCGAACCGATTTAAAAAAAATAATACAGTTGAACACACAAAACTTAGTGAACTGTGTACGAGAAGATAATGTATTCGTGCAGGGGTCTAGTATATAGTTATATTTATAAAGTTCGCCAATTATATTTAACTATTCGTTTTTTACATTTAATCATTCGTTAATTATGTTTGAGTCATAAATAAAAAGACTTCGTTTTCGTGTTGTAATTTTTAAACTAAAAACTTTATTTTACTGACAGTGCAGAATCTCACTGTAGAATCCTAACCAAAAGTCTTATGAACTAGTCAGAATTCTAACTAAACGTAAATTGATAGTTGCCAATGTTATGGCAGTTAAAATGTAAGGATAAAGTTAGTGTTGATCAACACCGATACATATATAAATCAAAATTGACACGTAAGCTTTATTTCCTTTTTGTTTTTCCCCTTAAACCACTTGAAGAGCGATGACTAAGTAACAAGACACAATCGATATGTTGTATTACTAAAATTATTCTTTATTTTGTTAGGGTTTTTATACCCAAAATGATAAAAAAAAAGCTAAATATTAACATAGTTATAAGTTAAACGGCGTATTTTGTTGTGTTTCGGTTTAATAATGCTTAATAGTGTTTTTAGTCATAAATGATTAAGTAATTTCATTGCGTTAGTTTGATTAAGCATTATTATGTTTGGTAACAAAATATAAATGCATTAAATGTTGAGTAAAAATAAATACAAATAAATATACGATATGTGTAAAAGTGCAATGGAAGGTAAACAATAAATATAAATAAACATATAAAAACGTGTATTTAAAGTGTAGTGTGTTATAGAAACGAATGTAAATAAATAAAAAAGTGACTAATAAAAAAATGTATCGTAGACTGCTTCGAATCTTCCCCGCGTTGAATGGACGTTCAACAAAATTGATATATCATAGTTGGTTTAAATTATCCCGTGGAGAGTGTAGTTAATGGTCTACAGTGAATTAACGAAGTTGCTGACGTGGCATTGGTATAGGCGTCATATTTATTGTTATATGTTTGTATCTGAAGTCTCTTCACAGGAAAATGCAAACGATTTTTCAAAAAAGCTGGATGCTGTGATCGTGCGAATTGATGCTTTAGAAACTCGATCCAGGTCATCTCAACGTGAAGCATATTTATCTGTTAGATCACGCCCACGTTCAAGAACATTTTCAAAATTTAGAAATGAATCAGGAGGGTTATTATGTAATTCGATTCGAAACGAAAATATTTTCGAAAGGAATTTCCTTTCACCGTCGTTTTGCCGACAAAGCTCGTAAATGCATTCAACCATGCAAAGAAACTTCAGACTTCAAAAAACTAAAGTGTTATCGTACAAGTTCGGTCGCAGGACTTGTATAGATGAAATTTATAATGGTCGTTTATTCATTACCGAGAAACATTCAAAAATACCATTTCTTGTCAACACTGGAGCAGAAATATCAGTATATCCCTGTAGAAATCGTAAAACACCACAAAAACTTTCCCTGTACGCTGCAAACGGCACTGAAATCAAGACTTATGGTAACATAGTTCTCACCCTTAATATGGGTCTACGCAGATGTTTTCGATGGAATTTTATCCTTGCTGATGTGTCATGTCCAATTATTGGGGATGATTTTCTGCGCCATTACCATCTACTTCTAGATCTCAAAAACCGCGTTTTAGTTGATGGTAAACCCAATTTAAAAACAAGTGGTAATTTTATTTAAGATTCTTTTGTTGGAATTAAAATGGTTTCTGGTGAAACTCCCTACCACAGTATAGTGAAGAACTATCCAGAAATTTTTACACCAAATGATACATTTTAATCAAGTAATAATACTTGCCATCATATCATCAGTCGTGGTCCACCTGTCTTTTGTAAACCATGACTACTAGATCGCGTAAAACTTAAAGCAGCTAAAGATGAATTCCAGTATATGTTGGATAAAGAAATTATAAGACCAGCCAACAGCAATTGGGCAAACCCACTTCACATGATAGCAAAACCAAATGGCGAATGGCGTTCTTGGGGTGACTACAGGGCTCTCAACAAGAACACAGTTTCTGACAAATATCCAGTTCCATACTTGACTGATTTTCAAATGAACCTCCATGGATCGATAATTTTCTCTAAATTGGATTTAATTAAAGCTTTTTATCAGATTCCAGACCACCCAGACGATATTCCAAAAACTGCTGTGATTACACCCTTTGGGTTATTTGAGTTTCTGAGAATGCCCTTTGGATTGTGCAACGCAGCTCAAACCTTTCAAAGATTTATTGATGGAGTTTGCGTATTTGTTTACATCGATGATGTTTGCATTTTCTCAAAATCCGAAGAAGAACATCTTTTTCATCTTAAAACTTTATTCGAACGTTTTAAAAAGTACAACATCAATCCTGCAAAATGTGTGTTTGGTGCTGCTGAAATTGATTTTCTAGGACATCATATAACATCAAATGGCATCAGCCCACTTGCAGAAAAAGTCAAATCAATTAACGAATATACTCGCCCAACAACAATTAGAGAATTGAGACGATTTTTGGCTATGCTTAACTTTTACCGCAAATTTCTTCCCCCTGGAGCGATGTCTCAAGCTCTCCTAAATGATTTCTTTAAAGGTATGACAGAGAAGAACGATGATCGTGAAATTCCATGGACTGAAAAAACAATAACCGCCTTTAACACATGTAAGCAAGAATTAGCTAATGGTACATTTTTGTCCCACCCAATACCCAATGCAAAACTGGCACGTAAGGTTGACGCATCTAATTTCGCAATTGGTGCTGTTCTCGAACAACAAGTTAATAATTCATGGTTTTTTCAGTAAGAGACTCAATGCTACTCAAGAAAAGTAAAGTACGTATGACCGTGAGTTGTTGGCTATATACAAAGCAATTCGTCATTTGTTGGAGGCTCGTCAATTCATTATTTATACTGATCATCGTCTTTTAACTTTTGCTTTTCAACAAAAGTTGGAAAAGGCATCACCACGACAAATAAATCATCTCGACTTTATCTCCCAATTTTCAACTGATATTCGACACTTATGTGGAGTTAGAAACGTCATTGCCGATGCGCTTGCGAGAGCAGAAGTTCGAATTCAACCTGTAGACTATAACAAGCTAAGCCAAGCTCAGATAGATGACCCTCAACTAAAAACATTTATGCTGACTAAAGGTAAGGTCAAACTTGTCTTCGTTGAATTTTTAAATAACGGCAATTCAAGTTTTTTGTGATACGTCTACTGGCGTCCCTTGCCCATACGTTCCCAAAGAATTCCGAGAACAAATATATAAAAATTTACATACGTTATCACATCCTGGTATACGCGCCACTCGTAAACGTTCTAAAATTGCAAGACATACCAAAAGCGACCTTGTCAATTTCCCTATTATAAGCAATCGTTTTCATATGATTCACATAGACATCGTTGGACCTTTACCTCCATCAGAAGGATTTTCATATTTGTTAACTTGCGTTGATCGATACAGCCGATGGCCAGAAGCATTCCCCCTCAAAGACATTAAAGCTGAAACAGTTTTTCGAGCATTTTTTGATGGATGGGTTAGCCGCTTGGTCTGCTTGGTCTCAGAACAAGCTTAAAAAAAGACTTTGGCGCTTCGTCTGCAGAAATTTTGTATGGAGAAACTTTACAGCTTCCCGGGATATTTTTCAAAATTGTTGGCCATATTGAGTCAACATTTCATTTAGCAACTATAAGAGAAGTTATATCTCAACTCAAACCCATAGAACCATTATATCATCAAAGCAAATCTAAACGGTTCTTTATAAATAAGGATTTGGCTGCAAGTACACACGTGTGGATACGTCGTGATTCTCATAAAAAACCTCTTCAATCGAGATATTCTGGACCGTTTTTAGTTTTAATCGCAATATAAAAACATTTCAAGTTCAAATCAACAACAAAAAAGACATCATATCAGTTGACAGACAGAAACCAGCATTTTTTATTAACAATAAAATTGATGATAAATTCAACACACATTCAATGGAAAAGACTTCAACAACTAATTCCGGTAGGAATGTTAAACTCCCAGAACGCTTTTGCATTCACTGAAGGGGGAGTATCTGTAGGAACTTTAAATTGATACCAAAACAATTATATGTACTGTAGTAATATCTACCGTACCTTTTTCAATTTTAATAATTTTAAAATATAATAAGATTTCATAAAATGTAAAATACTTTTGATAAAAATTCAATCAGTTTTAGTTTACAATTTCAACTGTTTAATTTGTGTTTTCTATCAAATAAATTAATTTAATAAATTTTTATTTTTATATAAATAAATTGTGTAAATTATTTATAACGGGATGTCATTGTGCCAAAAAAAAGTAGCACATGGCTTGATGACTATCATAGTGTTATTTACTAAATAAGGTATAGGTATTAGGTGAAACATTTTGAATCGATCACGGTCAACCAATGGTATGGTGACTTCATAATCTTAAATAGTTGCAACAAATCTGAGTATGGCAGGACTACAGAAAGTGGTGAATGTAGTTTGATTTGATTAAGTTCATTTTGCACTTGTTCTGGAGTAATGGATTATTTTTTCCATTATGTGTATCAGTAAGAGTACCCAGGATTGAAGATTATATTTTCTGTAGATTGTTCGCAATTAGAGTTAGTTGTAAAACCCCAGAGGTAAACAGTTGATTAAGATGTATTTGGAGTAGTACTTGGTCGACGTCGTGCATTGATAGTGAGTAACATTTAATTTCCTGCTCTACTTCCGCAAACCTTGTTCTAGCTGGAATTTGAGCCTGTTGTATGATATTAATTGTTGAATCGACGATTGTGGGTTGGGTTCTGAGTAACCTTAATAAATGTGACTCATTTTACTTGACTTCAAGTATTGTATTGGACATCTGGTTAGCATATTCAGAGTCCAATATGCCAAATAGTGAATGGGCAACGTTACCGACTACATCTAATGGTCCTCTTTTACTTCGGAGCAATCGATTGTCCAGCTGCATATTATTTTCCATGTGTTCAAAATGATTGATTACACTGCGACAGGATTCATTATAGGACATCATGTTACAAAGAGTCCTTAATGACTTCGTCCCGTTGGCTAGAATTGGTGTTTCTGACCAGTAAGTGTCTATATCGTAGTATACCAATAGATTCCATTCAGTAGTTGAAATAGATGCTGTACCCACTTCTTCGAAATGGATTCCGCGTTTGGGTACGAATTTTGTATTTTTGACTGGAGTTCCAGAGATTATTGGTAGTAGCAATATTAATGCGAGTAAATTTAAGCAGAGATGATTCGCCTCCAATTTCTTTCTCTTAACCTCGGGTTCATCAACTGAATCAAAAATATTAGTTTTCTAATAAAAAATATTACAAAGTTTTCAACTGCCCTCGCACAAAATCCAAATGTGTAGCTGAAAGCAAAAGATCGGCAAACCAACTCTCGCAATACAACACTAATATCAGCTGGGTTTCAGGTCACCTAGCTGTAGTTGGTAAAGAGTGCCAGAGACGGATGTGCTATGGCTCGGAAATGTATGCTGAGCAAGCTATTCGGGATCAGATCATATCAGAGTACTATTGGGAGAATTATATGGAAAGACAACCGCTTACACAAACAGATTGGCCAGAATCTAATGGGACATTAAAAATCACATTTACTCAAGGAACCCATCTTTTTTTCCTAACTTTGAACTTTTATGTGTCGTTGTGTCGTTATAGTTTTCCGTAGAAAAAATAAGAAAATTAAAGATACGCATTTCGAGATATTTGTATATTAAGAAATTTGTTTACCTTTTTTACAAAATGACAAGTCCATAAGCCCAAAATTATTTAAAGCCGAAGACATAAGGATTTCTATGAAATTAGTTTTATAAAAATTTCACGATTGGTTTAAACTATATGTCATCTAAACATTGGGTACTTCTCATAAATTTCCATTCAAAAGCCAAAACTCGAAATTCAATAAAAATCAGAAAAATCAATTTACAATTATATATGTTGGGCAAATTTAAAAGGGTGATTGCCGAAAAATTTTAGAATGTTTTAGTAATTATAACATTAAAAACAATATGAAAACCATTTTGCAAATAAATAGTGTTGTTTTTTGAAACTTATACCATAGGTTTCGCTGGCATGTTTTGGCATCAAAAACTCACTTTCTTCAAATTTGTATATAGCTCAAATTGAATATAAGACGACATTTTAATATGTGTAATAGACACATTTGATGTACCTTCAGAAGCAGACAAAAGATTGATATTTTCATGATTTTTTGTGTTTGTTTGAAAGCAGGTAAATTTCTCTTCAATCTGAATTGAACCGATTTTTTAAAATATGATTTGAAATATTGTTTCTGTGGCATTGAAAAAATAATATAGAATGTTCACTACAAAAATTGGTTCTGGCCAAATAAGTTAAATGTTAATAAATACAAAATGTTAGATTTTTTTTACTCTTTTGACTTATACTACCTAACAGTATGAGTAAATGGGGAAAAAAAAAATTTAAAAAAGGTTCCGAACAACCGCTTTTCAACTACCTAACATTCAAATGCGGCTCTTCTTTTGGTATCTAGTGAAGTAAATGCGGTAAAAAAAGATATATTAAGAAATGTTATTTATATATTTATTTACATGTTGTAACATAAATATAATTGTTTATTGATTTCGTTTGTAGTTAATGTACTTCACTTAATAATATGATTAATTTTCATCATAAAGCGGCGTCGAATCACCTAAATTCATAGAATGAGGTGAGGTATTCGTGCGTGGCGTACTACGTATGGATCTTGGACTTTTTTGATATTCGAAGGATTTTACTCGATGTTCTTCTAAATATTGATGTGTTGTTGTTGTTTGAGAATAGTCCATGCTTGTAGGAGGCATTCCAAAATTGGAAGCCCTAACTGAATCGTTCGTAACAGTCCGCGTTGGTGGCGCCAAAGAGGTTTGACGTTTTCGTCTTGCCCATGAATCAGAAGCTAATTGCCATTCAATGCTTTCGTTGTTACGTTGAGGGCGGTGTGCTTTACTATGAGAATTCATATCAAGGCTTCTCGGAGATGGAGCATGGTATACAGAGTCTTTCGCGGTTTTCATGTTGTGAGATTGATGGCCGTAGTTTATGTGGGACGTCGCCGAACTGGGACTAGGTGTTGAATTACCGTATCGTGGCGTTTGAGATGTATGCGGAGTTGTGTATGGAGTCATAAATGGAGTTTGACCACTAGGTGTGTAGGGGGTATTTACATATCCTCCTTGATATCCTGGTGTGCTTGAGAAATGTGGAGTGTGTAATGCAGCACTTTGTGTCATTTGTTGAGAAGAAGACTTAGAATCGCTGTTCAGTGGTGTGTCGTATCCGCCACTTACTCGAACACTTGAATTTGAGTGAGAAGTTGATATTGGCGTATTTGATAAAATAGGATCTGAATAATGATCTTTGAACCATTTAAGAAACCCATTTAAGGAATCAAAGACTTGCCCTCTAAACCGGTAACCTTCTGGAACCACTGTTACATACTCGTGTCGACACTTGTTTTTTGGCAAGTAGGATAATAAAAATTTACCTGGATAGTTCTTTGAGGCAGATATAAAATAATGAATCTTTCTAGGGTCCTTTAATTTTTCATCTTTAAGCAATTCTTCCAATTTATCCTTCAAACCACCACCTGTATCACGATAATATTTATATGTTAAAAGCTCCCGAGCGCAAGCTGCCATTGGATTAACATGTCTTGCAATTATTTCGTCTAAATCTTCAAACTCATCATTACCAATCAATAAACTCTGTCCCAAACTGAAAGCATTTTCTTTGCCCTCTTCGCGTACATCTATATGCTGATAAATGTCGTGAGTCACTTTCCAAGTAACAGTTAAATGATCAGAGCCTTTGCTTGAAGGACGTACAACGACCTCGCCTTGGTCCATTGTTTCCATTATTTTTAAAACTTCAGCATAGGACTTATTATGAAATGACGGATGAATTATGACACGTTTTACATATTGTTGTTTAGCACGAACTTGTTTTTGATCATTTTCCTTGGCATTATCCTTTTCCTCCTGTTCGTAATCGTAGAATGAATCTCGCCTGGGCCGCCACTCGTGATTTTTGTCCATTAAATCGGAACTCTTTGACGAACAATCAACCGAAAAACGATCTACATCAATTTTAATAATCCTTACGTGAATTGCTTGACCAGCTTGAACACGATCTTCTGGAGTTTTTACATGTTTGTCCGACAAATTTTTTATATGAATAAAACCGGACACACCATTGTCTAGCCGCAATTTAACTCCAGTCGCCTGACCTGGACATGCACCTGCATCAAAATGATTCCATACCTCCGAAAGTTCAGGAAAATCATCTTTCAAACAGAAAGGACATTGCCAATTGCCGGTATCATCATTTCTAACAGGGTTTGCTTGATCCAATTGTTCTCCTTGTGGTTTACGATGAGAAATACCAGCTACAGTAGCCAAAACCATTTTACCAACATAAAACGATTCTGGAGTTTCTTTAGTTAGCATATCAAATAACTCTTCCGAGTTGGCTGAGCGATATGGTGTTCTTAAATCTTTATATAAGGAATTTAACTCTGCTCTAATATCATACAATGTTATACTTTTGTTGCCAAAACCTTGACGCTCGAGTTCGACGGCAAATGCGTCCAGGTCAAGATCTTTAAGTCTTTCTGGACTGTCAAGAATTTCTTCCAAAGCTCCTGCTGGATTCGTTTCTTCATCGTCATACTCCATTGCATCTATTGCCATTTTTCGAGCCCATTCATAAGTTTCAGGATGAACTCTCGATCCGTCTAATACCTCTACATAGGCCTCCGTGCTATCTCCTAGGGAACTCGTATCAATTCTAATAAATCCAGAACAATTTATGAACACTTTGGGTCCCAAATGGCACAAAGTAACCAACTGAGTTCTATTTTCTAATCGTTGGTTAGATTGTTTAAGTATTTTCACTAAAGCCGCACCTTTTCTTGGACCTAAGCCACAGATAAATTGAACCAAATTTAGTGTGTACGAATTTTGTACTGCCATATTTATGTCCACGCCAACTTCGTTGGTTTGATTAATAAATTCAATATACAGATGCTCTAATAACTCCTCCTTCGGCAATTGTTCTTGCAAAGAATGATACCGCAAGCATAATATTTCTTCATCCGCTCCACAAAGTTGTGAATACTCTAAAAGAGGATCTTGCATTTTTCGTGCCAGTGAGACAGCTTGCTTTAACAACGTTGGATACTCCTTGAAGTCGGACGCACCTTTTTGAGAGTTTGCGTAAATTTTTGCAAACTCATTATCAACAATTTCAACTGCAATGCTTGGAAATTGTTCCTCTTCTACGAGTTCCTTAATTATCTCCTGGATATCGGTTTGAATCATTTGTGCCTCTCTAGATTCTCCACCTATTGCAATAACATGTGGTTTTTTATTTCGAATAAATTCTTTTAAATTTCGAAGATCAGATAGTTTTAAAGATTTTTCTTCTGCCCGGTAAGAGCTTTTGCGTTTTAGTATATGAGGTAAACGCAAGTAATCACTTACGTCTCCTTCTGGGCTAATGAGTGCACCAAACGCGGCTTGTGAATAATCTGGTACATATGCAATACCAAGTGCACGAATTCCCTTTACAGCTCCCCAGTCATCAAAAGTATATTCGTCAGAAAAATCTGGCTTATAAGGTGCTACTCTTAACCAATTTCCTAATTTTGAACAACATGATTTTAAAACGAATTCCTTTGCTTCTGCTAAGACAATAATTTTTAATTCCTTTTTTAAGTCAGGTATAATCATTTTCTTAAGTGCCAACTCTACGCACTCAGCTCGAAGAGAATTCCATTCCTGCACAACTTTTGAAAACTCGTCGCGTTGGTAAAGTTGTTTTGATTCGTTTATATAAGAACTTGAAGTGTTTCCTTCAAATTCATCTGCAATATTTATGGTTATGAGATTATCTTCCTCAGCCATCATAAGTCTAAGAAATTGATCACTGACAAGCTCTCTAACCGGCTTATTGGACAAATATTTCATTGGATAACAAACATGGTTTTCATCTATTTCTTTAATACCCTGCTTGGTTGGACGTACATTTATTTTGGCTCTTTCAAAAAATACTTCTCGAACCGTTTTTCTTAACAATGGTTCTCTAGATAACTGCCTCGCAACCACAAATTTAGCAGCGTGTATAATTTCATCTATTGTCATAAATTTGGGACACAAATACTGTTTAGCTAAATCTGTGGGACTTATTGCCTGTTGATCCACTTCATGGCGCTGGTACCCGTCACGAACATTTTCAGCAAACTGCTCCGGAAATAATCCAAAGTGCTTGGCAAAACCACAAATACCTGCTTTACGGCACATAGCATATGGACCCGAATCCTTAGCTTGCTTTAAATGTTCCTCCGGAACATCAGACTCGTCTGGACTTTCTTGGTCTGAATTTAATTCTTCCGATTGTTGTTCATCGCTATTTTCCATATTTTTTCGTCGTTGCTCTCTTCTTTGTTGCTTTTTTAACTCTCTTTCTTTTTTTCGTTCTTCTTCCTGCATCTTTGGTATTTCGTGCGTGTAATATAAGAGAAATTGCATATGAACATCCTTTAATTCCTCCATAGTTTGAACATCGCGCAAACGTTCAAAATCATCGTCTTTAATTAAACGAATATCTTCTGGTAGGTCATCATCTCTTTTCGTCATTATTTCATTTAATTGATAGTTGCGCATTTTTTCAAAAAGTATCAGAAGTTTGTTTTTTCTACCAAGCAATTGGCACCAACGTTCGTCATAGTAGTATATTTTCCATAAATCGTCTGTAGTTAACTCTGGTTTAACGTACTCTTTACGGTAAAAAGATATAAAGGGAATTTCTAGTTGTTGATTTCTAATAAATTCTAAAGCTTGCTTAATTTTTCCTACTGCACTAGAAGGTTTTTTATATTTCTCACGAATTGATTCACTTTTATCGTTTTGAGATACTGGAAGTTTACAAAAAGCTAGCTTATATATCCATTCTGCCTCGTTGTCTAATTCAGAAGAACCTTCTTGAACGGGTGTCACAGGAATTTGTCTAAGTTGCATACGTTCAGGAATATCAGTCTTTCTAATTTCATTATCCAGATCTGTGAAATGCCCGCGTTTTAATTCACTAGGTTCATATAAATCAAATATAGTTTTCTTCGGTAATTTCTTTGTTACTTTCTTTTTTACTCTTCCTCGATCATCTCCTGGTTCTTCATCGAGTTCTTCTCCTTCGGAATCATCTTCATATTCATCTTCTTCATACTTAGAAAAGTCATCATAATCAAAATCGACCCCGAAGATGTCTTGTCCTTCTTGAAGAGATCTGAAAAAAAAAACGAAAATTTATAGTATTTGTATAATTTTTTATTCGATTTAAGTGATGAAATACAACAAAACTGACAGGCATGCCACAGAAACAAATTCCGATCGAAAGTGGAATTGAAACCATATTTGGCTTCTTCAGAAAACGTAAACTGACAAATTTTATCGATATGAAACCAGTTTCAATTTCTTAAGTGGAATTGATATTTTAAGTAGCATAGATAAAAAAAAAAAAAACTATCCAGAACATAAAATTAATAAAATAAAAATTCTATTGGTTTATTTATTTTTGCAAAATTTAGACATTTCAATCTTTAAAAGAAATGTTATTACCAATTTAAGAGAAAATCATTTTTAGATGACGAAATATACAAAACGTCGTAAAATTATTATTGCCATCTTTTTATTTCATACGAACCACTTATTGTTTAGTGCAAAATATTATTTTTTTGTAACCAAATATAACACTGACAGCAAAAAGGCGAAGCAAAACAAACGAAAAAGAAAAACAATTGAGAAAACATGTATTAGAAGATTTAAATTTAAAATTTGTTTTAATTGTTTATTGTTAAATGGGGAAACATCGTAGTTCAGGACAACACCGGATTTTTCTTGAATTCATGACATTGTTGTGGAATGTCATTTGGCAGACCTGACAGACCAATTCAATTCTTCTGGCCCACCATCTAAAGAAAATTTTCAAAAACCATCACAAACGCATCCTTGTTGCGACGATAATACCTAATGAAGCTAAAAGAAGTACATATATTATTTTTTGTTTGCGAAGAAATGTACATACATATGTAACTTACATTTCATTTGGACTGACAAGGATCTGATGCATCCCTCAAATGACGTTGACGCAATTTTTCAACGGAATGTTGGTTTAGTTCCTCTATTGCTGCAACAATGGATATGCCGGGCATTTTTATATTATTTATTTATTTATTATTTTATTTATTTAACACAAAACAATTTTTCAAATTTCTCTTTATTTTCTTTTTCTTTACAACAATCAGCTGTGTATTTTTCATTACGTTGCCATATTTAATACACAAAAATAACTTTTTAATTTTTTTTTTTCGATTTAACGAAAGCGACAAATTTCTGAAGAAGCAAAAACGATATCCATCGATTTGGTAATACGGAATCAAATCGATTTCGATTTTATTCTGTGACATGCCTGTGAAGGTGTTAAGCATTTATGTTCTGTTCTGGGTTTTATCCAAAATCTAAGGAATAAAATTACTGATATGAGATATTCGGAAATACTCAATTTAAAAAATTTTTGGTGATTTAATTTTAAAGAAATTTAGTCAAAACGCACAGTAAGATGTTTTCTGATTTTAGATCTTTGATTTCAATTAAATCTATTGTAAGATGTTAAATATTGCAAAATAACATGAACTTTCTGACTCAGGATCCTTAAAAAAATCAAAATTCACTGTCGCACATAACTTTCAAAACATTCAACACACAATTTCTAATTTGTTCTCAATTTAAAGGCAAAAATATTGCCCTTCAAAAATATGTAGTTTATGATATACATTCGAAGAACATGAACATGAGTCTATTCAAACGATTTTTAATCTGTTGACTAACAAAAATTTTAAAATCTCCGTTTATTTTATCAGTCGCTTTTTTAAAACACGTCTGATTATATTTGTATTTCAATTCAAATATTACAAAAGGAAAACAGGGCTAAAATGGAAAAAAAGGTTCATTTTTAAATCCTTTTTTCTATTTTAGCCCTTTTAATAATTAATATTTAATTATTAATTATTATTTATTTTTTTTATTTGTCTGGCATTTTTTAACATTGAATTTAATTCTTAAATTCTTATTACAAGAGGTGCTGCAATATTTTTGGAGAAGCACAATACACAGTGACGACACGTAACGAAGACACCAACTACGATATTATCATCCGCTCGTGTGCCATTGATAATATCTAAGTCAGAGTTGGACGGCAGAAATTCTGGAAATATACTTAGTGGGTTGTGTGCCGCTTATACTATGACAGAACTTATCTGCCAATAGTAAACCCTTTGAGGACTTCTCGGCCGAATAGTGATTCTTTGTATGGACGCCTAACATCTACCAAAAAATAATTTTACTATATTTTCGATTTTAAACTCTTGTGAAAAGCAAAGTAGAAGTATAAAATAATATGAGTTCTACGCTTTATAACGTCAAACGAAAATAAAACACGTTGGTTATTTACAAAATTTTCTGCCAACGACTCCTAGGATTCCCGCTGAGCATGTCCCGGCTAAAGGAGAAAACTCGTCGTTACAGTATTTTATTTGGATTTGGGCCTATGCCATGTTTTGTGACTGTGTTCCAAAAATTGAGTTTCTTTCTTTAAGGAGTCATGTGCGGAGGTATGAATCGAAGATGAATACCACCGTGGTGGAGGTCAGGCCACCCAAACCCGCAACAAGTCAGAGCAAAGCTGTTCAGATCTCAAGTAAATCTGAGCCGCAAAGCCACTCTGACGCGGTTTTAACGGAACCCACAACTCCTACCGGTTACGGAACGACCACGACCGCTGCTGCATGTTCTTCCACCCTAAGTGGCACACATGCAGCCGGTCCTAAGCAAAAATCAAAATCCAAGATCGGACGTAGTGGTCCTAAAGGACCGGTCGCACCATCCTCTTCCCAAAGAGGCACACTGGCCCTAAGATCACTGCGTCAAAATCTGCTGGAAAGTGGGAGAGATACGCAGGTGAACGTGGGCAAGCGGTTGAAACCTTCAACTAGCTTGACTCCAGTACCTGAGCTACAAGTGGCCATAATTGATCGAAGCCAGCAAAAGATTATGAGGGCACTAGGTGGCGCATTAAAACAGTGACGATGACTTGTTCACTGCCTTTGACGGCGCCAAATAGCAAAAAGAGGTCAATATCGTAGGATGCGGAAGTGAGAATGCTTTGAACTTCCTCAAGAACGTTATCCAAGCCCTTGACAAACTTTGACGCAATATAAAGATCGAGATAGCTCCCATTGATCAAATCTCCTATCAGACGACCGTGCAGGTGTGGATTCCTCCTCCAATTATGGAAGATAGAGCCATACTGACACTGATTAAGTGTCAAAATAAGGGGTTTGGTTTAGATGATTGGAGGGGACGGGCGAGGGAGATGGAAAAGATCTCTGGCTAAGGACAGCTCAGAGTCTCTTCGGCTTCTGCGTCTCTCCAAGGGAAAGGTATACTATGGGTAGTGTGCATCTTAAGAAGGTTCTTCCCGGGCGGTTCTTTCCTAGTGGCATGAGAGTGGCGCAGATTAATCTGCATCATTGTGAAGCAGCAACGGACGACTTGCTGCGTTTTATCGGCGGGGAGAATTTGGACGTTCCCTTAATTCCCTTGGGCAACAAAGTTCGAAGATAAATGTTATACAATATCACACTTCTTTTTCCACCGGGTGAAGGTAAGATACGGAGCTGTAATTTCTTAGGAAAAAGGTTTGCCAAAACTCATCCTGACCTCAATGTGTTGGTTGCACACCGTAAGATTTCTGGCCGAGGTATGACCAAGGACCACGATTTGGTGGTTGCATGCTATGCCAACGCTTACCTTATGGGGAAGTACTGGCATCAACAGCAGAGGTGAGACCGTTTTTGATTACCTTCTAACCAATAATTTGATTATAGGTAATAGGGGGAATAGTCTAACTTGCTATAATAGGATTAGGGAGGATCATAACTTTGGTATCGAACTCGGACACTGTTGGAATTTTACACTGGATGGTATCCTTGGAACGTTCTTTTTCAGATCATTACAGGATGATCAACAGCATTGACATCTCTTTGGGGGATTGACTCCATATTGGAATCCAAGGAAGACTAACTGGGTTAAATTCCACAGTCTTGTACAAAATCTAGTGACGAAAACACTTAAATTAGCATATCTAAATTCCTGTCCTGAGCGCTTGCCCTCAAGAAATATTAACCAATCGTGGTGGACTCGAGAACTTAAGCTACTCAGAACAAAAACTAGAAAACTCTTTAATAAGGCGAAAAAACAAAAGGAAACTGAGGATTAGGATAACTACCGTCTCATTTTCAATGTTTTCAAAAGGCGACGCGCAGGGCTAAGAGAGAACCATGGGCCAGTTTCATTTCCAGAGACAATTATGCCATGACTACTAAGGATCTTTTCAGGCAGCCTGGCTCAGGGTATATACCAGAGGAGTAGAAAGAGTTTAGATTGTTCTTTATCCACAAAGTGGTCTGAGGGTCAACCCCTCTAAACCCGAGTTGGTTTTCTTTACTAAAAAGATAAAGATATCTGAGTTCAATCATCCAAGACTGGAGGGGAAGACTGATACTAACAAGGGAGGCGAATTATTTGGGTGTTATTCTGGACTCTAAACGTAGAGGAAAGGACTAAGAAAGCGTTATGTGCCTTCTACACCTGCAGGAGGACGTTTGGGGTCTTAAGCCGCAGATCACTCACTGGATGTATTGTACGATTAGACCTATTTTGGCATATGGTAATCTGGTGTGGTGGAAAGCTGTGAACGTAGGGGCCAGACTTTCTAGACAGAGATTGGCCTGTCTGGGCACCACCGGAGTAATTAGATCGACACCACAGGCGGGACTGGAGGTAATGCGGAACATCACGCCTATTGATATTTTCATCAAGAGCACGGCAGCGAAAGTGGCTCTCCGCTTAAGGGAATCATATAAGCTGGAACAAAGCTCCGATTGTATGTCACCGGTGATAAACTTTGGTGGTAATTTTACGATCCAAATACGCACTACGGAAAACTGGGCCGCAGTTTTCGGGAAGCGGGTATAGGGTCAGGGGCCCACTCTGAGCAACTTGACATTCAGGTATCTCGGAGAATGCCTGCCAAATGTCGCGTTTTTCAGGCCGAGATTCACGCAATTCTCATAGAAACGAAAATAATCCAGGAGCGGGATATGGATCCAACGACCATTAATATTTTCGTGGACAGTCTTGCTGCTCTCAAAGCTCTGTAATCCATTACCGTTAGATCGAAATGTGGGAGGGAATGTATCAGGTCCCTCGATCAAATCCCGCAACACACCGTGAGGCTGATACGGGTTCCAGGATATAGTGGGGTCAAGGGAAATGAGCTGGTTGGCGAGTGTGCGTGGAAGGGCTCAGATGCTTTGAGCGGGACGATGGACACTTATATTAAAATCCCTCTATCCGAGCTTTCGAATATAATTGAAGAGGCAGCTGATCTTGAATTAAGGACAAGGTGGACACAACTGACCTCATGCCGAATATCCCAGATTCTATGGCCCTTGCTTAATCCAAGGAGAACGAAAGCACTCCTTGGCTTTGGTAAAGGGACAATCAACCTACTTATAGGTGCACTCAATGGACACTGTGTAATAGGACGGATGGCCGAATGCATAAGTGTCCAGAGAGCTGACTTCTGTAGGAGCTGTATGGATGTGGACGAGAAGGAGTACGTGCCGCATTTGCTGTGTGAATGTCCAGGACTGAAAGAACGACACCTTAGATATCTAGGGCGACCTTGCGGACTTCTTGAGGGAAGAAAGAGCTAATTTTCACTATTCTTTTCCTTACTCCTATCTCTACCTTCTAAAGTTACTGGTTCGCCAGTGGCGGTTGATACAACACATATGCCTATAACCTACCTCCTCTTGGTTCTCCCGGGCAAAGCTAGGCAAAGCCAGTTAATTCTTGATTATTCCAAGCGGCTAAAGGTTAAGGTCAGTCAAGGTTTGGCAGTGCTATCCTACTTGGGGGATAACTGGCAGTTACCAAATTTGGCCAATTGGGTAACGAAGCCTCACCAAAAGGCGCTAAATTTAGAGCTTTGGGGAGGTCGAACTGCCCTGAGAAGAGGATTCAAAGACTCCACACGGAGAAAAAGCGAACTGTAACACACAGAAAAAAGGTCAGCTATTGGTTGGTGAAACAACCACCAGATGAAATGGTTGCTCACATCCCTTTAATATATGTGATACAAAGTTGAAATGATGGTTTTGATGGAACACGCAAAGAACTAGATGTTTTCGAATCTGATGTGCAGAGGAGATTGCTGTGAGCAGTTAGTAGGGAGTGTTTGTGGAGTAAAGGCAAGCTCGTATGCGTTGTTTGGGAAGCCGTGCTGGTATGCGTTGGTTTGGGAAGAGGCATGAATTGACGATGAGTCTGATGGAAGAAGGTCGGATGGTAGCATGAGTTGAAGTCTTTTGACGATACAAGAGTGCATAGACGTGTCAGAAAAAGTGTGTTATGGTAAGCAAAGTCGATGTTGGAGTCTTTGATGAATCTTCAAGATGACTTCATATGGGAACGGCCCCTGGGGGAGCTTCGTATTGGCTGTGGTGCCTATATCGCGGGCAGATCACAGATCAATGTGGAGTTTCATTCAACCAGGAGTTGCTACCTTCATAACAACAGGGTTTAGGTAGGCCCGACACAATAACAAAGTGTGGAGTATATGCCAAGTATATCTCTCCAGTTTGTAACCGTCTTATGGCGAGGCGTTGATTTGATTTTGTTTTTTCTGTTAGAAATATGCTTATAACTATAAATGACCAAAGTATATCAAAGTTGGCAGGCGCATATCTTTCCCAGTGCTCAGACCACCGTGTGGTTAAGCCAACATGACAGGCACGTACGTAAAATCAATAGACTTTTGACACTTTCTAAAGGGTTCACAATGGCCTATATGGCCTCCGAGTGTACTCGCCTTCTGGCGGGCAACCCATCTAACCTAACCTTAAAAAATTGGACTTGTTCAAGGACACTTTAAAGTTGGCTTTTCTAAGAGTGTGAATTATCTTTTCCAAACTTTTGATCCTGGAACGATGTAGAAAATACTAGAATGTCATCCATGTAAACTACACAGATTCTATTGACATCTTCCCTTAAAACATTGTTCATCATTCGCTGGAACGTTGAATGAGCATCATTTAAATCAAATGGCTTGCGAATGAATTCGTAATGGCCATTGTGTGCACTCAATGCGTTTTTCTCGCGATCGTCTGGTACTACTTCTATCTGGTAGACTTCTTTGTAAGATCAATTCTAAGGATTGGATACTTATCCTCTCTAGTGACATGGTTCAATTTTCTATAATAAATCAATCATTTAAATCAAATGGCTTGCTAATGAATTCGTAATGGCCATTGTATGCACTCAATGCGTTTTTCTCGCGATCGTCTGGTACTACTTCTATCTGGTAGACTTCTTTGTAAGATCAATTCTAAGGATTGGCTACTTATCCTCTCTAGTGACATGGTTCACTTTTCTATAATCAATGACTATAACCCTCCATGTCGTACTTTTGAGGAGCGACCCAAACCGGAGTATTATAAGTGGAATTACAATGTCCAGTTATTCCCTGTCCCAACACTTCGCCCATTTGTTTCCTCACTTCTTTCGTATGAACAACTGGCGATCTATAAGTCTTTAT
Source organism: Cordilura impudica (assembly GCA_963682025.1). Taxonomy (NCBI): domain Eukaryota; kingdom Metazoa; phylum Arthropoda; class Insecta; order Diptera; family Scathophagidae; genus Cordilura; species Cordilura impudica. The sequence goes on along the minus strand of OY821520.1, from coordinate 179,707,793 downwards.
ATAAATAGGTGATATTGAAAAGTGCTGATTTTAATTGCTATTGAAAGTTTCTTAATAAACTGTAGTGGAGATTGATTTATACTCCAAAAAATTTCTGTAGATCCTGTGTCAATCAGGAACCTAAGATTTCTTAAACGTCCTCTGAGTAAAATATAGGGAAGTCCAATTTATTAAAAATATTTTGATGACGTTTAACCTTATATCTTCCTTCGGCTCGTGCCTGGTATTGTAACTGTGGTCTATTGGTTTTAAGAATCGGGTGTCATTATAGAACTCATTTATTAACGTTGTATAGTAAATACTCTTTATGTTTAGTATTTGTAAGTCTGTTGCGATGTTGCTTGCGGCGTTATTGTTGGTATTGCTAATGTGAGGAGTGTTGTTGACCCTATTGTTGTTTATGTTGTTTGTGATGATATTATTGAGTGTTGTATGGCTCAGTGTTAAAGGACATGTTGTTCTCTCTGGATGTGCTGTTGTTGGTTGCAGTGTTGTAAGGCCTTCTGATTATTATATTGTTTAACAGAGTTATCATTTCCATAGATCATGGCATAGTCAAAAAGTTTGCTTGATGCGTTGTTGATTTTCCACAAAATTTTAAGAATTTTTTGAGTTTGTTGTAGTGAGCCACAATAGGTTGCACTAGCCCAACCTGTTATGGTATGTTATAAGCTCCATATAATTTTTGAACCAGTTCAGACCGTTGCCTCTATGCCGTTTCTTTCCAATGTCTTTAACAAATTTATATGTGAAAAAGTATCAAATGACTTGCTAATTTATTATATGCTCAAATAACTGAAGTAGATGATTCCATTATAAAACTTTTACTTTTAGAAGTTTCAATAACAAAAATAAAATATCAAAATTTTCAATTTTAACCAAATCGGGCAAACCTAATAATAACTATTGATAGTAAATACACACCTCAAATAAAGTAAACAATTTATATTAATACGAACGGAGGAATGTGAAATTTGGCATAGTTCATATGGAGGCGTAGTGCAGAATGATAAAATTTATGTATAATATGTGTCAAAAATATATTAAATAAAATAAAATATTTATAATAAATAATTTTATAAGAGCCTAAAGGCTCTTTTCATTGTCTGCAATTGACTATATTCAGAGATTACTCATAAAAATTTTTAAGCCATTCCGACCAAAATTGTGGCGTCGGTATAGCACTACTCGACTGATATTGGCCACTTTCTATACAAATGTGTGAAAATATGCTCTTATTTGAAGTTTGATGATATTTTCCAGAAAATTTTCCACAACGACGTAATAGAAAACTATATTCGTTAGAGCTGTATATATAAAGAGAACACTTCGATCAAATTTCAAAGCATTCCGCCAAAAATTGAAGCTTGGAGGAACTACTACTCGACGAAAAACAAAAAATAAAAAATAAATGTTTCCAAAAAAAAAAAAAAAATTTTTTTTTCTTTTTACTGCCCGTAATTGACCTTATTCGCAGATGACTCATTTAACAAATTAAGTCATTCCTATTAAAATGGAGCTCTAGGCGAACAATTAATCGAAAGAGATCAACCACTTTCTATACAAATGTGTGCAAATTTGCTCTTATTTCAAGTTTGATGTAACTTAAAAAAAAATTTCCATCACTATTTGCTAAAATTTTTTACTGTTTGTAGTTGCAAATATATCAAGATAATCTTCTTAAAATTTCAAAGTATTCCGACAATAATTGTGCTGTTGGCGAACTACTCCTCGAAAAAGCTCGACCACTTTCCATACAAATATATGAAAAAACTCACTTCATGCAAGTTTGACATCGATTTACATAAAATATTTTAGGCACACATGGTACAAATTTATGCTTTTTAAAATTAAAAATACGATTACATTACGTACACGAAATTTCAAAGGAAACATTTATTTTTTATTTTTTGTTTTTCGTCGAGTAGTAGTTTCTCCAAGCTTCAATTTTTGGTGGAATGCTTTGAAATTTGAATGAAGTGTTCTCTTTGTATATACAGCTCTAACGAATATAATTTTTTATTACGTCGTTGTGGAAAATTTTCTGGAAAATATCATCAAACTTCAAATAAGAGCACATTTGTATAGAAAGTGGGCAATATCAGTCGAGTAGTGCTATACCGACGCCACAATTTTGGTCGGAATGGCTAATAATTTTTATGAGTAATCTCTGAATATAGTTAATTGCAGACAGTGAAAAAATAAAAAAAAATGTTTTGGCGTGTTGGCGTGTGGGAACAACTACTCGAAAAAAAATTTTTTTTTTATTTTTTTACACTTTTTGCAAAATTTCCAATCTTTTTCGAGTAGTTGTTCCCAACACGCCAAAAAAAAAATTTTTTTTTTTATTTTTTTACACTTTTTGCAAAATTTCCAATCTTTTTCGAGTAGTCAACATTTTTGTCCAAATGCTTTGAAATTTCGAAAACATATCCTCTACATATATTCAGATTAAAATACTGAAAGTTCTTCCCAACTGTTCTTGAAAAATTTTTTGTAAATATGCATCAAACATATAAGAAGACCATTATTTCCATACATTTGGGTGGAACGTGGATGATCTTTTTCGAGTAGTACTTAGCCCACTCCATAGTTTTTATCAGAGTGCTTCAATATGGCAGGAGACTAATCTATCAATATAACTGACTTCAAAATACGTAAAATCATACCATATCTTTTTGGAAATTTTTTCTTAAATGACGTCAAACATCTATGAAGTTAATATTTTCATACATTTGTATGGAAAGTCATCGAGCTTTTTCGAATAGTACTTTGCCCACGCCAGTGGGACACTCCGATTCAAGTGAAATTTCACGATGATATTCCTGGTATCTATACGATTCTACATTTGTTATACTAAATACCTATATTTAACTTTTTACATGCTTTCAAACATGAAAAATGCTAATTTTTACTACTCCAGCTACTCGTTGAGCTCGAGTAGCTCATCAACTACTGGAGCAGCTCGAGCTTCGAGTAGCTCGGGTAGCTCGAGTCCTCGAGCTTGACCGTAGGCTCTGATTGTAACACGACCTGTCTTGAATTGTGAATTGCTAAAATTGATTAGCATGCCTTTAGGCTCTTATAAAATTATTATTTATTAACTAACCTATTTATATATCTTCTGCGTTTTCAACAAATATTTATAATGAAATTTAATAAATTTTATTAAAATATTCATAAATTTTTTATATATGTACATAATATGTGGTCACAAGCAATAACCGCCTAACTCGAAAATCATGCTTTCGAGAAAAATAGATTTTTATATATATGTAATTGGTATTAATATCATTTTAAAAAGCAGTGTTAGAGAAATGGGGATTTCACGTAAATATAAAGATTTTTTAGTAGAATATGATAGCATACATAATTCAAATCGGCGAAAATCATTCTTTCGAAAGAAATAACTGTTTATATAAATGTAATGGGGCTTTATTACGACTTAGGTCAGTATGTTTTCATTAATAGCTTTTTAAATAACAGTATTAGAAAAATGGGGATTTCACGTAAATATAAAGCGTTTTTAGTAGAATATGATAGCGTACATAACTCAAATTGTTCTTAAGTCGACTTAGGCGGTTATTGCTTGTGACCACAGATATAAAGATTAAAAAACATGCAAAGGAAAAAATTTAATGAAAAAAATATTTCCTAGAATTTGCACTGGCTATGCCAGTAACTTCTAATTTTGCAATTGATGACGTGGTATTTTATCTACTTTCACCCGATACCGAACACGGTTGTGAGTATTAAAGTTCATCTTCTGAATAAATCGCTACTTTTGATGTAAGTCGCCCCTCTTTTGCGGCGCTAGAATACCCTAAGTCAAAGTAAGGGATCATACTTTGCAATGTTTTGAGAGCTTAAAAATCATGTGATATTTTAAAAAAGTTTCAAATTAGTCTGACTACAAATTTTGATAATTTTAGTTTTGCCTTATGTTGTTATATATTTCTATCTGACTTAGCTTGTAGTATGTTAATTTAAAATTACAAAAATAGATTTAATACAAACATACAATAAAAACAAGTAAGTGTTTAATTCGGCTGTGCTTTTAACCCCATTTTTGTGCGGAGGGTATACATATATCAGTTTGTCATTCCGTTCGTAACGCATCGAAAAATGCATTTGCCACCCCATAAAGTATATATATTTTTGCAACTCACTCAATCACACTCATTCAAAAAATAAACCATTTAATTTAATTTAAATCGGGCATCATTGTGCCAAGATATGTCCAAAAATATGAAGATGCCCCTAAAAAATTCAGTGTGTTTGGTGTAATAATTTATTATAACGCAATAAGTTACTTGACAAAAATATACTAAAGTATCTTTTGTTTTTGTTCTGCCTTATTCATACTTAAATACCTTGATAATATGGAATAAATAAAAAAATATTTAAAACTAAAAAGAACTTATTTTTATGTTTAAAAACAACAAAATTGTTACTATGTCAAAAAACTTTCTTGACAGATAGTATACAGACAGCCACGCGAAACAGTTTTAACAACAAATGGGACACCATATTAAAAATAATATCCGCTTTTATCGGTTACGAAGACGCAGCAACTAAATACGCTTCCCACACATCAACATTAAACACATTAAACATTAAACACATTTTGAACGCCTGACCAGTTTTCGCAAATAAAAGACATAATTTATTTACAAATTGCCCTGTTTTCCTGAAAGAACCAAACATCTTCAATATCAACAAAATATTTATCTTTGTGGAGCATACTAAATTAAGAGTTTAACAAAAAACAAAACACCGTATTCTTCACACACAAAACGTATACATATGTATAAACCAAAATTAGAGCTGGTAGCCTAAGTCATCGATGCTCAACTGCTAATTTGTAGCAATTATTTTATTTAGTCTTTATACTTACGCATCTGTAAAAATTGGTCTTCGTTTCTTCTTCTTTTCCGCAATTGGCCTGCCTTCATCATCAACAATGAAATCATCAGCATCTGAATCGGATTCTCCCTCTTCTTCTTCTTCAAAGTTTTCAGGTTCTCTATGACTGTTTTCAGAACGCCTTTCGGTGTTCTATAAAAAAAAGTTATTGTTTAAATATGTACAATTAACACGAGCATAATTAGAACGTACTTCATCGTCGTCAAATAATTGTTCAGCTATAGCTTCTCTCGCCAAGCCTTCATCAACATTGTCTTCTTCTCCATCACTTTCCTCATCTTGTATTCTTCGCAATCGTTTGAATCGCTTCTAAAAGTAATATAGAAAATTTTCACAGTAAAAAAAATTACTCTGACAAGCTTACCCTTCTTTCAACCTTCACTCCCAAATTTTCTTCGATTAAATCATAATCATCGTCTTCTAATCGATCGTCCAAATCATCGTCGTCTTCGTGTTTTTTTCTCTTCTTTGATGTATTTGATATATCAGAATCTTCTCCATCGCTTCCGTCTTCGATTGGATTATCATCAATTAAATCTTTAAGTTCCTCACGTAAGCGCTCATCATCATCTTAAACGAAAATTTTGAAAAAAAAAAAAAAAATACTGCCACATTTAGAAAATTTTTTTAAATTAAATGTAAGGTCCTCTCAGACTGCGGTGCAATTTGGATATGTGATAGAACTGTCAGATCCAACATCAAATTTGGGGGATAAATTTTTGTTTTACACATTGTCTCAAAAGTAACTGTTGTTTCTTGAAAAGCATATTTTATTATGTATCATATATAATATTGACTATACATGAGTACTTAATACTAATAATAAATACCGAGTACTTGTAAATACCGACTATTTTTAATAACATTGTTAAAACAACAAACATTGTGGTTTTAATTTATTAACATCTTCCCTTTTTAAGAAATATTAATATTAACAACTTTTGAATACTCAACTCTACTCTACAAATTTAGCATGTTGGGCGGAACTATTCTTCTCCCATATTTTGGTATATACATTTCATTATGATTAGTATTAATTCCATTATCACATCATCAGCATTTACTACATTTTTATTTTTATCCAAATCCATATTATGTTCTACATTCGTGCTATTTTCCATATTCTCCTATGTGAATCCCTTTATCTTTATAATATATGTTGCCTATTTCTTCTGTAAACTACCTCATTATATATTTTTTTTTAAACTATTTTATTACCTTTGATTTTAACTCATCTGAAATGGCAGGTAGCCTTGAATGTAATTTTATACTCATTAATAATTAAGAAGGGCACTTGGCATGTTCATATTCATATCAGTGTTTTACGATAGTCTATCAGATTCCTTACATATTAATGTTCTTGTGTGGATAACCTTTACGTAAGACCATTAGATGTGGATAAAAAGGACCTCATGTAATATTCTCAATATCCCAATAAATACAAAATTACCTTTACGCAGTTGAATTAAAAAGTGATCCGTTGTCGAAAACTATAATGGTAGGGACACTGTTCCTAGATGTTTAAGCACAAATTCATTAAATTTGCTTATTAAATTGAGTATGCCTTTGCAAACCCTAATTACAGGTTAGAATCTAGGCTTTACGCTTTTTTTTATACAACTTTGTAGGGAGTAATTACACAGATTCTTACGAGTAAACCGTTAATGGTATCTTGCTCGTTGCCTCTTCCTATCTTTGTTAGATGTAACTTTGTAATCTTCGCTTGAATATTAAGGCGAGCACTTCATGCACTCAACACGGATACATATGTATATACAGTCCACCCATTTATTTTAAAGGTAATTTATTTTAAATAAAATATAGATAACTTTTCTCTTATTAATAAAAGCTTAAAAATCGTTGTTTTCTTTATTTTCCAATAAACTGCATCGCGGCAATACACTAGCAAAAATCTACTTAATTTGCGTTATTATCTGTACTTTAAAAAATTCAGAAAAATATTCAACGACTATCAAATAAATTTTCTATCAAACTGAAACAAATCGTATCCAATAGCTATAAACCAAGTTATTCTATAAAATGCATGACTCTATAAATCCTCTTTAGAATTTGCATTTCTATACTTAAGACAAATTTTTCCCTTTGAAACCATATACTAAATATCATTACTTATATTGGGCCAAAAAATTGTACCCCATGCTAAGCTTTGACAACCCTGGATTCCCATAGGCCTTTCATGCACATCTTATTCTCAGCCTCCTTGGAACGAATAATAAAAAACGCTTGTTCTTGAATAAAATGTCCTTTACTACCATCAACTCATCCTTAATGCCATAATATCGTTGTATCTGTATATCAGTTAGTCCTTTTTATCTAGCCAACCTTCCCTCAAATATCCTATAAGACTCTTTATTTCATTAGATGACAAATTAATGAATTATATTGTAAATCAAGGAAAAAACTATGCTATAAGTTGCTAGCACCAAAAAGTGCGATACAGTGTCCTAGAGGACATGTGTAAAATACGGTTATATTGTAAGACGAGGTATGGGCAATGAACAATTCATTGCCATGTTTGTAAGCTACGTTTATATTGTAATATGGTAATCGAAGCATAAATCTTTGGAATTGGAATATTGTACAAGAGTTTATTGAACAACGGAACAAACAGTTTATGGTCGGTTTCGACAACAACACTTCTATCATAAACATACTGATGTAAACGTGTACACTCACAGAAAATTGAGAATAACTCCTCTTCAATCTGAGCCTAAATTACATGACTATTAGACTATTATTATGTAGATCCAGATACATATGCAATGGCGGTTTCTCCATGCATAATAACTTCAACCACTGCAAACTTCGTTGCATCAACGGATAAGAGGTCAAAACGGTTGCCTTTGCAATTCCATCTTTCAAGTTATCGAACTCATTTTGTTGTTCCGTATTTCAACTCCCTTATATGCTTAAAAACTCATAGAGTGAACATTGTATGAGAACAGTAATGCATTCTGAGTGTCAAACTTAGCCAATGCGTAAAAAATTCTAAATATTTCCAGCTGACATTCCTCATTCATTTTTCGATGACATTTCTTGGGACATGGACATTCGCCCGTTTGAGGTGAATTTGTAGAACAATATTCTCTTTGTAGTTTTTGTATTGTTCGCTTTTTGCTCGTTTTTATTTACGCACATTTCGCAGCCAAGTCTCTGACTTTTATACACGCTCTCTACTTTTGGGGATAGTAGTTTCACCTGTCTAGACATACTGACTTGCGGTTCTGCTCTTATTGAACTAGACGTGCTTAGCTGCGGCTGTTGTAATTTTGTGGCTAAACTGTACCGATATGATTCTTTGAATATATAAAAAAAAATTAGCATTACAATGTTTAGTATTGTAAACCATCAGTAAGTGGACAACTAATTACGTCATTTTGATTATCGAAGGTATATTTGTATTAAGAAAATTTTATGGTACCAAAAGGGTTTTATTGGTCATTTAAAACTTTTTAACTTTTTAGTTCCATTTGACGTTGTTAAATTTTGGCTAAAAATTAGAGCTCTACTCCAATTGAAGTTGTGAAAATATTATTTCATTATCGCTGGGAAAGGTTGCCGACGCTATTAAACATTATAAATAATGTAAGTCTTTCGATAATTTGCAAAGACATAAATAACGCATAACGACAAAGTGGAAGATAAGATTATGGCCAGGATGAGTAAAAGGAACATGGCATTAAAATATCAGCAAGGACCGTAAGTAGACGTCTGACAGAAAATAATATTCATGACCGCATAGCGAGAATAAACCATATATGTCAAAGAAAAATATTCAGCAACGCTTGCGGTTTGCAAAAATTCACCTTCGTAGGGATCCAAATTTTTGGAAATTAATAGTGTGGAGTGATGAATCAAAGTTCAATGTTTTCGAAACATCGGCAGACCCTATGTGCGACGACCAGTCAATAAAATGTTTGGATCCAGTAATGGCGTGGGGATGTTTTACCTCGTCCGGGGATGATTCATTACTTAAAAAAGATGGGAAAATGACTGGGGAAATGTACAAAAATATATCTGGAGAATAATATAGACAATGTTTATGCTGATGATTTACCACTAGCATGGATATTTTAGCAGGATAACGGCTCGAAGCATACATCTCGGGTCGTTAAGACATGGTTTGACGAAAACATAATAAAGGTTCTTGAGTGGCCAGTTCAAAATCCCGAGTTAAAGCCCATAGAAAATCTATGGGGGATCGTAAAATGAGCAGTTGCGGCCAGAAAACCTACAAATAAAAATGCACTTTGGGATTTGGCTAAAACAATAAAGGGTACCCAACAAAATACTAAAGGTTCAAAATAGTTTGAATAAAAAATAAAATAATTTAAACAAATTTTAACAATTTCTTTTCAGGTAACCTAACATATGTCCATAAAAAATATAAGACTGACATTTGCTTTGTAAAAAAACGTATTTACAATGAATAACTTTTTAAGTTTTTGTAATTAATTAACTGTTAGATATTTAAAGTGAATAAATAGAAGTTGTTTTTGTTAAAATTTTTATTAAAACTTATTTTTTTTTTTAAATTAAGTATTACTGTAGAAATGACTTAATTGTATGTCCACAAGTGTAAATACTTATATTTTTTTCGAAATTTTTTTTTTATTTTCTGTTTTTTGTCGAGTAGTAATTTTTCCAAGCTTCGATTTTCGGCGATTTTAAAGCTCCAACGAATATAATTTTTTGTTAAGTCATTGTGAAAAATTTTCTGGATATCATCAAACTTGAAATAAGGGCATATTTATTTATTTACAAGGTTTATTATTATTATTACTATTATTATTATTAGGTCCGCATATGCTAGAGATTACTCATTTCTGGTACGAACCACGCGATAAGCTCTGTTGCAGCATAAGCTGTATGAACTATGGTTTTGGAATAATTTAATATTATTAGTAGTATTTAAATACTTTTAAATGACATTTCATATTAATTAACAAATTTTATCATATACTCTGATTAAAAGTTAACATTTTTAATAAAATTTACAGTTTTCTTTCTAAAAACATTTATATTCATTTCGTTCTTGACATCATTCGGCATCATGTTGTAAAGATTTAATCCTTAGTAAAATAAAGATTTTTGTATGGCTGTTGTATCTGCTATCTGTGGTCTAAAGTCTAAGGCATTCCTAAGGCTATAATGTTGAACATATCCAACATATCTAATTTGTTCGATCAAGTAATCTGGTGCTCTTCCCATTTTCATTTTTTGGATAAAGAATATTGTATTAAGTTGCAGCCTTTATTGGATGTTTAGCCATTTCAGTGCATCTAAGATATATCTTATTGACGTAAACCGATTTCATTTTAAAATTGTTTGTTTATTTTGTAGTTTTTGCAATATCGTTATTTGTTGGTCTGAACAGCATGTAAATAATATGATTGACCCATGAGGGTCAAAATGAGGTTTCATCGTAGTGTTATAGATATTAATTGCGGTTAATATTGTTACCTTGTTTCTCAAAAGTTTAAAAAATCCGATTTTCTTGCCAATTTTCTTACATATGTATTCGACATGATCTTTAAAGTTTAAATCTTCGTCAATTAAGGAACCCATATATTTTATATTATTCACTTTTTCTATTATTACATTATTTATTTTGAATGTTATGTTTGTGTTCATATTGATTTCCATTAATTTAGTTTTGTTTCCGTAAATTTTTAATTTATTCATTTTTAGCCATTTATTAATATTATCTATATCATTCGTTAAATTTTCATGACATATTTCCTCCGTTGCTGCTTCTGTGAAAATCAAAGTATCGTCCGCATATACATAGTACAGCTTCGCATTTCTCTAATATATTTTCAATATCGTTTATATATAACAAATAGAAGAGCTCCTAAAATTGAGCCTTGTGGTACTCTAAAATCATTTTCTATTGCTATATAGTTTGTTATAATCAGGTTTTTTGTTAATGCTTTTAAAAATAATCTTTAGTTCTTGGAAATGTATTGCACGGAAATTAAATTTAAAGTTTATCACAGGTATTTGATTTTCATACTGCACATTTTCAATTGAATATCTGATTTCTTTAACACTAGTTACAAAATAATTATTAAAATTTTTGGCTATTTGGAAATTGTCTTTATATCTGTGGTTTTCTGGAATAACCGCGTATGTCCATTTTTGTCAGTTTTGAGTTAACGATGCCAAATATAGTAATTTTTAACGGTCTTTACATGTGTTTAATTTTTTTCAAAAAAATATTGACCATTTCTGACCTTTTTCTTTAAATAACGACGTAACTTAAATGTTTATTAAACTAATTTGCAGCACTAATAACTTATGTCAACCTACGTTTGATCGCTGACAAATTATTTTCACAGAAAACGACACATAGCGACATACGTTGTTATTAATGAAAAAAAATTCAAAATAAATTTGGATTATTTTTCATTTTATAACCACTTATAAAAACTGTTGTGTTTATTTCTGTTATTTGTTGTCACTATTATTCTTGATATGTTGTTATATTCTACCCTAAGTCCCGTTAACTTTCTGTTGACGAAAAAAAAAAAATATTTTTCAAGCAACAACAACTTATGTCTAAATGTGTAGTTGCACTGGTAGTTTTCTTTTTCAAAGAGAATGACATTTGTCGACATAAGTTGTTTTATCTGCACAAACTTTAAGTGTAATTTACATATTGTTTTTTCGTCCTTCTCTAGGTTCTATTCCTCTTAAGATTTCTGACTCAAAATTTTTTATAAAGTATTTATTGCCCATATCTATAGAACTGTTAAATAAAAAGTCCTAAAAACTTTATATCGAGCCCATAATGTCAAATATAACGTTTTTTGGCTCTCCTGAACATTTTGATTTTATGACATACGCGGTTATTCTAGAAAACCATAGAATATTATTCTATTTGTTTATATATCACAGTTTTTATCACAGATTTAATTTTACTCCACATTTCTTTTGGTTATTTGCACTATTTATTTTATTATTAATATATTTATTTTTTTCATGTTCAATCTTTACTTTATAGATATTTCTTATTATCTTATAACCAGGGACAGGAAGTTAATGCATTTAAAATCGCGTTTTAGGCGCCTATAATATGCACTAAAAAACTTAAAATATGCACTAAAAATTAAAAAATATGCACTTAAAATTTTTTTTTATATTTTATTAAAAAAAAAACATAACATAAAACACAACAAAAAAAAAACAAAGTATCAATTCAGTCTCATTTTTTTCTTAAAATAAAAAGTATATGGAGATGTATTAAATAAACTTAAATAAAACCTTTATTAACATAAATAAATAGGTTTTTCTTTATATTTTCAAACGTAAAATTTAATCTATTTGATCTTAAAAAAGTTTTAAACGTAGAAAATGACCGCTCAACGTCCACACTTGTGATCGGTGCATGTTTAAAAGATGTTAATTCTTTTATTGTATATTGCTTTTCTAAGTTTGTATCAATATTCGTTAAGGTAAACATACGAGATATGTTTTTGATAGTACTAAAACCATTGTTTTTTTGTATGACAGTGTTAAGTTTTTGACTAATTTCTTGACCAACTTCGCCTTCCACTTCGTTAATTTTTTTTATAACTTCTTCTACAAGATTTACTTGGGTTGACAATGTATTAAATTCCTGTAGTTTAACAATAGTATTGATGAGAAAAGCATAGTTCGAAAAAATAAAAACTATATCTTTTTTGATACAAGGTAAATTTAAAACAGCTTTAATTTTTTTTATTGCCACAGCATCTTCTTCGTTTAATGCATAAACAACATTTTTAAATTCATCAAAATTTTGTGCGTAGTATTCAACGGCTTCTAGCCACGTTCCCCATCTTGTTATGACAGGTCGAGGTGGAAGATTTAAGGTTGGATACATTTCCTTTAATATTTCAACCCGCTTTGGGGCTTTAATAAATATTTTTTTTCCATAAGAAATTAAAAGGTCGATGTCATCAAATTTATTTCGTATTTCCTCTGCAACTCTATGCATGGCATGCGCGAAGCAAGTAACGTGAGTCATTTTTGGATAAAAAACATTTAAATAGCTGGCAGATTTCACCATGTATGGAGCAGCATCAGTTAAGTACAAAAGTACTTGATTTTTGTTGAAGTTTTCTCCCAACAGCGAAATAGAGTCGTTAAAGGCGCGTGCGATAGTAGCATGATTTGCTTTATCTAATTCTACTACGTTTAGCAAGAACTTCTGTTTTCCTTTTTCTTCATCTGCATCCAACACACCAACAATCACATTTGCAACCAGTCTGCCTTCAATGTCTATAGTTTCGTCAATTGATACCCACAAATAACTATTTTTTAAAACATCTACTACTTTGTTTAGTTTACTATTGTACAACTTATCTACATACGTTTTTCTTAGCGTAGTTTCAGAGGGTATAGTCTCCTTTGTATATTTTTTTAAAAAATTTGTAAGGTGAACGTTATTTAATTTAAATAATGGGATGTCGGCAGACAAAAATGCCTCACATAAATCCATGTTAAACACACATGTCTTATCCCCAGTTGAACGACTAGTTATTAAAGGCTGCGACAAACTTTCGGAAATTTGTTGACATTTATCCTTGTGTTTTTGGCTATGAAGATGTTGGTCAACTAAGAATTTTTTTTCAAACGATACCGATTTGTTACATATTTTGCAAAATAGTACTTTTCCATCTGTCTTAAAAACTTCACTGTGGTCAGAAACGTACTTGTATAATATATTTCTGTTCGATTGCTTGGCTTTAGGCATTTTTTCCTACAAAAATATTCATTTCATATACATATATTTATTTATTTATTTCAGATTAAGATTTATACTTACAATAAAGTTTTAAATATTATGAAAACTATTCAATTGTTTGGCAGATTCAACATTTCTTAAGAAAATTGTAGACGTTATTTTTAACACAATGACGTTTATAAAAAGTAAAGCAAAATGTCAAAAATATTAATTTTTCCTAATTCTTTATTTACTTTTTACACTGTTGCAAAAAATTGTACTATTTTAAATAAGTACGCCTAAAGATATGTAAACAAAACTTAAAACTTTATTCTTTTTATAATAGTTGTAAATTAAGTGTATTTTCGTAACCATGCTGAGTAAATTTAGTACACATTTACCTTTTACTACAACTATTCAGATCAACTTAATAAAAAAAAAGATCACATACTTTTGGGCTGAAAACAGAAATGGCTTTATTAAAATCGCTAATGTGCATTTATTTGTCAAATGTAGTGATTTTGTTGCTAAAGTTATTTTTTTGAGAAAAACTGTGAAATATGCACTAAAAATATGCATTTATACCAAAATATGCAAAAATATGCATTTATGGCAAAATATGCAAAAATATGCACTAACAAATCGATGCCATTTTTCCGCAAATTCTTTGATTCGTAAAGATATTTAGTTCACCCTGGTCTCAGACTAAAGGCAGAAAACATGCATTTGCATCAACTTCCTGTCCCTGCTTATAACTATTCCAAGCATCATTTGTATTTACTGTAATTGCATTTTGATATTTAAAGACTTTTTCTCTTTTTAATGATCTGAGTTCGTTGTTCGACCACTTGTTTTTACTTTTTATACCCTCCACACCACAAACCAAAAGCCTTACTTTGAGTTGAAAACCTTATGTTTAGCAAGTCTCGCACCCATATTCACCTTACTTATAGTTAACAATTTATGTTTAGAAAACCTCTAAAAAAAATTTTTTTGTATCGCCCTCTGACTTAGAGTATACAGTAGAAGGTGACTGAAATTAAAAATTGTTCATTCTTTTTTTATTAACTGTTTTATTTAAAATTAAATTTTTTACATTTTGATATATTATAGTAGAAATACATTAGTTTTGTTTGCTTCTTCTTCTTTCCTTAAGCAAATTTTCTTAAAAATTCTGGAAATTTACCTTTTCCTTAGTAAATTTTCAAACTTTCTTTTTTTAAAAACGAAACTTTTTTTTCATATTAGCTAGATATTAACTATAAATGAGTTAATTATTTCAAGTAATTTTGGTAAGTTTTTCAACGCTTTCGATGTAAGAACTATAAAATTGATTTTTAAAGAAAAATTTTCATATTATTAGTAATTTTTTTAAATAATTTATCATGCTTTGATGAATTTAAGATATCTGTTTTGTAGAAAAACTATCAGATTAGAAACAGTAAGCATTTGAAATATTTTTCTTATTGAATACGATCAATTGCTATGAATATTGATGAAATTTATATGAGGAACTTAAACTTAAACTATTACAAAATATGTAATAAAAATCAAACTAAGGAATTTTTCATAATTGTGTTCTTGGTTTAAAATTCAGTTCATTAAATTATTATAGAAATATATTTAAATTATAGTAAATTAATTAATTTTGTAGATATTTTGTAGCAAAATTTTACAATCTGGATAGAAAAATTTCCATAAAATTGTTTAAGATTTCTGTAGCATATCACATAGTTTGTTTTATCATTCAAGTCTGTTATTAATTTGATCTGTTCATGCTTTAAATTTTTTTTTTCTACACAAAACGGTAATTTATTGTGATGGTTGTGTATTGTAGATAGATATTGTAAATCTACTTCCAATTTATAGCCTAATGGTGATAGAATAAGGTTTCAATATTTTATTAAATTATTAGAGAAATATGTGCCTTCAAATTTTAGTAATTTTAATTAATTTTACTACACACTTGCAATTACTTAGTAGAAGGCCAAAACTGTGATACGTAGCGTTAGAATAAATTTTAACTGTGATATTTTTAATTTTTATTTGCAATTGTTTTTTAAATTAAATATGTGTTTTTTGTCGTGTTATATGTACTGTGTAAAACAATTATTATTTTTGAAAATTAACTGCAAAATTTGACGAAAAATTATTTATTTAATAAAATATAGTCCTGAAGAGGCTGGAAAAATACCAGCGAAACGTTGGACAATGAAAATTAAATAAATGTTTTTTATTTAAAATTCAAAAGTACATGACCTTAAAAGCCTAATTAGAGAATTCTAAAACACAGAAACTTAAATTCAGAAGAAGGTCGATATACTATATATATGAGTATATGGAAAATTATTGAACTTTAATTAATTTTGTAGATATTTTTTATTCAAAAAGGAGGAATTTTACCAATGATTATTTCTTCAGTTTTAAATAGAGTTATTGGACAAATTTTAGAAAATGATAATTAAATAGTCAAAACTAATTGTTCTAGATGAAAATACATTTGATAAATTCTAAAAATTAAAAATTAATTTTTATATTAAAAATTAGTTTTGAAAGGTCAAATATACCAATTAAAAAAACTAAAATTAAAAATTGAGAATCAAAAACTAAAATTAGTACACTAAAAATTAAAAATTGAAAATCAAAAACTAAAATTAAAATTAAAAAACTGAAAATTAAAAATTTAAAATCAAAAACTAAAATTAAAAAACTAAAAATTAAAAACTGAAAATCAAAAACTAAAATTAAGAAAATAAAAATTAAAAATTAAAAATCAAAAAATTAAAAAACTAAAAATCGAAAATTAAAAAACTGAAATTAAAAATAAAAGTTAAGACAATAAAAGGTATAAAAAAATGTGTAATCAATAGACTTACGATTAAAGATTTGAGAAAATGTGTGTTTAAAAAGTAAATGGTTTCCCACAAAAATTCATTTTGTAAACAAAATATTTTATTAAGTCTTATAAAAAATTTCAGAAATAACCAAAGGTAAAGATTTTTTTTGTATTAAAAATTCGGTTTTTAATTTTTCATACAAATTATCGAAATAATCGCAACTAAATGGATTTATTTTCATATGTGTAAAGAAAAAACTGTACAAAAGAACTTCATATGAATTTTGTTAATATGAAAAAAAAAATCTAAGAATTCAGTAAGTTTTCAATATATCAATAAATTATTACAGAAATATGTTTAAATTTTAGTAAATTTAATTAATTTTGTAGATATATTGTAGGAAGCTTTTGTAGGAAGCTTTGGGTAGAAAAATTACAATAAAAACTTAAATTAGACTAAATATAAAATTTTTGTTGTTCCTAAGCTTTTTAGCAAGCAAACCATTTAAGAAAGATTATTTGTATACTTTGTATATGATTATTCAGTAAAAAAAAAACATGATATTGAAAGAAATATACAACTTCCTTAAATTAATCTCTAAAATTGTTTGGAATATTGAAAACTTAAAAACTAAAAACTTAAATAAAAAAATTTAAAAGCAAATATAAAAACTAAAAACTAAAAATTGAAAAATCAGAATGAAAAAAAACTAAATAGATAAAAGTTTAAAAAACTAAAACTTAATTAAAAATATAAAGACTAAAAATATAAAAAAGCATAGAAACATGACTTCATGTTAGTGCGCTGTTTAAAATTCTTTATTTGAATTAGTTCTACCTTTAATAAAATTATAAAATTTTATAAATGATTCTAGTTATTACAACCCTTTATAAAACTCTAAAATAAAACAATAAGGATGAAAATCTAAAATATTAATGAAAAACAATATAGGAACTAACTGAAAGACACCTATCTATAATAAATTAAACTAAAAATTAAAAACTAAAAATTTAAAAACTTGAATTAAAAATTGAAAACCTGAAAACTGAAAACTTAGATTAAATAATTGAAAAGCAAATATAAAAAAATGTTTGAAAATCGTTAATATTTTAAAACAAATGAAGATTTGATCGTTAATATTTGAAAAAAAAAAAAAATAATAATAAAAATTTGGTCTGATGTAATAACAAATTTAGTAAATAAATATTAAAGTCTGAAAAGTGATATTAAAATTGGTTATAATTTAACTTAATTTGAAACAAAAAAAAAACATATTGGAATAATTCAATAGAAAGAAACATATAGACTTGAATAAAAGAATATTTTCTCAAATAAACCTAAAAAATGGGTTTTCTCAATCAAAAAATGCTGTCAGCTTTAAAAAAAAAATTCAATAGAATATATAAAATGTATTTAAATTCAAATTTAAGTGAAAAAAAATCTTACTGATGTGGATCTTAATGTTAATCTTCTAAAAAATAGTGCTGCCAGCCAAAAAAACTAGTGCTGTCATCCTAAAAGACGTACTGGAATATTTAAAGTGCGCCATAAGTGGAATTCAACATGGTTATTAGTATTGCTAACTATAAGTATGGTGAATATGGGTGTGAGTTTTGCTAAACATTGTGAAATTCAAGTCTAAGTAAGGCTTTTGGATTGTTAAGCAAAGTGAATATGGGTGTGAGTTTTGCTAAACATTCGGTTTTCAACTCTAAAGGTATGTTTACACTATGTGTATTTTCCATATGTAAATTCAGTTTTACGATCCATACGTAATTCCGTGTGTGTGTCAAAATTGGCATTTTACATACGATTCACAATTTTTGCGTTCAAACGTACATATGTATTTCTGTATGATATAGCCTCTAAATGTAAACAACAGCTGATTTAATTTGTGAATTTACAAAAATTTATTGTTAAAAATAATGTTATATATTTTACATATTTTTTAATTGTTAATATTAAACAATTTATTTTTCTTTCAATATTGTTCTTTATAATTTACTCTGTTTTTCTTTCGCCACAAGCAGTGTTGTGTTTTCATATGTTTATCATGCCAAAATAGAAGCTGCTCTAATTGAAAATTTACATATGTCTTGCCAAATGTATTGTACATAAACAATGTTTGAAAGGGTTCACACCATGTGTGCAAATTGCACGTGCTAAAAAAATAAGAAAAACACAAGCAAAACACATAGTGTGAACGCAGCTTTTAAAAAATTGTTTGAAAATCGATATTTGAAAAAATATAAAGATTTGGTGTGATGTAATAACAAATTTAGTAAATAAATATTTAAGTCTGAAAAGTGATATTTAAATTATAATAATAAACATTAAAATTGGATATATTTTTACTTAATAACGAAGCTAACATATATTGGAAATGAAAAAGAATTATAGGAACTAACTGAAAGATACGTGAAAATATAAAAAAAAAATAGCTAAAAAATTTGATCATATGAAATATGATTTCAACAGTATTTTGAAATAAAAATTTAAATATGATAAATATAAAAAAAGAAATTTTTTCATTGAATTACTTATAGGTTTAATAAAATAATATATCATATAATTTTATAAACGAAAAAAACTTTAACTATTAAAAAGAATTTTTTCTAAATAAAGTATTCCTTATGAAAAAAAAAATAACTAACTGAAAAATACCTATCTACCCTACATTTAAATGTTCTAAGAAAAATGCAATGTACCTACATTTTAATTATTTTATTAACACATTAACACACATTTAATAAAAATAAACTAAATATTCGATCAATTAAAGACAAACCAAACTTTACAGCAGCAAAAATATAAGCATATAAATTATAAGTTGAAAATACCTTACACCACAAGGAAAGAAGAAGAAGCAAAAAAAACTAATGTATTTCTACTATAATATATCTAAATGTAAAAATTTTAATTTCAAATAAAACAGTTAATAAAAATAGATTGAACAATTTCAATCACCTTCTACTGTATAGTTTAAGTCAGAGGGCGATACAAAAAAATTTTTTAAAAGGTTTCTTAATATGAATTGCTAACTAAGTAAGGTGAATATGTTGCGAGACTTGCTAAACATTAAGTTTTCAACTCAAAGTAAGGCTTTTGGTTTGTAAAAAATTGCGAAATTCAACATGATCAATAGTATTGCTGACTATAAGTCAGGTGAATATGGGTGTTGGATTTGCTAAACATTAGGTTTTCAACTCCAAGTAAGATGAATATGAGTGTGAGTTTTTGCTAAACGTGGTGAATATGGTGGCGCCCTCTGCGGTACTACTTGCGGTGACAATTGGAACTAAATACGCTCCACCAAATGTACGAAAAAGTGGGTTATAAACCCCACAAATATACTACTAAAATAAAAAATAAAAAAATAAAAATAAATATTAAAAATTAAAAATGCAAAATGAGAAAGGGAAAATTGAAAATTAAAAATGAAAAAATTAAAAAAAAAGAAAAATGGAAAATGAAAAATAAAAAATTAAAAACTAAAAATTAAAAACTAAAAATTAAAAACGAAAAATGGAAAATAAAAATGGAAAATAAAAATTGAAAAATGGATTATGGTATATGAAATATGTAAACTGAAAAATTAAAAACGAAAAATTAAAAATGAAAAATTGAAAATGGAAAATGAAAAATGAAAATTGAAAAATGAATAATAAAAAATAAAAAATTAAAAGTTAAAAATTTAAACCAAAAAACTAAAAATTAAAAATGAGAAATTCAAAAATAAAAATGACTAGCTATTAGAGGACTGCACAAGCACATTTGATTATATGTCTTCAGTATTGTATATACTGAAGCGTACACGCAAATACTGTCATTTTAATTTCATAACCGAATGAATGAGTGCTAACGACAATAACAGAGAGTGAGAACATATGACAATGAATAGTGAGTGAGCGAAATGTTGTAAATTTGTGTACTCAAAAAAAAGAATGTGTGTGTTATCTTAGTTTTGTGCGAAAGCTATTATGACTTATATTTCATTCACATTTAAGAATCCGATCATGTTGCAAAAATATTATGATGTATTCGTAGAGTATATGGCGTGTAATCAATTTTACACTTAACATTCGAATTCATACATATGTAGCAAAGCCATCTTGATTAAAAACAAGTAAGAAAATTATAGTCGTTCCAGAATTATGTCGTAGGTTTTTATTATACCCTCCACACCTCAGTGGCAGAGGGTATATATAGGTTTGTCATTCCGTTTGTAACGCATCGAAATAAATTCCGGAGACCCAAAAACCATATACTCTCTTGATCATTATAACAAGGGAAGTTGATTTAGCGATGACCGTCTGTCTGTGTAATTATGGTCACGCCGTCAATATCTAAGCTAGACCGTTCGTTTTTATTTAAAATCGTTAACTTACATACCAAAGGAGTTGCTATTTAAAATCGTCAAAATCGGTTAAAGGGCTCACGAGATATGAATGAAACTTTGAAAAAACTCTTGAAAAAATAAAATTTTTCAGTGTGTTTGTTGTTTTTCTTAAGATATGTTGTATATGTTGTAATACTTCTTATTGTCGAAGTCATTACAGTTGTGTGCGTATTAATACTGCACGTATCACATTGGCCTAAGCAAGTTTTACAACATATTTTTTTATCATTAAAATTAACTATTAAAAATTAATAAAAATAAAAAATAAAAATAAAAGTTAAATATTAAAAATTAAAAGTTAAATATTAAAATTTAAAAATTAAGAATTAAAAATTAAAAATAAAAAATTAAAAATCAAAAATTAAAAATTAAGAATTAAAAATTAAAAATCAATCATCTAATTTACAAGTCTTCTTATAATAATTTCAAATAATGAAAATGTATTGTAAAAGGGTTAAACTACTGATCATGATTATGCACGCCTTTCTATTTACTCTTACAAGAAAACACCAATATAAAACTGGGCATGCAGAATCATAATTTACCCCTGGCAACAAGTAGAAAATAAAAGATTATTGATTTTACCCAGTAACTAAACTTTATATCAAAACAGGTTTTTATAGAACACATTTGGGAATGTAGAATCATTTCACTTCTCCTACATACACATTGTGTATGTAAGAAAGAAAGTAGACATGATTGTGCATGGTTGATCACAACTAATGTTCTCACTTAGTAACAAAATAATAGTCCAAAAACAGGTTTTTTATATAAAAAAACTGGGCATGCAGAACCATTTCACTTCTCTTGCATACATATTGTGGTTGTAAGAAAGTAGACATGATTGTGCACGGTTAAACAAAAACAAAACAATGATCTTAATAAACACTATGTAATAATAATAAAGGTATTCCAATAGTATTGTATACCGCATAGTGGTATATGGTATAAAAATTAAATTCGATTTTGAAAACTTTTACAATAATCGTGTGCAAAATTTATTTGTAAATTAAGAACTTATACTTGCTTTTATTATTTATCGTCAGTTGATCGCGAAAGTTCAATGTGTAAAAATCATAAAAGTGATAAGTAAAAATATAGTGAAAAGGTAAGAACCAAAAAAAAACTAGTTATACCCTGTACCACTATGTGGTTTGGATATAATGATTTTGTGCTGTAACTACCAAAAATATTTGACCTAGTCCCTTTTATTATACCGATCGACTCAGAATCACTTTTGAGTCTATTTAACGATGTCCGTCTGTCCGTCTGTCTGTCTGGGTGTCCATGTGAACTTCAGGTCGCAGATATGAATATATTTTAATGAAATTTGGTATATGTGACCTTCTCCGAGAAAAGGGACCTAGTGTGTGAAAATTAAGTTTTGAGAAAACGCAATTAAAGAGACTGCACCAGAATCCACCGTTTTTGACACAACCCGTTTTTTGACACACTGATCCCTTTTCTCGGAGAAGGTCACATATAAGCTTTTATAGGATGAACGCTATTGAAATTGGTGAAACTCGGTCCATGTTCAGACCGAGTCCCCATACAAATAACCCTATGAAATCAACTTAAATTGCTATAACATACAAATTATCATATAGATCTCACGTCTCTATGTTCCTCTTAGGAATTAAAGGATTAAATATATATAGATCTCAGTCAAATTGGGTTGGTGTATGTTTATTACATCCATTTGTTAATTGTCCAAAAATAAACCCCATATGGCAATTCTTTGTCATAGCCCCCATATAAAGGTGCTTCCCGATTTTCACTTAAATCTATCAAAAAACAAAAATATTGCACAGATTTTTCTCAAATTTGGTTTGTATATATTTTTTCAAAATATAAGTGACTTTGCCTAATATGGTCAGGATCGGCCAAAAAAATTAGTAACAATGCCACTCAAATTTGGTTTATGCCTATTTTCTACAAGTTAGTTGGACCGAATAGATAGGGTCTCTAAACCATAGTATAGGGTATCGTATAATCGGCCTAGATCGAATATAATTTTCTCACTTGTTTGTATTTTATGGAATTCTAAAGAGGAATACCCGGCATAGAATCTTTAAGAATATTTTTTTGTACTCAAAACGGTAATAAGAGTTACCAAAAAGAACGTGCCAAAATTACGTCACAGCGGTATATAAATTCAATAACATTTTTTTTTCGATTTGATATTCAGAAATAGTCAAATGTATTAAATGTATTAAGGGGATAAGGTTTTAAAACCCTTTCGAGAGTGTTGTACCGAAATTTCAAGTAATTCGGAACAAAACTATGAAGATATATCGTTTCTAGCGACCGGCCTCATACGGTATATCGTACATAAAACAGTTTTTAAAAAACTATAAATCGATTTTCTCACAAATAACATGTTTGAAGTCCATGAACATCATAACTCAATCCAGAGATTGTCCATACTTTACAATAAAAAAACCAGTTACAAAGAATTAGCAATATAAATGTAAACATATTAACGGAACTGATAAAAATTTTAGAAGAATTTGAAAAAACATCAAAACAGTTGGAAGGAGAAAATTATCCAACAATTCACCTCGTTTATGTTTATACATATATATAAATTAAAATAAATATATGGTGCTGATATTACTGACATAGAAGTAATTAAGCAGTTTAAAGAAAAATTGTGTAATAATTTAGATTCCGTAGTATTTAAAAACTTAACAATATATCATAAAATAGCATTATTTCTGTTTCCACCTCTTAATACAATGATTAAATTTAGTGATGACGAAAAACAATTAGTTAAACAAGAATGTCATCGCCTTATGAGAATCTGCCAAGAACTACAAGAAGAAAACCAGTCAGACCCACTCCAGATTGTAACACCAATTTCCAATGAAATTAGTGCATTGTTCTCTGATTTTATGCCATCAACAGAATTTTTCGCTAGGGTTGATAATATTACTACGGAAATAAGTAAATATCAAGAAACTAAGGTACAATTACACGAGGAATTCAATATTTTGCAGTGGTGGGATTTGCATAAAATAGAATTTCCTCTCCTTTTTAAAGTAAGTTGCAAAATATTAGCAATTCCAGCCAGCAGCGCAGCATCGGAAAGGACTTTTTCTGCTGGATGAAATTTAATATCTGAAAAAAGATCCAGTATTGCAGTATTGCATAAATCAAATAATGTTTTTAATTTCAAATTTACCAGAAAATGAATTTAAAAAACATTAACTGAACAAAATAATAAGTGATATATGCACACACATTTTTTCTTTTAATTTTAAATGAAATAAAATTTTAATATCATTTTAAATTATAAATAGAATTTAATAAATGAATTTTTTTTTTTTTTTTTATTAATAAAACTTTTTTAAATCTTAACTGTATTGGATCATTAATTTTTCATATTTTGCAGTAGGATATAATGAGTAAAGTATATGGCATCCAAAATTTTAAACTGCAGGACTGAGTATATGTCAAAACATTATACACCATATACTCTACGACTACATCATAATAATTTTGGAATATACTCGGTTATGAATTCATAAAAATGAATGAAAGAGAAGTCATATTAGCTTTCGAACAAATCCTAATATAACACACACATTCGTTTTGAGTACACAAATTCACAAAATTTTGCTCAATCACTATTCATTTTTATATGTTCTCATTTTCTGTTATTGTCGTTAGCAATCATTCATTCAGTTATGAAGTGAGAAATGCAACGACATGAAGTAACTCCTACATTATAGAATGTATTCAAACGTCCTTTGAATGTGCTTGTGCAGACCTCTAGTATATAAAGGGTCCGCCATCTAAATTTTTTTTTTTTTTTTCAACTAATGCTTATTTCGTGAATGGTAACACTTAGCTCATGTCTGATTTGACAGATAATTAGTTTTATCCTTCCGCTGAACGAATATGGTTGTGTATACGCTTGAACAACGCTGGGAAATATTGCGACATTACTTTGAAAATCATGGTAATGTTGCAGAATGTGTGCGAAAATTGCGTGCGGATTTTGGAAGAAGAGAAGCACCGTCAGCTCCGTATGTTCGTTATCTTGTGAAAAAAGTGAAAGAAACTGGCATCCTCATCGATAAACCAAAGCGTGAAAAGCCAAAAACAGTGCGTACACCCGAGAATATTGTTGTTGTGGCAGAAAGTGTGCGTGAAGCGCCATCAACATCAATTCACCGTCGTTCCCAAGAATTGAACATTTCGGAGGCATCATTGAGACGAATTTTGCATAAAGACCTTGGTATGACGCCATACAAAGTCCAATTGGTTCAGGAGTTGAAGCCAACTGACCATCCAATGTGTTTTCGCTTCGCTAAGTGGGCCTGCGATCGACTTACAGAAGATGCCGATTTTGCCAAAAAAAAATCATCTTTTCAGATGAAGCTCATTTTGATCTTGGCGGGTATGTAAACAAGCAAAATTGTCGCATTTGGGGCACAGAAAACCCGCACGCATACGTTGAAAAGCCGATACACCCAAAACGAGTCACTGTTTGGTGCGGATTTTGGTCCAGAGGCATAATTAGGCCATTTTTCTTCGAAAATGAGCAAGGAGTGGCCGTCACAGTCAATGGCGATTGTTATCGGGCCATGTTGAACGAATTTTTGTTCACAAAACTTGAAGAGAAGGATATTGGCAACATTTGGTTTCAACAGGATGGCGCTACGTGCCACACAGCCGAAGCTACACTCGATGTTTTGCGCCCTGTTTTTGAAGATCGCATTATCAGCCGCAGAGCTGATGTCGTTTGGCCACCTCGGAGCTGCGATTTGACACCGTTGGACTATTATTTGTGGGGTGCCCTGTTACGATTTTTTTTTGCTTAAACATTCAAGATAAGCCTATAGAAAAACCTAAAACAAAGAAACAAAAAAATAATAAAATGGGATTTCAATCAAGTCTATTCCCATATATTTCTAATCAAAATTCTGTTGTTTAAATATACGAAACCCCTACTTTATAGTACACAGTTGTGTATAGCATGCTATACATTACTTTTGTCTTATTATTTGTGGCTGCATTCTCTCATTTGCATACCAAAATACACATTTCACTTATCAAATATTAAGTGATATGTAGGAAAGAGATCGAAATCATTTAGGAATTTAAATACCGTTCATTAAAGATGCAAAAAAAATAAAAAAAAACTGCGTCATAATTTTTTAGAGCTTACTACTTTATATTTAAAACTTCACTTTTTATATAGTAAGTTAAAGTGGTCCAGCATAGTCGAAAAAAAAGGATAAGAAAAAGCAAAACTATAAAAATTTAAATAAGTGTTGAAACAAGAACAAAGTGTATAATATTCATATATGTATGTACATATATATAGAGTATATATGAGATTTAACGTTTCAAATAAGGAAAAATATATTAATAATTATTAACATAACAAATGTTAACAATTATATTGAGCTCAACATCAATTACAAATAAAGTTTTTTTTGTCCGAAAACCCAGAGGTAAGAATAAATTAAAAAAATTTAGAAAATATCGCTTTTCTTAACATGACTTTTTCCATCAGAGGAAAAAAATAAAACAAAAGGTTCCATCTGGGAAACTTTCACCCACCACCAGATTGTCTACAGAAAGATTTATTGAAGCCACGAGAAATTAAGCTCATTTCTTTTTACATCATATTTCCATCTATACTCCCGTTAACCTCTACAAAATGTTGAGATGATTCTAAACAACAACTTTCAACATTGTGAAGAAAAAGTACAAGCTTCAAATTTAATATTTAACTTGTTTTCTCCTTAACTTTTAAAAATGTATAAAAAAAATTATTATTCCTAATGGCTCATAATCTAAATTGATACAACACTTATCCATTTTCTACTTTCAAAATCACTAATAATTATAAGTTTAATTAACCAAAATTTTACAATTATTTTTCATTTATTTTATATAAAAAAAAAAGAATGAAAATCCTTTAAACTACCATATTACTAGTTTATAAATTTATATAATCTAATTAACTATACTATCCTTATAAATTTGTCATATAATGTATTATAAGTATCTTTAAATGAGAGTTTAAGGTTAATTACTAATGAAATTTAAGATGTTCTTTTAAGCTAAACATTTCATCAATTCCTCGCTGGGCCCATCCAAGGAACGAACATTAAAATTACAACAACACACAAAAAAATAGTAAGTTGCATATAACACTTATTCATTAATAAAACCTCTTACTCTCAATTATGTTTCTCAAATTTTAAGTCAGTCCGATTCCGTATTGTTCCGAACCAATAAATTACAAAATTATTAAATCTAAAATTGTATAGTGACAAAGCGGTATGCTAATAACACTCAAAGAGTGATCTTTTTCTTTTATATATATTTACATGCATTTAAAAATGTTTTTTTTTCCTTTTTTTAAACATTTATTTTTTTTGCTTATCTCTAAGAGCATATACATATTACATCCTAAATATTAACATGAATTTTGTACTAATAAATTTAAAATTTAATTAGATATAAAAGAAAAAAAATTAAACTCTAAATCTTTATTTCTTTGGGAATGATAACTGAAACGAAATGTAATTTGCTTTAAGAATACAGTCGTGTCTAATAAAAAGGGACAGTTTAATAATTAAAAAGGGGTATCTAAATTGTCACAGGCGTCTGATTCCATATCAGTAGGGAGGGAATAATATACCCCGGTGGTACAACAGCTGCCACAATATTTCTGTGCATTTAATTAAATTAACATTTTTTTCTTCATTCAATCTACTCTTGACGATAGGCATGAAAGAGTATTATTTTTTTTATGTTTATGCGTAATAACTCCGGGTTGAGAACCACGTTATCACATTCCTTGTAGCTAGCTGGGAAAACTTTCATCATCTATGCCACTTAACCCAGAATTGTTCATTCATACTTCCGAACTTCTGGTTGAACAAAAAAAATTTTTTTTTTTTATTTTCGATTAACGCATAACATAAATGGCGCCCAACGGTAAAAGCTCATAGAAGCATAAATTTATCATATTTTGTATTTTTAGACAACTATAGTTCTTAGTGTTCTATAAAGAATTTTGCAATTTTTGTTAAATGCATAAGAATATTTTAATACATACACTTGTTGGTTAAATTAAAACAAATAAATTATTTTTCGAATATATAACTTGTTTTAAATCCCTCCAATACAATTTTATAGTAAAAGACCTAGCTATTAGGACAAATTAAGCCCAAATCTAGATGCATTGCTTTTGAAGTTGTATTTGATTATTTAACCCAAATATAACTCCGTGTTTTTTTCCGAGAGTCCGAATTCAAAAATAAAAATTTTTTGGTGTTTGTTGCATCGGAGAAAAACATAGATATTGTGTTAAGTCTAATCAAGTCCACTGTAGACTTTAATAAGTCTTAAATGTAGTAGTTTTAGATTTAGCAGGATTTTTTTTTTTGATCGTTTGTTTACATAATAAACTTTTAGTGGAAAGGTAGATCCGATATTTAGCCACGAGCAGAATACGTTGCACCTGTTTTTATCCTTGTTTTTTGGATAGGGTTGTACTAATTTGTTCAACCTGGTAAAATGTTATATTAAGGAGTTTGTCTAGGCAATATCACCAAGACAATTCTATATTATAACACAAGCACTTGAACTTGGTTACAGGGAAAATGTTATTGTTTAGGGGCTTGTCTAGGCAGCAACACCAAGACAATTCTATATTATAACACAAGCACTTGAACTTGGTTACAGGTTTTGAAAGAAACAACTTGTTCTGTTGGTTTGTTATCTCTCTTTTATTTATAAAAAGGTTCAAGCTTATATACTAATTAAATCATAAATAACAGAAAATAAAAGTAAAATAAAATATGCGACTTAGCATAAGTAACAAAGTTGACAAACCCCAGACATGCAGTCAGCAATAATTGTTTGAATAAAATAAAATTAAAATAAATAAAATATGCAATTTAGGCGTAAGCAACAAAGTTAACAAACCCCAGAAATGCAGTCAGCGACAATTGTTAAAATAAAATTAAAATAAATAAAATATGCAATTTAGCGTAAGCAACAAAGTTAACAAACCCCAGAAATGCAGTCAGCGACAATTGTTAAAATAAAATTAAAATAAATAAAATATGCAATTTAGCATAAGCAACAAAGTTAACAAACCCCAGAAATGCAGTCAGCGACAATTGTTTAAATGTGATCATAACTTTGTATGTATGTCAATATGTTTGTACATATGAACAAAAGAATTGCTGACTGTATTTCAAGCTTATTAACCCAGCTTATGTAGTAATGGAAACCAATAATTCAGTGTTATTTTCATAGTTTCAGATGTATGTAAGTATGTTTGTTACTTTAGCAAATGTACTGATGTACAAATAAACGAAATTCATACTGACGTGCAAATAAACGCAATTCTTTGTGAAGAATTGAACATACTCCCCGCCGTTGAGTTATGCTCAACAAT
The DNA here is from genome assembly GCA_963682025.1 of Cordilura impudica. Taxonomy (NCBI): domain Eukaryota; kingdom Metazoa; phylum Arthropoda; class Insecta; order Diptera; family Scathophagidae; genus Cordilura; species Cordilura impudica. The sequence continues at coordinate 179,678,466 of OY821520.1, read as the reverse complement.
TTTTTCATTTCGATAACCCTAAATTATTGGGACACAACTTAAACTGTTGATCCGTCAAATTCTGGAATGTGCTGGCGCACTGCTGGATGTGGGGACTGTTGGTTTATTTTGATTTTTGTACAACGTTTTCTTTGCCAGGCAACCTTTATACAGATGATAATAGCGAGAACTAGAGCGATATAGGCAATGGTTCCGTGGTGATATTGTATGGCCTTGAGTTGTGATGGAAACTTCGAGCTGATTATTTGATGTAAATTGTGCTGTATTTCGGAGATTTTCTTTATTTGGTCAGCATAGATCTTGATGTGAGTTGTGTAGTCGTAACTGAGCTGGTCGAGGTCCGCTGTTTTTTAGCGGGTGGATTTGTATTCGATGACTGTTCTGATGATTGAATTTCTGCTGATAGTTCATGAGAATCGTTGGATTCTGAGGATTGTGGGAGAGGTAGTTGTCCCTTTTCGGTTTCTTCGTTGATCTGAGGGAGTGGGGCTAGATATTGAACTGCTCGTTTAAGGGTGCTTGAAGCGGTCTTAACATCTGCTACTCTTACAGCCCCGTCGGTTCCTTTATATGTTTTTATAACGCGACCCAAGGGCCATTTCATTACTGGAACGTTATCTTCTTTGATAAGTACGATTGCTCCTGGGTTAAGATTTTTTGATTGTTCTCGCCATTTGTTTCGGTATTGTAATTCATTTAGGTAGTCTCGTGACCATCTTTTCCAAAAGTCATGCTTGAGATGAGAAACTAGTTTCCATCGCTTCTCCAGCTTAAAGTGTGTGGTCTTAGCATGAGCATCAATTTGAGCTGTTAGTGGTTCGCCTATCAGAAAATGTCCCGGAGTAAGTGCGCTTATATCGTTCGCGTCGTTCGACATTGGTGAAATCGGCCTGGAATTCAGTATTGCCTCGATTTCTATAACTATAGTTTCAAGCTCTTCGTATGTTAGAGACGCATTTCCCAATGTTCTTACCAATAGGTACTTTGCTGATTTCACGGCTGCCTCCCAGAGACCACCAAAGTGTGGTGCTCTTGGTGGAATGAAATTGAATTGGATACCCTTTTTGTTGCATGCATTCAGAATAGTCGCCTGTGCATCTGATGAGTGTATTACTGTGGAAAGTTCTGGCAATTTATTTTTTGCGCCGACGAAATTTGTTGCATTGTCGCAATATAAGTTTTGGCAATGACCACGGCGGGATATGAACCGTTTGAGTGCACCTATAAAACCTTCAGTTGTGAGGTCGCTCACAAGTTCTAGGTGTACTGCCTTTGTAGCAAAGCAGCAAAATACAGCAATGTAGGCCTTGTGAGGTCGTTTTCCCCGAAGTTTATAATGCACAGTGATCGGGCCACAGTAATCAACTCCGGTGTTAATAAAGGCTCGTGCTGGTGTGACGCGTGTTGATGGTAGGTTGCCCATTATTTGGTGAAATAACGCTGGTTTGGCTCTGCTGCATGTCGTGCATCGATGCACTGTGGCTCTAGACATGATTTTTCCTTTGATAGGCCAAAATCTTTGTCTGACTATTCCCAGGAGCGTTTGTGACCCACAGTGTTTGTTGTCCTTGTGAATCATTTGAAAGATTAGCTTTGCGATTGGATCATTGTATGGAAGCAGGAATTGATGCTTGGAGTCGTATTGAAGTGGTGATGCTTCGAGTCGGCCTCCAACGCGGATTAAACCATCTGTGTCTAAAAACGGTGATAGATTACTTAGGTTATTTGTTCCGCGTAACTCTTTGTATTTTGTAAGCTGCTGAATTTCTTGTTTGAAATCTGCCTCTTGCATTTGTTTTATGATTAACTTTAGAGCGTTGTTTAACTCAGTTGTTGTTAATGATTTTAGACTCTGTCTTGAGGGCTTTTTGCATTTGGCTTGGTTGATAAAGCGTAGAACGTATCCAACGATATTTTGGAGACGCCAGAATGAATTCCTGTGATTTATTTTGTATATGAGTTCTGGTTCCGTTGACGTCACTGTTAGTGATATTTTTACCTTTCTCTCTAGGTCAGTTGGAATGGCATGGCTTGGATTATATGTGGGGGGCCATGCTAATTCTTGGCCATGTAGAAATAGTGGGCCATAAAACCAGAAAGAACAGTCTTTGAGGCGCCTGGGTGCAATTCCTCGTGATAAGATGTCTGCGGGATTTAATTTTGTGCCGACATGTCGCCATTGGTTTGCTTGTGTTGTTTGTAAGATGCTTGACACTCGATTTGCTACAAAGGTGTTAAGTGATGCTGGTGAGTTTATCCAGGATAATACAATTTCTGAGTCCGTCCAAAACCAAACCTTGCATGTTAGTTGAAGGTCTGCTATGATTCTGGCGGCTAACTGTGCTCCTAATGCCGCAGCGCACAGCTCCAGTCGAGGTATTGTTTGAATTTTGAGTGGAGCAATCCGGGATTTTGCGCATAGTAATTGTGTTATAGTTGAACTGTTTTTTGTCGTGGATCGAATGTAAGCCGCTGCTCCATACGCCTTTTCTGATGCATCAGTAAAAATATGTAGTTGGATGGATTCAGGGATTTTTCCATTAAAGATGTGTCTTGATAGCTGCAATGTTTTTAGTTCATCCAGTTCTGTGCGGAAGTTCGTCCATTTTGTGTACAAGTGTTCAGGGAGTGCTTGATCCCAATCGAGTTTTAGGGCCCACAATTCTTGGATGAATATCTTAGCAGTGACGGCAACTGGTGACAAGAGGCCTAATGGGTCAAAAATTCTCGCAAGATCTGAAGTGACGGTGCGTTTGGTAATTCTCTTGATGTTCTCAACGTTTACCTTGATTCCTAACTTATCATTTTTCGGTAGCCAGATAAGACCTAACGTTTTTATCGAGTCGACCTTGGTGCTTTCGAAGTCTAAATCCACTTCCTTGTAGTCTTGTGGTATATTGTGGAGCAATTTAGGATGATTAGCGCACCATTTGCGTAATGTGAAGCCACCTTCCTTTAGAATTTGCACTAACTGTTGTTGTACATCGAGTGCGGTTATTATGCTATCAAAACCACCCAGGCCATCATCCACGTAAAAATTTTCTTTGAGAAACTTGGAAGCCAGGGGATAACGTGTCTCGTTTTCTGTAGCCAACTGCTCTAGACATTTTGTTGCTAAGTAGGGAGCAGCTCTGGTGCCGTATGTAACTGTGTTGAGTTGAAAGTAGTTAATGGGATTTGTGGGGTCCCTTCTCCAAATTATTAACTGAAGTTGACGATCTTCGGGAGCAACTAATATTTGTCGATACATTTTTTTTACGTCGGTGGTGAAGACGAATCTTGGCATTCGAAACCTCAGGAGTATCGAGAATAGGTCGCTTTGTAGTGTTGGTCCCGTGAACATCAGATCATTTAAAGAGTGTCCTGATGAGGTTTTGGCTGATGCATCAAAGACTACCCTGAGCTTTGTAGTTGAACTTTCAGGCCTCAATATGCAATGATGTGGGATGTAGTAGCTTGGGGAGACCTTGGTTTTTGGTTCCCATTTTGTCATGTGCCCCATAGATTCATATTCGTCCATAAATTGAATGTATTTGGCCTTCAGTTCCGCGTTCCTTTGCAGACGTCGTTCGAGAGCGAAAAATCGGTTAAGAGCAATTCCATGTGAGTCGCCTAGAATATTCGGGTGTTGATGAAATGGTATTCGGACGACAAACTGGTTTTGATTGTTTCTTGTTGTGTTTTGGGCAAAATGCTCTTCACATTGTTTCTCGGCTACTGATAGTGGTTTTGTAGTTGATTTGATTTCATCTAATTCCCAAAGTCGAGCGATGGAGGCTTCGAGGCCTTCATCTTCGGTGCATATTCCAGAAAATGCTTCTGTTGAAGGTTTATTATCTATTTTTCCTGCTACAATCCAGCCCAAGACTGTGTTCTGTAAAGTCGGAAGGTGTGGAGATAGTTTTATTTGCCCAATTGCGAGCAATTGGAGATAGTGTTCTGCACCTAGCAATATGTCGATTTTATCGGGTTTATTAAATGCTGGATCAGCTAATGTCAGGTTTTTTGGTAGTGACCAATCGTCAGTGTTGACAAATTGTGATGGTTGTGGTGCGACGATTTGAGGCAAGACGAGTGCCTCCAAGCGAGTTGAAAACCCATTAATTCGGGAATGCAGAGAAACATTGACCCGGTGTCGTGTTTTGGTGTTGGAATTACCGAGTCCTTTAATGTTCATTGATGATGGCTGTTTTGCAATGTTAAGTCGTTTTGCTAAACGCTCTGTGATCAAATTTACTTGTGATCCGGCGTCAAGTAATGCGCGACATTCAACCTCCATTATGTCAGTTTTGATTTTTACTATAGCTGTGCTGAGAAGAACGTATGAGTTGGATACGTGACCGCTTGCTGCCGTTAATGATGATGCTTCTGGAATGCTGGCTGGTGCCTTGCTGAAGTTTTCATTTGGAGTGTTTGTTGCTGATGGTGTCATCTGGGGTGTTTTATGGCTTGATGATCCTTGTTTTAATGATTGGGTGTAGTTTTCCATGTTTTCCATGTGAAGCAGCGAGTTGTGCCTTTTCTTGCATATCGTGCAAGGCCCTGACTTGCAATATTTTACTGTATGCCCTGATTTTAAGCAATTTATGCACTGTTTCTGGCTCCGAACGAAATTCAGGCGGCCATGTGGCGGTAGTTGTTGAAACCTTTGACACCGGTACAGTGGGTGTTGGTCAATTTTGCAGAGTGGGCATGTGATTTCTGTTTTATTGGCTGATGTTGCAGAAGCGCATACCTTAGAGGATTTCTCCTTCTGGTTTGTGGCTTCCAAGGATTGAAATCGAGTTTCAAGGAATTTCAGGAAGTCCTTGAAACTTTATAGTTCCTTTGGATTTTGAATGGTCCTCTCATACAGAACAAGAGTACCCCGATCTAGTTTCCTTACCAAGGTGTGAAACAATATGGGGTCCCACGAGGTCGTGTCAATTCCGATGTTGTTTAGTTCATGCAGACATTCTTGTGTTGTATCGTGTAGAGCCTTTATGGTGGCAGCTGATGGTCCAGCATTAGGTTGATCCAGCAACTGTTGCATTATGGTTGAGACAATGATGCGCTGATTGTCATAGCGCTCTTCTAGTAGTGTCCAAGCGGTCGCGTAGTTGTCTGCAGTAGCTGACAGATGGCTGATTAATTTTTCAGCTTCTCCTCCCAAAATTGATTTGAGATACCACATCTTTTGTGCCTTTGGAACTTGCTGGTTGTCCACCAATTGAGTGAATAGGTCGGAGAAGGCTCTCCATTTTACATAGTCTCCACTGAATTTTGGGATTGTAACCTTTGGTAGTGGAAGAACGTTGGTTTGCTGGAAATCGCTACCTTGTTCTGGGCTTCGTGACGATAGCTTAAAATTTTCAATAATTAATTTTTCTAAATTGAGGTAGGTTTCCATATTATACCCTTCTTTTAGTGGGTCAGTGCTGGATTCCCATACTGAGAAATGCAATTCTTGAATTTGTGCCCATAGTTTTTCCTTCAGCTGTATGTTGGTTGCTGCTGGGTCTATGGTAAATAATCGTTTGAGTGAGTTCATCATGGCATTTTGTCTTCTGATCAAGGGATTTAGTAAGATAGTGTTTGCGGATGAATTATCGTCAACATAATTGGTTCTAGGTGGCGGTTTAGGATCACTGATTGTCGTTTTTTGACCAATGTCCTTTGGAGTTTCCATAGCTGCTTCAAATATTTCTCGGTAGGTTGATGTGATTTCCGATATTTTATCGTAATAATTCTCGGTGAAGTATTTGTGGTCTAGTGCTGGCTTCTCGAGACATCGTATTTTATTGTCGTTGATTTCAAACTCAGCCCATGCCGCTTCCAGTCGTTTGATCCGATCTTCATAGTACTGGCAGGTTTTTCTTATAGCCGAGTCCTTTTTAAAGTTTCGGATGATGGACTGGATTCCTTCACCTGTAGCGAGCTGGGCTGCAGCGAGTTGGTCCATAGGGGTGTTTGTAGCCATCACGTCGGGGTCACCAATGTTTTTATCCTTGTTTTTTGGATAGGGTTGTACTAATTTGTTCAACCTGGTAAAATGTTATATTAAGGAGTTTGTCTAGGCAATATCACCAAGACAATTCTATATTATAACACAAGCACTTGAACTTGGTTACAGGGAAAATGTTATTGTTTAGGGGCTTGTCTAGGCAGCAACACCAAGACAATTCTATATTATAACACAAGCACTTGAACTTGGTTACAGGTTTTGAAAGAAACAACTTGTTCTGTTGGTTTGTTATCTCTCTTTTATTTATAAAAAGGTTCAAGCTTATATACTAATTAAATCATAAATAACAGAAAATAAAAGTAAAATAAAATATGCGACTTAGCATAAGTAACAAAGTTGACAAACCCCAGACATGCAGTCAGCAATAATTGTTTGAATAAAATAAAATTAAAATAAATAAAATATGCAATTTAGGCGTAAGCAACAAAGTTAACAAACCCCAGAAATGCAGTCAGCGACAATTGTTAAAATAAAATTAAAATAAATAAAATATGCAATTTAGCGTAAGCAACAAAGTTAACAAACCCCAGAAATGCAGTCAGCGACAATTGTTAAAATAAAATTAAAATAAATAAAATATGCAATTTAGCATAAGCAACAAAGTTAACAAACCCCAGAAATGCAGTCAGCGACAATTGTTTAAATGTGATCATAACTTTGTATGTATGTCAATATGTTTGTACATATGAACAAAAGAATTGCTGACTGTATTTCAAGCTTATTAACCCAGCTTATGTAGTAATGGAAACCAATAATTCAGTGTTATTTTCATAGTTTCAGATGTATGTAAGTATGTTTGTTACTTTAGCAAATGTACTGATGTACAAATAAACGAAATTCATACTGACGTGCAAATAAACGCAATTCTTTGTGAAGAATTGAACATACTCCCCGCCGTTGAGTTATGCTCAACAATTTTTTCATTTCGATAACCCTAAATTATTGGGACACAACTTAAACTGTTGATCCGTCAAATTCTGGAATGTGCTGGCGCACTGCTGGATGTGGGGACTGTTGGTTTATTTTGATTTTTGTACAACGTTTTCTTTGCCAGGCAACCTTTATACAGATGATAATAGCGAGAACTAGAGCGATATAGGCAATGGTTCCGTGGTGATATTGTATGGCCTTGAGTTGTGATGGAAACTTCGAGCTGATTATTTGATGTAAATTGTGCTGTATTTCGGAGATTTTCTTTATTTGGTCAGCATAGATCTTGATGTGAGTTGTGTAGTCGTAACTGAGCTGGTCGAGGTCCGCTGTTTTTTAGCGGGTGGATTTGTATTCGATGACTGTTCTGATGATTGAATTTCTGCTGATAGTTCATGAGAATCGTTGGATTCTGAGGATTGTGGGAGAGGTAGTTGTCCCTTTTCGGTTTCTTCGTTGATCTGAGGGAGTGGGGCTAGATATTGAACTGCTCGTTTAAGGGTGCTTGAAGCGGTCTTAACATCTGCTACTCTTACAGCCCCGTCGGTTCCTTTATATGTTTTTATAACGCGACCCAAGGGCCATTTCATTACTGGAACGTTATCTTCTTTGATAAGTACGATTGCTCCTGGGTTAAGATTTTTTGATTGTTCTCGCCATTTGTTTCGGTATTGTAATTCATTTAGGTAGTCTCGTGACCATCTTTTCCAAAAGTCATGCTTGAGATGAGAAACTAGTTTCCATCGCTTCTCCAGCTTAAAGTGTGTGGTCTTAGCATGAGCATCAATTTGAGCTGTTAGTGGTTCGCCTATCAGAAAATGTCCCGGAGTAAGTGCGCTTATATCGTTCGCGTCGTTCGACATTGGTGAAATCGGCCTGGAATTCAGTATTGCCTCGATTTCTATAACTATAGTTTCAAGCTCTTCGTATGTTAGAGACGCATTTCCCAATGTTCTTACCAATAGGTACTTTGCTGATTTCACGGCTGCCTCCCAGAGACCACCAAAGTGTGGTGCTCTTGGTGGAATGAAATTGAATTGGATACCCTTTTTGTTGCATGCATTCAGAATAGTCGCCTGTGCATCTGATGAGTGTATTACTGTGGAAAGTTCTGGCAATTTATTTTTTGCGCCGACGAAATTTGTTGCATTGTCGCAATATAAGTTTTGGCAATGACCACGGCGGGATATGAACCGTTTGAGTGCACCTATAAAACCTTCAGTTGTGAGGTCGCTCACAAGTTCTAGGTGTACTGCCTTTGTAGCAAAGCAGCAAAATACAGCAATGTAGGCCTTGTGAGGTCGTTTTCCCCGAAGTTTATAATGCACAGTGATCGGGCCACAGTAATCAACTCCGGTGTTAATAAAGGCTCGTGCTGGTGTGACGCGTGTTGATGGTAGGTTGCCCATTATTTGGTGAAATAACGCTGGTTTGGCTCTGCTGCATGTCGTGCATCGATGCACTGTGGCTCTAGACATGATTTTTCCTTTGATAGGCCAAAATCTTTGTCTGACTATTCCCAGGAGCGTTTGTGACCCACAGTGTTTGTTGTCCTTGTGAATCATTTGAAAGATTAGCTTTGCGATTGGATCATTGTATGGAAGCAGGAATTGATGCTTGGAGTCGTATTGAAGTGGTGATGCTTCGAGTCGGCCTCCAACGCGGATTAAACCATCTGTGTCTAAAAACGGTGATAGATTACTTAGGTTATTTGTTCCGCGTAACTCTTTGTATTTTGTAAGCTGCTGAATTTCTTGTTTGAAATCTGCCTCTTGCATTTGTTTTATGATTAACTTTAGAGCGTTGTTTAACTCAGTTGTTGTTAATGATTTTAGACTCTGTCTTGAGGGCTTTTTGCATTTGGCTTGGTTGATAAAGCGTAGAACGTATCCAACGATATTTTGGAGACGCCAGAATGAATTCCTGTGATTTATTTTGTATATGAGTTCTGGTTCCGTTGACGTCACTGTTAGTGATATTTTTACCTTTCTCTCTAGGTCAGTTGGAATGGCATGGCTTGGATTATATGTGGGGGGCCATGCTAATTCTTGGCCATGTAGAAATAGTGGGCCATAAAACCAGAAAGAACAGTCTTTGAGGCGCCTGGGTGCAATTCCTCGTGATAAGATGTCTGCGGGATTTAATTTTGTGCCGACATGTCGCCATTGGTTTGCTTGTGTTGTTTGTAAGATGCTTGACACTCGATTTGCTACAAAGGTGTTAAGTGATGCTGGTGAGTTTATCCAGGATAATACAATTTCTGAGTCCGTCCAAAACCAAACCTTGCATGTTAGTTGAAGGTCTGCTATGATTCTGGCGGCTAACTGTGCTCCTAATGCCGCAGCGCACAGCTCCAGTCGAGGTATTGTTTGAATTTTGAGTGGAGCAATCCGGGATTTTGCGCATAGTAATTGTGTTATAGTTGAACTGTTTTTTGTCGTGGATCGAATGTAAGCCGCTGCTCCATACGCCTTTTCTGATGCATCAGTAAAAATATGTAGTTGGATGGATTCAGGGATTTTTCCATTAAAGATGTGTCTTGATAGCTGCAATGTTTTTAGTTCATCCAGTTCTGTGCGGAAGTTCGTCCATTTTGTGTACAAGTGTTCAGGGAGTGCTTGATCCCAATCGAGTTTTAGGGCCCACAATTCTTGGATGAATATCTTAGCAGTGACGGCAACTGGTGACAAGAGGCCTAATGGGTCAAAAATTCTCGCAAGATCTGAAGTGACGGTGCGTTTGGTAATTCTCTTGATGTTCTCAACGTTTACCTTGATTCCTAACTTATCATTTTTCGGTAGCCAGATAAGACCTAACGTTTTTATCGAGTCGACCTTGGTGCTTTCGAAGTCTAAATCCACTTCCTTGTAGTCTTGTGGTATATTGTGGAGCAATTTAGGATGATTAGCGCACCATTTGCGTAATGTGAAGCCACCTTCCTTTAGAATTTGCACTAACTGTTGTTGTACATCGAGTGCGGTTATTATGCTATCAAAACCACCCAGGCCATCATCCACGTAAAAATTTTCTTTGAGAAACTTGGAAGCCAGGGGATAACGTGTCTCGTTTTCTGTAGCCAACTGCTCTAGACATTTTGTTGCTAAGTAGGGAGCAGCTCTGGTGCCGTATGTAACTGTGTTGAGTTGAAAGTAGTTAATGGGATTTGTGGGGTCCCTTCTCCAAATTATTAACTGAAGTTGACGATCTTCGGGAGCAACTAATATTTGTCGATACATTTTTTTTACGTCGGTGGTGAAGACGAATCTTGGCATTCGAAACCTCAGGAGTATCGAGAATAGGTCGCTTTGTAGTGTTGGTCCCGTGAACATCAGATCATTTAAAGAGTGTCCTGATGAGGTTTTGGCTGATGCATCAAAGACTACCCTGAGCTTTGTAGTTGAACTTTCAGGCCTCAATATGCAATGATGTGGGATGTAGTAGCTTGGGGAGACCTTGGTTTTTGGTTCCCATTTTGTCATGTGCCCCATAGATTCATATTCGTCCATAAATTGAATGTATTTGGCCTTCAGTTCCGCGTTCCTTTGCAGACGTCGTTCGAGAGCGAAAAATCGGTTAAGAGCAATTCCATGTGAGTCGCCTAGAATATTCGGGTGTTGATGAAATGGTATTCGGACGACAAACTGGTTTTGATTGTTTCTTGTTGTGTTTTGGGCAAAATGCTCTTCACATTGTTTCTCGGCTACTGATAGTGGTTTTGTAGTTGATTTGATTTCATCTAATTCCCAAAGTCGAGCGATGGAGGCTTCGAGGCCTTCATCTTCGGTGCATATTCCAGAAAATGCTTCTGTTGAAGGTTTATTATCTATTTTTCCTGCTACAATCCAGCCCAAGACTGTGTTCTGTAAAGTCGGAAGGTGTGGAGATAGTTTTATTTGCCCAATTGCGAGCAATTGGAGATAGTGTTCTGCACCTAGCAATATGTCGATTTTATCGGGTTTATTAAATGCTGGATCAGCTAATGTCAGGTTTTTTGGTAGTGACCAATCGTCAGTGTTGACAAATTGTGATGGTTGTGGTGCGACGATTTGAGGCAAGACGAGTGCCTCCAAGCGAGTTGAAAACCCATTAATTCGGGAATGCAGAGAAACATTGACCCGGTGTCGTGTTTTGGTGTTGGAATTACCGAGTCCTTTAATGTTCATTGATGATGGCTGTTTTGCAATGTTAAGTCGTTTTGCTAAACGCTCTGTGATCAAATTTACTTGTGATCCGGCGTCAAGTAATGCGCGACATTCAACCTCCATTATGTCAGTTTTGATTTTTACTATAGCTGTGCTGAGAAGAACGTATGAGTTGGATACGTGACCGCTTGCTGCCGTTAATGATGATGCTTCTGGAATGCTGGCTGGTGCCTTGCTGAAGTTTTCATTTGGAGTGTTTGTTGCTGATGGTGTCATCTGGGGTGTTTTATGGCTTGATGATCCTTGTTTTAATGATTGGGTGTAGTTTTCCATGTTTTCCATGTGAAGCAGCGAGTTGTGCCTTTTCTTGCATATCGTGCAAGGCCCTGACTTGCAATATTTTACTGTATGCCCTGATTTTAAGCAATTTATGCACTGTTTCTGGCTCCGAACGAAATTCAGGCGGCCATGTGGCGGTAGTTGTTGAAACCTTTGACACCGGTACAGTGGGTGTTGGTCAATTTTGCAGAGTGGGCATGTGATTTCTGTTTTATTGGCTGATGTTGCAGAAGCGCATACCTTAGAGGATTTCTCCTTCTGGTTTGTGGCTTCCAAGGATTGAAATCGAGTTTCAAGGAATTTCAGGAAGTCCTTGAAACTTTATAGTTCCTTTGGATTTTGAATGGTCCTCTCATACAGAACAAGAGTACCCCGATCTAGTTTCCTTACCAAGGTGTGAAACAATATGGGGTCCCACGAGGTCGTGTCAATTCCGATGTTGTTTAGTTCATGCAGACATTCTTGTGTTGTATCGTGTAGAGCCTTTATGGTGGCAGCTGATGGTCCAGCATTAGGTTGATCCAGCAACTGTTGCATTATGGTTGAGACAATGATGCGCTGATTGTCATAGCGCTCTTCTAGTAGTGTCCAAGCGGTCGCGTAGTTGTCTGCAGTAGCTGACAGATGGCTGATTAATTTTTCAGCTTCTCCTCCCAAAATTGATTTGAGATACCACATCTTTTGTGCCTTTGGAACTTGCTGGTTGTCCACCAATTGAGTGAATAGGTCGGAGAAGGCTCTCCATTTTACATAGTCTCCACTGAATTTTGGGATTGTAACCTTTGGTAGTGGAAGAACGTTGGTTTGCTGGAAATCGCTACCTTGTTCTGGGCTTCGTGACGATAGCTTAAAATTTTCAATAATTAATTTTTCTAAATTGAGGTAGGTTTCCATATTATACCCTTCTTTTAGTGGGTCAGTGCTGGATTCCCATACTGAGAAATGCAATTCTTGAATTTGTGCCCATAGTTTTTCCTTCAGCTGTATGTTGGTTGCTGCTGGGTCTATGGTAAATAATCGTTTGAGTGAGTTCATCATGGCATTTTGTCTTCTGATCAAGGGATTTAGTAAGATAGTGTTTGCGGATGAATTATCGTCAACATAATTGGTTCTAGGTGGCGGTTTAGGATCACTGATTGTCGTTTTTTGACCAATGTCCTTTGGAGTTTCCATAGCTGCTTCAAATATTTCTCGGTAGGTTGATGTGATTTCCGATATTTTATCGTAATAATTCTCGGTGAAGTATTTGTGGTCTAGTGCTGGCTTCTCGAGACATCGTATTTTATTGTCGTTGATTTCAAACTCAGCCCATGCCGCTTCCAGTCGTTTGATCCGATCTTCATAGTACTGGCAGGTTTTTCTTATAGCCGAGTCCTTTTTAAAGTTTCGGATGATGGACTGGATTCCTTCACCTGTAGCGAGCTGGGCTGCAGCGAGTTGGTCCATAGGGGTGTTTGTAGCCATCACGTCGGGGTCACCAATGTTTTTATCCTTGTTTTTTGGATAGGGTTGTACTAATTTGTTCAACCTGGTAAAATGTTATATTAAGGAGTTTGTCTAGGCAATATCACCAAGACAATTCTATATTATAACACAAGCACTTGAACTTGGTTACAGGGAAAATGTTATTGTTTAGGGGCTTGTCTAGGCAGCAACACCAAGACAATTCTATATTATAACACAAGCACTTGAACTTGGTTACAGGTTTTGAAAGAAACAACTTGTTCTGTTGGTTTGTTATCTCTCTTTTATTTATAAAAAGGTTCAAGCTTATATACTAATTAAATCATAAATAACAGAAAATAAAAGTAAAATAAAATATGCGACTTAGCATAAGTAACAAAGTTGACAAACCCCAGACATGCAGTCAGCAATAATTGTTTGAATAAAATAAAATTAAAATAAATAAAATATGCAATTTAGGCGTAAGCAACAAAGTTAACAAACCCCAGAAATGCAGTCAGCGACAATTGTTAAAATAAAATTAAAATAAATAAAATATGCAATTTAGCGTAAGCAACAAAGTTAACAAACCCCAGAAATGCAGTCAGCGACAATTGTTAAAATAAAATTAAAATAAATAAAATATGCAATTTAGCATAAGCAACAAAGTTAACAAACCCCAGAAATGCAGTCAGCGACAATTGTTTAAATGTGATCATAACTTTGTATGTATGTCAATATGTTTGTACATATGAACAAAAGAATTGCTGACTGTATTTCAAGCTTATTAACCCAGCTTATGTAGTAATGGAAACCAATAATTCAGTGTTATTTTCATAGTTTCAGATGTATGTAAGTATGTTTGTTACTTTAGCAAATGTACTGATGTACAAATAAACGAAATTCATACTGACGTGCAAATAAACGCAATTCTTTGTGAAGAATTGAACAGCACCTTTTTGCTATTGACACGGCTGTTTTCTGTAGATGCATTTTGTTTTATGTTGTCATTCCCAGACAATTATTAATTAATTTTTTTCCTATTATATACATATATTGCCTTTTATATAACCTAATTAACCATATTTTGCGTATATATACCAATTTTTTTCGTTTTGATTTTTTGTTTCTCTTCGTTCTAAGTTTCCTAGTTATGAGTAATTATGAAACTAGAAGTTCTAGTCGAGGTGCAGTAAGAAAGAATCATAATCATTGTCCTGAAAGTAATTATAATAATTCAGTTAATCGAGGGCGTGGAAGAGGTTTATCTGGATCTCGTAATAATATATCAATTGATCTAGTAGATGATATTACTTTAAACCAAAATAAATCACGCGTTGTACATTCTCCAACTCTTAGGAACATCATACCCAACAAGCCGAGAATAGTACATTCTCCTAATTCTAAAATTATAACACCAAAACTAAAATCAAACCCTGCAACCTTAACCTCCAAGGAGATATCTCCGAAACGACATACACCACAAATAGTTAGCGATACAAGATCCAAAAATTCATCTACAGATTCCAATACTTTACAATTGAGTTCAAAAAATTTAACTTCAAGTTCACTTATTCAAAATATAACCATAATGGACAATAACAATCTTGATTCTTTAGGAGCATATGCTTTAGCTCCAAATGAAATGTTAGTGTCTGCTACTGAACAATGTAGTTCAAATACTATTCCTTCGATAGTCATTAATTCTAATAATAAAGATCCAAATCCTACGACATCATTTGACTCCTTAATTAATTTAATAGAACAATCAATGAGGAACACTCGAGAAGAATTCAAAAGGGAACTTTCCTCTCTTAAGGATAGCATTTCACAAGTAGGAAATGGAAGCCCTTCAAATCCTCGTAGACAACAGGAATCAAGACATACATATAATCAGTCCAATAATATAAATTTAGAAAGGTCACCAAATTTAATGTCCGATAACGTTCAGTTTAATACTGACAATCGTCAAGTACAATCGGAATTAGCTTCGAACCTTACTCATTCAAATACAGACAATTCAATTGTCGAACGTTCTTCAGGCTCTAATGTCAAAATAGAGAAATGGAAAATTTCATACGATGGCTCAGGCTCCGTATCTGATTTTTTATTTAAAGTCAAAACGTTTTTTTTTCGCTCTAAATGTTCCGAGGAACATTTATTATCCAACTTTCATGTACTTTTAGAAGGTAAAGCGGAAATTTGGTATTGGCAATTTACAAAATTGAATCGATATGCCACACTTCCAATCCTATGTACAGCGCTGACCAAAGAATTCGGTCACCTGGAGTCAGATCATGATATAATAATAAAAATTTCATTGCGTAAGCAACACTATAAAGAAACCTATGACGATTTCCATACTGTCATGGTTTCAATGAATCTGAGACTTCAGAATCCCTTGCCAGATAGTACTCTTGTTGATATTATAAAAGGTAACTTAAATCCAAACCTGAGATTTTTATTATTTAGTTCCGAAACTAAATCTCTAAACGATTTGAGAGATAAAGCCCGCAAAGCGGAAAAGGTTCTAAAGGAAAATAAATTTCGAAATCCGAATCTTGAGCAAAATCGAAATGTAAGCGAATTAGATACACCTTTTACTCATGATGATGATTCAGGTGTAACTGACCCCCAAATTGAAGCCTTGCAGATTTCGACGAGGAAAAATAAGTATGATTATTCCAAGATTCAATGTTGGAACTGTCTGGCTTTCGGACACTCATACATTTATTGTTCTGATGAAATTCGAAATCCATTTTGTTTTAAGTGTGGGCAAAAAGGAGTTTTGACCCCAAAATGTCCTAATAAACACTTATTTCAGGGAAACCAGAAAATGGGCAAACGGCTACCGGGGACACTCGTCCATCCCAACAAACCCCGAGGTTGAATTGAATTGTAGTTTAGACACAAAACCTAATGTAAATGAGTCTTTCAACATTATATCCAAAACAATACCATTGAATAAAAATACCGTTAAGGAAACATCAACCCAAACAGATAGGCCTTTAGACTCTTTGCACAAAAGAAAACTTTACACTCTTGATTTTTCAAATCAAACATATTCTCTGATTAGGCAACCTTCACTGAAAATTATTAAATGTAGACAAAGGTTCAAAAAACGTCATCTTTTTCGAAAACTTTTAGAATCGACAATTATCCATGGATCTGATGACCGACCATTTGCGAAAGTAAAGGTTTTTGATGAAATTTTAGTTGGTTTACTTGATTCTGGGGCAAATGTCTCCGTTTTAGGAAAAAATTGCTTATCTTTTATAGATAGAAACAAAGTTTCTTTCAAAAATATTAAATCATTTTTACAAACTGCCAACGGTGCTAGACAAAATGTAGTAGGATTCTGTACTTTGCCCATTTATTTTAAAGGGGTTACCAAAAACGTCGAGTTTTATTTAGTTCCATCACTCAGTCAAGAAGCATACTTCGGTATAAATTTTTGGCGACAATTTGCTTTAGCCCCCGAAATTGTTCCTAACATTGCTGATATACAGCTGAAATCATCTACGGATTCAGAAAATATTCATGACCTTTCGCCAGAACAAAAACTTATTTTTGAGAAAACTATTTTAGAATTTCCTTCCTTCGAGCAACTTGGCCTAGGGTGCACTGATTTATTAGAACATCATATAGATACAGGAGACGCGTGTCCCATTAAGTGCAGGCATTACCCCCTGTCACCTCCCAGGCAAGAGGAAGCTTATAAGGAAATAGACAGGCTCTTAAGTATGGGCGTTATTGAGGAATCAAACTCTCCCTGGTGCTCCCCAGCGGTTTTAGTAAGAAAACCTGGAAAAGTTCGATTATGTATCGACTCGCGAAAGCTTAACGCTGTGACAAAAAAAGATAGCTATCCTCTACCTCATATTAACGGATTGTTAAGTAGGTTAAAGGATACATTTTTTATAAGCGGTATCGATCTTAAGGACGCATTCCTCCAAATAAGGCTTACTGAAACATCAAAAGAGAAGACTGCTTTTGTAATTCCAGGCAGGCCACTATATCAGTATAAATATATGCCATTTGGACTATGTAATGGTCCACAAACTATGAGCAGACTTATGGACCGAGTCATACCCTCACGTTTGAGAGCGAATGTTTTCATATATTTGGATGACTTGTTAGTTTGTAGCCCTGATTTTGAATCACATATTAAACTTCTAAGTGAGGTCGCATCATGTCTTAAAGCAGCTAAATTAACGATAAATGTTAGCAAAAGTTCCTTCTGTCAAAAGGAAATTCGCTATTTGGGCTACATAGTCGGCAATGGATGCTTAAAAGTAGATCCAGAAAAAGTAGAATCTATTAAGAACTTTCCATTGCCTAGGACACCAAAGCAAGTTCGTAGGTTTATCGGCATGGCAAATTGGTACAGGGCATTCATTCATAACTTATCCGATCTTGCAGGCCATTTGACGGATTGCTTAAGAAAATCTCAAAGACCATTTCAGTTAACCGATTCAGCCAAAAATTCCTTTGGAAAACTTAAAGACGCATTATCAACTGCACCAGTTTTAGCACAACCTAATTACGACCGTGAATTTATAATTCAATGTGACGCTTTGAAAGTTGGCGTGGGTGGCGTACTGTTTCAGTACGACGAGCATGGCAGAGAGCATCCCATAGCTTTTGTTTCTCAAAAATTAAACAAAGCACAGAGGAATTATACGGTGACTGAGCTCGAATGCATGGCCGCGGTTGTTTGTGTTAATAGATTCAGACCATACATCGAAGGTGTACCCTTTCGCATTTTAACGGATCACTCATCATTAAAATGGCTTATGTCACAAAAGGACCTTAGTGGACGTTTAGCCCGTTGGAGTCTAAAGCTACAACGCTATGACTTTCAAATTGAACACAGAAAGGGTTCGTTAAATGTTGTACCGGATTGTTTATCTCGAATAGACCTTGATGAGTTAAAGGTATCTAACGTCCCTTTGGAAGTTGACTTAACCTCTTCAGATTTTCATCAACCTGAATACCAAGCACTTAGACAAACAATTTCTGAAAACAAAGATTATTTACCTGACCTCTGTTTATCGGAAAACTTTATTTACAAACGAGTAAAATTTAGACAAGGTGCTGAAGACGAAGAAGACGGCCTGTGGCGCCTTTGGATTCCAAAATCTTTAAGTGAAAGTGTTATAAAATCTGCTCATGACTCAGATGTTTCATGCCATGGTGGCTTTGGCAAAACATTGGCAAGAGTCCGTCAAAAATATTTTTGGCCTACGATGATAAACGACATAAAAACGTATATTAGTAATTGTGAAAAGTGCAAGTGCATGAAACCATCAAATCAAATTTCAAAACCCCTGATGGGTAACCAATTTTTGACAACTAGACCATTTGAACGATTTTATTGTGATTTTTTGGACCCCTACCCTTCTACGAAGGTTAAAAACACAATTATTTTTATCTGTCTAGATCATTTAACAAAATTTATTTTTTTAAAACCACTAAGGGCAGCTACATCTACAAATGTGATTACATTTCTTCAAACAGAAATTTTTCCGACATTCGGCACCCCAAGATATATACATAGTGATAATGCTAAACAATTTGTTTCAAACGAAATGAAAACATTTTTCAAAATGCATGGCATTACCCACATAACAACGGGATTTTATGCACCACAAGCTAATGCATCCGAACGTTCAAATCGCGAAATAATTACTAAAATTAGGTGTTTTCTACAAGATCAAAAGGATCATAGCAATTGGGATAAATACCTACCCCAAATTCTTTCTATATTACGAAGTGATTATCACTCAACCATTAAATGCTCCCCATATTATGCCGTATTTGGCCAGAACATGGTACAACATGGATCTACATACAAAATTTTGGATAGACTGGGATGTTTATCGGGTGAAGATTTTAATATTGCAAGCAATATTGATAAGTTAAACTCCGTTCGAGAAAGGATTCGTAAAAATTTGAGCCTAGCCCATGAAAGAGCGAGCAAAACATATAATCTTCGAACTAGACCAATAAGTTATCAGAAGGACCAAATCGTATTCAGAAAAAATCATGTCCTTAGCAATATGTCAAAGAAAATTAATAAAAAATTTATGCCAAAATATATCAAATGTAAAATTAGGAACAAAATTGGCAATAATTTATATGACATTGTAGATATGAAAGACAAATATGTTGGGAAATTTCATGCTACTGATTTAAAGTTATAATTTACCCGGCTTTCGTGGGTCGTGCCACACTATATAAACTTGAAAATAAAAAAAAAAAAAAAAAAAAAAAAAAAAAAAAAAATTAATAAAAATTTAGCCAATTAAAGCAAAGGAAAACAATAAGAACACAAATCTTTCCTGTTCGTTTTTCGATGTAAAATCTTGGAACGAAGCAGGTTTGTTACGATTTTTTTTGCTTAAACATTCAAGATAAGCCTATAGAAAAACCTAAAACAAAGAAACAAAAAAATAATAAAATGGGATTTCAATCAAGTCTATTCCCATATATTTCTAATCAAAATTCTGTTGTTTAAATATACGAAACCCCTACTTTATAGTACACAGTTGTGTATAGCATTCTATAAATTACTTTTGTCTTATTATTTGTGGCTGCATTCTCTCATTTGCATACCAAAATACACATTTCACTTATCAAATATTAAGTGATATGTAGGAAAGAGATCGAAATCATTTAGGAATTTAAATACCGTTCATTAAAGATGCAAAAAAAATAAAAAAAAAACTGCGTCATAATTTTTTAGAGCTTACTACTTTATATTTAAAACTTCACTTTTTATATAGTAAGTTAAAGTGGTCCAGCATAGTCGAAAAAAAAGGATAAGAAAAAGCAAAACTATAAAAATTTAAATAAGTGTTGAAACAAGAACAAAGTGTATAATATTCATATATGTATGTACATATATATAGAGTATATATGAGATTTAACGTTTCAAATAAGGAAAAATATATTAATAATTATTAACATAACAAATGTTAACAATTATATTGAGCTCAACATCAATTACAAATAAAGTTTTTTTTGTCCGAAAACCCAGAGGTAAGAATAAATTAAAAAAATTTAGAAAATATCGCTTTTCTTAACATGACTTTTTCCATCAGAGGAAAAAAATAAAACAAAAGGTTCCATCTGGGAAACTTTCACCCACCACCAGATTGTCTACAGAAAGATTTATTGAAGCCACGAGAAATTAAGCTCATTTCTTTTTACATCATATTTCCATCTATACTCCCGTTAACCTCTACAAAATGTTGAGATGATTCTAAACAACAACTTTCAACATTGTGAAGAAAAAGTACAAGGTTCAAATTTAATATTTAACTTGTTTTCTCCTTAACTTTTAAAAATGTATAAAAAAAATTATTATTCCTAATGGCTCATAATCTAAATTGATACAACACTTATCCATTTTCTACTTTCAAAATCACTAATAATTATAAGTTTAATTAACCAAAATTTTACAATTATTTTTCATTTATTTTATATAAAAAAAAAGAATGAAAATCCTTTAAACTACCATATTACTAGTTTATAAATTTATATAATCTAATTAACTATACTATCCTTATAAATTTGTCATATACTGTGTTATAAGTATCTTTAAATGAGAGTTTAAGGTTAATTACTAATGAAATTTAAGATGTTCTTTTAAGCTAAACATTTCATCAATTCCTCGCTGGGCCCATCCAAGGAACGAACATTAAAATTACAACAACACACAAAAAAATAGTAAGTTGCATATAACACTTATTCATTAATAAAACCTCTTACTCTCAATTATGTTTCTCAAATTTTAAGTCAGTCCGATTCCGTATTGTTCCGAACCAATAAATTACAAAATTATTAAATCTAAAATTGTATAGTGACAAAGCGGTATGCTAATAACACTCAAAGAGTGATCTTTTTCTTTTATATATATTTACATGCATTTAAAAATGTTTTTTTTCCTTTTTTTAAACATTTATTTTTTTTGCTTGTCTCTAAGAGCATATACATATTACATCCTAAATATTAACATGAATTTTGTACTAATAAATTTAAAATTTAATTAGATATAAAAGAAAAAAAATGAAACTCTAAATCTTTATTTCTTTGGGAATGATAACTGAAACGAAATGTAATTTGCTTTAAGAATACAGTCGTGTCTAATAAAAAGGGACAGTTTAATAATTAAAAAGGGGTATCTAAATTGTCACAGGCGTCTGATTCCATATCAGTAGGGAGGGAATAATATACCCCGATGGTACAACAGCTGCTACAATATTTCTGTGCATTTAATTAAATTAACATTTTTTTCTTCATTCAATCTACTCTTGACGATAGGCATGAAAGAGTATTATTTTTTTTATGTTTATGCGTAATAACTCCGGGTTGAGAACCACGTTATCACATTCCTTGTAGCTAGCTGGGAAAACTTTCATCATCTATGCCACTTAACCCAGAATTGTTCATTCATACTTCCGAACTTCTGGTTGAACAAAAAAAATTTTTTTTTTTATTTTCGATTAACGCATAACAGCCCTCAAAGATAAGTGTTACGCCAACAAGCCAGAGCAATTGACGCTTTAAAGGACAACATTCGTGAAGCCATTGGTGAAATACAGCTGCACACAATCGATAACGTGCTTAAAAATTGGACCGATCGTGTATGGCCAGCCGAGGCAGCCATTTGAATGAAATTATTTTCCATTATTAACCGGAAGGATTGTACTTTCAAATAAAAAAAGAAATTTGAGATAAAAGTCAGTAGTTTTTTTTTATAGCATTTCAAAAAAAAAAAAAAAAAAAGTTATTTGGCGGACCCTTTATTTAAGCCACTTATAGAAATGTAATTCAGTCGATTTTATACCATTTTCACCAAAATAGTATATTCTTCCAGAACTGCTTATCTCGGGTACACTAACAATACATAAAATGTTATCCAAAGGCACAAAGCAACAGTCTTCTCTCTTAGGCCAAAAGAATGACACTGCTGTTACTTGGGGGTGAAGGAAGAAAAGTTCGACATCTTCGTCTTCGTCACAGACATTTTTGACAAGTGCAAAATACCACCTGTCATCATAAATTGCTGATACAAAACAGTTTGGTTGAGGACGAATGTTTGTCCTTTTTGG
This sequence comes from Cordilura impudica, assembly GCA_963682025.1. Lineage (NCBI taxonomy): Eukaryota > Metazoa > Arthropoda > Insecta > Diptera > Scathophagidae > Cordilura > Cordilura impudica. Next base: position 179,656,489 of record OY821520.1, on the reverse strand, counting down.
GACTTCTTCACTAAATGAAAAAAAAAAAAAAGGAAGGTTTTTCAGATTCAGTTACTTTTCTAATTTCTAATAAATCAGATGAAAGAGATTTGTAATTATGAAAACTCCTAGTACCAGGTATTGTGCGTGTTGTACTAAACCTGCCCTCAAGTTTATTTCTTAACAAGTGAACACCAGTTTCATCTAAGAAATGAAAAGTATTGTTGTCAATTTTTAACTTGCAAAAATTGTAAACACCCGAAGCAGTTTTTATTTGTTTATCATCAGGTAGTTGAAGATTAGCTTTTCTTAATGTACGCTTTACCGTTCCTCCTAATCCATCACAAACAGATTTTCCGTGGCTAGTATCAGCTTCAATAGAAAATCATTTTAGTGTTTGCACGAGTTTTTAAAGCTTTTTCTGTTCTTGTATTGTGCGGCACATCTGTCTTCGAAATAATGCACGTACTTTACTTGTGGATAGTGTTGTGCCAACCATGCCATAATATCTTTCTGAACTGCATACACAAAACCTACATCATGTTCCATATCATCACTTATGAAGCAGTGGTTCAATACTTTGAATTCATTTTCCTCATTAATTATATATACAAACTGGATGAAGAGTACAGCCGCACCTTGACGAATGGTAACTATGAATTTCATTTCATTTCATTGTATTACAAAAGTGTAATTTTCAGCAAAATCCATAAGCAAGATTGCTTTTTCGGGTGTCAGATTTTCTTTCATGATTTAGCTTCTCACTTAGATATAAATGAGTGTGGAATAAGCGCCTGTACTTTTTTAATTAACAGAGTTATGTATTCTTCAACACTTACTGATTGCTTTACCAAATGCATACGGTCTGTGCTCATCCACCGGCTCAATTTCATCTTCATCCTCTAAATAATCCAACTTTTGTTTTAAAATCTTAGACAATTTTTCATCAGTTGGACACTTGTCACAATGACGTAGCTTGCAATTGGGGGTTTCTGAGTATAGGTTCATCAATTTTAATAGCATCAAAGAGAATTTTTACATTCTGGTGGATACTGCAAACACACACTGAATGAGTTCCATTTAAAACAGGAGTACATTTCCCTTAGTTTACAAAGGATAAGTCTTTTTTGCATATGTACTTTTCTTTTAATACTAACTTTGTCTTTTGCTCCTGGTAACATGCGACTAAATTCATCATGTTGATAAAAATCAATAACAAGTTTTACAGCGTCATCAGAGATTCTTTTACCTTTCTTCGATTCTGGAATGGCCTTTAATTTTTCAGTTTTCTTACCTGACGAACTATATTTTTGGTGACATTAAATTCGGACATGATTTTTTCTTTCGACCAAGAGGGCGGAGCTAGTGTTAACACTTGAATTTTTCTAGCTCATTAACATTATCATGGCATCAACATCTTGTGCCTTCTTTATCAATTCTGCATCCATATCAATATTATCCTCAGCAATATCGAAATCTTCAACTTCACCGTAATCTATTGCACGGTATACTTTCAAAACGCGATTTACTTTTTCCAATTTTTGTTTGCCATATGAGGCCTTTCTGTGACGAGGAAGCGCATGAAGCTTTAATGGTGAACATCCCAAATCTTCTAAAATTTTATTAACATCCTCAAAACTTTGCTTTTTTAATTGTACTGGAGTAGATTCCACATCTGGATCTTATTTGTCACTTCCACTGTTGTCATTTTCAGTTTTTTCCCCTCATAACTTCCGACATGTTCGGCATAATTTTTGTCCAGGTTTTGCGTATATTCTTGTACCAGCCAAACTTACTACCCTCAAAGCCAAAGCCAAACTTACTACCCTCAAGGATTTGTTGACAGATTTTGTGTGTATTTTATAAGGGCCACAGCAAGTTCTTTGATGACTTTCAAAAATCTTTAAATAATAGTAACTGTGATGTCCACATATAGTATTTGCTTAATCCTCAATAAGGATTATACTTTACCTAAGCAATATTAAATCTTTTAAATCATCTTTCAGTTCAGAAAAGTTTTTAAGATTTCTTGTGACGTGGGGTCTCAAGTAATATTCCAAAAGTATATGAATTCTAATTTTCCATTGTGACACAAGAACTGCAAGAGTTGTAAATACTATTATCAAAAAATATCATAATATCATTAACTAAATACTACGTGGATGAACCAATAGCAAGGACCATATATTATTAAATTAAAAATTTTTTTTTAAATTTTTTCAATATTTTTTCAAACACTTTTCGCACAATGAAATAATTTTCGCAATAAATTTTTCCTTTAATAAATTTTGAAATAATTTACTTTTAAATATTTTCTTCTTATTTTTTAAAAAGATTTTTCTTTAACTTTCAAATAGTTTTAAATATTTTTTTTTATTAGGAAATAGTTTTTAAAATTTTTTTTTTTATTTTCTTTCACACGCACTTATTTCGTTTCACGCAATGAATTCTTAAATAATTTCTTAAAACACATCACACTTTAGTAGAATATAATATTTTCTTCAATTATTTGCTTAAGCAATGCAACGCTTTAAAAATTTTCCGGTTTCTTTTGGTTTGCACGCACTTTCTCAAAATATTTAAAAAATTGTTATATTTGTTTCTTACAGACTTTCCGCACTTTTGTTAGATCAGTTTGACTGTTAGATTAATAATGCCGAAAATTTTAAAGTAAAAAATTCTTTTATAGATATTATAGAATTTATACTGGTACAAAAACCATGTACTACAATTTGACCCTTTTTAGTTGTAAATAGAACGATTTATTAGCGTGTTTTATATTTTTAAAATTATAACATTTATTACGATTTATTACCTTGTTTTCTTTTTTTATGTAATATTCGTTCCTACTTGCATTAATCTCTCGTAAAAGTAAAATATTTTCAAATGTTATTGACCCTTTTTTATGATTTTTATGATTTACAGTGGTTTTTATTGCCTGTTTTTCATTTTAATTCCCAATAAACGATTTAAGACACAAACACAATTTAGCATCATAAAAGTTACAGTTGTTGGTTGTAGGAACTCAGTAGAAAATTCATATGTAAAGACTCCAAAACTGCACTTGATAACTTTATTTAAAAGAACATACTCAATTCATAAAAATATGAGAATGATTAAATGTTGCAGCTTCCTTTGCAGGCATTATTGTCAACTACTAAACAAAAAAAACTACTGAACGGATTATGAAATTTTAAACATAGATTCTTTATCACACCTGAATTGACATGCTATGTTTCTATATCCCTACGCCACCAGGGGCCGCTGAAATGCCAAAATCGTACCGTTTGAGCAATTTTCACCAAATTTTACACTATTTTATTGAAAATTACATTAATTACCCCACTTGGTGTTTTATATTAATAAAAAGCTCATAATCTTAGGTTTTCTTTGGACCCTTTCTCAGCTTCGCAGCTGTTTGGAGAAAAAAGTTACAAGCGTTTCTGTAAACCCTTGTTTTAGTTTCGGAAACCATAATAATGTCATGCACTATGAATTTTATAATTTTTTTAATGCTATATTTACTTAAATTAATGCATTTTTGTAATCTTGTGACGGTGATCTGTTTTGCTCTGCACTGTAGCAAAAGAATTTCTGTTACAAGCAGAATAAGAAAGAAGAAAAAAAAATAATAACCTTGATCTTGAAATTATTTTCAAGTTCAAGTATGTACATATAAACAACACCTTATATGGTAATATGTTGATGGCATTTTTTTTTTGGCAAACTGATTTATGGCGTTTTTTTCTCTTCATTGTGTTGTATTAAATCATGAACACATTCATATGCAATCATGCTGGTCAAACCACGTATTTTCTTGTATTGATCTCACTTGCTCTCATAGTCATATATGAGTGGGAGTGTTATAAATACTAGAGAATATTATGAATGCATATGAATGTTCTCAATGAATTGGTGGTGATTTTGTTTTTTTAATAAACAGGTTTTTATCTGCAGATGAATGAATGAAGATGAGAAGGTTTAATGTAGTAAAGTTAAATTTAAATCGTGGAGTTGAATTTTGAATGTTGAAAAGAAAGGTTGAAGAAAAACCTGAAAACTTAAAATTAAAAATGTAGTTTAATTTAATTTTAAAGAAATAAGAAAAGACATAAAAAAAAAAGATTTAAATTTAAAATAAAGTAACGTGAAATTAAAATTAAATTAAAGTAAAATTAAGATAAGTAAAGTTTAAGTGGAAAATAAAAGTAAAGTTAAAAATAAAGTTTTACGAAAGTTTGAAATTGTAATTAAAATAAAGACCCAAGAAAACTATAGAACTAAAATTAGAGAATTTAAAATTGATTGAAGTTTGAATTGTGAGATCATGCGGTGGTGATCGTTCATTGGAAAGTTTGAATTGTTTTGCGTATATTTTTAACAAAAATTAAACGGAAAAAAAAATTTTTTTTTAAAAATTTCACACTTGTTTTTATATAAAAAAAAAAAAATAGACAAAATAAGACAAACAACGCGTGCAAGAACAATAAGAAAAATATAAAAAAATAATTGTAATCAAATTGAAAAATTACAAAAAAAAAATGTTTAGAAATAAACTTATTAGAAAATTAATTAAATAAATTTGATTTGAAAATTAAAATTAAAGAATTATAAAACAAAATATTTATTTCGTTGTGTGTGTTTAAATATAATATAAAATATAAAGCTGATAAACAATTCTAACCTCAAAAGGAAAAGTTTTGTTAAACTCTTAAACAATAGAAACACAAACGAAAATGGTTTCCTATTATAATACCTTGTCATATTCACAAAAAATACAGTGCCGCCAATTTGGCATATTCAGCGGGTCAGCCATGACAATGGACTGCCAATTATCATACACCTCCTAACCATCAATATCTGGGAGATATGGATTCTCCACATGCTGCCGCACATCATCCAGTGTATTACAATCATTATGCCATGTTTCATTCAGCAGCTTCATCGGTACCTCATCAACACCAGCAATAAGGCGGTAATATTTTTTTTAATACAAATAATTTTCCAAATTAAAATTTTTACACACATATAAATATTTTCTATGTTTAAACTTTTCCTTATTAAATTTAAGAATGTTACTAGATTAATAAAATTTTGCTATATATACAATTTGGTTAAAATATAAAATTTTTACTAACTATAAAATTTTCGATTATAAAAATTTTCTTTATTGTAAAATTAAACTAAAATAAAATATTTCGAAATGTGAATTTTTCTAAATGTAAAATTGTCTAATTATAAAGTTTAAACAAAAATTTTTCTAATGCTAAAATTAAGCTAAAATTAAATAGTGCTAAAATCCAATTGTGCTTAAATTAAATAGTGCTAAAATTCAAAAGGCTAAAATTAAAATTTTTTCTACTATTAAAAATTTTCCTAAAATTAAAAATTTTCCTAAAAGTAAAATTTTGCTAGAGTTATAAATATAAAAAAAAAAACAAATAAAATAAATGTTGATAAAATTAATTTAAAATTTAAAAACCTTTAAAATGAAGGGTAAATAAAAAAGTTTTTAAACCCAATGTAGAAAACCAAAGCCAAGCCAAATCTTATCATTGTGTGGGTTACCTCCAAGTAAGATGGAGTCGATGTAACATGGTAGGGAGGACAAAAGGGGCAGAACACCTCGTCCCCAATCCCAAGGTAAGTATGGCCATCCGTCCCATTTAGCGTCCGTGTTTTTGACAGTTGTGTTTTTTTTTAAATCGCACGTGAAAATCTGTAGTGCGGTTTCCCTGGGCCTGAGCAAGACCCCACCCATCCGGCGACCTAGGCCCCTACGCCAGCACGTGCGACCAGCAAAGGCTCAGGGAAATGGAAGCGGATCTTCCACCAACGCCGCACCATTACAATCTGTGTACTTCTATTAAACTGTGGAAAAAATTTCAGATCAAAATCTTTATTAATACCTGAAATGTTATAGTTTTTGTAAATATTACTCATTTCCCGCAAGCGATTCTGCAAAACCAAATAATTGCAATATTTACATTTTTAAAATTCTATTAAAAAGAAGTATACCTCTTACAACAATAAAACTTCACAGGTCATCTTAGGGCATAAGTATAAGCAAATGTGCAAAGTTTAATACAAAGCGGAGATGGTGGGTGACATTTCATTAAAATATTGGGCGATTTGATATGGAATGACCCTGGAGAACGAAAAGATTGAAAACTTGCCCGTAACCCTAGATGAACTTAAAAAACAGACTCAAATTGATGATGAAGTAAGGAAATTAATTGATCGTGAAAGTGATCCTAAAGATCGATTTGGTATTGATCAGACAGAATTTAGTCTACATAATGACTGTCTAGTACGTGGCATAAGAGTATACATCCCAAGGCCATTACGAGCGAAAATTTTGGATGAGCTACATTCCGCACATTTTGGAATATCACGCATGAAAAGTTTGATTAGAGGTTACGTTTGGTGGAACGAAATGGATGAAGATATTGAAAAGATAGTATCAGAATGCTCCCTGTGCCAATCGACATGACCACAAAGGGTAACACCAATTATTTGTTGGACCAGACCGAACAAAGCAATCGAACATGTACATGCTAATTATGCAGGATGTCTTATGGGCAAATATTTATTTTTACTGGTGGATGCATTTAGCAAATGGCCAGAGGTCCATATTGTTCCAAACATGACTACAGAGACATGTAGACAACTATACAAAAGTGTCGTGAAATATTTTCACAATTCGACACTTCCAATATATTTGTCAGCGACCACGGAACCCAATTTACTTCTGGCGAGTTCCAAAAGTTTCTAATAAATGGTATTGTACATAAGCAGGGAGCACCGTACCTTTCAGCAACTAATGGCCAAGCCGAAAGATATGTGCAGACGATAAAATACAAATTATACCAAATACAAAAATACCAAATTCTCAGCAGGAGATAGAGTATCAGTACGAGATTATTTGTCTAAAAACAAACGGCAATTTGCAGTGGTGGAGGGAAAAATCGGTGAGTTGCATTATAACGTTTTACTAGTAGCTCGATCATGGATGGCAACCGAACTTTAGTTAAATTAGTATTATGTATAAGAGTTGTTGTTAAAGGAAACAGACGTGTTTCTGTGCGTCCCCGTATTATACTTCAAATCTGTGTTTTTCAGAACAAATATAGTGATTGTGTTATTTTAAACTATAACTAAACACATTTCCCAACAGTTGTGTGTATTATTTTACGTTAATTTTCACTAAATCTTTAATTTTCTTCAAAAATATTGTTTCATATACACATACAATTACAAAAGCTTTGAACATTAAATCATATCTCAATTAGAGCTTTATTACGATAAACAAAATTAATCATCTGTTTTTATATCTGTCAATAAAACTGTGTTGCCACATTTTGATTTTCTGCAAAAAAAAAAAAAAGTGTTGCGTTTACAGACTCAACTTAACACTATTATCGACATACATTTGAAAAAATGAACTTGATTGACAAAATTAACTGCTTGAATAAAAAATGGTCATTGTTCAGCGATGATGAAAGAATGGTACTAAAGGTACTTTGACAAACATCCAGAATAAAATGGCTCTTCTTTCAAAGGAAATTCCTTCATATGAAAATCTTTTCGCAGAATTTAAAAATTTAAATAATTTTAATTCACTTACTCAATCTTCTCCTAAGCGTCATAAATCTTCAAGAATAAAAAACAAAGATTGTACTACTCGAAGTCCTGGTCCTGTTTCAGCAATTGCCTTCGATCCTGTGGTGAATGTTTCAGTTACTACATCTAATCATATGTTATATTCATCTGTTGTTGCTATTAACTCACCAAACGTTGCTAATTACCCTCAAAATTCAACTTTAACATTACTTTCATCTAATACGTCAACATTATTTTCTTTGCCTAATGCTTCATCTGTTAATCGAAATAGTGAAATAGTTTTACCTAAAGAACTAAAAGCTATTCCAAAAAATCAATATATTTTTTTATCCCGATTTGCTGCTGATACTACTGTTGAGGACGTTCATTACTATATTAAATCGAGTCATAATATTGATACCGATATTTTAATACATAAATTTTCATACTATCAATCGTGAAGGATTATTTCATTTAAAATTACATCTCCAGAGTTATTTACACAACTTGTTAAATCTGAATTTTGGCCTAAGAATACTTTAGTGCGAGAATATGTATTTAAACCTAATCCAGGATTAAGTAACAACATTGCTCGGCTGCCACATCAAGTCAAAACACTAAAAAATCATCGTTTCGATTGTCTAAATGCTATGTACCAGAATTCCGTGGATTAAATACTAAGATGACAAATCTACTAATCTCCAAAAAACTAAATAGAAATTCTGATAACCAATTAAATATCTTGTATCAAAATGTTAATTAATTAAATTCGAAATTGTCAAACCTTTATATTGAAAGCTTCGATTTTGATTACCATATCATTATTTTTACTGAAACCTGGTTAAGTAATAAAATCTTAAACACTGAAATTCTTTGCAACAAATATGAAATTTATAGACTTGATAGAGTTACTAATACCACTGGAGGTAGAGTTTTAATTGCTGTATCAAACATTCTACCGTCTGAAGAAATAACATCAGTTTCATTGAGTACTATAGAATTTATTGGAGTCAAAATTAAACGCTAAAAATTTTTATAACTGCTCTTACATTCCTCCGAATTTTGATCAATTGATTTATAATGCTCATTTTGAAGCTATTAAATCCATCGTATTGATGGCCAATCCCGTAGTCTCAATTTTTGTTGTTGGTGATATTAATTTACCTTCCTGAAATTTTCTTACCTGATACCTCCATCTCCACTCCAATAAAATTGAATTCGGTTGATGAATTTTTAAACAATATACTTGATTTGTGCCTATTTCAAATAAATGGTGTTTATGATTTAAATAAAATAAGTTGCTTGATTTAGTATTTGTTAATGAACCGGCTGATTGTACCTTGAATCGATTTGATCCCATTACTCGACTGAGGACCGACATCATCCCACCATTAAAATTAGCTACAACATTCCTTTTGTACCAGAACATAACATACATTGTAATAAAGAAATAGTTTTATTGTTATAAGCGGACGAATTACTCGGATTTAAATTATCTATGATGTAACACTAACTGATTGCAGCTATTATATATCAATGAAGGGAGTCCTGCTGCCATTGATGCAATGATAAATTGTTTTTATAACTCTTTTGAATTTTATATATGAATCAGTTCCGAAATACACTGTGCTGACTAAATTTGGTCCTCCTTGGAATTCAAACGAATTATCCAGAATTAAAAATTTAAAAACAAACGATATAAAGAATCTGGCTGTTTGCCGACTTTTTCTCCACCACATATTCCGATGCTGTCTATGATAATTCAAGAGATTATCCATTTAATGTGTTTGAACATCAGTCAATTTCATTTCCTTTCATCACTACATCCTATATTGAAACTTCATTACAAAAGTTAAAACCTTCATTTCATCATGGACCTGATGGTATTCCCAGTTGTATTCTGATTAATTGTACTAACTCTTTATCAACTCCGTTAAACATTATTTTTAATTTATCTATTAAGTACGGCTATTTTCCAAAATTATGGAAGGAATCCTACATTGTACCACTTTTTAAATCTGGTAATAAATCAAACATTATAAACTACAGAGGCATTGCTAAACTCAGTGCAATTCCTAAAATTTTTGAGAGTTGTATCATCACTGATTTTCTCCGCCATCAAGTTTCATCTTTATTAACACCTGCTCAACATGGATTTCGTAGAGAATGTGCAACAACGACAAGTCTACTTGAACTCTCAACAATAATTAATCGTGGTTTCAACAATGATCAACATACTGATGTTATATATACAGACTTCAGTAAAGCTTTTGATAAAGTTAATCACTGCCTATTAGAAAATTGCATTTAATGGGATTTACCAACAATTGCATAAACTGGATTCAATCTTACCTGATTAGTACAGTGCAATGTGTTCGTTTTAATAATACTACGTCTAAGAATATAAAAGTAAATTCTGGTGTACCGAAAGGTAGCCATCTTGTGCCAATTTTAACCTATGTTTTCATTAATTAACACATGCGTTTTTCAAGAAAACAAGGATGTTTGGGTTAATATTCTCTTGGCGGTTATCAGTTGGAGTATGTGAACGTCATTCTTGATCTTGGAGTTTTGCTAGATACAAAACTAACATTTCTCAACATATTACTATGACAGCTAATAAAGCTCGTGGAGTACTTGCCTTTATCCAGCGTTGGGCCAAAGAAAAAAACAATTGTATACATAACTTGTCAGACCGATTTTGGAATACGGTTGTCTTGTTTGGGATCAACATTACGTCGTTCACAGCGAGTCTGTCAAAAACTATTTTTACTGTTCTGCTTGCGAAATCTATATCCAAATCCTTCTATTAATCTACCGTCGCACACTGGGACATATTGAAAATTTAGTACGACAAAATTATTTACTTCATATGGATTCAATAAATTTTAATAAAACTAGGTACCTCAAGGGTTTTAGGGTCGATTACGAATCTGATGTAAAAAAATTCAAAATGGCGGATCCAGTATGGCGGACAATTTTTAAAAAATTTATCGAATTCAAAAAGAAAATATTCAAGCTCGAGGTCCAATTTTTGTTTTTAAAATTCTTTATTGCCGATATTTCGCTACTCTTTGAGTAGCATCATCAGGGCTAGTCTAAGTAAAAAGTAAACAAAACAATATAATATACATATAATATATAAAATAAATACATCAAACAAGAAAAAGTAGACACAAAACAAAAAAGTGATAATATAAAAGACAACAGTAATAACACCTACAACTTACAAGCTATATTTTTTCTTCAAAGGTATTTCGAGTTTGTCGTCTATTATTGCACTAATATTGAAATGTTATATTGCACTGCTTTTTCCCTTATTAATTAAATGCCGAAAGATCTGCGCGCAACTCTCTGTATCAGCTTTGAAGTTTATTCTCTTCGTTGTTGGTAAATTTATTATGTGGAGCATCTCCAACATAAAACGACGTTTATAATTATCTTCACTTTGTAATATTTGTACATTGTCGAAGTTAGGAGAGTGATTGTTATTCGCACAATGGGCTGCTAGTGCTGTTTTTTGTGTTGAATTTCTGTCTCTTAATCGTTGGTCTGATTTATGTGCTGCAATTCTAGTTTTTAATCTGTTTTTTGTTGTACCTACATAAACCTTCTTACATTCTTCATTTTCCTTTCCATTGCAGGGTATTTTGTAAATCACATTTGACTTTTCAAACTTGTCTATTTTATCTTTAATGTTAGTATATAGTATTCTTAAGTTATTGTCTGTTTTGTGCGCCATTCTATATTTTCCAGTGTCATATAATTTTGATTTTTCAACTCTTTCTGATATTCCAGGGACATACGTCAGAGATTTGTATATTGCAGGAATCTCCTGGTTAATTCTTATTGTGTGATTTTGATTTCCATAGTCACGTAATAAATTGTTTGTCAGTTTTCTTGGAAAGTTGTTCATGCACATAATAGTTTTAATCTTTTCTATATTTTTACTATGAAATTCGACGTCACTTATATTTAAAACTCGTCTTATAAGGTTGTTGGCGGTGTTAATTATTGTCCTCTTTGGATGTTTGGAATAAAAATTAATTATCCTTCCGGAAGCCGTTGGTTTTTGGTACCAATCTATTTTGATATCATTATTTACTCTGATCACCATAGTATCCAAATATGGAAGCCTGGAATGCAGTTCGTTTTCCATGGTGAACTGAATGTTTTTATGGAAGCTGTTAAGATTTGTCAAAGTCTCTTCTATTGCACTCTCCGGAACTATACTAAATATATCATCCACATATTTAACCAATATTTTGGGTTTTATTGTCAATTTTTCTATACAATTGTCCAAAAGTTTTTCCATCACAATGTCAGCCACAATTGGTGATGCTGGTGAACCCATGGGGAGCCCTCTTTTTTGTGCAAAAATATTTCCATTATATTTACAATAGCGATTGTCCTTGATACAAAATTTTAGTATACGTAAAAATAAATCCTTGGTCATGTTTGTGTATACTGTAAGTTCCTGCCATTTTTCCTCAATAATTTTAAGAGCTAAGTCCACAGGTATGCTAGGGAATAACGACACAACATCAAATGATATCAGCTTTTCATCGTCCTTGATAGTCAAGTTTTTAATCCTATCTCTAAATTGCACCGAATCCCTTACGTTATATTTTGAATTTTCCGTAATTTGCTTTAAAATGTTTGTCACGTACTTACATAAATGACTAGATGGGGCGTTTATACTAGAACATATTGGTCTCAACGGGTAATCCTTTTTATGAATTTTAGGTAATCCGTATAATCTTGGTGCTACAGCTGCGTCAGTTTTAAGTTTTTTCTTTTCTGTTAGAGAAATTATTTGTTTTGAAAAGAGTTCTTCAACCAAGTCATTATTTCTTCTTTGGAGTGTACTCGTAGGATCCTTGTTCAATCTTTGATACGTCATCATATCACCGATTATATCACCCACCCTCTTTTTATACTCATCACTTTCCATGGCTACCGTTACATTACCTTTATCCGCGTTTAGGATTAAAATATTTTTGTTTTTCTTCAAAAACTTGTCAGCTTGTTCAGCGGTATTTAAAATAAATTTTTCCCTGCTGTTTGCTTTAATTTTGTTGACATGGTTGTCTATAATTGTTGTAAGTTTTGTTCGAGCAACTTCCTGTTCTTCTTTATCTTGAAATGTCTGTATAAAATCCTCACTGTCCGCTCTGAATTTCATCATGGGAAATTTGGCTTTAGTCATTGGCAGTGCATGCTTCTGTCCAAGTGAAAGGACATATATATTATATATAATAGAAAAACATTTACCAGAAGATGAAGCCAAGATTCTATGGAACATTGAAAGGACACTAGCAAACGCAACCAATCACAAAATTAAAGATAAACATAAGATAAAATTTGAGAAACTTAGGGATGAAAATAGGAAGAAACTTAATATAAAATTTAACGATAAATGGTTTGTTAATAAAACAAATATGAATATCCCCGAAGATATCCAATGGAACCATTCACTTGGACAGAAGCATGCACTGCCAATGACTAAAGCCAAATTTCCCATGATGAAATTCATAGCGGACAGTGAGGATTTTATACAGACATTTCAAGATAAAGAAGAACAGGAAGTTGCTCGAACAAAACTTACAACAATTATAGACAACCATGTCAACAAAATTAAAGCAAACAGCAGGGAAAAATTTATTTTAAATACCGCTGAACAAGCTGACAAGTTTTTGAAGAAAAACAAAAATATTTTAATCCTAAACGCGGATAAAGGTAATGTAACGGTAGCCATGGAAAGTGATGAGTATAAAAAGAGGATGGGTGATATAATCGGTGATATGATGACGTATCAAAGATTGAACAAGGATCCTACGAGTACACTCCAAAGAAGAAATAATGACTTGGTTGAAGAACTCTTTTCAAAACAAATAATTTCTCTAACAGAAAAGAAAAAACTTAAAACTGACGCAGCTGTAGCACCAAGATTATACGGATTACCTAAAATTCATAAAAAGGATTACCCGTTGAGACCAATATGTTCTAGTATAAACGCCCCATCTAGTCATTTATGTAAGTACGTGACAAACATTTTAAAGCAAATTACGGAAAATTCAAAATATAACGTAAGGGATTCGGTGCAATTTAGAGATAGGATTAAAAACTTGACTATCAAGGACGATGAAAAGCTGATATCATTTGATGTTGTGTCGTTATTCCCTAGCATACCTGTGGACTTAGCTCTTAAAATTATTGAGGAAAAATGGCAGGAACTTACAGTATACACAAACATGACCAAGGATTTATTTTTACGTACACTAAAATTTTGTATCAAGGACAATCGCTATTGTAAATATAATGGAAATATTTTTGCACAAAAAAGAGGGCTCCCCATGGGTTCACCAGCATCACCAATTGTGGCTGACATTGTGATGGAAAAACTTTTGGACAATTGTATAGAAAAATTGACAATAAAACCCAAAATATTGGTTAAATATGTGGATGATATATTTAGTATAGTTCCGGAGAGTGCAATAGAAGAGACTTTGACAAATCTTAACAGCTTCCATAAAAACATTCAGTTCACCATGGAAAACGAACTGCATTCCAGGCTTCCATATCTGGATACTATGGTGATCAGAGTAAATAATGATATCAAAATAGATTGGTACCAAAAACCAACGGCTTCCGGAAGGATAATTAATTTTTATTCCAAACATCCAAAGAGGACAATAATTAACACCGCCAACAACCTTATAAGACGAGTTTTAAATATAAGTGACGTCGAATTTCATAGTAAAAATATAGAAAAGATTAAAACTATTTTGTGCATGAACAACTTTCCAAGAAAACTGACAAACAATTTATTACGTGACTATGGAAATCAAAATCACACAATAAGAATTAACCAGGAGATTCCTGCAATATACAAATCTCTGACGTATGTCCCTGGAATATCAGAAAGAGTTGAAAAGTCAAAATTATATGACACTGGAAAATATAGAATGGCGCACAAAACAGACAATAACTTAAGAATACTATATACTAACACTAAAGATAAAATAGACAAGTTTGAAAAGTCAAATGTGATTTACAAAATAAAGGAAAATGAAGAATGTAAGAAGGTTTATGTAGGTACAACAAAAAACAGATTAAAAACTAGAATTGCAGCACATAAATCAGACCAACGATTAAGAGACAGAAATTCAACACAAAAAACAGCACTAGCAGCCCATTGTGCGAATAACAATCACTCTCCTAACTTCGACAATGTACAAATATTACAAAGTGAAGATAATTATAAACGTCGTTTTATGTTAGAGATGCTCCACATAATAAATTTACCAACAACGAAGAGAATAAACTTCAAAGCTGATACAGAGAGTTGCGCGCAGATCTTTCGGCATTTAATTAATAAGGGAAAAAGCAGTGCAATATAACATTTCAATATTAGTGCAATAATAGACGACAAACTCGAAATACCTTTGAAGAAAAAATATAGCTTGTAAGTTGTAGGTGTTATTACTGTTGTCTTTTATATTATCACTTTTTTGTTTTGTGTCTACTTTTTCTTGTTTGATGTATTTATTTTATATATTATATGTATATTATATTGTTTTGTTTACTTTTTACTTAGACTAGCCCTGATGATGCTACTCAAAGAGTAGCGAAATATCGGCAATAAAGAATTTTAAAAACAAAAATTGGACCTCGAGCTTGAATATTTTCTTTTTGGATTACATATAAAAAGGTCAACTATAAAAAATTAACATACATATATATTTATCGAATTCGCTTAAAACTTATTACACGGGATTTTTGATGTCTGTTTTTAAAAATTAAAAATTAAAATTTCAAAACATTAGGTCTAATGAAAAACTTAAAACGAGAATACTTATAAAAAGCGGAATTAATACTTATATTTTTTAAAAGTTATTTAAATTTGATCAACTAAGAATTATAATTAATTGTTTCAAATTTTTTTTAATTATCAAGATGACATACGGGGACATAATATTTATTTTTATTTTATTCTATATTAATATCATAGTCTTGGACGTCATGAAACTCCTGTTCATAATTCTCTTCTTCGTTGCCACAGAAAGTGGGCAGCCTTAGCATATTTAATACAGTTTCATTAAATTTTGCTTTATTTTTTTTAGCTTTTTTTCGGTTATCGGTCACAACAGGGTCCGAAGAAACCAGCATCCAGTTAAATATGTCACTGTTGGTATTGATTCTTGAAGTCTTTCTGGAATGATATTGTTTTAAATTTTTATACTCTTTATGACTTGCTTCAATTACATCTTCGGACAGTTGGCCTACTGGTAAAGGAAAAGATTTTATAATATCAGCACCATGAATTAAAATTTTATGAACAGCCATAAAGTTTAATGGCCATTTCTGCTGTTTCAAAGCAATAGTTTTTAAATACTTCTTCCTTGATGTAATGCCCACAAGAAATTATTGACAGTATATTTGCAAATCTTTCTATTAAGTCTTTATCAATTCCAGTTATTTCTAAAACGAGCGAAGGATTCTTAAAAAATTTTCTTAAATGAGATTGGTCGACAATGCTTGGTCGACGATGGTGACATATTCTTCTAAAATATTTTGCCATTATCGTACATAAAATTTTATAAGAGTCCGCATACACTGAAATATTCGCAAAATTTTGTTTATATATACTGTGTCCACCGCTGCCATCCAAGCCCCATTTATAATAAACTTCAATTGTATCACAGTCAGTGGAAACATACTGTAGTATCACATCGGTCTGAACTTGAGCTAGACGTTGAAGATCTTGAAGCGGTACCACAGCCTCATTTTCGTTTATCTCAATATTTGCTGGATAACACTTTCTTTTGGCCTCTACTATCACATGATATGAGAGATAAATATTAGCTCCTCTTTTTTTTTGCTCCAAGTCGCAGCGTTATATTATCCTCTTTTGTCAATCCAAGGTCCACTATAAGAGCTAAAGCTTCTTCAGGATTGTAAGGTTTCACAGCAGCAGAAGATGAAGTATCATGTGCCAATTTCATTCTTTTTAAACTTTTGGGTGAAGAATTGATGGCTAACTTCATAACTTCAGCTGCACTTCTGATTTCACCAAGCTTGTTTCTGCAGCTAAACATAATTTTTCTGAAATAAGATCTGATACACTTGCTCTTACATGTCTTTGCTTACTGCTGGGTCTTTTCTGGGTCTGCCTCGCATCTTTTGTTCTGAATGTGTTCCTACTGTTCCTATTGTTAATTAATGTTTTATTTTGTAATTCAAACAACAGAACCTAAGACTTTTTTGCAATCCATTCGGGGTGTTCGGGTTCGACTTTCTAAAGTCACTGCCGCAACATCGTTACGATTTTTTGCAATTACTCGTCGTGAGACATGCGTTAGCAACTGCACACATCGTTCGGTTCCTTGGATGGGCAACGGAATTCCTGGATCTGGGAGTCGTACATCATCAGATTTAATATACTCTAGCAGGTGCTCGTGTGGGATGCTTGCAGTAAATGGAGGCTCAGATAGTATCTAAGTCGACTAAATCCATATAATCTGTGAAATTGAAATTAATGGGATGCTTTTTATAAGCCCTGAGTTTAGTTGAGTCATACAGTTGTTCACGACAATCGAAAAGCATTGCTAACAAACAATATATTTTCCGGATGCGCGAAAAATTCATTGTTTTGTATCGTTTTGTTTACAATTTCCCGAAGATTTTGTGGTAAAAATTACGTTGACTTAATAAATTTATATAAAAGCGCACTGCCGAATACTACTGAATTATAAAATTTTACATTAAAATACATCGGTACATAAACTTTCATAATAAAGTTAACCAATATTTTTAAATTTGTTGAGGGCATACTAATTGCAACATATAGGCGCAAAAGTTTGCTCGCTTTTGTTAACCAGCGAGAATTAACAATTTGCCCAGGTTTCATGCTGGCTATATCTTCTGGACACGAACCTTCCGATACAGCTTTTGCTATTCGAAAAAGAAAGTTTTTTCATCTTTAGCGTCTAAAAGTGGAGGCATATTTCCCAATAAAATCGGTTCAAAAGTAGGTACAGCCTACAACGAAATGTTTGCTTTACTTTTAAGGGACTTACAATAAGCGTTGATGAAATAAATGCATGCTTGCCGGAAGTTGTTCACAGGTCTGAATTAATTTCGTCAAAGCCCCACTTTCAGTGCGTGGTCCACTTGTAGTAGATTTTTCTAAAGCATTGAACAAATGGCGAAGCGGGAGTTCGTTGAAATACAACAAACAAACAAACCAATGTAATGGTTTATTCAATAAAACTTCAAACTTTCGTAGAATTCCATTTTCAGTTCCAGTATTGATGGGTTCCCCATCGCAGCAAACTCATATCAAGCTGGTAAGCGAGATTTTTTTTCATTGAAGAACTCACATAATTGCATCTGTTTAGTATTGGAGTCCTCAGCGTCAACTTGTATCTCGGCGAGAGCTAGGTTTTCATTTTAGACCCATACTTTCTTTGGGTGATTTTCTTAGAATTTCGTGTAGATTTCGATTTTGCTATACGCCTGTCACGTTTTGTCTCACCCGAACAAATTGACCCACCCTAGTGGGTCACACAAATAGTGACAAAATCCACGTTGAGCCGTTGGCCAACTGACAAATGAAAATTTAGAGTCTGTTTGAAACTTAAAACAACAAGTTATGAGCCAAATTAATTTAAACTTTCTAAAACCATGCAAAGCCAACGCTCCCATTAGTTTGTTTGCTACTTATACTATATATGAATAAAGAGATATTTTTCTTATGAATAGATTAGTTTTTTTTTTACCAAAAAAACATTATTTATGCGAGACCTATTTATTGTTGACAAGAAAAAATCTTGTGGCTCTTTAAAAATTCTAGAAAATTTTGTATATTGTAATTTTTAACTCTTCCGACTCAAAAGGTTGTCGACCCCTGCCCTAGTGTAAAGCAGCAACTAAATCTCAATTGCCAAATGTTCGGAATGAAATTCCATTATCAAGTGTAATTCAAAAACAAAGTCAAATTGTCAGTTGCATAATCTTCTTGATTTGAATCGAGATAAAAGTTTAAAGCATCAGCATCTTGTTTAATTTTTATACCCTAACCCATTTCAACGAAATATATTCCATTTATGAATGGAGCTGTTGTTTTAATAATGTAAGAGCCTTAAGTCCTAGTTAGCCACACGTTGTTAAAATGTATCCGTATCGTACGTTGGCATTTAGTGCAATTATAGAACGTAAAAAACGATCCAGCATGTAGCTGTGTAAAATTAACCAAACTTTATCAGCTGTTAACAAATGTCAAACGTAGCAAAAATCTAGTTTGAACAGATTGAGATGTGCCGGTTATGTGACAATTGAATTCGGTAACTGCCCCAACAGAAAAAAACAGCTGACACGTTTGGTTACGGTTATTTAAAATTCTCATTAAGGGTAAGAATTTTGTTTTTTATTTATAGACCGCATTAAACATCGCAAGGAAATTAATCTAGGACTCTACACACAGTTTTTCATATATTAAACACAATAATACTTTCATTTAGATTTTAATGAAATTTTAACAGTGTGTTTTAAATTATATAATTTTGACGGTGTGGGCCAAAAACCAAACTCACTGAAAAAAAATTATTTATATAATTAATATACCTTCTTCTTCTTCACTGCTATCAGCCACGGCTTTTAATTTTTTTAATTTCTTTTTTTCGTGCACTTCAAGCTCTTCCTCTTCCTAAAAAATGGAAACAATAATGTTGATAAATTAAAATAATTATTATTGCAAAAATGAAAAAAATAATAATAATTTATGAAATTAACAGAATATTTTAAAAAAATGTTGTGTTTTGGCGATGTTAAATGTTACACATATACAAAAACACTTGTTTCAAAGATGTTCTATATTTAGTTTGTTATATTGGGAAAGGTTTAATAGTATAACTCTTTGCTTGGATTCTCACTGAATTGGTTTCACAGCAAAGGTATATGAATTAACTTTTCACCAAACAAGCTATCTACTGCTTTTGGTTACTGATGAGGGTTGGTGACTCTTCCCGAAACAGCTGTATAACCTGTCATGTAGAATATAGATCAATTTTTGAAACAAATGTGCCAATGTTTTTTACTTTATTTTAACGTAAAACATTTGATCTTCAGCCTGAAAAAAAATTTCAAACTCTATCTTGAAGAGATCAAAAACAATATTTTTACATTTGTATAAATATAAAATAACAAATGGTATTCAATTTTTGTAACAAAAGTACACGGCAATATCAAGCGTAATAATTCTTGCGAATTGTATTCTAGAGGCCTATGATTTTATATATACAGGTTTAGGATTATGCGAAGTAATGCCTTTTAAAGAAAAAAAGTTTGTAATAGGTTTAAGATGAAACACCGGTTAACCAAGTTTTTTTTTAACACTAACGTGACTCTCAGTCAATTATGAGGAATTTGAAAACAATTAAAATGTTATCGTTATTGTTTGTACCCTTCAGAAGATGGCAGAGGTATTGATGCCTGGCGAGTAGTGCTATACTGCAGTAAAAGTCAGTAGTCGCATCGGATACGATTTATAGACGGGAGGCAAGTACAGGTAGACTACACGCAAATGCTGCACTCGTTTTTTTAAGCAGGCAACACTATCAACATAACAGCTGTCAACAATTGTTTGCTTATAAAGTTTGGTGATCACGAAAATTCTCGTCACTTAAGCTTAAATTTATAAAAATAAAAAAGAAACATAACTAAGTACGTAAAAAAAAATGGCTACAAAAATCAAACACTTTTCGACAAAGGATTTTGGTATAAATTTGCATTTCAGTTGGCTCAAAGTCCGATGGCTGCGCAGAAATGCATAAAAAACTGGACGACATGAAAAGTAAGTTGACTTATTTTTACAGCAATTTAAAACTTAAAATATATTCAATTCAAAATCTTTGACATAAACGCTTGAACAACAAAACCAAGAAGCACATCAACAGACCATCAAAATTTGCGAGATCCTTGCGGAACATAAAGTGCTGCTACATCAGCTTCTGGATAAAAACAATGCTATCAATGAAGTGCCTGGTTTTTTAACTTTTTTTCTATATTTTAACTTTGTAAAAACAGCAAAATTGAAGCCAATGAAGGAAGAATTTTTGTTTCTTTTTTTTTTTTAGTGCAAATTTAAGTTTTTGTCCTTTTTAAGTAATTAAATTTTTTAACTTCGTTTTTAAGACTTATTATAATAACTAAATTTATTAAAATAAAATCTTTGTGTAAATTTTTTAATTTTTCTCAATACCAATTTACCCACAAACTACCTACTCGTGGATTAACTCAAAGGCGACTGATGGAAAATTACTCCCAAAATCTGCACAAGTGCACCACTCCGAAAGCCATAGAGTGGTGAATTTCATATGACAGCCCAATGTTAAAATCGGGACTTGAAAGCATTAACGGGGAAATGAAGAGCGAGTAGTCGCCATCGCTTGGCAAGTACTCGAAGAATACTCCTGCACTACTAATTTCTTCTGAAGGGTAGTTTAAATGCATTTATTTATCCAAACAATCTCTATGTAAACATAAAATATTATACACAGGTCGCATATTTTTTTGGAAATGTAAAATGAAACAATGAAGAACCTAAAAATCAGAAAAGAAATGTTGCTTTTTTATTTTATTTCTTTTTTTTACAATACTAAGCAAATTTGCTAAGTTTATAGAAATTATATATCTTATTATTTCCATTGAAAGCAATAAATTAATTATATATGAACATAAATACATATATAGAGTTAAATATTATAGATAAAAGATATTATTTAAAGTATATTAACAAGTTTTACGCGT
Source organism: Cordilura impudica (assembly GCA_963682025.1). Taxonomy (NCBI): domain Eukaryota; kingdom Metazoa; phylum Arthropoda; class Insecta; order Diptera; family Scathophagidae; genus Cordilura; species Cordilura impudica. The sequence continues at coordinate 179,635,096 of OY821520.1, read as the reverse complement.
AATTGAGCCTTCTGACTTCATTAGTTTCATGTAAAATTTGTGTATTTATTAATATTTATGTGCTTAGTGAGGCTTTCTAAATAATTACAGCTAAATCTTTTTATTTCGGATTTTACAAAAGGTAATTTCAAGTCATTATGTAAAGCTTTATTAGTTATGTAAAAAGGCGCATTTGTGACTGAGCGCAAAGCTTTGGACTGATATCTTTTTTATATTTATATGTTGGAATTGCTAGCAGTTCCCCATAATTTGCTGCCGTAGGTCCAAATAGGTTCCAATATGGTTTTATAAAGTAGGACTTTGTTTTCGGGAGAGTTAGGCCCAAGAAGCCAGTAAATTTGTTAAAATTTGATGTCTAGTTTTCTTTAAGCGCTTATATGACCTTTCCATGTAAGCCGTCTGTCTAAATGAAGACCCAAATATCTTACAGTATTAACACAGAAAATCTATTAATTACTATTAATTCTTTGTTTTTTGGAATATTTGTTATAATTTTAGTCTTTTTACGTTTTGTTGAATTCACTTGCCAGTTGAGCAGATTATCGTCATCATCACTTTCCGACACCCATAGTGTTTATGTTGCTTACCTCTACTGTTTAATTTTTAATGCAATGCTGATTAATGCAATATTAGGTTTTAAAAATAAAAATAATAAAAAACAACAACAATGCAATTTGTATTGATTGTGTTTGTAAAAAATATTGTCACAAAAGAAACAGAATACGTCCGTTTACTTTGAATAACTCAGCGCGACAGAAATGTGACTTAGAGTCACACTGTGATATGATAAATAAAAATAATATCTCTTTCAATGATTTCTATAAGCTAATAAGGCCCAACGTTTTAATGTAAATAAAACCAATTAATTACATATTTAACCGACGTTATGTCAATGATTTGTTGACTTTTTCAAGGTTTTTTTGTCTATATTTTAATTAAAAGTAAACATAGTTGTTACAAAATTCATACATTATAAAATAATATTGACGTACAATAACATGAATATTATTTTTCACACTAAAAATTCACATTAATATCATATAATTTTATATAAAACATTTAATATAAAAATATTTCCAACAATACAGCTTAAGTACTTCTTAATCAATTTATTGCAACTCTGTAACAGGTGTTTATTTTGTCAGTGTCTTCTTTTAGGTTCATGGTTCGTGTTATATTTTGCTGTATACGCAAGCTTTCAATTGTGTGTCTCTTTTTCTCATTTCTTTCTTTATCAAGTATTCTGTGTGTCCAGTTATAATCTTATGTTGTGATATGTTGTTTCTTTTTGTTTTGTAATATCGTTTTTATGTTCACTTATTCTTGTTTCTAAAGGCTCTTTTTGTCGTTCCTATATCAAAGCACAATTTTGTTCGTCGTTACCATTGCAGTTCACTTCGTACACAACGTTGTTTTGTTGTTGTTTTTCTATTGGCGCCTTTATATTAGAAAATATTGTACTGAGAGTTTTGTTTGGTTTGTAAGCGAAGTGTATGTTTTTTGTTTTCATTGTTGTTTTTATATTATTGTTGTCTGTTAAGGCCGAGGCCACTCAATGAGCGACAAAGCGGCGAGCGGCAGAGCGATGAGCGGAAAATAATTAAAACATATGAAATACTACTGGAGTGGCCACACAATGAGCGGCATTTCTAAGCGTCAAAGCGGCGCCGCTCAGGAATAGAACTTGTTCTAATTTTTAGTTGTTTTCCAAAGAATAAAAATGGCAAAAAAAAAGCTTTTCTTTGTTTTGTCAATCTGTAGCGCGATTCAGTAACTTCTTTTTAACGATAATCGAATCGTTAGAAAAAGAAAACAACAAAATGATCGATTTTGGTATTCAGTAAAATTTTTAAACGATATTCGCTATTGTTAAAGTCAGCGGTTGTTGTTATCTTAACGACAACCATTTTTGTGTTGTTTTTCAATCGATAAAAAGTTAAAAAGGTTGAAATGTAGTCATACATAAATAAAAATCACAATATAGTGAAAATATTTTGCTTTTATTATAAAAACTTTTTATATAAAGAATAAATAATAACATTGACAATGGCATTTTGACAACTAAAGGTGCTATTACATGATGTGTTTTTTACATATGTACTGTCAAATTTTCCCACAACAAAAGTTGTACACATCGTGTGATACATATAAAACATTGTTTATGTACAATACATGAGGAAAGTCACATGTCCATTTTTCAATTAGAACAGGTTCTATTTGTGCATGACAAACAAATGAAAATACAACACTGCTTGTGGCGAAAGAAAAACAGAGTAAATTTTAAAGATTAATATTGAAAGAAAAATAAATTGTTTAGTATTAATTAACAATTAAAAAATATATAACCTTTTTTTTAACAACAAATTTTTGTTAATTCACAAATTAAATCAGCTGTTGTTTACATTTAGAGGTTATGTCATACGGAAATACATACGCACGTGTGATAGCAAAAATTATGAATCGTATGTAAAAGACAATTTTGACAGACATGAAGAATTTCATATGGATAAAAAAAGTGACAGTACATATGTAAAAACCATTTCGTGTAATAGCACCTTAACCGCTCAGAAATGACGCTCAGTAATAAGCCACTTGCCGCTCAAACTCGCCGCTCTGCCGCTCATTGCGTGGCCTCGGCCCAAGCCAGGAATATATTTCACACTGTAAAAAATGTGTTCAGTTGTTGTCATATAAATAAATAATATCTATTTTATTAAAAAAAAGAAAATTATACGATGCCCTATACCATGACTTTAGAGAAAGAGTCTTATGTCGAAAAAATTGGATAAAACATTAGCATAACCAAATTTGAATGGCAAAAAGTTCATATCGGATGCTATTTTTATATGGAGACTGCGTCGAAAAACGGACCGATCATGACCATATTAAGTAAGGTTACTTATTTGCCGGAAAAACATATAAAACCAAATTTGTGAAATTTATGTGCAATAATTTTTGTTTTTGATGTGGTGAAAGTTGTTGGATATGGGGTGATACTTGTTGGTGTTATCCTTTTAATAGGCAAGCTTTGTTGTAACTTTGGTAAAGTTGATTATTTAGTATCTATTTCTTTTCAGTATTGAAACGCAATTTTTCTTTCTTTCAAGTTTCAAGTCTAGATATTGACTGCTGCCCTTTATTTATCAAAATCAATTCTTATATATTTATTTTCTATTCACATGGTTGAGTAGAATTTACCCAATACTTAACACTTACAATGTATGTTTATGTTGTGTTGGTGATTTTTGAGTGTTTCCTCTTTCGTCAAATGGTCAGTTCGTCAAAACGTCATAGTCAAACAATGTATCAATCATTTACACACAATTTGGTGTAATGTTACACAAATTGGTGATACGCTAAAAAAAAAAAAAAAGTCATTAAACTTTTTGTTTACAATATATTTGTTTGCGTTCTACATTATTTCAGTATCCAACGTACAAACATACATTTTGTAAACCTGACTCAATCGTCACCACAAACATACATACGTATTTGTGTACTTGTGAATCATTTATTTGGGTTTACACTTGACCCTCGTTCACTACGACACTACACCATCGCCGTTCAAGAAAATCATACAATTTTATTCATAAAGTTGGATGATTTTTATCAACATATGTAAAATATTAAATTAGTATAATAACTATAATATTTTTAAATGTTTATTTTGAAAATAATTTGCTATAGCTTCTGTAAAAATAGTAATATTTTAACATTAATACTAATATTTTAACATTGTCTTTTATTAATTTTCATTGTATTTTTTCAATAAGTTCTTATGTACTATTTTTGTCTTGTTGTTAATTTTTATTTCTACCAATTACTTCATATGGACCCGTATGGTGATTTATTTTTCATTTTTATGTCTATACTATTCTCATATTTATGTGTCTTGTACTCTTTTTAATTTGAACTTGGCTATCATTTTCTTAGTATTTTCTAATGAATACTTTAATCTTGTCCTCAGTTCATTAGTGTAATTGTCAAAATCATAGATCTTTTCATTGCATTTTTCCATACGATCACCTGGCAAACTTGGTAATTTGCCATAAATTAACTCAAAAGGTGAATAACCCGTATCTAAATGAGGTGTAGTATTATAAGCGAATGCATAATATGGAACCAATGAGTACCAATCATCATCAATCACGGATGAAACAAAGTATTCATTCAAAACCCTGTGGTTCCTTTTTACAGTTCCCAGCGTTTCATGATGATATGATGTTGGGAATCTATGTTCAATTTTCAAAAACTCACATATTTCCCTCATTAGCTGATTTGTAAACTTTGCCCTCTATCAAATTTAATAGCTTTAAACATTCCATATTTCACATCATCAATTAGCGATTTGGCTACATTTGTGGCCTCTTTTGTCTCTATTGGACAAGCTATGAGATACTTCGTCAGTTCACATTGCATGGTGAGAATAAATCTGCAATGTTGTGATGGTCTTAAAGGACCTACTGTGTCAATTACTAGTGTGTTGAAAGTTTGGTTTGGTGTGTCTTTTACGCATAATGGTTCCTTCGTGTGTTTGATATGTTTGTTCCTCTAACACAAATCGCATGTTTTTACGTAATGTTTTATCATTTTCGACATATTTTTCCATATATACTTTTGTTTCAGTCGAAGTACTGAATTTCTAACTTCAAAATGCCCTCCGCATGGTGTATTGTGATACATTTTTATAACATTTTCTTTTTCGTCTTTATTTGTTATATTTTGAGGATTTCTATATATAAATATTTTGACGCCATTATTTTCACTTTTATTTATTAATTCTTTTATTTTCCCAAGGGTTGTCTTTTCAAATATTTCGTCACTTCTTTCTAGTGCGAATTTTTTATATTCCGTTGTTCTTAAAATAGATGGTAGCTTCTCCAACACTTTGTCTAAATAACATGGATTTTCACTACATCTTACGCGCGTCTCATTAAAATTATTATCGTTCTCAATGGTTATTATATTATCTTTATTCATCGACTTTTTTCTAAATATAAATTTAATTTTTCTTGCTAGCTTTATATCACTAATTGATGTACATTCCCATATGTTGAGGTGATCCGTCCCAATAGGTGATGTTCCTAATTTACAGTTTTATTTTGTATCATTTTGTCTTCACTTTCCGCGTTGTTTCGTATCATATTTTTCTTCATGTTCCTCGTTATCACCAGCGTTTTCTTTGCCTTTTCATCGCCTTTTGGAGGTATCATATTCTTTAAAAAATCTGCGTCTAATTGTACTCTTGACAATGCGTCAGCGTTTGCGTTATTTATTCCCTTCTTGTACACTATTTGGAAATCATAATCAGATAATTCTACTCTGATTCTTGTTAAATTTGAGCTTGGATTCTTGTGTGAAAACAACGAAATGAGTGCGCGATGATCAGTTACGACTATGAACGTTCTGCCATACAAATATGGCTGAAAAAACCCTATGCCCCAATGTATACCCAGTACTTCTTTCTCTATAACTGGTTTATTTATTTCGTGCTTGTTTGGTGATCGGCTAGCATATAATATTGGTCTATCCTCACCGATTTCACCCTGTGACAACACCAGTCCCAATGGAATATTCGATGCATCTGTTGTCAATATAAACGGTTTCTCAAAGTTTGGATATTTTAATATTGGTGGATTAACCAGTCTTTGTTTTAGATCTTCAAAAACCCCTTGGCATTTTTTTGTCCATTCAAATTTATTGCCCTTCTTTAGCAATTTTTTCAGGCAACCAGCTACATTAGCAAAATTTTCAATAAAACGCCTGCAGTAGTTGCAGAATGCTACAAATCTTCTCACTTCATCTGCATTTGTTGGAACTGGATATTTGGTTATTGTTTCAAACTTTTCCGGATCTGGTTTAATTCCATTTGGTGTTATCAAATGTCCCAAATATATTACTTCATACCTCAAAAGCAACACTTACTTGCATTAGTTTCAAATTATATTTTTGCAATCTGTACAAAACCCTTAGTAGATTTGCAAGGCTGCATCCGAAAACGATTATATCGTCCGCGTGTTGAAAACGCATTGTATGGGCGCGATCGCTGATCCAGTACTATTTGGTGGAATGAGCTCTTCATATCAAGTGTGGAAAAATATTTGGCTCTGCCCAACTTATCCAAGACGTCAATCTTGTCATTCAGTTTCAAATCTTTCTGTCCTTTTTTAGGAACTAATAGCAATGGTGCATTATATGGGCTTATTGATGGTTTTATTATGTTGACTCGTAATAGTTGCTGCACTTGAAAATTTATTTCCTTTGTCTGTATTTGAGGCAATCTATAATTCTTTATATACACCGGAGTTTTATCGTACAAATCTATTGTCTGCTTATAAAAATTGTTTGTCGTTAATTCTTCATCTTCAATATGAAAAATCGAGTGGTATTTCTCCAGAATCTCTTTCAGATCCTCGTTTGTATCACTCAATTTCAAATCGCTCAATAATCTTTTAAATCGACTACGTGTATACTTAGTTTTTTCACTGATATCGCCAATTGAACACACGTCATAATCCCTCAAAGGTGTTGTCTCTACTTTAAGGTTCTCTATAATTGTAGCCTTATCGGTTACGTTTAGCAGTTTGATATGCTGACTTCCATTTTTGGAGACCATAGTATCGCCAAATATACACCTTTTATTATTTCCCTATTCAATATCACACAATCTTCTTCCAGATCTATTGTGTATGGTATTATAATCTCGCTTCTCGCTGGTATTCTAATGTGATTTATGCTGAAAGCATCGTCATGTATAGAAATTGTTATATTGTCATTATTGACACCAAACGTCAATATCTATCATAATCGATATTTAGATAGAAAATCTCTACCCAATATTCATCAGTTCTTATTGGAAAATCATTTGCAACTAATTTTATCTTCTGTTGTATAATTGAATTTTCAAATTTTATTTCTATATCTGTTGAACCCAAAGATTTTATCCGTTCCTTCGAAATCCCAGTCAAGCTGCAACAATCATCCGTATCTTCTTGGTAATTGTATAAAAAACTTTCCTTGCATAATGATTCATCCGCTCCTGTATGTATCGAAAACGTCAGTGCGTAATCTGCGTTGATTACAATCAACTTGACATAGTTCCTTAAATCTGATGATATGCTATAAATGTTTCTATTTTCTATTGTCTTTCTACCGGAAATTCTTGTTGAGCGAACTCCAGTTTCTGGGAGTTTCCCTGGTTCTGTATCGGATTTACATTATAATTTCTCCTATTATTATTTCCTTGGTTACTACTTCTATTTCCATTTTGGTTTCCGCTATTGACGCTGCTATCAGTAGTTGTTATTGTTACATAGTTGTTATTGTTACAGTTATTATTTTTTCTGTATCTGTTGTTGTTATAAATATTACCATATCTTCTGTTTGTGTTATTGTTGTAGCTTCTGCCCCCATTGGCGTTGTTGTTTCTGTTGGTATTTCTTTGCCAACCATTATTTGCCAACCATTATTGCGACTTGCATTCTGGTAGAACACTTGTGTCTCCTTGACATGAGCCATAGAGTCCTCAGCTATCTTCAATGGTGCAGCAAAAGTAGCAACTCTACTTGCATCAATTGTCGACACTACTTGTTGATCTCTCAACCCACTTTTAAAAACATTAAATGCCAATGCATTATTCGTTCGGACTATTGCTGATCTGTCTGCTTCGTCAATTTCATTTATCTGGATCTCATTCAACTCACTGGCCAGTGATTCTATTTTATCGGCAAAACCTCTAATGTTGTCTCCTTTCTGAACAGTGTGTAATTTTTGTAGTATACTGTTTGATGATTTTAATGGCCTATAGGCCTTTTTCAGGGTCAACACCAACTCATTAACGCCAGTCGGAATGTTTTCTTGTCGCACATGGTTCTGTACCCTCTGTTCTAGTCGTGATTTGAATATGAAATTAAAGAAAACTTTCGCTTTTCCTGTACCACAGTCTCATATACCAATTCGAGATTTGTTGCAAAACATGGAATTCTTCCTTTTTTCCCGTAAACACAGGTATTAGCTTTCAAACAGCCGACAATTCGTTCGTGTCCATAACTGTCGTCATATTTACCCCTTCCTTTCTCTAAGTATCCTTCCTTTCCGTATGTTGTGTCAAAATTTATATTGCTTCTTCTTTTAGTTTTCTAAATTTGTCAACTATCTTTGCTCTGAGTTCTTCCGTTAATTCAGTTTTTGTCAAACAATCTTCAAGCTGGGTCCTCAATTCTGGTATTTCCGTCTTTTATGCATTCACTGTTTCTGTCGAATATGGTTTCCTTATTGACTTTTTAGCGTTTATTACTATCGATTTTAACTTCTTTATTAAATTTTCAATATGAGCCAATGGTAACTGTTTATATTATTAAATTTTAGCTTTCATTTCATAAAATTTTATTTTTACATTATTTTTTCCTCTTTTCTTTTTTTTTCTTATATCTTTAACATATAATTCTTTCTATCTTTCTAAGTCTTAATGATAGTTAATATTTGTAACATTATTTTAATTAAAAGGTTAAACATAATGTAAATTTTCTTTCAGTTCTTTGTTTCCTTTCTTTCTCGTATTTTATGGCTATAATAAAATATATTTCAATTTTCGGATATTATAAAATATTTTCTTTTCTTTATTTACCGTATTTTTCTATCATCACTCTTGTCTCTAATTCTGTGGTTGTGGGCCTTAATATGTCTTCTTCCGTAGGACTACCTTTCATTCCTATGTCCTTCCATAAATTAGCTAACCATTGAACTTTTCTCTTAAATTCTGCCTTAGTGTATTTTTCCTTAACCCTTTGTCGCTTAGGAAATTCTATTGGTTTAGAAAAATAACCTTCACTTGGTCTTTGTATTTCTGCATCTAATTTATCTAGCATATCTGGCTGTCCTTCGAATTCTTCCGCAAACATTTCTTTTTCTGTTGTCCTATTTTCTTTCAAATATGAATATAAATCCTTCCTGGTTTCCTGTGTTTTTCTTCTATTTTTCTTTCGTCTATTTTCAAAAAAAAAAATCTCCTTTTTTTTCTTTTTACATTGGGTAAAAAAACTACTCGTAAATCTCAAATTAAAGTATTTAATTTCATAACTAACAAAATTTTAATTCTTCCTTTTCAAGGAAACGAAATTTTTTTTTATTTCACTTATTATATATTTTGACAATGTCTTAACATATTTGTTCATAAGGATATATTTTTACGAAATTTTTACATCTTTTAGAAAAAAAAATTTGATTCACAAAATTTCCTACGATTACACAAGGGAACAAAATGTAACTTTTTTTGTGTTGATTGGAAGTTTGTATAAATTTTATACTAATTTTAGGCCGCTGATTTCAATTCTGCACTTGGTTTTATTCTATCAGCTCGACTTTTCGTGATATACCGTTATGTCCGTTATTGAGGCACCTCCACTACATATATTGGAATAACTCGAAAACGGTTCACCATATTCAGTTTAAAAAAAATCCAAAATTCGCCAACAATATTATCTTTAAGGCGTGCTTACATTGGTTTTAAATTTTCGCGGTAGTTTCAGAGCTATCGTTGAAGTTTTGAAAAAATAATAACGATTTAAAAAAAAATTATTTTGTTTTTTAAAAATTCATAAAAAATTAAACTGCGGCAAAAATCACAGGTTTGGTCTAAAAGCATTAAATTGAACATATTTGGAATGAAATGAGCTTTATTTCATTGTAATCGGTGCACAACTTTTGATTTTTTCAGAATTTACTGAGCAAATTCAATTGATAAAAATCGCGATTTCCATAAGATTTTAAGATTTTATAAGATTTTCTTAAATTATAATTTAAGAGAACGATGTGGGTACTCTCGTAAATGCAATAGTTATGCATCACTGCAGCATAATAAAAGTAAAACGTTCAAAAAAGCATCACTTGGCAGCAGTGATTTACGTCAAAAGGTTTTTTATGCAAACAATTGACAGTGCTGTCGCAAATTTTTGCAGCTATGGCATCATTTTAATTACTGATGCAATAGATCGCGAAGCTTAAAAAAAAAATTAAGCACTGATGCAGAATGGAAGAGTAATTAGTGCTTTATATAAAAATTGTTAATACAAATTTAAATAATATCGTTTTATTATTTCAAAGTAATTTTTTATTTTAGGAATCCGCCTTCTTTTTCGTTTTAATTTAATTTTAATAACCAAAAGTCATTTCATATTTCTTTTAATTCTGTTTTTATTATAAGTTAACAAAAAGTTGTCATTTTTAAAATCAAGATTTTCAATAATATTTGTTAATGTTATTGTAGTGAACATGTTTTTTATCTTTTGCAAAACGTTCTAAAAAGCAAACTCTGTGCAATTGTTGTGCAGTAATAAAGCATCTGCAACAACTGATCACGCATTAGCAACATAACTGCCGCAATGATGCACAAATTAACTGCATTTACGAACGTACCCTGCTTTTGTTGATTAAGAACTGAATGTTGTTTTTAAGGTTATTTGGAACGCTTAATCCAAATCTGATACCGTTATGTCCAAAATTAAGGCACTTCCACTACATATATTGGAATAACTTGAAAACGGTTCAACATTTTTTGGTGATTATCAAAAAAATTTTTTTATGTTTCTCAGAATTAAAAAAACTTAATAATTCAGTAATATACGTAGTGGAAGTGCCTTAATTTTGGACATAACGGTATATCGCACACAAGCACACATAAACACAATTTGACCGAGATCCATATGATAATTTGGATTTTAGAGCAATTTAAGTCCATCTCGTAGGGATCATTTGTATGTGGACTAGGTCTGAACATGCACATATTCGATCTTTTGAGTGTCGGCGTATATCGCCAGTTTCGTAGTCTTTGTCGTCTATAATATTTTTTGGTATCTTGTAAAATTCACATTTTTTTTTTTTTTGTTTGGTTTCTGTCACTTTTGACAGGGTTGATCAAGAATAGTTAAATACTCATATACCAGGGCTTATTGAACACAATTCAATAGATTATTCAGAAATTTATCATTTTACATTTTCAGCTTAAGAATAATTACATTGTAAAGAGTTCAAGTTATTTCCTTTTTTACTTAATAACTGATTTCTTGGTTAGGATATTTATATGTATAGGTTAATATTATTTACGGAGGTAAAAATTTACAAAAACTTTTTTGACTTTTTATAAAAACTATTTAACAATCTACAATGATACCAGCTCATTGTAATGGATATAATCAGAATTGGAACATCTGATGTTGAAATTTCGAGTAATTCTTTCAATCTTATCTTTAACTAAATCTATACCTGCTAGATTATGAAGGCGCCTAGTAGAGAACAACCATGTATATTAATTTCAATAGTTTGTTTTGCGAAACTTGTAATATTTGTGACATTTTGCACTTGTGGACCAGGCAGGGCTGCATTTAATATGACAGCATGGAAGATAACCTTTAATATCAACTTCTTATTTTAAATGTTAAGCCTGAAATTTCGGTTTATGTAGGGATACAGTATACGAGTTTGTATGTTAACTTTATTAATAAAATATGATATATGACTTTGAAATTTTAATTTAGGATCGAGAACAACTCCTAGACATTTGACTTCTCTTTAATGTTTTGTTGATGTAAAAAACAGGGTTTGCGTTTTATGGAAAAATATATTGAATGTGTCTTATCATAGTTTATTGTCCATATATTGAAATAAAATTGTATCGTCATATCATCTGCAAAAATACACAGTAAAATAGTCAATTTGTGGGAAATCCACTGTATACAGGTTGCATAAAACAGGTGACAAGTAATATCCTTGAGGGCACTCGGATGTGAAAGGCACAAGATCCGAATACGTTAGACAATGTACACTTTATATGAACGACAACAAAGGAAACTATAGATTATTTTAGTAAGCGATATATGGAGGTTGTAGTTTAACATTTTGAAGATTAGTCCATTGTGCCACACTGAGTCAAAGGCGGCTTTGACGTCAAGTAGGACAATTCCAGTTGATTTTTTATCATTGAAATTTCGATATACTACGTTCTTTATTCGAATCAGTGGATATGTAGTACTGTGTTGCCTACGAAAACGAAACTGCTGGGGAGGAATGATATCGTTGTTTTCGATATAATATATGAGTTTACATTTAATAACCTTTTCAAGGATTTTGCTCAAATATGAAGGCAAGGATATAGGTCGATATGATAACGGACTGTCTGAATCTTTACTAGGCTTATAATGGGATATATTTTGACCCGTTAAATTCTAGAGGAAAATAGCATAGTTTAAGACAAGCATTAATAAGCACTCTTATGAACTTAATGCCTTTACGGGGTAGTGCATTTAGACATTTATTGGTAATGCCATCAATTCCGGGAGATTTCTTATTTTTCAAAGCTTTATTATATCAGAAATATGAGAAATCTCAGTAAGTGTTTCATTTGAATTGCTTACATGTACTGATCTCAATATTGCAATAGTATCATTCATTAGGGAATTTGTAATAGGGCCCCCAAAACTTGTCGAATCCAAATAGTTTAGAGCAAAGGTTTGAGCCAAGATATCGCATTTCTTTTCGTTGCTGGTATGAGTTCAATTCATTTTAAGTGTTAGAATATTACGCGTTTTCCTCAAAATTTTTGATAAGGAAGAGAGCCTTTGTCCTGTGTAAACAGTAAACGATTCCACGATTTATTTCTAAAATTTTCAATCCCTTCGCGAATTCTTAAGTTGAGTATTTTGATTTGGTATAGATCATTTACATTTCTATATCGTTGCAAGTTTCGTCTATAAATATTTCTCTGTTGGATCATTTGGAACAAGATTTGTGGAAGGGCTTGTTCACAATAGAGTGGTATCTTTTTGGAACACTATTGAACTATAAATAACTTCTTTGAAATTCGTTACCAAGTTATCAATATGTTCACTACATGTTATATCCTCGATTTGGGGTACAGTCAGTTGTCTGTTGACAAATCTAGCGTGTGGACCCAGTTTACATTTTTAAAATCATACCAAGTTATTGTTGAATTATTATAGGAATTTGACAAGGAGACTGTCACTGGTAAATGGTCAGAGCTTAAATCGTTTATTACTACCGCATGAGAGAGTATATCTGGAGCCAAATCACCGCATTCGTTATCGAAATTTTGCGATTGAAATAATTTTTTTATTTCCCAAAATAAAATGTTGAGAATAATTTTTCTTTTTCACAGTTGAAGAAGTATGGCCTATGATTAAGAGGAAAAGCGAATCGTGGTCGAGCGTTTGCCCGTGTTCTTCAAATAATAAACCAAAATATGGAATTTCGATTGATTTTACTCGATATCGAATGCGGTGATTTGGCAACTGGTAAATTAGTTTAAAAAAAATATTCTTGCCTTTAAGAGCTTGCAGGGACGTAAGTGTGATCGTTTGGATATATGATATATTAGAGGCATCTAATTACAGCCCCAGGCATGGTGCTTACAATTAAAGTCACCGCCTAATATCTACATGTTGTCGCAGATAAGTTTGTGAATATCGGAAGCAAAAAATCGTTTTCTTGCGACGTCTTCTCCGGGTAGACCACCAGGGAAAGACCAAGAGAAAATATTTATGTAGTGGGAGTAAATAAATTAATTCCAACGTTCTCAATAACGTTAGTATTTACAATTGGGAGCAGTTGATGAGGTATACTCTTTCTTATAATGACAGAAGTTGTCCTATCGTTTATATATACATTGTAATTGTTGTGTCTAATAGCAATTTTTGAATTTAAGCCCGTTTCGGTAAGTAAGCAAATGTCTATGTCTTGGGCAATTAAAAACTGAAATAGTTCGATGCTTTTGTTACACATTCCACGTTATTATACTGACGCCATTGAGATCCATTATGATAGGAATTTTACTGCGAGGTTTGTTATAACCTCAAACTGATCTACCATAGTTTTACAATTTCTAAGGTTAGTTATTAATTCTAAAGTTAAACTTTTTATTTCCTGAAGGGAAAATAGTTCATTATTGTCGCCAACAATTCTGGAGTTGATTCCACAATTGCTAATAGTCTGCCAAATACCAGTAGGGACGGGAGCACTTTAACGCAGTATGTCTGGAAACATGTTATTGTAGTTTCTGGCAGGATTTCGTGTGGGATTATCCGGTGTGCCGTGAAGCTGTTTTTGTGCGTTGTCAAGTATTAATATAATTTTCTTATTCAGGCAGGGTCTGGCACTTTAAAGGTTTATTAAATGCATGTCAGAGATTAACTGTGTGAATTTTTAGGTAAATCCCTATGTCAGAGTTTTTTGACAAGGATTTTAATTTGCGGATTTCGAGAAAAATGGGATTTTTGTGAAATATTCTGTATGTATATGTAATCTTTCTTTCTAAATTCAAATATTTTGCAAATACTATTGAATTTTATTTTTAAAAGCGTTACTTAAGATATAACCAAATATGTATGTCTTCCGTTCCTAAAATATGGGATAAATCCGAGAACGTTAACCCATTAGTTGCCAGCTTTTGTTAATCGAAATGGATCGCATTTTTAAAAATTCTACAGTCAAGTATGAAAAACTAAAATATTGTAACTACTGTACTTGCAACGATCACAATGAAGATAGATGTGAGAAGAGGAAGACAATAAAGTTAAATAACGAGAATGTTCAAAAAAGAATAAATAAATTATGTTTGAAATAAAACAAATTGTTTAAATTTTTCATATAAAATGTGTTTTTTATTTTTTATTAAAAGAAAATTACATTGTTTGTTTTTTTTTTTTTCATAATGTCCTCAAGATTAGGTAAAACATATCTTTTATCATCCTTACAGTTTAAACTTATTTTATTTATAATTTCTGTATATAAGTTATGCGATCTACTACAAATAACACTTTGTTCTCCCAAAAAGGTTTTTCTCTTTTTTTACAACTGTTTTTTTTTTTACAATGCTCACTTTCTTCAACCGTGTAAGTGTATGCCTTTGCTTTAAGACCAGCACTTTTGTTCAGAGGCTTAACACCAAAAACATTTTCTAGTTTGTATTCTGAAGTATCAAACTTATTGGTATTCTTTCTAATAATTACGTAAATGTGTTTTTCAGAAGATATAACAAATGTGTCGGAATAATGTTGAATTTTTTGAATCGTATGGATTTGAATTTAGAGTTTCTAAAATTTTTGAAGAATAACAGTAAGAAATTTAAAACTGTGATTTTTAAACAGCAGTGATACAGATTTTAAGTAGTGTCTGTTTCTTGTTTTTTATCAAAAAAAATTTTAATGTTTTAGTTAATTTACAAACTTTCTTAAACCCCTTAAAGATGTCGACAACAAATCGACGAAACGTCGGGTAGAAAAATGAATATAAAATAGAATTTTATTTGCATTGAACAAAACGACCAGTAAGCTCGATAAATAAAATACAAAGACTTCAAAAAATTGCCTGGTCATAATAACGAATGAAATTTAAAATTAATGAACAGCATATATAGGGGTATTTTTCAAAGACTTGTGGTCATTATTGTTTACTTCAGTTTATATAAATCAAAGCAAAAAAGTAAATTTAGAAGAACTGATTATACTTTAACCCAAAAAAGTAGTTCAACTGTATAAATATTATTATTCTCTTTATTAAATAAAACTAAAGTAATATTCTTATGAAAAATTATAAATAAAACGACATAAATTTAATATAGTTGATTTTTTATTTATTTTCTTTATTATCTTTTTGGCTTACAAACTCAAGAATAGCTCTATTATATTTAGATTCATCTCTATCACCATATATTATTTGGTCAATTTTATTGTCATTCGAGTTTTTTAAACGCTGAGACGTTTAGGAAAAAATATCCATAAATTATTACCCTCCACATCGTCCAAATTTAAAGTGATCAATTTGTGAATCCTTCAATTTGATCCAGTTATTGTATAGGGATATGCAATTTTTAAGTTGTCTACTCTGGTGAAGCCTTCTCCTGATTTGTTTCTTGAGTTGTTTAATGTGTTTAAAAAATACATTTACTATTTTATTTTTGGTTGTTGAACTGCTTCGAACAAACTTACTAATGAATGTAGCAAATAATTCGTAATAAGGTCTGTAATTTATATCCTAAAATTAAATGAATTTAATGTTTAATCATTTTTTATTTTTTTTTTATATTATTATTTATTAAAAAGAGATGGATATATACATGCACATAAAATTATTCTAATATTTATAAATTAAAAATATATATATTCATAAAGAGTTTCTATATATATACTCGATCAAACTTTCATTTTGCCGGTAAATTTCATTTAGTTGGGCATCAGATAACCTCTCGGGGGGAATGTCACTTCAAATTGGGTGTATGCTCTGATTGTGGTTCAGATAAAAGCCAATTTTCGGCATTAAATATGCCCATTGTTTGATATTTTTTCAACTTCTTATTCTTCTGCTTGATGCGGTTATGTTTTGAAATTAGTAAAAAAAAAAAAAAATGCAGAATAAAATAAAATCTGATATAAAAATACATAAGTTATTATTAAGAACTAATAATAAAAAAGATGAGTAAACAAGTTGTTAATGAAATTCATGTCAGTAAGAAAAAATTTCGTTAGATGCAGATTCATACAACAATGATATATGGCAAATCCATCTAGTAGAAATGATTCCATTTGCAGAAATGAATAATGGGTATAAGTATCTTTTGACTGGAACGATCTGGTAACGATCAGCTTTATATCTGGTAACGATCAGCTTTATATCTGATAACTATCAGCTTTATATCTGATAACAATCAGTTTTATATCTAGTAACGATCAGCTTTATATCTGATAACAATCAGCTTTATATCTGGTAACGATCAGCTTTATATCTGATAACGATCAGCTTTATATCTTATAACGATAAGCTTTATATCTGATAACAATCAGCATTATATCTGGTAACGAACAGCTTTATATCTGGTAACAATCAGCTTTATATCTGATAACAATCAGCATTATATCTAGTAACGATAAGCTTTATATCTGGTAACGATCAGCTTTATATCTGATAACGATCAGCTTTATATCTGGTAACGATCAGCTTTATATCTGGTAACGATCAGCCTTATATCTAATAACGGTCAGCTTTATATCTGGTAACGATCAGCTTTATATCTGATAAGGATCTAATAAATACCACATTTTTCTTATCAACAAAACTATAAATTTATAACTCCTTATCAACGAAGGTATTTACATTTTAATTTTTGTTCTATTGATGCAACACATAAACAAATGTTCACTGAAATGATTAACATACAATACAAAAATTTCTCTACTCCGTTTATATATTCATCAAATGGACTACATAAATGTTATTGTGTAAGTATTTGTATGCAGAATACTTTCATATATGCATGTGAACTATATTATCATGTATATTACCATCAAAATGACTGTTTGACCTATGCAAAACGAATTTTTTACTATATACCTATACGATAAATCTAAATAAAAACACAATAAATTAACAACAAACAAAAAAAAACAATATTTTTCTACCCCCGACTCCAAATTTTCATCCAATGATCGTCAATACAAGTTTACACACAAGGCTGCGGTTTTAAATTTTTACAGGTTCCCAAACCTCTGACTCCCCAAAATAAATAAAGTTTCCAACGATCATCAATACAAGTTTACACTTCCCACAGATTGGGCACCTATGCATGATATCGTCCCAAGATTTCCCTAATAGTAAATGTACTTTTAACATGCACTGTATACTGTATACTTTTAAGATGCACTAAATATGACACCAGTTTATACTGAAAAATTGATCTGATAACCGCATATCCATACTATTGATATCAGTTCTTTCATGATCCGATATTTTATTTGTATTGCTATTTTTCATATATCGCACCTGTACCTCTAAAGTGAGTAGGGGCAAAAAACGGTTTTTTAAAATTGTTTACTAAAAATAGAACATCAATAAAATCAACTGTTATGACATAAACACAGGCGCAACTTAAAATACTTATCTTTAATATTGTAATGTGGAACGATAAGTACCTATCAAACCACTAATCCAGCAAATTCAATTGCGAAACTGAAGTTAAATTTGTTTTCAATAAAACAAGATTTCTGTCAATGGATCAAATTCTTTACATAACCAGATTTTTATTGAATATTTCGGGATTTATTTGATCCCCTCATCAGCACCAAACCCTTAAAATAATCATTAAAGGGAACATTATCAAACAAAAGTATAATATTATACAATTTAAGACTTACAAAAAATATAATTATTCAGATAAAATATCACATCAAAAGTTTTTCGTCATCCCCATACTAATAATTTTTCTCAATTATTAAATTGCAAGGGTTAAAAAAAATTAAAAAAAAACTGTGCCTCATAACAAATTTATTTAAATATTCGTGAACACCATGTATTTTACTTAAGTTCCACATCTGTTTTATTTTTATTTATTTACTTTACTTCTGACGTTTTTATCAATAATTTTGGATGCAATTTAATGATTGAGAAAAATTATTAGTATGGCGATAAAGAAAAAACTTTTGATGTTATAACGTAATAACGTAATAATAACGTTATAACGTAATCAATTAACGTTTTTGATCTTTGTGTAATTCTCGTATAATCTTCAACAATTTGCTTAAGATAGTTATCACTTAGTATATCGCACCTTAAATACAATAGACTCATTTTATGTAAAAATTATTGTAATATTTAAAAAAAAATTAGTTTCATTATGAAAAATTTCCATTTTGAGAAAAGTTTTGCTATACTTTAATTTTATTTAATATTGTGTTTGTGGAAATAAAATATAATTTTGAGTCATGATTCTCTAACTGAAATTTTTTCATTTGACTAGTGATATTATCTCAAGTTGTGCCCCTTTAACTGATAATATGCTTTAATTTGTTAAATTTCCTATTCAACACCTGAGTAGCAACAGAAAAATTAGAAAATTTACAGGAATAATAAAAAATATGTTTTTATTGAAATGTATGTATTTTAAAATAAAATACACAAATCAAACTTGCACAAAATACAAATCAAAATAGGTCATTATATTAAACGAAACATACTTTTCTAAATTTTGAGTTTTAAAATACTGTTGAAACTAAATAGTACATAAGTATTTCTGATTTTTATCAGTTCAATTCTTTTATGTCCTTTTGCTTTATTTGTGGCAGCGGTAGCCTTTCCGAATAAATCGCGCATAAGCTAAAATTGTAAAAGGTAAAAATCTTTTTTATGTTTTTAATATGTAGCAAAAATTTAATATAAATACAAAATGCCTATCAATACTTACTTGATGCAACTCCAAGATTTAAGAGGCTTCAAAATTTTCGTTACATACACTTTTTGATAGTTGGTTTCTTTATAAGTTTTATAAAAAAAATAAATTCGCATTTTCTTTATTTATATGGAGGACTTTAATATCCCACCATATAACTCTCGGATTGTCTTCATTTGTGGAAAAATTTTGACCTCACTCTTCTTGTAGACTTTAAATCATAGAACGCTTCGTGTGTATTTCTCGAACTTTATATGGTGGACCAGTCTTTTTAGCAGTTGCTATGAGCCTTATGTATTGTTCTGGCATATATATGGGATTACTACTTAAATGCCTTTTTACTTGTTTTTCAATAATGCTGTGCACATTGTCTCCTTCGTTTTGAGAGTGACCTTTAATAAGATATTTATGCGTAATACTTTGCAGATTATACTTATGTATGGAATATGCATACATTGAAAGAATGTACTAATTTTTTGTTGTCTACAGCAGTTGTCAGAATAGAAAATTAAATCGAAATCTTGAACATTTTTTGCTTTTTGCAACAGATTCTGAATATATAAAAGCACACAGGTTCCGATCTCATTACTCCCACGTTTTCCTTCTACTTCAGTCCAAAAAAAAAAAAACATTCTACATATTTGGCACTGAGGTCACTAACAGTAAAATATAACAGTTAATTTTACTTTTGTAGTAAAAACCAGAAGTAAAGCCTTTTAGCAATGGTAAAACAGCCTGTAAGTCATACACAGCTACATTGTATTTTTTTTTATCAGCATCTTTTTCTGTTCTGCATAGTTCCTTTTCTTCTTGGTGTCTGGTGTAGTCTTCTATTAAATCTCTTTTTCCATTTTCACCTGCATTTCGGAAAGACTCGCAAAGATCACACTGATCTTTTTTGGTTTAAAAAAGCAATGTTGAAATAAAAGAGTTTTATTTCCAAATTCTCAATTTTCAGCTTCGTGAGATTCTTTAAAGTCTTGGTATAGATCTGCAATACTTTACTATTTTCAATGACATTCCGCGAAGTTTTAGCACATAAGTAATGAGATTCGATTCTTAGAATATTTTGAATAAATTCTCTCATACTGTTTTTGATTTCTAGGCTTATTGTAATATGATTGCTATGCTTTCCGAAGGTCAAACTTGATTCTTGTTTTCAATGTGTTCACATTACTCTGTCATTTATATCAAGAGTTGCCTTAAAAAATGTCTTACATACTCTAATAAGCTCTGAGTTGACCTCAAAGGAAAAAGCATTATTAAGTTTGCGAAACCCATCTGTGCAGGTATATCTGTATTTTGGTTTAATTGCTTTCATAACTCTATCTGTCTTTGCAAGTCACTGCAACCCCAATATTTATTAAATATTTCAAGGACGACGATTCGGAAATTACTTCACTGCATCGAAACTGGCACTTTGCTTGGCAAGGTGGCCGTATACACCTGCCATTTAAATATTTTATTTTTTTACTTCGAAAGTGATGTATAAGAGAGTCCGGCATTTCTTAACAATTTTTGTTTCTGTTGTTTCTTGTTTTGAAATGTATATTTAGAACATTTTCTCTTTCTATTAAATGTTTGTACACTTTCTTCTTCTGAGTATTCTTCCGAGGTGCTGCTTTCTGTTGTTTCGGATACACAAAATTCACTTCCAGAGTTACTAAATATATCCGCACTACTATCATCCATATAACTAGACATGTTAGAATTAATTTCCGTAGTAATTGAATAATGTTTTAAATGTTTTAACATGTCAATTTCAACAAAAACGTCACAACTGAAAAATTAAAGTTTGTATTGAAAATAGTGCGAGATATTATAAAAGGCAAGCACAATATGTTGACAAACAAATGGCTAATCCCAATATAATTAACACTTTATTTGTTTTCTACTTTAAAGTAAGGATTTTTTGATAAAACTTTCTACAATTTTAAATTTAAAATTTTATCAAAAAAAGCACATTACAAAATAATACACGCAATTAAACTAACTTTTTTCAATTAAAACAGCACAATGCAAAATAATACACCACAAAATTTATAACTTTTTTTCAACAATAGCGGCAGAACTGAAAACTCAACATAAAAACAGACATAACGACATTTTTCCTGTTAAAGAAGATAGTGATGAGAAATACATTTTTGCAGTAGTTAGAGATGTGTACTTTGAATTTATTTATGGAAAAATTCAATTTTGGAAAATTTTGAGTTGTGACTCTTTTGTATTTAAGGTGTGATATGTTCAATTCTGTTCTAGTATACTCCTTTCGACAACTCTATGTTAAAATCTCCCGCAATTATGACGTTACAATTATTCTCTTTAATCTCCTCAATTTTTTCTTCAAATATTTCACAGAATTCACATTCACTACTGTTAGGTGATCTATACACCACCATAATTATAAATAGTATATTTTTATATTTAACTCTATACGTGTTTTTCCAATATTTAAAGTGGTTTACTTTTCCTAAAATTTTCTGCATCTTCCAGTGATTTCTAACATAAACACTGACAACACCTGTTCTCTTTGAATTTGAAAATGTTGTTATTTGTTCGTATCCGTTTAACAATATTCCAGCTTCATTTATATCTTGTGTAATATGTGTTTCGACAATATTATAAATTCGGGATTTTCAATTACAGCAATATCTACGATTTGACAAAAATTGTTTAAAAGACGTTGCACATTTAAAGGTGATATCACACGATGTGTTTTTTACATATGTTATTCCGTATGTCTTTCAAAATTATCGTTTTACATACGATTCATAATTTTTTCTGTCACACGTGCATATGTATTTCCTCTAAATGTAAAGAACAGCTGATTTAATTTGTGATTTTACAAAAATTTATTGTTAAAAATAAAGATATATATTTTTTATATATTTTCTAATTGGTAATTAATACTAAACAATTTATTTTTCTTTCAATATTAATCTTTATAATTTACTCCGTTTTTCTTTCGCTACAAGCAGTGTTGTATTTTCATATTTATTTATTTATTTGTTCATAACGTAATATAAAAGCCACACAGGCCAATAAACTATATTACAATGCAATATTCCTGAATAAAAACTAATATAATAATACTTATACACATATAATTATATATAAAAAATAAATATATATAACTATAACTTTAATCAAAAAAAAATTCCTATTGGCTCCCTAGCCGTAATGAAAATACATAATTAACAGTCGACGAAAAAAACATAATGTCCCATTAACAACAACTCGATGTTTATACATATGTATATATAACCACTTAAATGAAAGTCAGTGCTAAAAAATTTTAAAATATGTTTCACACCACTCCACAAAAGTGATTCCGAAGTTTCAAACGAAAAACATTGTTGGAGTGCGAAAAAAATAGCAAATAATGTGGTAAACAATTCCAGCAGCGGGCAACTCTCACAAGAAACGATCTTTCAAACAATGAAATAGTAATTCTAGGAATAAAAATTTGCGGATTCCTACTAGAATGAGTAAACTTAAACATATTACGCAAAGGTGCCCCTGTCTTCATTACATTATAAAAAAGAAGAGTATTACGATACTGTCTAAATGAACAACCAAGAAAGCCTTTAACAAATTCGGATATATGATCTCGTCGCCGAACATTATGTACAAAACGTACAAGAGTATTAACAATTCTATTAATTTTATTAAGGTTAACAGAAACTGACCCAGACGTAACTTCAAGTCCATATAAAACTTGCGGCATTAAGAGGGCATGAGCCAGTATATGCCTAACACTACCGGTTAAATATATATTTGTCGAATAGAACTTACGCAATGAAGCCGATACTTTACAACTCATATGATTAATATGAGACTCAAAAGAAAGTTTGCTATCAACGAGAATACCTAAACATCTATGCTGATGTACAAATTTAATCCGATAACCACCAGAGAAAATATTACAATTAGACAAAAAATGACTAGATGCTCCAAACATAATGGCTTTGGATTTTGCCGAATTTATAGCCAATGAATTCATGGAACACCAAAGTAAAATGCGCTCAAGGCAGTAATTAATTTTGCTATCAAGAACGTCAGGGAAATCACGATTGCAACTAAATAATAAAAAGACATCATCTGCAAACAAGAACATGTTGCATAAACCACGATCAATCAGGAAGGCTATTAATATACAAAATAGGGGACCCAAAACTGATCCCTGAGGAACACCAGACATAAGAAACCGAAGACCTGAATGGCTCCCATTCATTTCAACAAACTGCGATCTACCATTTATACAAGAAAAAATAAGTTTACAAGCTGAACTAGTAAACTTAAACTCATTCCTAAGCTTCTCAATCATAGTAAAAAAGCATATAGAATTAAACGCTTTAGTGATATCCATGGAAACAACGACACTCAACTTATCATCATTCAAATCACGCCTTATCATATCCGTCAAATTCAAAATAAAGATGTGGTGCTATGACCCTTACGAAACGCATATTCCGACTCAAAGATAGCCGAACGAGTAAAACAAATGATCTGGTCCTTAAATATATTCTCCACTATCTTAGAGAAAATAGGGAGTAAAGATATGGGCCTCAAGTCATCGGGACCATGAACAACCCTCGATTTGGGAATTGGCACAACTCGAGCCACCTTCCAAACCTCCGGAAACGTCGAAGTCGTCAAAATTGAATTAACACGATGTAATAAAGTATCTGAAATATGAGGATATATAGCCTTTAAGAATTGGAGAGAAATCCCATCCACACCAACAGACTTAGATTTAATTTTATTTAGGGAATCCAAAACCTCCAGCTCTGTAACGCAATGGAAAGAAAAAGAGTTATCAATTTCAACCCAACTATTAAAATCAAATAGACCACTGCTCCCTGAATTCACCCCTTCAACAAAAAAGTCATTAATACTGTCCACATCACCATCAAAATCAATTTCATTGGTACCAAGGCATCCAGCACTTCTCAAAGCTCTCCACAACCCCTGCGAGTCTAATCCCCTAAACATTCCTGAATAATACTTCCTCTTCACTCTACGAATAACATTCTTGGCGCGATTCCTATATTTACAAAACGTTTTCCACCTAATATCAGTTTTATCAGCCTGATAAGAAGCAAATGAAATTTCCCTTAATGATCTGACAAAAACGATCTCTCCTGACATCATCCAGTTATTCCGACTTAAATCAATTTTCCTGCTTCTACACAAAAGTTCAGTATCAGAAGTAATATGTTTGTCATATGTTTGTCATGCCAAAATAGAACCTGTTCTAATTGTAAAATGTACATGTGGCTTTCCTCATGTATTGTACATAAACAATGTTTCATATGTATCACACGATGTGTACAACTTTAATTGTGGGAAAATTTGACAGTACATATGTAAAAAACACATCGTGATAGTACCTTAAATATATGCCATGAATGATCTGTAATTATTAGAAGATTAAACCTGTTTCTTTTTAAATTTCAGTTTGTTTTGATAAACTGGAATTGTCTACAATTTGTGTAATGGTTTTCATTAAGCTTCAGATTTAATTTTTGGTTACTGCGCACACAATTAATACATTTCTTTAGTTTTTCATTATTACACTCCTTAATTTTATGTGGTCCATGACATTTAAAACATGACTCTTTATTTTTGTATTCTACCGAATTGTGGTTAAATCCTTTACATTTGGAATACCGTATTAATTAGTTTATTTTTTGCTCCTTATTTTATGGTATGATTAATTATCGATTTTTAATTTCACGTTATATATTGTTATATTATTCCTTTTATTCTCGAACATTTTTTAATATTAAATTCACCTTCTTCCACTACCGGATTCTGTTTTCTAATTTTTTACATCAATTCACTTTCATTATGTTTAAATGTCATATCGGATACAATGATTTTCTTTTCACTTTCATTTCATTTTGAATTTCTGTGTTATTTGTTCTCGTTCAGCTCCATTATCCGTTTGGATTACCAAAGTTCCGTTTTTTCTATTCTCAATACATGTTATTTTTAAATTCACTGGATCAACTTTATTATTCAGCTCTTCCTTCTAGATTTTGTTTTTTGTTTTTCTTTTGGCTTTATTAATAAGGGCACTTGTTTTTCTACATCTGCATCACTTTATTTTTTACTGTTTTAGCGTAAGGATTTGGTTTGTTTTCTCATTTGTTTCTTTAATAGCACATTCATAAATTTTTAGCACCAATTGAATTACACATTTCTTTATTGTTGTTTTCAAATTCTGTAATTCTACCATTAAGAATTATTATTTCTTTTACATTTGTTTTACATATTTTATTAGCATACTCATCAGCCAGCTCGTTTCCTTTGACCCCACTATGTCCTGGTACTCATATCAGCCTCACGGTGTGCTGCCGGATCCGGTCGAGCGACCCGATACATTCCCTCACACACTTTGATCGAACTGTCCTCGATTTCAGAGCTTTGAGAGCAAATATTAATGGTCGTTGCATCCATATCCCGTTCCAGAATTATTTTTGTTGCAATGAGCATTGCGTGAATCTCGACCTGAAAAACGCTACATTTGTCAGGGATTCTCCGAGTTACCGGAATGTCAAGTTGCTCGGAGTAGACCCCTGAACATGTACCCTCTTCCATCTGCGAACCGTCGGTATACACTGAGATCGCAGCCCTGTCTATGACAGAGCTTGCGGCCCACTCTCCCCTAGTCGGTATTTGGATCGTAAAATTACCCCCAAAGTTCACCACCGGTGACATATAATCGGGTTCCCGATCAATTTGCGTCCCGCACACTGTCGGCAGTATTGTGCCGTGTCCCCCAGAGCTTTATTCCAGCTCACTCCCTTAAACGGAGAGCCACTTTCGCTGACGTGCTCTTGATGAAAATATCAAAGGGCATGATGTTCAGCATTTCCTCCAGTCACGCCTGTGGTGTCGATCTAATGCTTCCGGTGGTGCCCAGACAGGCCAATCTCTGTACCTTCACGAGTCCAGAAAGTCTGGCCCCTACGTTCACAGTTCCTCACCACAGCAAATTACCATAGGTCAAAATAGGTCTAATTATCGCACAATACATCAGGTGGATGATCTGCGGTTTGAGTCCCCATCTTTTGCCAAACGTCCTCCTGCAGGTGTAGAAGGCACATAACGCCTTCTTAGTCCTCTCCTCTACGTTCCTCGACTAAGTGAGTTTAGAGTCCAGAATAACACCCAAATACTTCGCCTCTTTTGACAGTACCAGTGTCCTCCCGTCCAGTCTTGGAGGATTGAACTCAGGTACTTCGCCCTTCTAGTAAAGAGAATAAACTCGGTTTTAGAAGGGTTGACCCCCAGACCATTTCCCTTGCCCATTTCACGAGTTTACCTAATGCCAACTACATGAGGTCACCGATCGTTGACAGAAACCTACCTCTGACCAGAAGCACAACATCATCAGCATAGGCGACCACTTTGGTGCCCGTTCTGTCGAAAGATTGTATGATTTTATTCATCAGGTTCCATAAGAGAGGAGATATAACTCACCCTTGTGGAGTTCCCCTCGTCACCACCTTCCTCGCTTCCCCTCACCTATTTTCGAGTTTATCACCCTGCTCTTCAGCATGTAGCCCGTCCATAAGATTATCTGTGTATCCGTGCCCGTACTACCCAAGGCTTCTAGGATCGATGATATTTTGACATTATTGAACGCCCCTTCCACGTCCAAAAAAGAAGCCAAAACATATTCCTTATAGTGAAGAGCATGCTCAATCGTTCCCAGTACTTCGCGTAAAGCTGTATCCACCGACCTTCCCTTGAGGTATGCATGTTGAGCTTTACAGAAGTTGTCCGGTGTGAGCTTACTTCTCACACGAACATCTACTAGTCTCTTCAATGTTTTCAGTAAAAACGATGAAGACTGATAGGTCTGTAGTCATTTGCGGTATTGTGGTTTATCTTTCCCGATTTGGGGATAAAGACCACTCTAACCTCTCTACCATCTGGCCCTGCTGACTTGTAAGGCTTAATAGATCGTACCGCACACTCTACTTTGCTTTCGTCCACTATAGATCTAATTTGCCCATATTCAGGAATTGCGGCTGATGTGAGAGCGCTCTTGGAGCTGTCTAATGCTTTTGTCCGTCCGAAATTAGAATATGATTCATTTATATGGAGTCCATATGTTTCCGGTCCTGTTAATCGTGTTGAAAAAGTTCAGAAAAGATTTTTAAAATTTGCTCTTTCTACAATTCATTTTACTGATCCTATTCCTAGTTATTTGGCTCGTTGTAAATTAATTGATCTTCAAACTTTAGAAGTTCGTAGAAATATTTCTTCACTATTATTTATTCATGGTCTAATAAATGGATCCATAGACTGTCAAATGGTGCTGTCTCTTATTAATTTTCATGCTCCAATTAGGTCACTTAGACAAAATCTATATTTTTATATATCTGCTCATAGAACCGAATACGGTTTATATGAGCCAATTGATAGAGCTTTAAGATTGTTTAATAGTATAAATAATAATTCTTTAATTGATTTTAGTTTTACTAATTATGTTTTTAAAAACTGTTTAGAACATGTACATTTTTAGTTATAAGTTTTAGTTTTAAGTTTGTTATCTAGTCTGTAAGGATGTAATTCCAATGACTTAAATAAATATATAAATAAATCTTTGCAACCCGGGAAGTGAGTGTCCATTAGAAGTTCAATAGTGTCTCTGCTACTTTCCGCGAAACTGCCGCCAGGTTTCATAAGAAAAACCCGGTGTGCTCGGGTCCTTTGAAAGGACTTTACGAAGTCTTGCCGCTTCGCTAGTTCCCTCAAGTTCCTCACAGAAACTGGCCCATTATTCCCTCTTAGCCCTGCTTGTCGCCTTTTTGAAAGCATTAAAACTGAGACGGTAATTCTCTCAATACTCAGTTTTCTTGTATTTTTTCGCCTTATTAGTTTTCTAGTTTCCGTTCTGAGTAGCTTAAGCTCCCGGGTCCACCACGATTGGTTGATTTTTCTAGAAGGCAAGCGCTCAGGGCATGAATTTAGATATGCTCCTTTAAGTGTTTTCGTCAATAGATATGCTGAGTCTCCACATCTTGAATGCTGACCGGCCCTTCCATACTCGGAGGTGGTAGATTTTGCATAAGGCTGCGGAATTTGACCCAGTTTGTCTTCCTCGCATTCCGATATGGAATCAATCCCCCCAAAGAGTTGTCAATGCTGTAGACTATCCTGTAATGATCTGAAAAAGAGCATTCCAAGGATACCCTCCAGTCCAGAATTCTAACAGTGTCCGAATTCGATACTTAAGTTATATCAATAACTTGGTCCCTAATCCTATTATAGAAAGTGGGATTATTTCCCCTATTCGCTATAATCAAATTAGTGTTTAGAACAGTGAAGGCCGTGCCAAACACACTGGTGCTCGGCTTCTTATATGTATACAGCCGAACGAAAACAAAAATACTCACCAAAGAGTAAAAGTAAACAACAATTTCATTCAGTCTTATGAAAGCTTTTGAACAAAGCAAAATAAATTCATATATATTTTTTTTAATAGGTACACAGAGAATATTTGTTTAAAAGAAACCAAAAATGTTGAGAAAATTTCGAAGACTTGATAAACTATAAATTAAACATTTTCTATAAATAACATACGTCGCCTCCATTTGACAACATTATAGCTGTCTTTTATGCATTTTTTTTTTTTAATTTTAAAAAATATCCAGTACCCGTGTTCCGTATTTTATGTGAAAAGTTCTCACATCGAAAAAGTATGAAACAAAAAATTCCACTGTTTCTCGATTTGTGAGTAAAAACTGTGTCTGTATCTTAATGTGAAAAGTTACAACACTGGTTACGTTGTTATTGGAATATTCCAAGTCAGCTGTCAAAAAATAAAAACAAACAAAGCAAATAAAAGTAAACATAAAATTATGTGTATAAAAATTTAAGAACTTGAAATAATTTTTTTTAATTTAAATTTGTGAAAAATGTTCAATATACTTCTATTAACTGATACGATAATGATGATATGATAACTGAATGATAACACGCTGCCTTTTTTGTGCAAGAATATTTTTAATGAGGGGGCTAAAAGTTTACTATGGTTAAATTATGCTCGTTTGCAGTTTTTGAAAGCGTTTCGTAGTATTGCCTACTCATATATCGAAACGGTCTTATCAAAACCGTAAGTACTTTGCTAAAAGTTTCGAAAAACATGTTATCTTATAGAGAATTAAATTTTAATACCTTCCGAAGAATACATTGCCTTATTAACCGAATGTTTGTCGGAGCAAACTTTTGTGGTCGATTATGAACGTCATTATTCCGTGGGCTTAGATATAGAAATATTAAAGCAAGCTTGCAGTTATTTGTGAGTATGCATTATAAACTTTAAAAATAATATCTAAATATATTTGTTTTCTAGAGATTCTATTAAAGCCAACGTTATAGTACAAGGTTATAAAAATGCTACGATGGAAACCATAAATGATTTACAAAATCTAATAATACATCAAGTAATTATTGATACGAATGCTAAGACCATCAAAACGGATCCTAAAATTGAGCTGAAAGAAAAGGTTACAAAAAACAACACTAAAAACCCTGCGAAGAGAGATGTTGAGTTAGAAATTGCTATGATATTGGATTGGGCACTGGTTTTATTAGATGGTTTTCATCTCGGTGTGCTTCTAGTGAAGAAGCTATAGCGGCGGTATTGGAACACAATTTGCCACCTGATTTAGATCAAATGTGAAAATCCAGAAGACGCAAGAGCTCGTTATGAAGCTGTCTGAAACTTTAATAAAAGTATTTAAAAAGTACATATATAAGTGCCTAAAAAGTGCATATATAAGTACTTAAAAAGTGCATATGTAAGTACTTAAAAAGTGCCCATATAAGTGAATATTGTCTCAGAATGATTTTTCTTTATCCTTATCATCATAGTCCGATATTGTTACAGTTTCAGTATCATTCAAGTTTAAGGTGTGTGGTGGTATCAACGCTATGGTATTAAAGCTATTAATCGCTTCAAATAGTCAGTTGATTGATTAATAAAAACATCAATTAAATGTTAAATTAATAATGCAATTGTTTAACTTAAAAAAATTGTTTAGTTAAAAACAAATTTTATTAATTGATAAAACAATTAATTGGTTAATTAAAAAACCAAACAATTTATAATTAAAAAGCCATTAGAGTTAAATTATAATGATTGATTTGTTAAAAAATTAATTTATTCATTAAATATTAATTCGATTAATTAAAATACAAATAATTAAATAAGTTAATAAATTTATACTTTTAATTAAATAATAATAACTTAATTAAATGAATTTAATAAACAATTAATTTAAAATCAACCATTTTTAAGTCATTTGAGCCCAAAAGGTTCAAGGTTGATTATTTTTATTAATTAATCAACTGATTATCTGATTTATAAATTAATTTATTAATCAATCAACTGATTATCTGATTAATAAATTAATTTATTCCTTTATTATACTGTCGAACATGTTCGTGGGCATTGTAAAAGTACTAAGTCAGTATAGAAAATCCTCCAAAAAAGTTCTCCCCTCCCAGAATGGCTGTTATACTATTTAAAACAAGTAAGAGTGTTAAATTCGGCTGTGCCGAATCTTTGATACCCTCCACCTCGGTTTGTGGCAATACTATTAACATAGCTCATGGTAGTTGTGTTCTTGTTATTGTTAATATGTATGAATCACATTTTTTTTGTGGCTTTTTTTATGTTGTTGTATGTTCAACCACTAAACTATTACAAGAAAACACTAGGTTTCATGTTTTTTTTAGAGGTATCTATAAACTTTTGTTCATTTCTCAGCGCAGAGGCTCCCGATTTACTCCGATTTCAATACCAACCTGGTGGGAATTATGGCAAATAATTTTTTCGTAACCTGACCTAAGTAGATGCTTTTTTTTTTGAATGAGCGTGATTTCAACAGACACACGGACAGACGGACAGACGGACAGACGGACAGACGGACAGACGGACAGACGGACATCGCTATATCGACTCGAGCTGTGATAAGGATCAAGAATATATATACTTTATTGGGTCGGAAATTAGTTTTTCGATGCGTTACAAACGGAATGACAAACCTATATATACCCTCTGCCACTGAGATGTGGAGGGTATAAAAATAACTTTATTGATTCAAATAATCAATTGATTGTTTAATTAAAAAAACAATTTAATTAAAAAAAAAATTAATTAAAAAATTGAGTTTTATTATAAACTTAATAATTTAATTTAAAAAATAATAATCTATTTATGAAATAAAGATTAATTAAAATCAATATATTTTCAATAATTCAAAAATTAAATTATATATCAAGAAAACATGTTAATTAATTTTACCCCGCGTAAAGAACCTATGGATCACATAGAAATAATTTTTAACTTTATCAAAAAATGGATTTATGAAATTATATTTTTATAGTATAATATACTAATATAATATACTATATTATACAGTTTATACAGTTTTGTTTAAACTTTTACGTATACGTGAATTTACAAAATTAGCTTATTAATGAAATAAATAAATACATAAATTTCTTAATAATATTAGATAATACTAAAATTAATCATTTATTTAAACAATTTATCATTTTATTAATAAATTTATTCATTAAATATTTTTTTAAACAGATTTTATTTATTTTTTCTGCTTTTTGTAGTAGAAATGTAGTAAACGATTTTTTTTTTAGTTCTTGAATTACTATTTTTTTTTGTTATTAAAATTATACAACATTTACTACAAAATCATTCGAACAACTAAAAAAATAAATACATATTTTCAAAATTCATACAATAAAATTTGTGATTGTAACAAAACTTTTACTACACATGCGCTTTATCTGTTTTGCTTTTATTATCTGTTAGGAAAAGATCAAGAATCAGCCTTAAAAAGGATCAGTTTAAGTGTGATCCGTTGAATCGTACAAAATGTCCTCTGGCAAATTCCAAATTGGAAGACATGTAGTCCACAAGTTTTTTTTTTTTTTTTTAATTTGGGAAATTCGTTGCACTTTCTGAATAATTGCAAAAAAAAAATTTAAATGTAAATACTAAAAGTAAAATATAAATAAAAAATTAACATATTTTTTACCTTTTCTCCAATATTCGATGTCATCTTATATATATATATTTTTTTAAAGCAACTGAATTTAAAAACTTATCTCGCATAGATTTCAGTTGTGAGTGAATTTAACAGTTCAACTTCAAATCTTTTCACATGCATACTTTACAGAAACACTTTTTTCTCATTTTTCCAATAAATGTGAGAAAAAACGTTACGTGACAGATAGTTCTCACAAAATAAAGTTACAGAACCAGTCGAATGCGAGAAACAATATTTTGTGTCAGTTCGCAACGTTTTTGTTTCATTTTTATACGTTCCATGTGAAAACTTTCCGATGTGAGAGTTACAGAACATAGCTACAGTTACTGGTAATTTTTTAGTTTCTGGTAACATACCACTTAATAACCTTTGAAATTTCTTATCTTTTTAAGTTTTGCTATTTTGTGTTAATTTTTTTTGTTTTTTAAAGAAATGAATTACTTATTATTACTTATTTGATTTAATAAACTTCAAACTTATGGATAAAAGAGATTAAATGTTCCTCACATTTTTTTTTACAGTTTTTAAGATTTAAAATTTTAAAACAACAAAATATATATAAAATTTTACCATATTCTACGTGAACTCAGCTATTTGCCCTTTTATGCATTCATATAAACATTCATACAAAATCTACATAAACCCATTTAATATCGGCATTGTGTTACGTCCATGGATTTCGATCAGTGTAGTACAACTAACACATGCTCATAAACACTATTACAAACTCCATTCTCTCGATGGCCACCCCTGGTTTAGAAGGTAATAAAAAACAGGCTCACCTCTGCTGATGATGTCAGTGCTTCCCCATAAATTGTGGTGAGCGTTGGCATCGCCTCCAATCACCAGATAGTGGCCCTTGTATTCATTTAATTGTTGTTTATTCTCTACTACGCCATCATGAATTTCTCTTAACATACAATTATCACATATAAACCATATAGAGTTTTTTCCATTTAAAGCACCAAATGAATATTGATATATCTTAGAACATTTTGCTGCAATATGATAGATCTTTCCACATACTCCCTCGCATTTAATACCACTTTTAACCATATTTTTTTTATTTAATGTATTTTTCTTTATTTTAATGTATTTTTTTTATAAAACTTTATTATCCACTCATAAAAATTAGTATTGTTTATGGTTTTTTATAGTTCTACCTATATTTTTAAACCAATTATTTTATTTTATTATTTTTAGAGAGCAATTTAATTTCTTCTCATATCTTTATGTTTCATCATAAACAATGAAATTGGTCAAAATATAGACTCCGAGCACATAATCGATGCTAAACTGAGATCAGACGAAAGCTGGAATTCGGTTTGTAACCACTATCAACAAGAAGCTACGCATAGAAGAGAATATGCCAAAAAAAATAATAAGAGCATCCATAACTCAAAATGCAGGACTATCTTAAAGAGCTTAACAGCCCCGCAAAGTTATACCTATCGACAGTTCCGCAGGGAGAGTGGTAAAGGAATTGGGAAACCGGATAGTGAGTAGGTAATGCCTTACGGGCATTTTTAGAAGATTACGCACTCCAATTATAAAAAATAAAATAAAATAAAAAACATATAGACAGCGGAAGTCTGAAGGCGTACCACAAAAAGATACAAGTGACCAAAAAGACACTGCGACATGGCGAATGGATACCGCTATTAACTAAGTATCCCACACAGAAGGTGCCTTCAAGAGAGGTGCAATGGGAGAGTGACGCCGCTGTTTGCTCCAGTCAACCAAGCGGACTCCAGTTACAACCCTGCTGAAAGGCATTAAATCCAAGCCTAGTACGGTCTTGATTATGGCATTTCTGAACGAGATGAAACTGACGATTTTGACTTTCATCAACCTTACTACACAGAAATGATATGCTGTGGAAATGGCTAGCACGTCTTAAAGTACGCTCAAAATTCGTCGCGGTCACTTAAGGAAAGTGCTGAAATCTGGTACAAGTCACAAATGGTTCCAGAGAAGCACGACAAACGTTATTGAAACAATGGCAAGAACGCTGGAAAAGAGACAATAAAGGTATAGGGCTAATACCGAACATTACAAAATGGGTGGAGAAGACACGGTAACATGAACTATTATCTGACACTATTAATGACAGGATATGGTTGCCAAAAAACTTTAAAATTAAGGAAGTAGGACTTTGAAGCAGAACATATTCTTTTTAATTGCGAAAATGGCATGCTCCGCGCATTAATTTAAATGATTAGTTCGGAATTCTATTAACATCCGAAAATATTGTGAATGAAATGTTGAAGTCGAAAAAACTTCGAAGTGATGTTGCACATTTATTTCTCGCATAATGAAGAATAAATGTTACAAAAAACCGTACCCCAATCTAATTGTAGGATGGGGGACTAGGATACATACAAACCGATGTTGTTTTAGGTAACACGATGAAGTTTTGTTCCTGTATAAATGTTCACAGTTTAATTTTACATAAACCTATTCTATTTATCTTTTGCCAAAGTAAGTTAGACGCTAACTGACAAAAATAGGATATCTTCCTAATATATTAGATATGTTTTCCAATTCATTACAGTTGCACAATGTGAATAAGTTGAAGTTATTTTAATCAAAAACCGAATGCTCGGGCAAGCCACCCCAAGCTTTAGAATTGCGAGGTGTGCTATATTACCATCGCAGAAGTATGGACATACACATCAATTGTAACTAGCAGATTCCAGCGCTCGAAATTCGAGTGCAATTTCTATGCAGCTTTATTTTTCGACTTAGCCAATTCACAAACCAACACTTTTATGGTTTATTATTATTGTGAATGAAGATAACAAACGCAGTAACAAACACATTAACAAATTTAATAAAACACACATAGCACATGTATAAATTTATGTATGTGTTAGAAGCAACTTTAAATGCAATTTACTCAAAATAAAGGAAAAAATTTAAAAATGTATAAATCTGCAAACGGCCAAAAAGAAATACTTTTCAAATAATATACTTTTGGTCAAAATCGGGATAAAACGGTAGAACAAAACATCGGTCACAAGAAATCGCCTAGCCAATTATTATTAAGATATGGGGTACATATCATGGAATCGTGAGTACCTACTACTAACAACAAATTTCTCGTATCCTGTAGTTCTTAAAAATTCACAAATACGACTGAGATTTTGATATATGTTACTTCTTCAAATTCCAATATATTTGGTAATTCCAATTCCAGTGCATATAGCCCTCCTACCTCTAAAGTGAGTCAACTCAAAATTTACAAATTTTCAGTAGACAAAAACGGTTTTTTTAATATTTACTACAAAATTGTAAAGAATTGCGAAAATAAGTATACAACAGTAGTTATTTTTGCGATTTTTTCAGTGATCATCAAAAATAACAAGCTTTTTGGGTGCAACTCAAAATGTGTCTTTTTAGTGGATTCTAAAGAAGCTACTCATATAGCACAAAGAGGGTTACAACTGTATTTTTTTGCGAAAGAGTAGAAAAACCGATGTGAGATTTTTACAGTGGATAGATATGACCACTGTGTATCGTTTTCTTGCAAAAAGTGAAAATTGAAAAATTTTGAGTTGACTCACTTTAGAGGTACAGGTGCGATATGTAAGTTTTATAATTTAACTGAAGTGATAGTTAAGTATTTCTTAATAAAGACAAGACAACAGTTTCTATAGCATAGCATAGATATATCATTTTCGTCAAATATAAGAGAACGCCATACCTTAAGCGACATAAAAAATGATGAATTTTGGGGCTATAGCTTAACCAAGTGGCATTTATGGCAGTTTTGAACGAAACAATCTTAGATTCAAAATGATTTTTGAAAGACAGATTATAGTTAAAATGATACCAAGATACATGTATATGTTCACTACATCTACAGCTACGGTCAATAAAAATAGCACCAGGATAAAAAAAGTTCTTCGTTAGATACTTGTAAATAGGTCAAACTGATTTCAATGAATACTTGTCATAAGATACTTACAAGCCTGTAAAATAATATTAAATAACAAACTGTTGATTTGGTTTTTTTTTTATTAAAAATTTTCAACTTTTTTAAATCAACTTAAAAAACACTCAGTCAAAAATATATCACTACAGTTCTTATTGTATTAAAAATAAACATTAAACTAAAAATAAATTTACGATTTTGAATTCAAAATTTTTTTGTTATATTCTCATATTGAAATTAATATTTTGTTGCGTGCCCATTATTAGCAATAAACTCCGCACAACGTTTTTGCAGCGATTTCACCACATTTTGGCACCTCTATTTCAAAATTGAGTTTAAGATTTGCTGAACAGCCATCTAAAGGTCTTCATTACTTGGCTGTATTTGGGATACTCCCTTCTTTATATATGTCCATAAATTCTCGTTGGATTTAGATCTGGGGAATGATCTGTTCATTCCACCACATTTATTTTATTGTCCTGAAATCACTTTTTTCAAGATTGCTGGTATGCTTCGGCGGGTCATCGTACTGCTGGAAGACCCAAACCAGCGGCATTTCCTAAGAAACATATGGTACCATTACATCCTGGAGGATATTAACTTAAACTGTCTTATCGATGGTTGATCTGATCCCATACCATAATGCTAGAACCACCATGTTTAATCGTTTTTGTTGTAAATTTTGGATTGAATTCAGCGTTACGGGGTATTCTGACGTAAGCACGCGTTCCTTCGCCTCCAGATAAAACTACTTTGGATTCATCTGTCCAAAGAACATTTCTTCACTTGCGGACGGACACATTTAGCTCCTTTTTTTAGCTCTGTAGCTGTTATAAATGGGGTCTTCTTGCATTGTCTGACCAAACACTTAACCATTAATGGTCAAAAAAAACTCGCTTGCGACCACGGAATGCAGATTTTTGAGTAATTAGAGCACCCAACCAATTTTCTTATTTCAGAATATGGTTTATGCTCAAAACTGTTTTTTTTTTTATAATAGCACATTTTTCAGGTGCACAATGCTTTCCACGTCCCATTTCTATGAAAATAAAAAAACAAAATATGTGATGAATTATTTTATTTTTAGTAAGAAACATCTCACCTTCAGTTTTTGATCCTTTTATTTCAACAATTAAATCACTATAAATTTTTTTTAAGAATTTTTGTCATTTGGTATTTTAATGACTGCACTGACGCAGTTTTTTTAATTTCGCTTATTGGAAAAGAACTTCTTTGGAAAAAGTAAGTAAGGTCAGAGAGAATATGCATAGTATAACAGTATTGCATACTTACTTTCAAATTATACGCACAAAATATTTTTTTTTCACTAGCATGAACAAAGACTTTGTCATTGGTGCTATTTTTTGGCCGACATTGTACTTCATTATCATCACACTTCCAACAAGGAGCTAGGCGGACCCTTGAAGAAGTTCTAAATATTCTTATTTTAGACTTATCGAGATTTATTTTTAGACACCATTGATTACAGTAAACGAATAGTACATCAATAACCATGTTTTGCAACATCAGTGGAGAGCCCAGTAGTAAAATATTATCATCGCCGTATAATAAAACTATTACAGCAAAAGCGATTCCACATGGAAAATCTTCATGAATGTCGTTCCGGTAAAGCGAAAACAACGTAATATTTGAAATTACAGGCTCGATATGAAATTTTGGTTAAAAGAAAATGGAAATTGGTCCAAAGTTTTCAATAATTTGTAGACCCATGGAAAGAGCTTTAAAAAGTAAGCATCAACATCTCAAAATCAAGAAAAATTAACATAAGCGGTTATTCCTGATTTATAGATTTATGTGTGAAAAATGCAATAAACATTAACAATTAGTAATTTGAAATCAATACTATTTATAGATTTTCTTCTACTTTGGGACTTGTTTTAGCCACTGGTTCATGCAATTGTTCCATTTTTGGAAAATGGAAAATGCGAAAAAGTTTAAATTATCTTAAGGGCGGGGCAAGGTTTTAAAGGCGAAAAAAGGCGTATACATGATTTTTTTCTTGGAGATATGAATAATGTAGGATAATTTATTTCATATACACGTTATAGCATAACATTTGAAGTATCCGTGGCAGCGAATCTCCGAAGACGGGTCAAAAAAAGTTGTTATGCGGTGAACATCATAACTCGTTACCGGATCATCAAAAAGGTGATATGTTTCCCAAGGTAATCAGGAAAAGTTTTTTTCTTTTTATTTGTTATTATTTGTGGCAGCATTTTGATTTTTTCAATAAAATTTCGATGAATTTGTTGTTAAAAAGTGGAAAAAATCGTAAAAACAATAAAAAAAAACTATCCCAACTGTGTGTAGGGTTTGAGTTATGATGTTCACGGACTACAAAAATGTTGTTTACGGTATATATACGATATAGCCCGGTATACCATATGAGGGCGGGTCGCTTCAAACGCTGTATCTTCGTTAGTTTTGCTCCGATTTACTTGAAATTTTGATACAACACACAATAAAAATTTTAAAACTTTACCCCGCCCTTGATGGTACTAAAAGAAGCAAACGCTTAAACATAAATGTAAACAAACTACAATTTGTCATGCATACTACTATGCCCTTAGTTGCATTGTGTTTCTGTGCATATCCATTAAGTAACAATAATAAATATAAGAAAGTAAATAACCAATGCATATCTGTATTAAACAATCGGTAATTTATTTTCGAACAGTTCATCGCTCTACTCTATAGTTTACAATAACTAAGGCGAAGGTTTTAGATTTCATTTAAAACCAAAACAGAACTCAACATTTAAAGTGGACTACGGATACTTGAATTACACTTATTTGTTAATTTGTTTACTGTGAATTGGAACAAATATGTATAGGCATATAGATTGTAAATGTAAATATATTTTTGTCAAATAATTTTAAATAATTGAGTGACTTTAGAAAAGTGATTCAATTTTAGGCTAAGTACTTTTTTTTGTTAGCTAATTGTGGTACATGTTCAGAAATTCGATCATGATCATGTATTCTGATATAAAATATATAGAACGAACAATTTTTCTAACCGAGCTCTCAAGAGGATATAAATTTCCAGACAATGTTCATTAAGACATAACTTAACCTTGGTGTATATGCATTTAAAGAGTACAAAACATCAAAAAACAAAACATCTAAAAAAAATCTAAATAAAAGAAAGAATAAAAGAAATAATTCAATATATAATTGTTAATATACTTAAAACAAATAAAATCAACCACAAAACGAAATTAAACAAGTAAGAAAATTATAGTCGGTCTAGCCCATGGTTTAGAGACCCTATCGCTTCGGTCCAACTAATTGGATATAAAAAATAAGCATAAACCAAATTTAATTTGCATCGTTATTAATTTTATTGGCTGCAGATATGAGAAAGTTCATATCGGATGCTAAATTTATATGGGGACCAGGTCGAAAAATGGACCAATCCTGACCATATTTGGTAGAGTCACTTACATTTTGAAAAAATATATACAAACCAAATTTGAGAAAAATGTGTGCAATATTTTTGCTTTTTGATAGATTTAAGTGAAGATCGGGAAGCAGCTCTATATGGGGCCTATGACTAAGAATTGTCATATAGGGATTATACAAACCCAATTTGACTGAGATCTATATGATAATTTGGATCTTATGGCAATTTATGTCTATTTCATAGGGGTTATTTGTATGAAGACTAGGAACATGGACAGAATTTCACCAATTTCAATAGCGTTCATACTATGGCCGATAAAAGCTTATATACCAAACTTTATCAAAATATTTGCGACCTGTAGTTTGATTACAAGGTTTACATGGACACACAGACGGACAGACGGACATCGCTAATTCGACTCAGAAAGTGATTCTGAGTCGATCGGTATAATATAAGATGGGTCCAGGTCAAATATTTTTGGTAGTTACAAACAGCAGCACAAAGTCATTATATCCAAACCACGTAGTGGTATGGGTATAAAAACAACCAACAATAACAAACTAGCGCAGCGCAGTTACACTCAACACATGGACAAAATTACGAAAAGGCTCGTTTTGCTGAGCATAATAACTTCTTCAAGCATTTCATTCGGAAATTTTGTGTCCTGGATAAAAATGTTAATGCTGCTGTTAAAATTATGGAAAAAATAATAGTGCTTTGTATGAATTTATTTATTTTATCAAGGGGCATTACGGCGTAGCCCAATCAAAAATCTTGGTTTAACCAGGCTTGCAGAACTGCAGTTAGATGCAGAACATTCAGATATTGCCGTGAAAATCAAAATTCCGTTACTGAACTGCTACGCAAACTGGTGAGAATTGAATGTACCAAAGTTTTAAGAAAAGTTTATTTACGAACAGCGTCTACGTGCTAGAGTTCTTTCTGCTCTCTGGGCCAGCAACAGCTGTTGGTCATTCGCTAAACGATTAAAGAATAATGCTCGTTCTCCTAACCCTGTTAAAGCGAATCACAAATTATTGAATGACCCGGTTGATAAGGCTAACCTTTTAGCTGAATTTTTTGCAAAAAATGCGATTATGCCAGATAACGATCAATCAATGCCTGAACTCTATAGTGTATCATGCACTATGCTATGTTAGAGTCGATCCATTCACAATTTTGGTGAAGGTAAAGTGGTTCTATAGATACTTGCAAGGAGTTCGATCGGATGTGGCACGGTGCTTTAATATCTAATCTTATTGAATTTGGGGTCGTCATTGACTTCTCTTCATGTATATCTAGTTTCTCAGAGACCGCACAATACGTGTTGTTATTGATGGGGTCTCATCCAATGAGTTTCAGCTTAATTCAGGGATACCCCAAGGTTCTGTTCTTTCTCCTTCTCTTTTCCTTATCTATCTCAACGACCTCCTTGGCCAAACTTTCAATTCTATATACTCTTTTCCAGATGACAGCAACATTTGCCATTCAGTATCCTTCAATTGCAGGCCAAGCTTTTTTGAGGTTGTGAACAAAAGGCTGAAAATGAGTGACACTCTCAATCAAGACCTGTTAAAAATCTCCGAATGGGGTAAAGCAAATACAGTTTATTTTAACGAGCTGAAGACTCAATGTTGTTTGTTGTCCCAAGGGCCTTGGATTCTGCATTGTCATCTGTTCTGGGCATGGGAATTCAATGCGATGTACGTTGGAACGAACATGTTTTTAAAGTGTCGAAAGAAGCATTCGTGTCTTCGTTTTTTAAAATGGTGCAAACAATACTTCACTCCTCCTGATTTTATAGACCTGCTGGATCGTCTAAAAAGGAGGGCGTTGATGCTCACTAATGACGGTAGGGTATCCAACTCTATAGACTCGTCAGAACATTGTGGGAATCTATAAAACTATTCTATAGATATTACCATGGCAAATGTTCTGCGAATAGAAGTGAACTTATTCCAAGTGCCCGAGTTTAAGATCATACAACCCGTTTCTCTAGTAGGTTACATACGTTTATAATCTATTGTCCAGTTGACCGCCCAACGCATTAGAGAGAAAATTCGTTTATGAATCGAACTAGCCAAATTCTGCTTATCTTTATGAACCCCAGCATTTTGTGGGAGAGCAATATTAAATATCTAAAATCAACTTCAAAGATTACATATCATTTTTAAATATATCGGTTAATAAAAGGGAAATCTAAGCTAAATATTGAAAGCAAGCCGTTGACACATGTTTGCACTACAGTCAAATGCTCTATATTTTCCAAGGTTGAGAAAATACACACATCAAACACACAATGATCTGTTCTAAAAAAGCCAATACATATTTTTTTTCATATCAATTATGTTTGTTTCTAAATTTTGTACGGTGCCAAACACAATCATGACTGTGTTTCGTCGTTATCTACACGAACATTTTTCTATCACGTATTTTTTGTTTGGAACACACATAAACCACACAGATTCGAGTGTAGCTTTTTTTTAAGTTCGTTTTCTTGCACGTGTACTGCTAAAAAAAACAGAACATGTTCTTCAACGCGTACATCTAAAAAATTGAAACATTATCCACTCGCGATCGGAAAAATCTGAAACACCCCTATAATAACGACAATAAATGAAAGTAACAATAATAAATGGTATAATAACGAACTCAGAACACTGAAAAGAGAGCAAGATCTTAAATACCAGAAGGCAATTATTGAAAACACCACTGCGGCATGGAATAGTTATAAATTAATAAGAAATATATAAAGTTTAGATAGAAAACGAGAAAAATAATTACATAAACAATAAAATAACCAATACAAATAACCAGAAAGAAATGTGGAGCAAAATAAAAGAACTAGTACTAAGAAAACCCAGAAATGTGATGAAAACTGTGATATTTCAGCAAATAGAGTATAAGGACAATATTGAAGTATCCTAAAATTTTAATAATTATTTTGTAAATAGTATTAAGGAAATAAGAAACTCCATTGAAAATGTGCAATATAAAAATAATATATCTGGGTAAGACTCAAAATTCAAATTCCGTGCAATATCTTTAGATGAACTAAAAATTATATGTAAAAATATTAAAAACAAACCAGACTACAATAAAATATAAAACAAAATAATCTTAGATATTTGGAATATAACAGACAATATTATGCTCAACGTTATAAATAAATCGCTTAGAAATGGAATTTTCCTTAACAACTGGAAGGAATCGATGATTACATCTATAGAAAAAGTAAAAAATACTATCAAATATGAGGAATACCGTCCAATTAGCACATTAAAAACGTGAAAAAATTATTGAAGATAGTTAAAAATCAATTGGAGTATTATATGGAACAACACAAGTTACTGTCAAAGTATCAATCTGGTTTTAAAAAAATATATTCATGTGAAACAGC
This sequence comes from Cordilura impudica, assembly GCA_963682025.1. Taxonomy (NCBI): domain Eukaryota; kingdom Metazoa; phylum Arthropoda; class Insecta; order Diptera; family Scathophagidae; genus Cordilura; species Cordilura impudica. The sequence goes on along the minus strand of OY821520.1, from coordinate 179,592,011 downwards.
GGTCAACTATGTTATTTATAGATGGAAATACAAGATTATGGAAAAAATAATAGTGCTTTGTATGAATTTATTTATTTTATCAAGGGGCATTACGGCGTAGCCCAATCAAAAATCTTGGTTTAACCAGGCTTGCAGAACTGCAGTTAGATGCAGAACATTCAGATATTGCTGTGAAAATCAAAATTCCGTTACTGAACTGCTACGCAAACTGGTGAGAATTGAATGTGCCAAAGCTTTAAGAAAAGTTTATTTACGAACAGCGTCTACGTGCTAGAGTTCTTTCTGCTCTCTGGGCCAGCAACAGCTGTTGGTCATAGCAACAGCTGTTGCTCATTCGCTAAACGATTAAAGAATAATGCTCGTTCTCCTAACCCTGTTAAAGCGAATCAGAAATTATTAAATGACCCGGTTGATAAGGCTAACCTTTTAGCTGAACTTTTTGCAAAAAATGCGATTATGCCAGATAACGATCAATCAATGCCTGAACTCTATAGTGTATCATGCACTATGCATAAAATATTCTTCCGTGCTCGTACAGTTAAAATAATTATTTCGGACCTCACTGTAAATAAGTCTCATGGACCGGATGGCATACCAACACTGGTTGGCCAGCCTCTCAAGCTCTTCTCTTTTGCTGGAAGGTTGCCAATATCCAACCAATGCCTAGAAAGGGTGAGGCTAATAACCCTGAAAATTACCATCCAATTGCAATCTGCTCTGCGCTCTCAAAGGTGTTGGACAGCATGATTAATTACCATCTTATCAACTATCTAGAGGTCAACCCACTTCTTAATGATCGAAAGTATGGCTTCCGTAGAAGTCGTTCTATGGAAGACCTGTTAGATTTCCTTTCTGAGCGTTAGAGTCGATCCATTCACAATTTTTGTGAAGGTAAAGTGGTTCTATAGATATTTGCAAGGAGTTCGATCGGATGTGGCACGGTGTTTTAATATCTAATCTTATTGAATTTGGGGTCGTCATTGACTTCTCTTCATGTATATTTAGTTTCTCAGAGACCGCACAATACGTGTTGTTATTGATGGGGTCTCATCCAATGAGTTTCAGCTTAATTCAGGGATACCCCAAGGTTCTGTTCTTTCTCCTTCTCTTTTCCTTATCTATCTCAACGACCTCCTTGGCCAAACTTTCAATTCTATATACTTTTTTCCAGATGACAGCAACATTTGCCATTCAGTTTCTTCAATTGCAGGCCAAGCTTTTTTGAGGTTGTGAACAAAAGGCTGAAAATGAGTGACACTCTCAATCAAGACCTGTTAAAAATCTCCGAATGGGGTAAAGCAAATACAATTTATTTTAACGAGCTGAAGACTCAATGTTGTTTGTTGTCCCAAGGGCCTTGGATTCTGCATTGTCATCTGTTCTGGGCATGGGAATTCAATGCGATGTACGTTGGAACGAACATGTTTTTAAAGTGTCGAAAGAAGCATTCGTGTCTTCGTTTTTTAAAATGGTGCAAACAATACTTCACTCCTCCTGATTTTATAGACCTGCTGGATCGTCTAAAAAGGAGGGCGTTGATGCTCACTAATGACGGTAGGGTATCCAACTCTATAGACTCGTCAGAACATTGTGGGAATCTATAAAACTATTCTATAGATATTACCATGGCAAATGTTCTGCGAATAGAAGTGAACTTATTCCAAATGCCCGAGTTTAAGATCATACAACCCGTTTCTCTAGTAGGTTACATACGTTTATAATCTATTGTCCAGTTGACCGCACAACGCATTAGAGAGAAAATTCGTTTATGAATCGAACTAGCCAAATTCTGCTTATCTTTATGAACCCCAGCATTTTGTGGGAGAGCAATATTAAATATCTAAAATCAACTTCAAAGATTACATATCATTTTTAAATATATCGGTTAATAAAAGGGAAATCTAAGCTAAATATTGAAAGCAAGCCGTTGACACATGTTTGCACTACAGTAAAATGCTCTATATTTTCCAAGGTTGAGAAAATACACACATCAAACACACAATGATCTGTTCTAAAAAAGCCAATACATATTTTTTTTCATATCAATTATGTTTGTTTCTAAATTTTGTACGGTGCCAAACACAATCATGACTGTGTTTCGTCGTTATCTACACGAACATTTTTCTATCACGTATTTTTTGTTTGGAACACACATAAACCACACAGATTCGAGTGTAGCTTTATTTTAAGTTTGTTTTCTTGCACGTATACTGCTAAAAAAAAAAACAGAACATGTTCTTCAACGCGTACATCTAAAAAATTGAAACATTCTCCACTCGCGATCGGAAAAATCTGAAACACCCCTATAATAACGACGATAAATGAAAGTAACAATAATAAATGGTGTAATAACGAACTCAGAACACTGAAAAGAGAGCAAGATCTTAAATACCAGAAGGCAATTATTGAAAACACCACTGCGGCATGGAATAGTTATAAATTAATAAGAAATATATAAAGTTTAGATATAAAACGAGAAAAATAATTACATAAACAATAAAATAACCAATACAAATAACCAGAAAGAAATGTGGAGCAAAATAAAAGAACTAGTACTAAGAAAACCCAGAAATGTGATGAAAACTGTGATATTTCAGCAAATAGAGTATAAGGACAATATTGAAGTATCCTAAAATTTTAATAATTATTTTGTAAATAGTATTAAGGAAATAAGAAACTCCATTGAAAATGTGCAATATAAAAATAATATATCTGGGTAAGACTCAAAATTCAAATTCCGTGCAATATCTTTACAAGAACTAAAAATTATATGTAAAAATATTAAAAACAAACCAGACTACAATAAAATATAAAACAAAATAATCTTAGATATTTGGAACATAACAGGCAATATTATGCTCAACGTTATAAATAAATCGCTTAGAAATGGAATTTTCCTCAACAACTGGAAGGAATCGATGATTACATCTATAGAAAAAGTAAAAAATACTATCAAATATGAGGAATACCGTCCAATTAGCACATTAAAAACGTGAAAAAATTATTGAAAATAGTTAAAAATCAATTGGAGTATTATATGGAACAACACAAGTTACTGTCAAAGTATCAATCTGGTTTTAAAAAAATATATTCATGTGAAACAGCGGTCAACTATGTTATTTATAGATGGAAATACAAGATGAGGAATAATAAATTATAAGTATTGGCTATTTTTCTAGACTTCAAGAGAGCGTTCGAAACAATTGAGATAAGTATCCTGCTGCACAAACGGCATAAGTATGGTATTCAAGATAAAGAATTAGAATGGTTTAAATCATATTTAACTAACCGCAGACAAATTACAAAAGTTAATAATGGAGTGCCCCAGGCTCAATGTTAGGAACTCTTGTATTTATTATATACATTAACGAGATGGAAAGTTTTAAACAAATGATAAATTGTTCTATATGCAGACGATACTCTGATTTTACAGAAGCAGCAACTGAAGAAATGTGTCATGAAAATTTATCAACGGATATGGCTAATATCAATAATTGGATAAAAATGGATAAACTAAAATTAAACGAACACTAACATAACATTTAAAATAAATAATATAATAATAGAAAATGTAAACAACATTAAATAACTGGGTTTCTTAATAAACAAAGACTTAAATTTCAAGGAAAATCTTGTATATATATGTAAAAAAATAGGTTAAAAAAATTTTTTCAAACGAATAAGAATTAAACTATCAATTACAACCGCAATATATATATGGGGGCTTTCATGTCAAGTGCACCAACTTTTGAAACCGATGTCTTCCGATCGGGATGAAATTTGCACCAAGGTTAGTCCTATTGGATAGTAGTTTAAACACAATTTTTCAACAAGATCGGTCCAGATCTCTCTGAGTTAGAGGGGATCAAAATTTGACATTTTGGCCAAACAGGTGTTTTTTCTCATCCATGTACCTTATTACCTATTGTTCTTAGAAAATTTTCTCCCAAATTTAGATAGCTATTTCTTCAATATTTCGGAAAAAAATACTTTAAAAAAAAATTTTTTTAGACTTTTTTTTTCTAAATCAAAGCATTTTTTGCTTTTTTTATACCCTATACCACTAGTTATGTGGTTTGGGTATAATGACTTTGTGCTGCTGTTTGTAACAACCAAAAATATTTGACCTAGACCCATCTTTAATTATACCGATCGAATCAGAATCACTTTCTGAATTGATTTAACAATGTCCGTCCGTCCGTCCGTCCGTCTGTGTGTCCATGTAAAGCTTGTAATCAAACTGCAGGTCGCAAATATGAATATATTTTGACGAAATTTGGTATATAAGCTTTTGTCGGCCATGGGATGAACGCTATTGAAATTGGTGAGAATCGGTCCATGTTCAGACCTAGCCCCCATACAAATTACCCATATGAAACCGACATAAATTGTCATAAGATCCAAATTGTCATATAGATCTTACTCAAATTGGGTTTGTATGCGTTCATTACATCCACTAATGAGTAGTCCAAAAATGATCCCTTTGACCCCATATAGAGCTGCTTCCCTATCTTCACTTAAATCTATTAAAAAACAAAAATATTGCACTGATTCTTCTCAAATTTTGTTTGTACACATTTTTACAAAATACAAGAGACTTTACCAAACATGATCAGGATCGGTCCATTTTTGGACCTAGTCCCTTTATAGATATAGCATCCGATATGAACTTTTTAATATCTGCAGCCAAAAAAATTAATAAAAATCCCACTCAAATTTGGTTTTTGCTTATTTTCTATGTCCAGTTAGTTGGGCCTAAGAGATAGGGTTTCTAAACGCATGGTATAGGGTATCGTATAGTCGGTCTAGACCGACTATAATTTTCTTACTTGTTTTTTTTTGAAAAAGGGATTTTTTTTTCATAAGAAAGCTTAGGATTTTTCCTTTAAGAGCTTTTTGTTCGCTTAGTGGGATGGGAGTGGGATATCTATCAAAATAAATGTTTTGTAACTCAAGACAACGGTTTTTCAATTTTTCACAAATGCACTATTTTTAATTTTTTCCTATTTGTGTGTAAAACCTTACACATATAACTTATAATGAGAAACTAGACAAATTAACCTTACCGAAGGTATGTAACATACCTTCATAACATAACAGAAGAGAATGGTTCTCTGCAACCTGAAAGAGTTATTTGCAACATTTCAATCTGAACACGAGGATGTTAAAATTGGCTTCACGAAATTTACCCAAATGAGGCCAAAACATTGCGTTTTAGCAGGAAGCAGCGGAACTCACACAGTATGCGTTTGCATTTACCATGAAAAAGTTAAACTGATGTTGAAGGAAGTCAACTTAAAGTATTTAACAGATGATTCGGCAGAAGATTTACACGATTACCGCGATTGCCTTAAATTGACTATGTGTTCTAATGCAACAACTTCTTGCCACTTAGGTGAATGTACCAATTGCCCGAAAACCACATTCATCAAAGAAAATTTAATCAACTCTTTAGATCGAGAATATATAGAGGAGGCCAAATTTGATTCTTGGATGCAGACTGACAGATGCACATTGAAAACAATCATTTTAAATGTGGATGATTTTGTGGAAGAAATGTGTACAGGATTGCTAAACTTGAGAACCCATGACTTTTTAGTCAAAATATGTTCTTCAGGATGCCACAGTATATTCACAGTAGTTATTTACTACATGTAAGATGAAAAACTGGAACACAAAAGTATGGCAATCATATCCGACGATTTAAAACATGATACCGTTGCAGTTTATGAGTACCAGAAGATAATACTAAAATATCTAAAATCTAAACTTACAGTAAAGAAGGTATACTATGTTTCGGACGGAGCTCGTCAACATTTTAAAAACAAAAGTAGCTTCGCAAATCTTATGGCTCATGAAAAAGATTTTGGAATGCCAGCTGAGTGGCATTTTCATCCTAATGCTCATGGTAAAGGAGCATCTGATGGTACTGCAGCAAACCTTAAAAGAAATGCAGCGAAGTATAGCCTCCAGTGCTCTCATCAAGATCGCATCTTAGATGCGACTGCTTTATTCCATTGGGCAAAGAATTATTGTAAAGAAACTAAAATAGTTTTTAGTAGCAAAGAGGATCATCAGGAAACATTGAAAACATTGAAGAGCAGATTCGATGCTGCGGTAACAATCGATGGCACCGCTCAATACCATGCTTTTATACCGCTTGTCGATGGAAGACTCAAGTTGAAAAAGTTTGCTGCCTCTATTCGATGCGATTTCTTTAAAAAAACCAACAAATAAACCAGCAGCGAAATCAACAGCAGAACCAAGTAACGCCAAGAAAGGGTTGACAAAAAAACGCAGTAAATAAAGGCGACAAAAAAGCTGGATGAAAGACTGGGTATTTAAAAATTTACAAGACTTAAATACTTCATCAGCTACAATAAATTAAGAATAAAAATAGTTATGATATAAATGGATCTAATGTAATTAAGATTAAATTTTATTAAATTATTTATCTTTTTATTTTTAATACATATTAATTTAATTATTATTACAAATAAATAAAAAATAATAATTTTTCAACATTTCTATAGAAAAAAAGTGATTTTTTTTCCTGAGGTTAACATATTCTGGGTATTACAGTATCGAGGGTATGAAATTTTAGTTAGGTATGTTACATACCTTCGGAAAGGTTAATTTGTCTAGTTTCTCAGTATAAATTTTATTTGTAAAAAGTGCATTTGTGAAAAATTGAAAAACCGCTGTCTTGAGTTACAAAACATTTATTTTGATAGATATCCCACTCCCATCCTACTAAGCGAACAAAAAGCTCTTAAAGGAAAAATCCTAAGCTTTCTTATGAAAAAAAAAAATCCCTTTTTCAAAAAAAAAGGCAAAAAATGCTTTGATTTAGAAAAAAAAAAGTCTAAAAAATTTTTTTTTTTAAGTATTTTTTTCCGAAATATTGAAGAAATAGCTATCTAAACTATTTGGGAGAAAATTTTCTAAGAACAATAGGTAATAAGTTACATGGATGAGAAAAAACACCTGTTTGGCCAAAATGTCAAATTTTGATCCCCTCTAACTCAGAGATCTGGACCGATCTTGTTGAAAAATTGTGTTTAAACTACTATCCAATAGGACTAACCTTGGTGCAAATTTCATCCCGATCGGAAGACATCGGTTTCAAAAGTTGGTGCACTTAACATGAAACCCCCATATGTACATATATAATACAATAACATTATAGATCAGACGAATGTACTAAGTATAGTAAAACCCCCAAAGGATTTGGGGCTGCGTTGATACAGTCAAGTTTTATGGCCGTTTAAAGTTTTCATTTTTTTGGCCACCACTGTACAATATAAGACGCAAAAACCATTATAAACGTTCTTCTGAGCATAATTCTGAGTTCGGATGTCTTCAATGAAGTTTCATGGGGATTTTTTAACCCTCTGTTGGCCCGTTTTATGGGCCATTTAAGACCTATTTTTGAATATATATTTAAAAAAAAAAGTCCTTTAAAACTGGCGTTTAGAGGTTAAAATATTCGGCGAATATGTTCAACTGAAAATTTAACTATGGGTTACTGAAGACGACAAATTCATTCAACGATGGTAAATCGTGAAAATGGTGAATTTTATTTTATCACTTTACTTGTAAATGTACAAAACATATAATTTAAATTTCAACACAAATATAATTTTTTGCTCGAGCAAAGTAGGCCATTGGTTAAGTAAATTATTTTTTTTTTTTTATTAATTTGTATTTTTCGGGAAGAAATTCAACGCGTTTCATTCAAATTTTAAAATCAAAGAAAGTGTACAAGAATGAAAATTTAAAAAAATTACGACGAATTACAACTGTTAATAAAAGACTATAATCCCGACATTATCTCCCTTAAAGAAACACACATCCCTGTTAATCATAACAATATTTTTTCTCCAAAACAATATATCGGTTTCTGTCATAACTTGCCTAATAACATCACAGCCAAACAAGGTATTCGAATCCTCGTAAAAAAATCTATTCCACACAAACTTGTGTATACCAATCACGATATAGCTACCATAGCTATTCAAATTTATACTGGTATAAAACTAACTGTGGCCTGCACCTACATATCACCCCCACCAAAGTTTGTCTGAGCAAAGATTAAAACATGTGATAGGTAACTTAAGCTGTCCATTACTAATTACGGGTGACTTCAACTCTTGGAGCACGCTTTGGGGTTCAACAGAATCCAATTCTCGTGGTGAAATACTCGAAAATGTTACTATAAATGAAGATCTTATCATACTAAATAACGGTTGCCCTTCTCATTTTTCCACACATAATACGTTTTCTAGTGTAGATATCACGTTATACTCCTCACAACTTGCTCCTTTTTGCTTTTGGGAAACTCTGTCTAGTCTTCACTAGACACTGACCACTACCCAATTTTAATTAAAATTAAAAAGAGCGTTATTCATACAAAAGCCAATTTTAAACCAAAATTCAAAACAGAATCAGCAAACTGGCCTTTATATCAACAAAAATGCAACGAAAATGTTTCAAAAATAAAAAAAAACTATGAACATTAACCAACAGGCCGCATCATTTGTCAAATGTATTAGATCAGCTGCAAATGTAAGTATCCCCCAGACGAAAGGTAAGTTCTTAAGGCCCCATGTAGTCTGGTGGAACTCCACACTGGGTTCTTTACGGTAAGAAAAACAACGTTTTAGCCGAGAGAAATGAGGCTAACTTGATTTTATATAAAACACATAATGGTCTGTTCAGGAGAGCTGTTAAAGAAAGTAAGGCCGCTTGTATTCAAAAGTTCACTTCAAAACTTAACCCTAGTTCTTCCACCCAACGTATATTGTAACAATTATCGTTATTTTAGTTTTTTTATGATTTATTTAATAATGTTGTCTTTACAACTTTTTATAATGGAATTTTCACTGGCTGGTTGTGTGGTTAAGAAATCTTTTTTGTATATCACTTATCATACAAATCATCTAAAAAATGTTGCCATCTTATTCTTAACAACTAATTTACATCTTATTTTTACCCAGCAATCTCACATCACACTGCAAGTTCGAAAAACTCAATACACTCACATTTTTTTACTAATACACACACATTTTCCGCAGTGGTCACACTAATGGCACCAAATTTTTCGTGCGAGTAGTGGCAGACACTAACAATGATTAATGTTACCCTTTTATAAATTTAATGCAAATTTACTGGATTCTGTAACTTGTTAAATCTATTATAATGATTTATTTTTTGAAATGCGCATGCAAAAACGCAAGTTTGTTAATTATAGAGCATAAATATTATTAACTATTATTAAAATAATACTAATAATAATAAATGTAAACATTTTCCCTCAAACATGTGCCCATATAATAAACTCGGTAACTCTACTTAAAATAAAATAAGAGAGAGAAGTATACAAATTTTTTCAAGTTTACGCTTCGACAACATTTTAAAAATGAGATTGCAGTCAGATGTGTGAGCATAAAATTTAATGGCGATGGATTAGACTAATTCGAACAATTTTTCGTTGATAATACGTACACAACGATTTTACAATTTCAGTGTGATGTGAGATTGGGGGGTTAACAACTAATTTACAATTTTGTCAACTTAATCTATGTCTTACACTCTAAGAAAATATGTACAATAATGATCAATTAGAACATAATACCACTCTAATAATCATTACATGCTCTTTTTTTTTTTTTATAATAATAATAATAAATCTATAATAATATATATAATAAGTGTATACATATGTAGTTAAATCCTAGATCCGTTTGGGCCAAGTCTCAACTCCGTAGTCCCTACCATAACGCAATGGGGCCTTGACAACACGACCACTTCTAGTTGTCCTAGGCTGTTTAGCCTGTAAATTTATTGTCTCAGACTCATGTGCATTTGAATCAGTCTCTTCGGGAATTCTATGACTTATGGTCGTATCAGTAGGGGACTCAATTGGAACCGAAGGGATTGATTCATTCACATTGCTACTGTCCTCATTTCTACTCGTTTGCTCAACTGTCATTGAGCCGAAATTGTTATAAATGTCGTTATTTAGGGGAACAGTTTGCACCTCAGCGGTATTGTTTCCATTGTCCTTGCCATCTTCTTCAAATACTAAATCACTAGCACTAAAATCTTCGTTTCTAGTCTTAGCAATAAATCGCCGATTGCGTCTAAAATAATTATTGAAGCTGTCCTTGATTATATATGATCTGTCATTACATGATGATATAATACGGCCATAGTGCCATTCCTTCCCATTTTTTTTAAATATGACTAAGTCTCCCTCTGTCAACATAGGTAATGACCTTGCGCCTCTGTCGTAATAATATTTCTGTCTTTCTTTTTTTCTATGCAGTCTGTTCAGAATTTCACGTTCATCTATGTTATTTCTGGTCAACAGAGAGCCTCCTACTGGTAATTTCGTTTTCAAAAGTCTTCCAAAGAATAATTCAGCCGGAGCAATGTTCATATCCGTCAACGGGGTGGTGTTGTACTCTAACAGATGGTATTGAAACCGGTTAGCATCACTCATTTCAAAACAGCGTTTAATAATGTTTTTCGCTATTGCTACACCCTTTTCAGCCAGTCAAAAAAAAAAATGTTGCCATCTTATTCTTAACAACTAATTTACATCTTATTCTTAACAACTAATTTACAATGTTGTCAACTTAATCTATGTCTTACACTCTAAGAAAATATGTACAATAATGATCAATTAGAACATAATAGCACTCTAATAATCATTACATATATGGAATGATATAAGGCGAATTACAGGTGCAAGAGACTCTAACACAATAAATAACATAAAGTCAGGTTCAATTACACTCACTGATTCTTTAGATATTGCTAACGGTTTTGCACTACATTGGTCAGAACAGTCAAATGACAGTAACTTCTCGCTAGAATTTCAACAAAACAGATCTGGTGCTATAAACCAATTACACAACATCCCAAATGTAAACAAGTTTGCAAAAAAAAAAATTGAATCACCAATTAACATTTTGGAATTAGAAGATACTTTGCATTCAGCAAAAGGAAAAACTCCAGGTGACGACTGTATTTCGTATCCTATGTTAAAAAACTTGAGTTTGTCAACAAAAAATCATTTGCTCCTACTTTATAATAATATATATTTGCATACAAAGTTTATCCACAAGTATGGAAAACCGCAGAGGTTATCCCGATCCCTAAACCCAACAAAGATCACCACACAATATTTGGTTTTAGAACAATTTCCTTGCTTTCTTGTATTAGTAAAGTCCTAGAAAAATTATAGCAAGACGGCTTATGTGGTTTATTAAAACTAACAACTATATAACACGTAATCAAGTAGCTTTTATGAAGAAACAAGGAACCGACGACGTTCTTCTCTACCTTCAAAACTACATATCAAAATCTCTATCAACCAGAAATCATATAAGTATTCTTTCTACTGAAAGAAACGCCATTGTCAGTCGTTTTATTTATCATAGCTTTTAATGAATTTAGCAAAATCATTACTGCTCAAAAACATATCGAACACGGTATTTAAGCTGACGATGCCGTTATCTTTACAAAACTTAATGATAACAACAAAGTTAAGGAGATTTTTTCAAATATTTTGGAGAAAATAGATAAATGGGGCTTAAAATAAAAATATTTTGAAAAATTCATCCAGTGATATAATCCTAAAACCAACTATTATTTAACATAATTAAACAAAATACAAAATCCTTAAAAATTGTAATAATAAACAAACAATAAAAAAGAAGAAAAACACACAAAAACACAAATATCTCTTTATTGAGAACAAAATAATCCGGAGTTTAATAAACTTTAAAGTGTAAAAACAAATCTGAAACACGAAAAAACATTACTTCTTTAACAAGCATAAAAAATCAATGTAAACAACAATACAATAAAATAATAAAAAGCAAAAAAGAAAAATCACTCCTTATAATGTCAACACGTAGAACCAAGAGATCAGAAACAGATCATATGCCGTTGTCTGCTGATACGGGTATAGCTAATACACGTATAGCTAAGAGAACAGCAGATGAAGCAGAGCTTAGCTCGTTTGATAATATTCCTGCAGTGGCAGAACTCGTTTTTTCAAACCCAAATGACTCTTGCTCACGCAGTCGTTTGTGGAATTGGTTAGATGTTAAATTTACAAAACACGAAGAATATATTAAAGAGCAAACTAAGCTGATAAAAAATATGATCGCTGAAAGTAAGAGATGTTTAATTACTGAAATTGAGCAAAAATTTAACACTTTGAAAGATGAAATACTAAACGATGTAAAAAGAGAAGTAAAAGAATTATATGATAGAGTAATTAAACTAGAATCTGTTAATACGTAAATTGACAAACTAAAAGCTGAAGTTAAAAGTTTAAAAATAAAATGTTTAAATCAAGAAAATTCTATGGTGGCATAAGATGTACGTATTACTGGTATTCCATTTTATAATAATGAAAACCTAAGTGAAATTTTTGAAAATATATGTAGCACCTTTAACATTATCGCCCGTATTCATAATCAAATTCTAGCAGTTGGCTAACTTTTTTTTCATACAAATTTTGAAATTTTCGTACCATCGTTACCATCGTTTAAATCTATTTTTCGTGTAAAAAACTATAAGAACTATCGTAATGTTGATGATCCACCCATTGTAATTAAATTTAACTATTTTCTAAAAATTGTTGCGACCCATCGTCGCAAATTGAAATCACCGTTACGTTTATCTAATGCTGGTTTTCAAAGTGATGCCTTTTTTTACATAAATGAAAATCTTACGCCGCACAATTATAGGATTTTTAAAACAGCTCTTAGCCTAAAGAAGGATATGCGTACACTCTACGAGGTATTGTTTACGTTAAGCAAAATGAAAATGAAGAACCCATTAATATTATTTCTCCAGATCAACTGAAGCAGTTTTTTCGTTCTACTCCATAAATTTTACATTGTTTATTATATAATAATTTTTTGCATGTTTGTCTCTTCATTCAATATTTTTTCAATTGTTTCGTCATTATTAAACAATTATATGACCTTAATATTTTATCTGATTTCTAATATTGGTTTCTTTTTTAAATTTTTTAATTTTCTGAATGTTATCTTATATTTAGTTGACTTTTGTATAACTTTTATTTCTTTTAGCATTGCACATTTTAATATACGCTTTCATGGCTTTCATGGAAGAACCAAAGAATTGACAATGCATATGGTCCGAATCTTTGCTAAGCACAAAAAAGGTTTTAAAATCGTACACATAAATGCTCAAAGCTTGAACAATAAAGAAGATGAATTTAAATTAGTTTTTATGAACTCCGACATTGATGTTATTTGTGTTTCGGAAACATGGCTAGTAGCATCAACCCCTCATAGTCTTATATGTCCTTCTGGTTACAAAATTTTTAGATCTGATAGAGGAAGTCATGGTGGTGGTGTTGCGATATTTGTGAAAAATAGTACTTCTCGCAAAATTTGCTGCAAGTCATCAAATAGGGCAAGTAGTTGAGTTTATTTTCATTGAAGTTTTATCATTTGGCAAAAAGTTATTAGTGGGTTGCGTTTATAGGCCAAATAAGAGAATACCTTTGACCGTCTTGTATTCTACGCTTGAGAATGTCGCCTCAGAGTATGATAATATAGTCATTACTGGTGATTTTAATTCAAATGTCTTAATGGAGACGACCCTCCCTGATAATATGTTATCGCTTGGTCTTTTTCCAACACACCATACATCCACATCAAGCACGCTGATTGACCTTTTCTTTGTGTCTAACACCGCGAATATAATTCTGTATGATCAGATATCAGCTCCATGTTTTTCTAAACATGACCTGATCTTTCTAACATATAACTTTCAAGTTCAACAAGTTAATCAGTTTTTCAGTTATCGTGACTTTAAACACTTAGATTTTAATCATTTATATGAATATTCATCTCACATTGCTTGGAGTGACATCTATTTTATGTCTTCCGTTGATGAGCAATCATCATTTTTGGAGCACAATATTCAACATCTTTTTGATTTAACTGTACCACTGAAACACAAGAGAACGATACATAGGCAAAAACCAAAGGGATTTTGCATATGCCAGGTGGAGGAGATTTAAAACATCTGAGCTTAATAAACAATATTCGATTGCCAGGAAAAATGTTTATAAACATATCAGATAAGCTAAAACCGAATATTATTCCAAACGGTTTAGCACTGCGATCAGTTCTCGACAGACTTGGAATACTATTCGTGAAATAGGAATTGGCAATGCGAACAACAACATTGCTTGCCAAGTAGATGCAAATATGCTTAACAGAACGTTTACCAACGCACCTGTAATTAAAGCAAATTCCACTTTTTATAATTTTTCCTCAGACACCTTAAATACAGATAACGGGATAATAAGCGAACATTTTCAATTTTCTTCCGTTACTCAAAATGACGTTATTTCAATGTGCTCTTTAATAAAATCAATTGTAATGGGCAGTGATAACTTACACCCAAAATTTACAAGATTACTTCTACCCCTGATTTTGCCGTATGTTACTCATCTGTTTAATACTATTATAATGTCTTGTATGTACCCGCTAAACTGGAAACATGCAAAAATTGTGCCATTACCTTAGTCAAATGGAGAATTCAGACCTATAGCCATATTGTGTTTTCTATCGAAAGTCTTTTAAAAACTGTTGTATAAACAAATGATTTCATATGTCAATACTCATAATTTGCTTTGCAGTACGCAATCTGGTTTTCGTCAGAGCCATAGCTGCGTTACGGCTCTTGTGGAAGTTAGTAAGAACATACGGCAAGGATTGGAAAATGGAAATATAAACTTTTTAGTGCTTCTAGACCATTCTAAGGCATTCGATACGGTAGACCATGATATACTCCTTGGAAAACTGAAACACTTTTTTAGATTTACGGATACATCAACCAAACTTATATCATCATATCTTTCGAACCGCACACAATCAGTATTTGTAAACGGTGTATGGTCAGATAGATTATCCCTCACTAGGGGAGTGCCTCAGGACTCTATTTTAGGTCCAATTTTATTTTCCTTGTTCGCAAATGATTTGCCAAAACAACTCTCCAATTGTAAGATACATACGCAGATGACGTGCAACTCACTTTAAGTAGCCCAGTTAAAAATATTGCTTCAGGCATAACCCTTCTAAATCACAAACAGAATCTACCTTTGGGCTAATGCTAACGGACTCTGTTTGAATTCACAGAAATCTAAATGCATTGTTATCCGAAAAAAAGTTTAATTCCCACCATTTCTGAAGACATTGCTTTAAATGGACAGAAAATTGAAATTGTTAATACGGCGAAAAATCTAGGGATAACTTTCAATAGCAATTTGACATGGACTGATCATATAAATTCACTGGTTGGTCAAACTTATGCAAAACTACGAGCTGTCTGGTCCACACAGTATTTCACCTCTTTAAGAATAAGGGCCTTACTTGCCAAGACGTATCTGATTACTTCCCTGTTGCATGGGTGTGAGCTATTTGGAAGCTGTGATGCAGTTAGTAATAGGAAACTAAATGTCTTGTTTAATAATGTTATAAGATATGTGTATGGATTGAGATGATTCGATCATGTTTCCTCTGTTTCCAGTAATCTTTTGAAAATCTGTTGAAAATTCGCACTCTTACATTTTTGCATAAAATAATAAACAGACAAACACCCAAATATATATTTGACAAAATCCGTTTTTCCAATCGCCAAGAAACCGAAATATTGTAATTCCAAGAAATCAATGCCTAGTATTCTGAATGGCAGTTTTATGTACATGCCGATCGTCTTTGGAACAATCTTCCACTAAGTCAACAACAAACCAGCAATGCTAAAAGTTTCAAAACTTTTTTATTTGACTTTTTTAAATAGTCTATTTTTTATCAATATTGTTGTATTATACTAAAAATGTTATGTTAATAAATAATTATATTGTGAAATGTTTTCTTTGTAACGCAATACGTTCCTGTACTTTAAATATAAGACTTGTTGTACAGGAAATGGAATTAAATAAATAAATAAATCTGGAGCAAAACTCTCTATCGAGAAGTGTTCCTTACTTCACATATGCAAAAACATAATTGCTCTTCTTTTGATATTGAATTCAACAACGTTGAAATCAATAGAGTTAATTACTTACGCATCTTAGGTGTTATTTTCGATAAAGGCTTTACCTTCAAAGAACACTGTCAACAATTGAGATAAAACTTGAACTCGAGGTTGAATATTGTTAAATATTTAAAATCAAAAAACTTTATGATACATATCTCCACCATGATAAATATAATTCGATCAATCATGCTCTCAAAAATCGACTTCGCTCTACCTATTTATGGATGGTGCGCCCTTTCCCATATAAAATTGATCCAGGGTCCGTATCACGCAGCGGTCCGTCGCAGCATTGGTGCTTTCTTCAGTAGCCCCATTATTAACATTTTGGCAGAACCTGGCATGCCCTCTATAAAAGATCGGGCCATGCAGTTAACCTACAAACTCATACCAAAACTTTTCATAAATCGTTACCGAATCTTATATCAAGAGGTCAAAAAAGTTCAAAAATGTATACGGATTCCTACACGGGAATCTACCATTGCTAGATGCATAAAATTCTCTAGTAATCTTAACCTTCAAATTGAACTTATACTTATTAAGCAGCAATCCGAACCTCCATGGCTGACAGGTGAAAAATCGTTCATTCTATCGTTAGTAGACTTGCCTAAAACCTCAACCTCGGCAACAATTTACAAACAAATGTTTAACTACATCACAGAAAGATATTTAGGCACCGGTTGGACGTTTCTTTACACCGATGGGTCTAAATCAACTGATTTTGCAACATTCGCAACAGTAACTCAAGACGGCAGTCTTATATTCACTGGCTTCATTGATAACTACTGTTCCAATTTTACAGCTGAAGCTTTAGCTATACTTTTTGCAATCAAATTCGCCTCACAAAATGATTCAAAATTTATAAATTGCTCCGACAATCTATCATCAATACTTGTCATCAAAAACACTCAATATGATTCAACCATAACTAACGAAATCAGAAAGATATCTATTCAAAATTTGGAAAAAATTAAAATAATGTGGGTACCGTCGCACGTCGGTATTACTGGCAAAGAATATGCTGACTCAGCTGCTGAAGGAGTTAAACGACGACCATTAATCAATTATCAAGCTTGGGAAGGTCGCGATATTTTAAACACCATTTTCAATTTTTTGATGTCTGATAAAACTCGAAATTGGTCCAATTATCAACACAGGAACAAAAATATAAATCCAATGGGGGAAAAACCATCATACCCAAGAAACTGCACCAGGAGAGAAACCACTACATTTGTTCGGCTTAGAATTGGTCACTGTAAGTTTTCACATGAACATCTGTACAATGGAACTACTGCACATATTTGCTCTACCTGCAACAAACAACTTAATGTCACCCACATCCTTGACGAGTACATAACCTACAACACATCCAGAACACACCTATTCGGAACAAATATACCAACAGATCTTCTCAAAAACACATGTGATAAAAATATCAAATTAATGTACAAATTCATATCTGAAAATTATTAAGAAATCTTATTTAAAACGTATATATAACCTAGTCGGAGTCGAAAGCCTCAGTGCTAGCACTCCTTAAAATCTTATATTAATAATTATAATTTTATTATAATATTAATATTCAATAAATAAAATAAAAATAAAAAAATGGCAGCATGCACTACGGTATAAACAGATTTTGTTATAATTGTGATAAGTTTGTACCAAATAAGGAGAAAAAAGGACGTTTTACTGCCGATTTTTTGGAAGCATACGAGGCATATTTGAACAAAACAGTTATCACTAATGAAAATTGGGTACCAAATATTGCACGCAAACATTGTTACAACCGTCTCATGGAATGGAGGAATAATAACGGTTGCATGAGTTTCGCGGTTCCAATGAGTTGGACTAAAGCTGGAGAGCATAATCCATTAAACTGTTACGCATGTATCAACAAATGGTCTATAACGAAGAAAAGAAACGTAAATCATATTAATACAGTGACGTTTTTAGTGCCCTAACTCCCTTGCCACATTCGGAAGATCGTCCCGTACCGAAATTCCGAAGAGTGGATATTACCTGAATTAAATCCTATTCTCATTAACCAAAACGAGCTGGATTTCATTGTTTCGAAATTGGATCTATCAAAACATAAATCTGAAGAGCTGGCGTCATTTTCGAACTCTAAGAACATATTGGAATCTGCTGTTAAAGTTACAGGATATCGAAACGGTGATGCAACACTACAATGTTTGTTGTTAATGAAGATGTAGAAAGGTTAATGGATGTTATGGAGATCAACTATCGGTCAGATGACTGGAGAATACAGTTCAAAACCAGTGTTGCTCCATAAAACTAACTCAAAGCCATCCGTTCCAATTGCTTATAGCACTGAAACAAAGGAAACGTGTGAAGCATTGGAAACAATTTTGAATATGGTTGACTTTAATAAACATAAGTGGCGCATATGCTGTGACCTTAAGGTCGTCGCTATTCTCTCCGGTCCCCAAAGTGGGTACATCAAACGGATGTGCTTTATTTGGGATACAAGATATGCTGGAGATCAGTATTTATGTTACGATTGAAATAACAGAGAAGATAGTGCGTTTAAAAAAACTGGAACATGATTCGGAAGCCCTTGGTACCAAAAGAAAAAAAATTCTGCTGCCGCCACTTCATATAAAGCTTAAAGTCATCAAAAATTTTATCAAAACCGTTGCCAAAAGAGATGAAGTGTGTATGAGTTTAAAACTTATCTTTCCAAGAATATGCGAAGAAAAACTTAGAAATGGTATGGTATAACATTGATAAAATAGTTGTAATTTTTATTTTTAATTTTTATTTCAGGAGTGCTCAATGGTGCTGACATTAGAAAACTGATGAAAAGCGACTGAAAACTGAAAAGTGTTCGACACTACTTTAAATAAAGAAGAATTAGATGCTTGTATTGCGGTGAAGGAAGTAATTGAGGGTTTTTGGACAAACATCGTTCCCAAAACTATGAAGTTTCTGTTATAACAATGTTAGCAGCATTTTCCAAAATTGGTGTAAATATGTCGTTGAAAATCCACTATTTACATCCCCACATGGACTATTTTAGTAAGCAACTATCAACTGAATCAGATGAACAAGGTGAACGGTATCATCAAGTTGCTATGCCATTTGAAAAAATGGTAATGTTAATGGTCTTTGATATAGTATAAATGTTAGAATTTTTTAACAGCAATAAATTTCAATTTCAATAATATCAATTTGGATATGGATTGTGATGCAGACACTGATTATAGCGACGAATAACTTGAAAATATGAAATATATGTATATCTACATATAACTTATAAATACTTATTAATTTATGTAATAAAAATTTTGAACGCCTTATTCCTATTAAACATAATTAATTTTATGTTGATTTTGTATGTACAATAAACAGAGAATAACTAAATAAACATGAAAAATAATTAATGTAAAACCCATCTGAAATTTAATTGTTCTTCTTCTTAAATTGCTACAAAAAATCCTCATAAAATATCATTAAATTTATCCGAACACAGAATTAAGCTCAGAAGACTCTTTATACTGATTTTCGTGTCTTATTTAATACAGTATAGCAACAAAAAATTTAAACGGCCATAAAACTTTAAGATTATAATAAAACTTTAAGATTATACTAAAAATGATAAAATAAAATTGACCATTTTCACGATTTAACATCGTTGAATGAATTTTTCGTCTTCAGCAGCCCATAGTGAATTTATCAGCTGAGCATATTCGCCGAACATTTTAACCCTCTAAACGCTAGTTTTAGGGCACTTTTTTAGTATATATTCAGTTTTATTTAATTATAATTATGAGTGTTTAATCGGTGGAACTTACAAAAAAGGTAAAATACAATGATTTTATGTTAATTAAAATGAGTTTTTATAATTCTACCATTTGATATAGAGAAATATGCCTCGTGGGTGTACATTGAGTGAATCTGAACAGATTCAAATTAAAATTTTGAGTGAAACTGGATCAAATATTAAAACAATATCGGAGAGGTTTAAGAGACTTAGAAATACAATAACAAACTTTCTGAAAAATCCCATGAATTATGGTTGTACCAAACGAAATGGTCGCAAGCCAACTGTTGACTGTCGAATTTAAAAAAACAAATAAAAAGTATATAGTAAAAAATTTTCAATATATATTTGTTAACAGCAAGTTAGTATATGTGTATTGTAAAAAAATAAATATTTTCTAAATGTATTGTTGTAAAATTTTCTTTTTGAAAAATGAGCCGTTGCTGATTCCTTTAATTGTAGAAGGTAAACCATTCCAAAGACGTGCTGCATGTATGAAAAACTGCCATTCAGATACCAAAGTATGGTGCCGAAATTGAATTAAATTGTTATTTCTCCGAAGCCTACTAAAACGCAATCGGTTATAAAGATATTCTTTTTTCTGGTTACTAATTACTTTGTATAAAAAAGTAAGACATTTATTTTTAATAAGTCATCAAAATTGACACCGAAAATTTGCTTTGAGTAAGAAGAAATGTGATCGAACCTTCTGAGCCCGTAAACGTATCTTGCGATATTGTTAAACGTTATATTAAGCCTGGACTTACTTTTAGTATCGCAACTTGCAAATATTTCACATGCATATAGTAGTGTTGGTATTAAGTATGTCTTTACAAGTAGCAAGCGTATATTAATTGGACAATATTGGGTTGGCCAAAGTGTTCGTAACATCGAAAACGTTTTACAACAGGCAGCTGCGACATGGTCTGACCAAGTCAATGTTTTATTAAAGATAACACCCAGATTTTTTGCTCGTTCAACGATTTCGATTTGTTGATCATTTATACATATGTTTAGATTGTCTGAAATTCTTGTTAATCTGTTACGCACCAAAATACACTTTGTTTTTTTGTGGATTGAGACTCAGTCCGTTTGCAGCTGCCCAACGAGAAACACGTTCTAAGTCAACATTCAATTTTTTACTGCAATCTTCTATTTTTTCTTTCTTGCTGCTAATATATAACTGTACGTCATCGGCATACATCCTTATATTGCAGTGAATTAACTGTTTAGGTAGATCGGAAGCATAAATTGAGAAAAGGAGGCGACCAAGGATAGAACCCTGTGGAACACCTCTTACCACATGAAGGAACGTCGATGCAATTTTATTAGTCCATACGCATTGCGAACGAATTACTAGGTAAGACGTCATAACAGAAGTTGGCGAAAAGTGCATCATGTTCTTAAGCTTTTGTAGCAAAACTGTGTGATCCACCGTATCGAATGCTTTTGAATGGTCTAACAGCACTAATATTAACATAACACGGACATCATCAATTTCTCTCCTTATATCTTCTGTTACATCAGCTAGAGCTGTAATACAGCTGTGTTTGGCATAACACCCAGATTGACGGTCAGTAAACAGATTATTATCATTTATGTAGGACGTTATTTGACAATAAAGGAGCCGTTCAAATGCCTTCGACAGATATGGTAATATAGCTATGGGCCGATATTCAGTTGCCGACTTTGGTACAGGTAAGATCTTAGCTTGTTTCCATCGTTGGGGAAAAACACTCACTGTAATTATTTTGTTAAAGATGTGCGTGATATATGGCAAAATGAAAGGAAGTAGCATTTTTAGAAAAGTAGGGTGAATACCATCAATTCCTATTGCATTGGACTTTATAGATTGACAGCTCTTAAGTACATCGAAGGGACTAACGCAGTCAAATGAAGAAAGGATTTGTGGGGCATAATTAGGGGTATAGTTGTCATAATATTAGTGATCGGCTTGAAGCATTGTAATATTAATAAAATTCTCGTTAATTTCATTAGGGTTTGATATGAAATTTTCTTCCATACCCTTCCTCTTTCCAACCACAATTTATCTAATAGTTTTCCATGTTTTTTTTTGCATCAATTGATGTTGAAAACTTTTCAACATAGTATGTGGTCTTAGCTTTCCTTATGCTTTTATTGACAGTTTTTCTGGTTGTGCGATAAAATTCATGAAGTGCGTTTGTTTTAAACCGCTTCCATCGGAAAAAGGCTTTATCACGATTTTCTATAAGTTTTTTAATTTCCGCTGTAAACCATGGTGTTTCGCGCTTGCTTATTGTTTTTACTTTGATCGGAACAATAATATTATATAAAGCTGAGACATGGTGTTCCAAGAAGGCCAGCTGATCATCGATATAATATAAAGTATATCGAGTTCCAATCGATTTGGCAACACGCTTCCTCCAATTGAGTGAAATTTATGTTTACGAAATCTCTAAATTCTATTGTTTTGCTGGGAACTTGTAAAGGAATATCATAGGTTATAAAGATTAGGTCGTGTTTAGAAAAACCAGGTGCAGTCAGTTGGTCATACATCAGTGTGTTAGCTTCATCAGAGACGAAGAATAAATCTAGTAATGAGTTGTTAGTGGTAGTGAAGTGTGTTGGTATATGCGTGTTCACGGGAGTAAGACCAAGAGATTTCATATCCTCGACCATACTACAGTTTTCCAGCAGGTTTGAATTATAGTCCCCAGTTAATATAATATTATCATAAAAAGGTATAAAATCTTCCGCCAACATTTCATACAAATGCCCAGGGTCTATATTACACTACCAATAATAATCTTGCCTCCAGCAGCACACAATTCTAAAAATATATGTTCCACTTTATCATTTTCATTATCATTGCGTTTAACTTTGCTAATTAATCCACTTCTAACATAAATGCTTACTGCTCCGTACCCATCTGTTCTGTCAGCTCTGTAAAGATTGTAGCCGTCTACTGATACCAAAGTATCTGTGATAGATTCGTCAAACCAGGTTTCAGATACACATACAATATCCACCCCAGAATTTTCAAAAATGTGTCGCAACTCGTCAATTTTCCTTGCGAGACTCTGTGCGTTTATGTGGCAAATTTTAAGACCATTTTTTTGTTTAGCCAGTATTTTAACTATATTTGCAGTACCGTCTTTGGAAAATGTTATATTATTACGTAACAAAGTCATACGGATTATTAAAGAAATACGTCCCAACAGCAACGCTCAATTGTACACGATTAATTTTAGAGTTTAATAAGAAAATAGTTGATTCATATAAGTTAAGTTTAATTTTTTTAAATTAATTCTTTATTTAATAGCAAAATTTACAAATTTCTTACATATTAGGAAAACTTATTGCACAGATTTGGTTTTGCCTTATATCTAAAGTATTATTATAAATTTTAAAGAAAAGTGAAAGGTATAAATAAAAGATTTAAAGCCGAAGGAAAACTATTAACAAAAACCTTCAATATGAATAGAAAAAAAAAGAAAAACAATAATAACAAGCATTAATTGATATTATTATTTAATATAGAAAGATATAGACTTATAATTAATAAAATTAATAAAGGTTAGAGATTAGTGGATTTTCAGATAAGCTACAACTTGATATAAAACGAGTGGTGGTTTTTGCAATCGCTTCAGAGACAATACGAGTATTACTGATAGCATGTAATCTGGAAGTAGAGAAGTGCCATGGTAACTTGAGAACCATTTTAAAAATTTTGTTTTGCGCTATTTGTAGGCGTTTTAAATGGGTTTTTGCACAATTCCCCCATACTGGGCAGCCATATAGGATTATTGCCTGAAAAATGACTTTAACTATTAGAATTTTGTTAGAATTATTAAGAAGAGAGTTTCTGTTGATAAGTGGATATAATATTTTTTTATATTTATCAATTTTATCAGTAATGCTAGATATATGAGAGCTAAATGTTAATTTTGTATCTAAACAAATGCCAAGGTATTTTATATTATTTGACCAATTTATACTGTTGCCCGAAAGAGTTAGATTATCATTAGGTAAATAACAAAGTTTTCTTTTTCTTGTGAAAAAGATGGCTTGTGTCTTATTCGAATTAATTTTTATTCTCCATTTAGAGTAGTACTCGGCCAACCGGTCCAGTGAACATTGAACTTCAATCAGAATGTTCGGAATGAGTTCATGTGTGAAATAAATTGCAAGATCATCTGCATAAGCTGCAAGTTTGCATGGACTGATTATGGGCATGTCAGCACAGAATATATATTTTAAAGGATTGGACCTAGGACTGATCCTTGAGGAACACCTGCAGGAACTATGTTTAGATCTGAGAAAGAGTTCCCAATAGAAACACAGAAATATCTGTCTTTTAGAAAATTCCTTATCAACTTAACAAGGAACATTGGGAAGTTAAACTGAATAAGCTTATATATTAGGCCATAGTACCATACCGAGTCGAAAGCCTTATCAACATCTAGTAAGACGAGTGCTGTGGATTTTCCCGTAGACAGGCCTTGTTTAACAGATTCTTTTAAACTGATGAATAGTTGAATGCGAACTCCTAAAGCCAAATTGTTCGTCAGGTAAAATGCGGTTATTAATGAGAAATTCTACCAGTTTTTTGCTTATTACCTCCTCCAAAATTTTTCTTAACCTGCTTAATAGACTTATTGGTCTATAGTTTTCTAGTATATTGTGTGTTTTACCCGGCTTAGGTATAGCAATGACTTTAGCTGTTTTCCACGTGTTGGGAAAATATTGCAGAGTCAAGCATGCATTATAGATATGAGTCAGATAACGTACTGCAGTTTTGGGAAGATTTCTTAACATCTGGTTGTTAATATCATCTAAACCACAAGATTTTCTTCTCTTACAGTTGCCAATTATTAGTTCCACATCAGTAATTGAAATGAGGTCTGAGGTTGAAGTTGTTATGCTATGTGAATCAAAAAGGTCAACAGTTTGGTTAACTATCAGTGTGTGATCATTTGAAACCATGTTTCTAGACACCCTATGATTTAGACTAAAATTTCTAGCAAATGCGTTTGCTTTATCTTCATCGGAAATTAAAACACCATTATCAGTTAAAAGAGAATGACAATTACTAGACTTCCTTTTTAATATTTTAGTGACATTCCAAAAAGGTTTGGATCCTTTATCCATTGCACTTAGCCTATTATTCTATTGACGATTTCGGTGGGAGTATATCTCATTTCGTATGAGAAAATTATATCTACTCATAATTTGATAGTCAGAAATTTGCCTATACCTTGACCATTCTCTACGATAAGCATTTCTTAGCTTTATTAAACGTAAAATGTAATCTGGAAGTTTAATGTAATTTGTTCTAGGTGGAACCAATTGTCTGACAGATTCTAGCAGCAAACTGGTGAAATTTTCAATGTGATTATCTACTATTCCTGAAGTATTTAAACTAAGATCAAAATTGGTCATCGAGTTTCTTAATAAATGCTTATACTTTTCCCCATTAGCACGCTTAAAATTATAATATAAATTCTCCATAAAAGGCATAGACGTGGAGAGATTAAAACAAACTGGTAGATGATCAGAACTTAAATCATTTAAAGTATATGGGTTGGAAATAAATTGAGGAATATTTGATAAAATTAAATCAAGAGTAGATGGATTAATTTTGGCCGCTGCCGGAATGTAGGTGGGTGAATTGGGGAAGGAAATTGTAACAGGAAAGTATGATGTAAAGTCATTAAGAATTTTACCCCATTGATTAGCACGTAAGCAGTTCCAGTTTCTATGTCTGAAATTTAAGTCGCCGCAAATCAAATCATTATTGCTTGTATTTAAAATTGCCTAATATCACTTTTGAATTTGTTTCTAAGAACGCTGTTGTCATGCCCCCAGGAAAATAAACGCTATATATATTTAAGACCTTGCCTATATCTTATTTGAATTCCCACATTTTCAATCACCTGAGTAACAATGCTGGGAATAATTGTGAAGTTAACTGATTTCTTGACAAGTATGGCAATACCACCACCGTTCTGACCTACTCGATCTTTTCTTACACATGAATATAAAGGATGATATAGATTATTTGCATTACTAAGCCAAGTCTTAGTTAAAAGACAAATATCTATATCATTGGTATTAAAAAATTAGTAAATTCAATAATTTTGTTTCGGATACTTCTACAATTCCAAAATACTATCTTTAAATTCGCCATGATCATTACA
Organism: Cordilura impudica; assembly: GCA_963682025.1. NCBI lineage: Eukaryota > Metazoa > Arthropoda > Insecta > Diptera > Scathophagidae > Cordilura > Cordilura impudica. The sequence goes on along the minus strand of OY821520.1, from coordinate 179,565,941 downwards.
CATTATTATAAACAAATTTAAATGCTAGTTGAGTTATTACACTAAATTGTTCTTATTTATTTTTACATTAACTAAGTTTAGTTATTAATTCCATTGTGAGATCCGTCATCTACTGCTCAGTAAAGAGATCTCCCTGACAATTATTAACAGAATTATTGTTGCATTTAATGTTGGATTGAGAGTTGTTTATTTCTAATTTATAATTGCTGTTTGGACGTCAATTTTGATGAGTCCCTTCATTTGGTACGTATGGTTGATTGTTGTTGATATGTGGAAAGTTATCTATGTTGTTGTTTATATTTCCAATAGTTTGTTTCTGAGAATGATTTGATCGATATAATATTTTTTCTTCCATTTGAACATATGCAGAACGATTAGGGCATGAGAGATCAGTAGCTTTGTGATTATTACCACAGTTTGCACATTGTATTTTATTCTCAGATATACACTCAGAAGTTTTGTGTTTTTTTGCGCAATTAGCACACCTCACCTTAACATTGCACCCCTTTTCTCCATGACCGAACATTTGACACTTTCGACATTGGACGGGTTTGTTTTTTATTTTTCGTTGATATTCCCATGATACTATGGTACGAAAAAGAGATTTAACATTCTTCTTAAGATCAAAAATTTTTTTTGTACCGTTTTTAAAATAAATGATGTATATTGTATCAATCTAATTTTTAAATGTTCTTTTAATAATCTTTACTTCAGTGCATTCTAAACCAAGAGAATTTAATTCGTTTTTAACTTGAACTTCTGTTTTATCATCGAGTCGATGAAGAACTACTTTAAATGGTTTATTGTTTTTGTTGTCGTGCGTAAAAAATTGGCAATTATTTTCACGCAAAATTATTATAATTAAATTATAAGTTTCAATAGTTTCACAAAGGATTTTTAAACCAATCGACGTTTTTTTAATAAGGTATTTTGTTATACCTTTATTATTTAATAACTTTAATATTTCTTTATTGTTTTGTGTTAATACTTTTATTGGAGAAAGTTTAACAGTTTCACTTTTATCAATTTTTTCACACTGCATTTCAGTTTCAGTTTCATTTTCATTATCAAAAACTTGTAATGGTGTCCAGAAATTTTTTCTGGACCCAGTTTTTTTAATTTTTGATGAAGACATAGGGTCCTCATCAATAAAAGCAAAAGTACTTTTAGTAATTTTCGTCGTTTAAAAAAAAAAAACACCAGTAACGAAGAAAAACACGTCTAGCGAACACAAAAGCCTAAAGGCAACTGAGTTTAATTAAAGATATGTTTATATTAAAAATTAAATAATTAAGAAAATAATAATTGAAACGAAGCACAAATTATTAGAAACAATTATATAAATAAATGGTAAAAAATTAGGATTGCAACAAGATAGTAATGTTAAAGTATACATCATTAGGCTAACGAAAAAGCTGGTTTAATTGTTCAATAAATTCAATTAGTACTGGTTCCTCCGAATCAAACTTCCTTACGAATACGAGTCCACGTTCAGTAAATGTAGTTTTAATCTCGTTATTTTTTTTTTTAAGTTCAAGGCAGATTGTAGTATTTTGTGATTATAAGGCGTTAAATCGGATCATTACAATCAAAACCAGCATGTTTTTGGCACAACGTAGTTTTATTTTCTCGTCTAAACTTATGCTAACCGAAAGGATTTTATTGGTCTTTTAAAACTTTTTAGCACCTTTTTCTGTAGTTCAATTTGACGTTGTTAAATTATGGGTAAAAATAAGAGCTCTACTACCGCTGGAAGGGAGATCATTTGGAATTGCTTCCAAAATGATGGTTCAATTGCTGAAGTGGTGAAAATATTATCATTATCGCGCTGAAATGTTGTTAACGCTATTAAACATTATCAAAAATTTAAGAATTTTGATAATTTGCAAAGACATAAACAACGCAAAACGACACAAGCGGAAGACAGGCTTATGGCCAGACAGGCTTTACCCATTGATCATATCAACTCAGATTAGATCGTGCATGGAGTCTGATATTGGCACTAAAATATCGGCAAGGACCGCAAGAATGCTTCTTACTTAATCTTCAAATATAAATATAAAATATTAAACAGCGCTTGTGGTTTGCAAAAACCCATCTTCGTAAGGATCGAAATTTTTGGAAATTAATAATGTGGAGTGATGAAACAAAATTCAACGTTTTCGGAAACGACGGCAGACACTATGTGCACCTACCAGTCAACAAATGTTTGGACCCAAAGTATACAAAAAAAAAACCGTAAAACACGGAGAATGGTGTGGGCGTGTTTTAACTCGTCCGGAATTGGTCCCCTAGTTAAAATCGATGTGGAAAATGTACAAAGATATCCCGAAGAATAATCTAGACAATGTTTATGCTGATGCTTTACCACTAGGATGGCTATTTCAGCAGGATAACGACCCGCAGCCTACATATTGGTCGTTAAGACTTCGTTTGATGAAAACAATATAAAGGTTCCTGAGTGGCCAGCTCAAAGTGCTGATTTAAACCACATAGAAAATCTATGGGGGATCGTAAAACAGGCAGTTGCGGCCAGAATACCTACAAATAAAAATGCACTCTGGGATATTATTCAGGCAGAATGGTAAAATATTACTTCTCAGCGGTATTACGCTTTAGTTAAAACAATTACATACAGATGTGCCGGAGTAATCCTCCAAGAACCAACAAAAGACTAAAGTTTCAAATTAGTTTGAATTAAAAATAAAACAATTTAAACAAATTTTAACAGTTTATTTTCAGATAACTTCATTTCATTATATGTACACAGAAAATAGACTGGTTGATATTCGCCTTGTACAAAAAATATTTACAATGAATAATTTTTTGTTTTTGTAATTATTAAACTTTAAGATATTTAAACTAAATAAATAGAAGTTGTTTTTGTTCAAATTTTTATTAAAACTGTTTAAACTGTTTAAAGGGATAAGTATTACTGTATAAATGACTTAATTGTATGTCAACAAGTGTATATATTGCTCAAATACTCGATTCTAAATAACAAAGTTTTATACAAATCAAACGAATCGGGGTATCGCCCCCTAAACTAGAATTAAGCCAACAAAATTAAACATCGTTAATTTTTAAGGTGGGTCGACAGCGGGGGCAAACTTTAACAGACATTCGTGAGATAAGAAAACCACCATAAAATTGAAAAATAACAGCTTTCTAATAGTGAAGACAGATTTGGGAAAAACAGCCAATATTTCCACCATCCGAAACCATTTATACTATTTTAATGCTAATAAGCATTATGCTGAGTACACGCGATGGAACATTAAGAGAAACATGCCGATGTTTCTGTTAATGTTCCATCGTGTGTAGCAATGTTTTATGTCCAAATTTATGTTTCAATTTTCGTTCCTCAAATATCAAATTTTGATATTTTTTGTTTCCAAACTGAATGTTCCATCGTCTGTATCGATGTTTACTGTTTTTGCTCTCTTATTTCATTGAGAGCAGTCGTGCTGTAATTTTGTTTTGTATATCGGACTAAATAAAAGGAAGACAAAAATAAAAGGAAAGGAAGACAAAAATGGCGAACATTTAAGATAATGAACATTTTAAGAATTTTAGATATAACAATTAATAGTGATAATGAAAATTTTAAGAATTGTATAAGCTAATATAAAAATTTATAAATTTTTGAAAATTTTATAATATAAAATTTATTTTCTTCCGCATAAATTTGTTTAGTATGTACTAATGTATTCAATAAACACACTGATGTTTCGTTTTTTGTTCCATCGCCTGTATTTAAAAATGGAAACATGTTTTTTCGCTTGTTTCTGTTTATGTTCCATCGTGTGTACTCAGCATAATAATCCACAGGAGGAACCGGCATTCTATATTTTATTGATAAGATTATGGATCAAAAGATATATGTATCTAAAAATTTTGTTTATACTTTCTGTATATTTAAATTTTCGTCAAAATCGGATAATACAATCGGCGGAGTTATCCAATAGTTATTTCAAAAAACTATTGATATTTATATGACATCCAGTGGATGCCAAAATAAAAACCAAATTATCTTAATACAACAAAAATATTATTTACAACAAAAATATTTATTACGTTTCGTAATTAAATATGTATTGCCAGTAGAAAGCGATTACACACACATTAAAAATCATGTTACTACAGCTTACACTTTCAAAAACACTCCACTGACCCCAGGATATTTTAAAATAATTTAACTTTTAACAAAAAAACAGAAATATATCCACATACAAGTATTACGATTTTAATGGGGTCTATCGATATATCCAACGTTAACAAAAAAAATCATAAATCTGAAGCCTTAGCTATTAATTTGCTTGAAAAATATTTATTTTACAGCAATGGAATTAAAAATTGAGGTAAATCAGTTCATACGTGGATTATAGACAAGTGTCTTTCACAAAATCGATATGATTTTTACCTCAGATTCTTCCGCCTCAGAGTCTAAGAAATCAGCCATGCTTTTAAATTATCTTCAATACTTTAAAATTACTTTTTTATGTGGTATAAATCCAAACACATTTATTCACAGAAATTTATCTAAAACCCAGCCAACTCTTTATTCTGAAGTGGGTAGCACTGACGTTAAATATCGATAATAACGTTCAACGATAACGGTAAATATCGATAATTATAAATAATTATAAGCTCATCAAGGCGAAAGCATCTCTGTACACTGAGAGAAAAAGCAAATAGCTGCTATGATTGTATATGAATGGGCAGCACTGTTAGAAAAAAGGTTTTTTTAGGAAAAAAAAAAATATATTTTTTATTTAATTTTTCAACAAATTTCATATTTACATATGAGATCTTATCAGTTCGAATCAAATTCTCTTTACGAACGGTCGTGTAAATAATTAGAGCGCTTAGAGTACAACTGTTTGAAATTTAAAACAAGTGTATATTTTTGTTTTTGCAATTGCCTATTCTTGATCTCATTTGAACTCACGTGGTAGTCAATTCAGCTTAAACCAGGAATAAAAAATCTAGCGATGGCCCGAGGGGCCAAATTTTCATCAAAAAGAAAGCTCCTTGCCAACAAGAAGATGACAAAACTTCCTCCGGGTTTTAACCCGAATATCGCGTCAACTTCAAGCAACAGATTTAGCCTGCTTGCTGGCCTTAATGATATGGACGTAACTCCTACATCAAATCTTAACGAGGTTAAAAAACACAAACCTTCACCTATTGTTGTTGAATCTAACGCCTCATTTACAGAAATACAAAAACTACTTGGTAAATATTGTATTTTCAAACGTACTTCAATTGGTACCAAAATTTTTGCTCCAAGTAAAGAATTGTACGAATGCTACAAGCAAATTCTTAAAGAGAGTAAGTTGGAGTTTCATTCATATGGCTCCAAAGATAATAGGTTATACATCACTTTTTTACACGGTTTACCCCGCATAAAAACTGAGGACATCACCGCAGAGCTAAAAAACTACAACCTGTCCCCTTCTTCCGTAGCTGAAATAGTCACCAAATTCAGTTCGAACAATAATGCAGTTTACAAAGTTTACAATTTGTTCGTAAAAATTTTAACCCAACTGCCTTAAGAAACGTAAGAACAATTTCAAATATTATAATTTCTTGGAAAAAATACAAATCTAAATCCAGGAACAAACCTACTCAATGCTGGAACTTCTTAATGTATGGCCATGTCGGTGAACATTGTCATCGTAGTGCTGCGTATATGATATGTGCAGAACAACATCATACAAGTGTGTGTCCGTTTAACAAAAATGAAAAAAGACCAGCTGTTTTTACATGCTTTAATTGCAAAAAACATGGAAAAGAGAGAACTGATCACTCTGCAAACGACATCAATTGTCCGTTACGTTCTCTCTATTTGGAAACTAGAACAAGAGTAACTTCTAAAAGTCAGAACAATAGCAGACAACAACAACAAAATAACTCATTTCAATTAAAGGTAGGAGATTTCCCTCATTTAAGAAACAACAACTCAAATTTTAATAATAACATCAATAATAACACAATAAATAACAGCAAAGCAATATATACAATACCAAGGCAGTAATTGATCAAGAAATCCAAAAATTTATAAATGTAGTTTTCGAAGCAAGGGATGTGTCTACACCTAAATTAACTCAACAAAATAATTACACATTACCAGAAAGTACTGTGAAATATATAAAACTAAGAAGAAGCTTTAAAAGAAAAAGCCAACGATCTTCAAATATAGGGAGCAAACTTTTTATAATCAATGTACTAAGTTTCTAAGCAACATGATTGATAAAAGTATTAATTCGGAACGCAATAAGAAATGGTGTCAATTATTACCAATTTAAAACCAGGTGATAAATCATTTTGATAAGCAGGAACTTGCGCCGAAAAGGAAAAAATCAAATCTCTCACTTTAAAGTTGTAAATACAAAAATAACATCTGATAAGGACAAGGCTGAAGTCCTGGCACATACATGTGTCCAAGCAAATAACCTCACTTCGAACTGCAACCATTCAGCGGATACATTAATAAATTCAACACTAAATAATTTTAAGAAGGAAAATCCTAGTTCTGAATCAACTATTTATACATCTCTTGATGAAGTAATGAATATTGTCTCATCAATAAAACCGTAAAAATCCCCTGGTTTTGACAATGTTCCGAACCTGCTCTTAAAGAAACTACCACTCAAAGCTCTAAAAGTAATGGTTATAATATTTAACAGCTGCATCAAACCTTACTATTGCCCAAACCATTTCAAAAATCTATGGTTATAGCTATTAAAAAACCTACCAAGCCAAACAATAACCCAAATAGCTATAGACCTATTAGTCCATTAAGTAACTTTGGTAAAATATTTGAAAAAATTCTACATTCTCGTCTTAGTGAATTTGTAACGACCAATTCTATTGTTGCTAAAGAACAATTTGGATTTAAAAAAGGACATAGCACTACTCACCAAATAAACAGAATTAAAAATCAAATAATCACCAATAAAAACAATAAACGTTCAACGTAATATTGTGTAATATTGTTAGATATTGAAAAAGCGTTTGACACCGTTTGGCATAATGGCCTAGTATTTAAACTTCTTGATGCAAATATACCAAAATATTTATGCAAACTTATTTCAGATTTCATTCACGGCAGAATCTTTAAAGTTGCGATTAATAATGAAACATCATCTCCAAAAACCATTACCACAGGGTTACCTCAAGGATCAGTCTTGTCACCATTACTTTACTCGATATATACATCAGATTTCAAAGTCCCGAAATTGTATGAAAGTTGCTTACTACGCAGATGATTCTGCGTTAATTTCTTCAAACAAACTTACAAGTGCACTCCTGAAGAAAATGGAAAAGGGACTTGTAAAATACAGTAAATATTTTCACAAATGGAAAATCAAAATTAATCCAAACAAGACCCAAGCAATAATTTTTCCATTCAACAAATCTCCCAAAAGACTGCCAAGACGTCATCTTCTTATTGGAAATAATACCATAGATGTACTTAATCATGTCAAATATCTCGGAGTTGTCTTGGACAAAAAGCTTACTTTTAAAAAACATATTATGGCTACATGCCAAAAAGCTATAAATTCATTTAAAGCATTATGGCCACTACTAAATAGAAGGTCTCCTACAAGAAATGAATGACTGAAACTAACACATAAACAATTTTTGTACTAACACACTTGCAGTTTTTTTTTCTATTTAAAAACATATGATTGTCATTGATGCTGTATATATCCATCATTGCTGATATTGTAGAGTTGTTTTTTTTTTAATTTTTTTTTCGTTAAGAAGTAATATTTGTAAATTCCCGGTTATTATTCATTAGTTTTTTGTCTAGCGGAAAGTGCATTCAGAAATTAATTTTATTGTGTTAAATTGTTGGGAAAAACAAAAATATATACAAAAATATTAAAGTTTTATGTGAAAAAAGAGTGACCTTAATAAAATTGTTTATAGAAGCAGAAATATAGACAATTTTAAATTATTGAAAAAAAATCCATAAATATAAAAGAACTAAAAGACATAAAAATAAAAAAGATAATTATGAATAAAAGGCATTTTCAAAACTGTCTTTTAAAAGAAAAAATTAAATATGAGTCAAATATAAAAAAAATATAAGAGATTATTTGAAATGGAATCAAATGATGGTGAAGAAAGTGTAAAAAGTGAGGTAAAATGTCAGCAGATAAAATCATGGGCAGTTAGGAATAGCATAACACAAATAGCTTTGGAAGATTTGTTACACACATTAAAAAGGGTAGGAGTGAAAGATTTGCCACTATCGGCAAAAACTCTTCTAAATACGAGTAGGAATAACATTGACATTTCTGTTATTCCTACCGGAGAGTTTTTATATTTAGGAATACAAAAATATTTTTTATCACGTGTATTTGATTTTTTGGACGGAATAGAAGAAATTTCTATTGATGTAGGAATAGATGGACTAAAACTTTTTAAAAGTTCGAACAGAGTTTTGTGGCCTATTGTAGAAGCAATCGTAGGTTTTCCTAATGTGAGTTCATTTATGATTGCATGCTTTTCAGGTTTTACAAAGCCCAAAAATTTGGATAGTTTTATGAGAGATTTTTGCGCAGAGGTAAAGGAACTGAAAGAAAACGGTGTAAAAGTAGGTTATAATGAGAAGTAGTTGCGGTTTGATATTCGCTTATTTGTTTGTGATTCTCCAGCTAGGGCATTTGTAACAGGTGTATTGTCACATAATGGTAAGCGTGGTTGCTCCAAATGCTGTCAGGAAGGTTTCTATAAGGAGAGGAGAGTGTGTTTTTCAAAAAAAGTTGGTGTTCCAAGAACGGATATGACATTCCAATTCAGATGTGATCCTTCTCACCGCAGAGAAGAATTCAGAGAGAAAAGAAGTATTTTAGAAGAATCAGGTTTTGGAATGGTTTCTCAGTTTCCCTTAGATTCTATGCATTTAGTTGATATAGGAGTAAAAAAAAAGTTACTAAAACTTTTGGTTTGTAAAGCGAACGTAACAGCAATAAATGAAAAAATTAAATTTATAGTTAACCATGTTCCATCGGAGTTTTGTCGTGTTCCTAGGAGTTTAGTTGAGTTAAGTAATTGGAAATCTACTGAATTTAGGCAGTTTTTGTTATATACAGGTATTTTCATTCTGAAGGATTGTGTTAGCCGTGACCAATATTACCACTTTTTATTACTGCACAGTGGTATAAGGCTTCTGTCCAATGAAAAAACGCATACCAGAGAGGCAGATATTTCTCAAAAAGTTCTAGAAGATTTTGTAAACAATTTCGGAATACCATATGGGGATGAATTAGTCAGCTTTAATATTCATGGGTTACTACATTTAGCAGATTCCGTTAAACAGTTTGGACCACTGGATTCTTTTTCAGCATATAAATTTGAAAATTATATGCAATATATAAAAAAAATGGTTAACAAGCCAAACAAAATTTTGCAGCAGATATGCCTTAGGCTAAAAGAAAGGCAAGAACTAAAATCGAGTAATGTTTCTAAATTGGGAAGCTTTAACATCAACCACAGGAAGGAGAAAGATAGCTTTTGTTTTAGCCAAAAATTAGGACCCATTAAAATAATTGGTGAAGTTAATTTATCCAGATCGGAAGAGTTGGAATGCAAAATTTTCCAAAAAACTGATGACTATTTTCAGCAACCTTTTCGGTCGTCCACCGATTTGGACATAGTCGTTGCAAGTGACCTAAGTGACGAAACTTTTATAGTCAAAAGGGAAGATATAGATTTCAAATATTTTAGCATTCCCCACGATAGCAGTTTTCTTCTAATACCCCTTCTACACCATCTTTTCCATGAATTTTCTAATTAATTCACATATTTCATTTCAATTAATCTCGAATTATAAAACAATTATATAATAATAATTTTTTTTCTTTTTACATGAGCGTCTCACCAAACATTTTTGACCCCATATCCCAAATTACATTGGAAGTAAACGGTAAGCAAAGTAATATTTTAACAATTTTTATTCCTTAGAAATCCAATCAGTGACACCTAAGATTACATATAATTTATCCGACGTAACAGCCGTTCCTAAAATCAATGAGAAGAATGAAGGTTTGTTAAATTAAAAAATAAATTTATAAATTGTGCTGGAATACATTTTATTCTCTTTCAGACATCATAGCGTTATTAAATAAAATAAATAATCGGCGGGAAAAAGTTGAGAAAACTGTGAGTACGAAATCGTAATTAAAATTTTTAATTCCAAAGTTATTAACACTATTTTCTTTTTACGTTCAAGCAATTCGCACTGTGTGCTGGTCAAGCCGCAATTACTGGGAACCAACAGAATATCGCTACTAAGTTGGAAGATATCGAGAGGAGAGTAAGTATATGTCAGTTTTAAACTCTTTTTTTTTACCTGTATTGAAAAAATAAATGTGATTTCCAGATGGTAACAAAGCCGGAAATGATGGCTCAAAGTAAACTCTTGGTGGAGTGTAAAATATCCATCAAGAGGATCGATGAGTATGTGTATCGTATGTCTGGCAAGACATGCGACACATTTCAAGATGAAATTGAGAGCATGCATGCGCAAATAAAATACGAACAATCAAGTGCATAATATTTTTACAACAACACCCATTTTACAATAACAACACATAGCAGCCTATTTGCAAAATTGATAACAAACAAACAAGTAAACTCTTTTCTTATATTTAACAATAACTACACATAACAACACTACTTACTCAAATAAGAAAACGCAAATAAAATACGAACAATCAAGTGCATAATATTTTTACAACAACACCCATTTTACAATAACAACACATAGCAGCCTATTTGCAAAATTGATAACAAACAAACAAGTAAACTCTTTTCTTATATTTAACAATAACTACACATAATTTGTAATAAATCTGTCAAACTTAAAAAGTAGCGTTGCCACATCTGTTTATTAATATGTCCTGTTTGATAAATACTTGTTCCATTAAGGATGATGGGGAACGGATGATCGTTTGTTGGTTGTGTCATGAACTTTGTCATCTTAAATGTAGTGGTCTTTCTGGGTTAGTTGCGGATGCTTTGACCAATAATAAAGGTCTACATTGGTGCTGCTATAAGTGCAGAAAAATTGGCGTAAGTTTTTATCGCTTCTTTCAAGATACAAAAAAGAAATTTTTGAATATCCAAGAAGAAGCGTCGGATTTAACTAATCGTATTAATGATTATGGAAAATTATTTGACGATTTCAAATCATTGGATAATTTAAAATCTCCTCCTCAATCTTCACCGAAACGCCGTAAATCGTCAAGAAATGCTACCAAAGAAAAAAAACAATAATCCTGTTCCGGTTTATGTTACTTCTGGTTCTTCTATACCTGATTCACTTTCAATTATTAATAACATTAAGGATCCTGCTATTCCTTTGAGCTGTGCTGATATTGCCCATAATCAACCTGAATTTGCCTTAAATAACCATGTTCCCGTTTTCAATAATAGTCAAACTATAAATAATACGCTAAGAGCTGTACCACCTAAAAAAACTGTTTTCATCTCGAGGCTGGCCTTTGATACAACTACTGAAGATGTTGATTCCTTCATTAAATCTAAGGTGGGTCCAAACGTAGACATTTCAACATATAAGTTTGTTTTTTCTCAACCAAGATCCATTACTTCTTTCAAAGTTACTGTTACTAATGATCTTTTTGAACGTATTCTGGATCCTAATTTTTGGCCTAAATATACATTGGTTCGTGAATATATATACAGGGAAAATCCAAGATCCGCTAACATTGGTCGTCTTCCACAAATTGATTTAAATGCTCCAAAAAACTAGGAGCTTGTACTGTTGATTACATTTCATTAGTTTATCAAAATGTTCGCGGCTTAAGAACTAAACTCACATCTTTATATATGGAAAGTTTCAACTTACAACATCACATCATCGTACTTACTGAAACTTGGCTTAATGATACTTTTTTGAATACGGAAATACTCTCTTACAAATACAATATTTTTAGACGTGATCGTGGGTCCACAACAAATGGTGGCGGTGTTCTTATTGCGGTCTCCAGTATTTTATTCTCAGAGGCTTTATTAATTGACCCCTCATTCGATATCGAATTTATCGCAGTTTTAATTAAACTTAATGGAAAACAATTATTTATTACCTGCTCATATATTCCTCCATCGTCCTCACAGTCTATTTATGACAAACATGGCGAAGCTATTAAATATATTCTTCGTACAGCTAATCAAGATGACTTTGTTATTATTCTTGGTGATTTTAATTTGCCTTCAATATCCTGGAAGTTCTTACCTGATGAAAAATATTTTGTTCCATCCAAATCAAATAATAAGTGTGAAGAGCTTTTCAATATTTTATTTGATCTGAATCTCTTTCAAATAAATGGTATATACAACAATCTTTATAAATTATTGGATTTAATATTTGTCAACGATACTTCGGAATGTTACATCAAGCGTTCAATCCCAATTTCTTCTCCTGAAGATACACATCACCCTACCATTGAAGTAAATTTATATATTCCCTCTGGACTTTTAAAAACACCTTCTAAAAATGATGTTAAAGATTTTTGTTTCGCACAATCAAATTACTGTTTGTTGAACGAACTTCTACACAGTACGAACTGGCACAGTCTATTATCTTTTTCTATTGGATCCACAGTTGCTATTGATCATATGACTGAAACATTTTACAGTACTATTTCCGCTGCAATGGATTTATGTATTCCGAAACAAATTCGTAATAAACTTTCTGGTCCTCCTTGGAATACCAAGCAACTCATAAGACTTAAAAATAAAAAAAATAAATATTACAAGAAATACAAGCTATCCGGTTCTCTTGTGGATTATGGGAAATACTCCATCAGCCGAGCGGAATATACTGCACTGAATAAATCATGTTACTCTAATTACTTAATCAAAATGAAAAATAGTTTCAAAAGTAATCCAAAATCTTTTTATAAATTTGTCAACACTAAGAGAAAAACAACTGGTTATCCTGCTATTATGAAATTTCAACATACTGAATCTTATGATAATACTATTATAAGTAATTTGTTTACTGATTTTTTTTCAACAACTTATTCCAATTCAACTTTTGATGATTCTACCACTTATCCATATATACTGACTGCTAATAGAACCATATGTATTCCATTTCTTGATGTCTCTATGGTTTCTAAAGGGTTGAAAAAACTAAAATTTTCGTATAATAGTGGACCTGATAAAATTCCTAGCAGTATTTTAATCAAATGTGCGGATGCTTTAGCTATTCCATTGACAATAATGTTTAACTCATCAATTAAATACGGATACTTTCCAAATATATGGAAGGACTCTTTCATTATTCCGCTATTTAAATCCGGAAACAAGTCGGATGTTACAAATTATCGTGGTATTGCAAAATTAAGTACTATACCTAAATTCTTTGAAAAAATTATAACTGATCAACTATGTCACCAAGTCAACACATTAATTTCTCCATTCCAACATGGCTTTCAAAAACGGTGCTCAACCTCAACGAACCTTTTACATCTTACAACAATAGTCAATCGTGGCTTTCTTCAAAGAAAGCAAACTGACGCAATTTACACTGATTTCAGCAAGGCGTTTGATAAAGTCAGCCATAAACTTCTTATAAAGAAATTACATCTAATGGGATTTTCTGATCTTAGTACAAAGTGGATATATTCATATTTGACAAACAGAAAGCAAAATGTACTTTTTAATAACATATCTTCGAAAAATATTAATGTTTTATCTGGAGTACCGCAAGGCAGCCATCTTGGACCGCTTTTATTTTCTTTATTTATAAATGATTTGCCACAGGTTATTCAGTTTTCAAATATCCTGATGTATGCTGACGATGTAAAAGTCTTTATGAGTTATAACCAATATTCCGACCACACTTATCTTCAAAATGATTTGGATTCGTTTCACTCATGGTGTATTTTAAATTTAATGGAGCTCAATCTTAAAAAGTGCAAATATATGCGTTTTGTTCGAAAAAGACCAATATCTGTAAATTACGTGTTGGGAGGCTTTCAATTGGAAAAAGTTGATAACTTCTTAGATCTTGGTGTCTTATTAGATTCAAAACTTAGTTTCGTTCTTCATATTACAATTACGGTAAACAAAGCCAGAGGAGTTCTTGGTTTTATAAAACGTTGGTCTAAAGAGTTCAACGATCCGTATGTAACAAAAACACTATACACGTCGCTTGTGAGACCGATTTTGGAATATGCATCTATTATATGGGACCCTATCTATCAAACTCATATTGATAGCATTGAATCGGTGCAAAAACAATTCCTACTATTCTGTCTTCGCAGCTTAAATTTTAACCAATTAAATCTTCCGTCATATAACAGCAGACTCGCCCTTGTTAAGCTGCCAACCTTAAAAAGCCGCAGATCTATGCTAAACGTTTCGTTTCTTTTGAACATAATTAATGGCGATGTTTGTTCTGGTTTTCTGATCAACAATATTTCATTTAACATCCCCCAACGGCCAACACGTTTCTTCTCACCTTTAACTGTCCAGTTTTATAGATCAAATTATGCAAACGGTGATCCGCTTAGACGAATGTGTTCTGAATTTAATAAGCTTTATAGATTTATAGATTTTTTTTCAAATACAAATGTCATAAAAAGTAATATAATAATTTATTTGAACACATTAAATTAAATTTTTTAATTTTTCATTCATTGTTAAATGTTTTTTTAAATAGCCTGTAAGGATTAATTCCATAGATTAATAATAATAAATAAATAAATAAATAAATAAATAAATAAATAAATGCTGCCACTGAAAACCCTTACGGCAGTGAAAGAGTTAGAAGAAAGGCTGCAAGGGCAAGAAGATTTCTCTGAAGCAATGGTAACAAATTCAAATGTATATATATTTAAAAATTTCACTACTTATTTTCCTTTCCAGAAAACCTATTTGCATAGGGCGAAAGGAGTTTCGGAGGAAGTTGGCAGCGTCATCCGTGTACTTTTCACGGACGAACTACTAAAAGATTTTAATTGGGATGGGAGGTGGGAAAAAGGAGCGCTGGCAAAGCTTCGCCTTTTTAATGAGACTCTGCGCGGTAAGTTGCCATTTTTATCTATCAATAATTAAAAAATTATATTTTATATACATACATACATGCATGCAAACTAACTTTTTTTGTATTATTCAAATTTTAGATGTTTTTCAACAGCAAGGAGCTTTTAAATTTGAGGCAAGTATAAGAAGAGCAGTAGAACTAAGCCACCACCGCATGAAACAAAAAACATATATAAAAAAAAAAAAAACAAAAAATAGACTTTTTGACTTTGAATTTTAGTATTTAATGTGTATTTTTAATTTCGTTTTTTGAATTTTAATGTTTAATGTTTATTTCAAAATTTTTTTTTTTTTGCTCTTTGATTTTGAATTTTAGTATTTAATGTGTATTTTTAATTTTGTCTTTTTTAATTTTAATGTTTAATGTTCATTTTCTTATTTTTGATTTTTGCTTTTTGACTTTGAATTTTAGTATTTAATGTGTGTTTTTAATTTTTTTTTTTTAATTTTAATGTTTAATGTTTATTTTCTTATTTTTGATTTTAGCCTTTTGACTTTGAATTTTAGTATTTAATGTGTGTTTTTAATTTTGTTTTTTTGAATTTTAATGTTTAATGTTTATTTTCTTTTTTTGATTTTTGCTTTTTGATTCTGAATTTTAGTATTTAATGTGTATTTCTAATTTTGTTTTTTTGAATTTTAATGTTTAATGTTTATTTTCAAATTTTTGTTTTTTGATTTTGAATTTTAGTATTTTATGTTTATTTTTAATTTTGAACTTTGAATTTTTATATTAAATGTGAATTTTGTAATTTTTGGTTTTTGAGTTGGTTTATTTTTAATTTTGAATTTTTTGATTTTTAATACAATAAATAAATAAATAAAAAATAATAAATCGTGTTTCATTTTAATCAAGCGTGACAGGTCAACGATAGTGTATATATCTATCAAGTATGACCGGTCAACGATGATGTATATATCCATCAAATGTGACCGGTCAACTATGATATATATATCTATCATCGTTGACTACTAAACAGCGGTAGAGTGAGCAGTTCAGATATATATTATATGGTTTACATACTTTCATAGGTTAGAGTAAGATGCAAAATCCTTAATAAAATGATAGAAACTTTGTTCTACGCGATGACCGACACTTCAATCAGTAGTGACGGTCATATCACCGGTCAAATGACCGTCACTGTTCTTGTAGGGTCATTTCTAAACCCCAAAAAACAAAAATCTACTCTTCAAAAGTGTTATAAGGCCAATATTAACATACGCGTGTCCTATTTGGAGCGACGCTGCCAACTGCCACCTAAACCGCTTACAAATTATACAAAACAAATGTCTTAAAATGATAAATAAAAAGCCCTGGAGGTATCCTACAAATCTTCTTCATGAAGAAACAGGTTATGAAAAAATTATCGATTTCATAACAAGGATTCATAACAATTACTTGGCCAAAATTGAAAATTCCTCTTACCCACTGATAAGAGAATGTAGAGAATTAACGTAAAATTAAAAAGAAATCACCAAATTGAAAATTATGTGCTTATAGAGGTCTATTAATTCTAATAAACCTCCTATAAGCACATAAAAATTTTCAGATAGTATTTGAATTTATTAAATCATATAAAGGTTTTTCCTCCCATTTTCCTTTAAAAATCATTAAAAAATAAAATAAAAACTATTTAATATCTTTAGATCCTATATATTATTTGTTGCAATATCTATATGTAAAGATAATGCTACCTACACACCAGGCAACGGTTGCTTCAATGTGTTGTAGCAACGTGTTTTGTTTGTTGACTAAACACGTGGCAACGAATGCCGCAACCTCATTACTGTGTGTAGCTGTGGTACAGAAAAGACACAAGCGGAAGAAAAGTATAATTAAATTTTTGATTATATTCTATTTTTAATTGTTCGTATGCTTTTTTTTAGATTTTTATTTTTATATTTTTTCACAAGTTACGTCCCATAGCTCTCTCAAATTTTTATATTCGTTAATAAAGTTAACATAATTTTCATTATTCTCAATATCCATTTTCTTGTTTTCCTGCTTTCCGCTTAACATTACTTCGCACGAACCTTCCTATTCGCTTGTTTTCGATGAACTGAAGTAAATGCAGTAAACAATGATACACACGTAGCAACGGTTGCGTCAACCAACCCAAAATATCAAACATTTTTGATATTTCTGGCAACGGTTCATACAACACGAAAATCAATGGGCAACAGAGCTACACACTAGGCAACGGTTGATTCAACATGGCTGTGTTGAAGCAACCGTTGCTTGGTGAGTAGGCAGCATAAGATCTCATGTGTAAATATCAAAATTTGTTAAAATATGTAAATAAAGGATGAATATATAATTGAAAAAAATTTAATCACATTTTTTATATGATTTTTTTTTTCCTAAACAAATACTATATTAATTGATACCTTATACAACTATGATAAATTCAATCGATAAATTTGTTTATTGTTATTTAATAGATTATTGTTTCGATTAAGAAAAAAAAAAAACAAACAATTGTAGATGATTGAATTAAATTTATTTATATGAATTTCTTAACTTGTAATAAAATTATTATCTTCATGATGGCTTAAATCATTATTACTCAGTTTGACTTTAATTTGATCGGTTAGAACTTTGGTTATTTTAGTAAAGGGACCATAGATAACTTAGTCGTGGACGTTATATTATATTATGGTCATGGTTGGGAGGGCTAGACGGGTTGTGTAACATCGAAACAACTTCACCTTAGTTTTAACAACGACAAAATATATATCTACTTTCTCTTCTAGATTCTAATTAACTTTCTCGCACGCTACTATCATTCTTTAAAATTATATTATCCTGGAAAAGCCTGAGTGTAGAAGGTTGCATAACCCCCCCATCGACGAGCAATAAGGCCGAGCTTTAGCGTGCATCCACTTTCGGTACACTGGACACAAGGCGACCTTTATTTTACCACTTCCTTATATGCTACATAATATAATTTTTGGCGCACAACGTGGGGCCACACTTTTTTACTGTTGATTACCAGCATTATAACATGGAATACTATAGCAGTTTTTTAACATCAGTGTGGCCCAAGTCAACTTTATTTAAAACAATTTTTTTCCTATGCTTCTTCTAATTCTATTCCGAGTAGTATATATATTCATGGAATTATTTTGTGATTAAATGCAGAGTTGCTCCCACATCTTTCCTGAGTCTATATATTATTCAACCACCATTTTATTTCGGTAATTTCTCCTTGCGCTGTTTAGCTTTATATTGGAATACAGTTTTATTGATAGTAGCGCCAATACTGGCCACTGTAAGTAACAACTTTGAGATTCTACTAAACTTTAATAATTCAGGAACTAAAGAACTTTTTCAAAATAGAGTATCTTTCCGAATTGTAAAAATCTTTTTTATACTAATTCTGTCTTTCTGTAAATCTTTTCATATATTTTGTCTTTGTAGGGTATATTATTCTTATTTAGTTACTTAAACCTTATTCTGCCGGAAAATTTTAGTCTAACAGAGTTTCGTTTTTGTTATTTTTGTATTCCGAAAAAAATTTAAAATTATTTATTTAATTACCAGAAATATTAATTGAATATTTGAAGTAAATTTATTTAGTTGCAAACTTTTTGCAAATTTCTAAATTGCTTTATTATAACCGGGAAAATACATTTGTAATATTAATTAATTTTTTTTAACATATTATTTCTCTCCAGATCTTGTTATTTAGATTTTTTTTAAGTTTTTTTTATTAATTAGGTTTTATTTTCTTTTGTCACAACAAACAACTTAAGATTGCATTGGTAAATTCGACACATCTTATTATCCATACGCGTCGTAATCATAGCCACACCATTCATCCTAGTAAATCATTTTAATTACTGTTTCATTATCGAAAACACCTGTGGTCTCTGGCAAAATAGCAACTTGTCCGTGTATTAGGTTTTTTTTACAATGCCGTTGAATCATAGCAATGAAAATATTGCTGCAGCTGTTGTTGCTGAGCAAGATCTTATTTGTACAATTAGCATGAAGTGTATTGCAATTCCTACTCAATTGCTTAAAACTGTCTGTGGTCATCCATTTCATAGGGATTGTATCATCCGGTACGTTAAGTCTCATTCAACATGTCCAGTTTGTGGAACCTCAATTTCATCAAAAGAAATTCCAGGAAAATCTATACCCCCACCATCTCCAATACAAACTAGATCTAGATCAGTGCAAAGCGGTAGTAGACAACATCATTTACGACTTCATCGGGGGCAAATGTAGGGCAAGCTTCTAAATCAGCATCAAATATTAGGACCAATACTTTACTTAATACTGCTCAAGGCCCACCGGATAACCACAAGTCTAGTATTCCGGCCGAAAACTTAGAAGAATTGATTTTCTCTATTGTTGCTTTGCAGCAAATACGACAACTTGCTTCTCTAACCGATCAAATGTCGAAAATGATTGAGACTACTGTCGAGAAAAGTATTTTAAGATTAAAAATTGGAAACTGTGCAAGTATAAACCCTTCTTCAGACTTATCAGATACGGTTGTTAATTTTTCACCGCCTGAACGTAATTCTCCACAATTATCACGAAACATTGACCGTCAGAGATCATTAGAGATCATTAGAGGAGTTATTAGGGATTGATGCTGCGACAACCGGTTATCAAAATGCTAGTAATCAACAACTAACCACCTCTCGCCTTCCTGGGTTACCAATTTCCGCTTCCTATTCAGATTTAGTGCCCGTCCGGAATAAAATTCTCCGGGGGATCTAACTCTTTGTCCGATGATGAATTTATTTATAGGATAGAAGCCTTAACTAACCAAACGTTGCATGGAAATTTAGACTTATTATGCGAAAATGCTAGCGCATTGTTTGATGGCAAGCCGAACGACTGGTTTTGGCGTTACCACCAAAAAGTTAAATTTATTCGCTGGAAGCCTTTATGTAAAGCTTTGAGAGAACAGTATAGAGACTCTAGAACTGACGTTGATTACAAGGAGATGATTAGAGATAGGAAGCAAAGATCGAAAGAAAAATTTGATACTTTCTTTGACTCAGACCATTTAAATGAGCCGATTCCGGACAATACCCTTGTCGAGATTCTTCGGAGAAATCTATTGCCGGAAATCCAGCATGAGATATTGAACTTAGAGATTTATTCGGTCCAACACTTAAGAGATATATGCCGCCGTAGGGAGTTTTTTATGCAGGGTTTAAAGTGAAAACAGGTTAAATTTTCAAATCCTCAACCCGGTAGGAGAATTGCTGAATTGGATGCGAAATTCGATGATGCGGATGAACAAAACTCTGAGTTTGATGAGAAAGAGATATTTGCAATTTCTTTGACTTGTTGGTACTGTCGTAATAGCGGTCATAGCTATACCGATTGTCTATCCGAACGTACCGTGTTTTGTTATGGTTGTGCTGCTCCCGACACATATAAACCGAATTGTAAGCATTGTGCCGAATCAAAAAAGCTTAATATCCATTGGAACAAATATTGGCTCGTAAACCTAACAAATATACATATACCCGATGAAAGTAGTTGGCTGCTCTCTCTGGGCAAAAAATTTGCATTACCAACCAACAACAAAATGTCTCTCCCATCAACCTCATCGCAGATATGGAACAATACATAAAATACATAGCAGACACAAAAGAAAATAAAACAATTAGATGTAAGGTAGCTAATACAATCAACAACAACAATAGAACAACAAAAACACACCTAAAGATATATTCATCACCAAAGTCTACAGAGATACAATCAAAATACTAAAAATATATTAAAAACGATATAGTAGTAGTGGATGCAGATAAAGGTAACAAAACCATAATAATGTACAAAAGGGAATATAACACAAAAATGCAAACACTCTTACAAGACAAAACAACATACAAACCAACGAGAATAGATCCAACACAGAAACTAATGAGAACAAACAATATGATGATCAATGACCTTTTTAAAAAACAACAAATAGATATACAACAAAAAATTAAACTAATGACTCCAGCAGCCAACCCACCACGCTTATATGGCTTGCCCAAAATACATAAAACTGGGATCCCACTGAGACCAATAGCTTCTTCTCTTGATGTCCCATGCTATCATTTAGCTCAACATATCGGAGATGTACTCAAAAATATCATATCACTAACATACAATGCTCGAAATTCCTTGGAAGTAAAGGAAAAAATAGAAAATATCAAACTTTTTTTTTTTTTTTCAATTATATATTCTTCCTTTATTTACATATTTTAACAAATTTGATATTTACATATGAGATCTTATCTTTACATAAAGATATTGCAACAAATAATATATAGGATCTAAAGACATTAAATAGTTTTTATTTTATTTTTTAATGATTTTTAAAGGAAAATGGGAGGAAAAAAACCTTTATATGATTTAATAAATTCAAATACTATCTGAAAATATTTATATGCTTATAGAAGGTTTATTAGAAATAATAGACCTCTATAAGCATATAATTTTCAATTTGGTGATTTCTTTTTAATTTTACGTTATTTCTCTACATTCTGTTATCAGTGGGTAAGAGGAATTTTCAATTTTGGCAAAGTAATTATTGTTAATCCTTGTTATGAAATCGATAATTTTTTCATAACCTGTTTCTTCATGAAGAAGATTTGTAGGATACCTCCAGGGCTTTTTATTTATCATTTTAAGACATTTGTTTTGTATAATTTGTAAGCGTTTTAGGTGGCAGTTGGCAGCGTCACTCCAAATAGGACACGCGTATGTTAATATCGGCCTTATAACACTTTTGAAGAGTAGATTTTTGTTTTTGGGGTTTAGAAATGACCTTCTATTTAGTAGTGGCCATAATGCTTTAAATGATTTTATAGCTTTTTGACACGTAGCCATAATATGTTGTTTAAAAGTAAGCTTTTTGTCCAAGACAACTCCGAGATATTTGACATGATTAAGTACATTTATGGTATTATTTCCAATATGAAGATGACGTCTTGGCAGTCTTTTTGGAGATTTGTTGAACGGAAAAATAATTGCTTGGGTCTTGTTTGGATTAATTTTAATTTTCCATTTGTGAAAATATTTACTGCAATTAACAAGTCCCTTTTCCATTTTCTTCAGGAGTGCACTTTTAAGTTTGTTTGAAGAAATTAACGCAGTATCATCTGCGTAGTAAGCAACTTTCATATATTTCGGAACTTTAAAATCGGATGTATATATCGAGTAAAGCAATGGCGACAAGACTGATCCTTGAGGTAACCCTGTGGTAATGGTTTTTGGAGATGATGTTTCATTATTAATCGCAACTTTAAAGCTTCTGCCGTGAATGAAATCTGAAATAAGTTTGCATAAATATTTTGGTGTATTTGCATCAAGAAGTTTAAATACTAGGCCATTATGCCAAACGGTGTCAAACGCTTTTTCGATATCCAACAATATTAGACCCGTTGAACGTTTATTGTTTTTATTGCTGATTATTTGATTTTTAATTCTGTTTATTTGGTGAGTAGTGCTATGCCCTTTTTTAAATCCAAATTGTTCTTTAGCAACAATAGAATTGGTCGTTACAAATTCACTAAGACGAAAATGTAGTATTTTTTCAAATATTTTACCTAAGTTACTTAATAAACTAATAGGTCTATAGTTATTTGGGTAATTTTTTGGCTTATTAGGTTTATTGACAGCTATAACCTTAGCATTTTTGAAATGATTTGGGAAATAGTTGAGTTTGATGCAGCTGTTAAATATTATAACCAGTAATTTTAGAGCTTTGAGTGGTAGTTTCTTTAAGAGCAGGTTGGGAACATTGTCAAAAGCAGGAGATTTTGAGGGTTTTATTAATGAGACAATATTCATTACTTCTTCTAGAGATGTATAAATTGCTGACTCAGAACTGGGATTTTCCTTCTCAAAATTATTTACTGTTGTATTTATTACTATATCCGCTGAGTGGTTGTAATTCGAAGTGAGGTTATTTGCTTTGACAAATGTATTTGCCAGGACTTCAGCCTTGTCCTTATCAGATGTTATCCTTGTATTTCCAACCTCAAGGTGAGAGATTTGATGATTTCCTTTTCCTCGCAAGTTCCTGCTTATTCTCCAAAATGATTTATCACCTGGTTTTAAATTGGATAACAATTGACACCATTTATTATTGCGTTCCGAATTAATACTTTTATCAATCATGTTACTTAGAAACTTAGTACATTGATTATAAAAAGTTTGCTCGGCTATATTTGAAGATCGTTGGCTTTTTCTTTTAAAGCTTCGTCTTAGTTTAATATATTTCACAGTACTTTCTGGTAATGTGAAATTATTTTGTTGAGTTATTTTAGGTGTAGACGCATCCCTTGCTTCAAAAACTACATTTATAAATTTTTGTATTTCCTGATCAATTACTGCCTTGGTATTGTATATATCCGAATTTAACGAGATTTTATTTTCTAAAAAATTCATATAAATGTGCCAGTTGGTTGCACTATAATCATAATAGTTGAGGTCCACCTGCGAGGCCACTGATCTTTTAAGTGTACACATAATGGGGCGATGGTCTGATGGTATTTCGTAATCCATTGTCTTTACGTCTATATTTAAAGCGGTATTGCTTAAAATAATATCGACTGTAGATGCTTCGCAATTGTTTTGATGGGGGAATAGGGTTGGACTATTAGGATAGTGTATAAAAAAATTGCTTGATTGCTGTAGATTGTTCAGTGCGATTCCTGCAGTATTATTGGAACGGCAATTCCAAGAGCAATGTTTGGCATTTAGGTCACCAAAAACTATGTATTCTTTGGTGGAAGGTGTTAGGTTCAAGATATCAGCACAGAAGTTATGGGTATATCTTGGTGAATATAACGAAGATACAACAATAGGTCTATTATTTATAATAACTTCAATTGAGATGTTTTCGATTGATGAAGTGTTTGATATAAAGAGGTTTTTATGAGCGACAGATTTATGTATTAACAGAGCTACTCCTCCTCCTCTTGCATCTGTTCTGTCACTTCTATATAAATAATAATTTTTAAAATAGGGTCTATGATTTTCTGAAAAAAATGTTTCATTCAAAGACGCTATTTTAATATTTTCTCTTTCAATTAGTATTTCAAATTGTTTTAATTTAGAAAAGTTTGAAATGCCATTAGCATTCAAGTGAAGCATTTTGAATTCGTTTAAAATATTAGTATAATCCATGGGCGTATTTTACCATTGTTCTAGTTTCCAAATAGAGAGAACGTAACGGACAGTTGATATCGTTTGCAGAGTGATCAGTTCTCTCTTTTCCTTGTTTTTTGCAATTAAAGCATGTAAAAACAGCTGGCCTTTTTTCATTTGTATTAAACGGACACACACTTGTATGATGTTGTTCTGCACATATCATACATGCAGCACTTCGATGGCAATGTTCGCCACCATGGCCATACATCAAGCAGTTCCAGCATTGAGTTGGTTTGTTCTTGGATTTCGATTTATATTTTTTCCAAGAAATTATAATATTAGAAATTGTTCGTACATTTTTTAAAGCAGTTGGATTAAAATTTTTACGAACAAATTGAACTTTATAAACTGCATTATTGTTTGAACTGAATTTGGTGGTTATTTCAGTTACGGAAGAGGGGGATAGGTTGTAGTTTTTTAGCTCCTTGGAGATTTCCTCAGAGCTTATGCGGGGTAAACCTACCTGGTGTATAACCTATTTTCTTTGGAGCCATAAGAATGAAACTCCATCTTATTCTCTTTAAGTATTTGCTTGTAGCATTCGTACATTTTATTACTAGGAGCAAAAATTTTGGTACCAATTGAAGTACGTTTGAAAATGCAATCCTTACCAAGCAGCTTTTGTATTTCTGTAAATGAAGCGTTAGCTTCTACAACAATGGGTCGAGGTTTGTGTTCCTTAACTTCGTTAATATTTGATACGGGAGTTACGTCCATATCATTGAGGCCAGCAAGCAGGCTAAATCTGTTGCTTGAAGTTGACGCCATGTTCGGGTTAACAAAACCCGGAGGAAGTTTTGTCATCTTCTTATTCACAAGCTTTCTTTTTGATGATTTGGCCATCGCAAAATTTTTATTCCTGTTTTAAAGCCGGATTGTCTACCACGTGAGTTCAAATAAGATCAAGAATAGGCAATTGCAAAAACAAAAATAAACACTTGTTTTTAATATTAAATAGTTGTACTCTAAGCGCTTTGATTTTTTACACAACCGTTCGTAAAGAGAGTTAGATTCGAACTCGAAATATCAAACTTGAAAAAGAGGATATCTTAGTCTAATTCGACGTGGTTTCCCTATTTACAAATATCCCATTACAACTAGCAATTAAAGCAATTATGAAAAAATGGGATACATTGCAAACACACACCAAAATGAAGAAACCAAATTTTCAAAAAATTTTAGAATTCTGCTTATACGACAACAACTATTTCCAATATGAAGATCAAATCTACACTCAAACTTTTGGAATGCCTATGGGTAACCCTCTCTCCCCCACAATGGCAGACGAGGTTCTGGATGAGCTCCTCGACAATACAATTGACGAACTGCAAAATCAATGTAACATAAAATTCAAATTAATCATCAAATATGTTGACGATATGCTGGCCATAATAAATAAAAAAGATTTGGAAAAAACAACAGAAACACTCAACAAATTTCACAAAAAATACAATTTACAATAGAGGAAGAAATCAGTGGAAAACTTGCATTTTTGGACATAGAACTAATAAAACTAAACGACAAAATAATCACAAATTGGTATAACAAAACAATAGCTTCAGGAAGAATGATTAATTACTTTTCTAATCAATTCAGAAGATGAACACAATTAGAAATTTCGCTAATAAAGTATTCAACTCAGCCACAGATCATTTGACAACGAAAACAAAAACAAAATTACAAAAATACTAACAAAAAACAATTATCCAATTAAACTAATTAATAACATAATAGATTCAGAATTATTAACTACGAAAATTAAAGTTTTACGTAAATGAAACATCTTAAAACTTGTATAAAAGATACTACCAAAAGTGTTTTTTTTTTTGTTTTATTATCAATAAAAACTACTTTGTTCAGATAAAAATAAAATGTAAATCGATCGAATTCGAAGTTAAGTTTTGTTTGACATTTAATTTTGACCACCTTTAAATTATACCAAATAAGCTAAGTCCTTATTTGTTAAGGTGTGTTTACACTATGTGTATTTTCCATATGTAAATTCAGTTTTACGATCCATACGTAATTCCGTATGTGTGTCAAAATTAGCGCTTTACATACGATTCATAATTTTTGCGTTCAAACGTACATATGTATTTCCGTATGACATAACCTCTAAATGTAAACAACAGCTGATTTAATTTGTGAATTTAGAAAAATTTAATAAAGTTATGTGTTATAAATATTTTTTAATTGTTAATTAATATTAAACAATTTATTTTTCTTTCAATATTAATCTTTATAATTTACTCTATTTTTCTTTCGCCACAAGCAGTGTTGTATTTTCATATGTTTGTCTTGCCAAAATAGAACCTGCTCTAATTGAAAAATTTACATATGTCTTGCAAAATGTGTTGTACATAAACAATGTTTGAAAGGGTTCACACTATGTGTACAAATTACACGTGCTAAAAAACTAAGAAAAACACAAGCAAAACACGTAGTGTGAACGCAGCTTTACTATTCTATGAAAACTTCGTGTAGCAAAAATTCTAAGTTATCTTTGACGAACGAGTTTTTCCGATTATTAATACCACGTAAAATATCAAACTTTTTTATTATTACCAGCGGTCATACGTTAACTTAAACTTAGTTATATGTAATATATCAGCTATTTCACGTTTTTTTTACGTGTAACCGATTCGTCGATTTTCTTTTGTGATTTATACCCTTCATTTTTATACTACTTTAGTCATAAGTAAAAAGTTGGAAACCCTGTATACATACTTCAGTATTTAGAATATTTTGCAGTGTTAAGAAAAATATTCTGGTGAAAATTGTGATGCAAATACTACTTCAACCGACAAAAAAGAAAACTTTTCTTAAGTAATATATAAATAATTATAAAAGTTGAGGTTTATAGAATGACATAGTGATGAATTGTCATCAAATATTAAGTGGGGCTTGTAATGCAGGGGATAGATGTTTTGCAATTGGCTCTGTTGAAGGAATCCCATTTACTGTAAGAATGTATACTAATTGTTTGTTTAATCTTTTCTGCAATATCGTAATTAAGATTAATTTTAAATTGTTATAATTTTCATTGTTATTATACATATACATGTATGTATGGCTTTTTTTTTAACAGACTGACTGAATTAATGCGAGTTAAAACAGGATTGATTTTCAACTTATAAATTTAACATAAAATAAAAAAACTTACCACGCTATTCATAACAAAAAAAAAAAAAACGTAAAAGCTCTATAAAACAGATGTTTTTAACAGATGCGTTAATAGTTAAATACATTTTTTCTGGCAGGATCTTGTGACTGATATTGCGTAATTTATAATTATGTTAAGAAAAAAATACTTATTTGGAATGGCCCGTCATCAAATGTATTTTCGTTTAGAGATATTTTTTTTGATTATCTCTGAAAATGTATTTGAATTATTTATATAAAATATTAAACCAATCAGATAATTACATATTTATGTAAGATATATTTTACAAATTATTTTATAAAATACAATATAATTGAAATAAAACGCAGGGTAACTAGGCAATTTTGAGTGCATTTTACATTGAAAAAATAAAAAACAATAGATTTTTCAATTATATATATATATTCTTCAAATTTGTTAAAATATGTAAATAAATATTTTAACAAATTTGATATTCACATATGAGATCTTATCTTTACATATAGATATTGCAACAAATAATATATAGGATCTAAAGATATTAAATAGTTTTTATTTTATTTTCTAATGATTTTTAAAGGAAAATGGGAGGAAAAAACCTTTATATGATTTAATATATTCAAATACTATCTGAAAATATTTATATGCTTATAGGAGGTTTATTACAAATAATAGACCTCTATAAGCATATAATTTTCAATTTGGTGATTTCTTTTTTACGTTATTTCTATACATTCTCTTATCAGTGGGTAAGAGGAATTTTCAATTTTGGCAAAGTAATTGTTATTAATCCTTGATATGAAATCGATAATTTTTTCATAGCCGGTTTCTTTATGAAGAATATTTGTAGGATACCTCCAGGGCTTTTTATACCCTATACCACTATGTGGTTTGGGTATAATGACTTTGTGCTGCTGTTTGTAACAACCAAAAATATTTGACCTAGACCCATCTTTAATTATACCGATCGAATCAGAATCACTTTCTGAGTTGATTTAACAATGTCCGTCCGTCCGTCCGTCCGTCCGTCCGTCCGTCTGTGTGTCCATGTAAAGCTTGTAATCAAACTGCAGGTCGCAAATATGAATATATTTTGATGAAATTTGGTATGTAAGCTTTTATCGGCCATGGGATGAACGCTATTGAAATTGGCGAGAATCGGTCCATGTTCAGACCTAGCCCCCATACAAATTACCCCTATGAAATCGACATAAATTGCCATAAGATCCAAATAGTCACATAGATCTAACTCAAATTGGGTTTGTATGCGTTCATTACATCCATTAATGAGTAGTCCAAAAATGATCCCTTTGGCCCCATATAGAGCTGCTTCCCGATCTTCACTTAAATCTATTAAAAAACAAAAATATTGCACTGATTCTTCTCAAATTTTGTTTGTATATATTTTTGCAAAATAAAAGAGACTTTACCAAACATGATCAGCATCAGTCCATTTTTGGACCTAGTCCCCATATAGATATATCATCCGATATGAACTTTTTCATATCTGCAGCCAAAAAAATTAATAAAAATCCCACTCAAATTTGGTTTATGCTTATTTTTAATGTCCAGTTAGTTGGGCCTATAGGGTCTCTACACGCATGGTATAGGGTATCCTATAGTCGGTCTAGACCGACTATAATTTTCTTACTTGTTATATATCATTTTAAGACATTTGTTTTGTATAATTTGTAAGCGTTTTAGATGACAGTTGGCAGCGTCACTCCAAATAGGCCTTATAACACTTTTGAAAAGTATATTTTTGTTTTGGTGGTTTAGAAATGACCTATTTAGTAGTGGCCATAATGCTTTAAATGAATTTATAGCTTTTTGGCATGTAGCCATAATATGTTGTTTAAAAGTAAGCTTTTTGTCCAAGACAACTGCAAGATATTGACATAATTAAGTACATATATGGTATTATTTCCAATAAGAAGATGACGTATTGGCAGTCTTTTGGGAGATTTGTTGAATGGAAAAATTATTGCTTGGGTCTTGTTTGGATTAATTTTGATTTTCCATTTGTGAAAATATTTACTGCATTTTACAAGTCCCTTTTCCATTTTCTTCAGGAGTGCACTTGTAAGTTTCTTTGAAGAAATTAACGCAGAATCATCTGCGTAGTAAGCAACTTTCATACAATTTAGGGACTTTGAACTCGGATGTATATATCGAGTAAAGCAATGGCAACAAGAGTGATCCTTGAGGTAGCCCTGAGGTAATGGTTTTTGGAGTTGATGTTTCATTATTAATCGCAACTTTAAAGCTTCTGTCGTGAATGAAATCTGAAATAAGTTTACAAAGATATTTTGGTATATTTGCATCAAGAAGTTTAAATACTAGGCCATTATGCCAAACGGTATCAAACGCTTTTTCGATATCTAACAATAGATATAGATATTTAATAGATATATAATTATAATTTATGAATAATTTATTATTATTAGTAGTATTTAAATACTTTTAAATGACATTTCATATTAATTAACAAATATTATCATATATTCTGATTAAAAGTTAACATTTTTAATAAAATTTACAGTTTTCTTTCTAAAAAGATTTGTATTAATTTCGTTCTTGACATCATTCGGCATCATGTAAAGATTTTTTTTTTTTTTTTTTTCAATTATATATTCTTCCTTTATTTACATATTTTAACAAATTTTGATATTTACATATGAGATCTTATCTTTACATATAGATATTGCAACAAATAATACATAGGATCTAGAGATATTAAATAGTTTTTATATTATTTTTAATGATTTTTAAAGGAAAATGGGAGGAAAAAACCTTTATATGATTTAATACATTCAAATACTATCTGAAAA
Source organism: Cordilura impudica (assembly GCA_963682025.1). NCBI lineage: Eukaryota > Metazoa > Arthropoda > Insecta > Diptera > Scathophagidae > Cordilura > Cordilura impudica. The sequence continues at coordinate 179,535,694 of OY821520.1, read as the reverse complement.
ATATTTATGTGCTTATAGGAGGTTTATTTTAAATAATAGACCTCTATAAGCATATAATTTTCAATTTGGTGATTTCTTTTTAATTTTACGTTATTTCTCTACATTATCTTATCAGTGGGTAAGAGGAATTTTCAATTTTGGCAAAGTAATTGTTATTAATCCTTGTTATGAAATCGATAATTTTTTCATAACCTGTTTCTTCATGAAGAAGATTTGTAGGATACCTCCAGGGCTTTTTATTTATCATTTTAAGACATTTGTTTTGTATAATTTGTAAGCGTTTTAGGTGGCAGTTGGCAGCGTCACTCCAAATAGGACACGCGTATGTTAATATCGGCCTTATAAAACTTTTGAAGACTAGATTTTTGTTTTTGGGGCTTAGAAATGACCTTCTATTTAGTAGTGGCCATAATACTTTAAATGATTTTATAGCTTTTTGACACGTAGCCATAATATGTTGTTTAAATGTAAGCTTTTTGTCCAAGAGAACTCCGAGATATTTGACCTCGTTAAGTACATTTATGGTATTATTTCCAATAAGAAGATGACGTCTTGGCAGTCTTTTGGGAGATTTGTTGAATGGAAAAATTATTGCTTGGGTCTTGTTTGGATTAATTTTGATTTTCCATTTGTGAAAATATTTACTGAAATTTACAAGTCCCTTTTCCATTTTCTTCAGGAGTGCGCTTGTAAGTTTGTTTGAAGAAATTAACGCAGTACCATCTGCGTAATAAGCAATTTTCATGTATGTATATATCGAGTAAAGCAATGGCGACAAGACAGATCCTTGAGGTAACCCTGTGGTAATGGTTTTTGGAGATGATGTTTCATTATTAATCGCAATTTTAAAGTTTCTGCCGTGAATGAGATCTAAAATAAGTTTACAAAGATATTTTGGTATATTTGCATCAAGAAGTTTAAATACTAGGCCATTATGCCAAACGGTGTCAAACGCTTTTTCAATATCTAACAATATTAGACCCGTTGAACGTTTATTGTTTTTATTTGTGGTTATTTGATTTTTAATTCTGTTTATTTGGTGCGTAGTGCTATGCCCTTTTTTAAATCCAAATTGTTCTTTGGCAACAATAGAATTGGTCGTTACAAATTCACTAAGACGGCTTACTAGGTTTGTTTATGGCTATAACCTTAGCATTTTTGAAATGGTTTGGGAAATAGTTGAGTTTGATGCAGCTGTTAAATATTATAACCAGTAATTTTAGAGCTTTGAGTGGTAGTTTCTTTAAGAGTAGGTTGGGAACATTGTCAAAACCAGGAGATTTTGAGGGTTTTATTGATGAGACAATATTCATTACTTCTACAAGAGATGTATAAATTGCAGATTCAGAACTGGCATTTTCCTTCTTAAAATTATTTACTGTTGTATTTATTAGTGTATCTGCCGAGTGGTTATAGTTCGAAGTGAGGTTATTTGCTTGGACAAATGTATTTGCCAGGACTTCAGCCTTGTCCTTATCAGATGTTATTTTTGTATTTCCAACTTTAAAGTGAGCGATTTGATTTTTTCATTTTCCTGCTTATTTTCCAAAATGATTTATCACCTGGTTTTAAATTGGATAATAATTGAGACCATTTCTTATTGCGCTCCGAATTAATACTTTTATCAATCATGTTACTTAGAAACTTAGTACATTGATTATAAAAAGTTTGCTCGGCTATATTTAAAGATCGTTGGCTTTTTCTTTTAAAGCTTCTTCTTAGTTTAATATATTTTACAGTACTTTCTGGTAATGTGTAATTATTTTGTTGAGTTATTTTAGGTGTGGACACATCCCTTGCTTCGAAAACTACATTTATAAATTTTTGGATTTCCTGATCAATAACTACCTTGGTATTGTATATATCCGAATATAACGTGATTTTATTGTCTAAAAAATTCATAAAAATGTTCCAGTTGGTTGCACTATAATCATAATAATTGAGGTCAACCTGCAAGGCCGTTGTTGATCTTTCAAATGTACATATAATGGGGCGATGGTCTGATGGTATTTCGTAATCCATTGTTTTTACGTCTATATCTAAAGCGGAATTGCTTAAAATAATATCGACTGTGGATGCTTCGCGATTGTGTTGATGGGGGAATAGGGTTGGACTATTAGGGAAGTGAATGAAAAAATTGCTTGATTGCTCTAGGTTGTTGAGTGCAATTCCTGCAGTATTATTTGAACGGCAATTCCAAGTACAATGTTTGGCATTTAGGTCACCAAAAACTATATATTCTTTGGTGGAAGGTGTTAGGTTCAAGATATCAGCACAGAAGTTATGAGTATATCTTGGTGAATATAACGAAGATACAACAATAGGTCTATTATTTGTAATAACTTCAATTGAGATGTTTTCGATTGATGATGTGTTTGATATAAAGAGGTTTTTATGAGCGAAAGATTTATGAATTAACAGAGCTACTCCTCCTCCTCTTGCATCTATTCTGTCACTTCTATATAAATAATAATTTTTAAAATAGGGTCTATGATTTTCGGAAAAAAATGTTTCATTCAAAGACGCTTTTTTAATATTTTCTCGTTCAATTAGTATCTCAAATTGTTTCAATTTAGAAAAGTTTGAAATGCCATTAGCATTCAAGTGAAGGATTTTGAATTCGTTTATATTAGTGTAACCCATGGTATTTCACCATTGACATTACAACTTTGATTTGTTGTACTTTTGAAGTGCACCTATGCAAATCATCCATAGCTGTAGTGAAAATATCAAAAAGCTTATCGATGCTAAATAACATTGACATTAGATCTTTGATTTGTTGTACTTTTGAAGTGCACCTATGCAAATCATCAATAGCTGTAGTGAAAATATCAAAAAGCTTATCGATGCTAAATAAATCGTTGTTTGTTTTCAGCTGGTAAGCATATGTATGTAGCTTTGCTGTTATACTGTGGAACAAATTCAGGTTAGCAAAAGTTAGGTCGATTCTGAGAGTGAGGGGTGAAAATAGAGGCTAAATTAGAAGCCCCGTATCGCGGCGTTTGTTTATGTTAGTTCGAATTTTTTTTTTTAATCGACCTTCGAACTTTGCAGTCAAATGCCGATTTTCAGCATATTGCTTATATTGTTTTTTGGCTATAACTCGTCGACCAATTGATATTTTTTCAATCTGTAAAAGCTAAATTATTGCTAGAGACCTGTGCAACAATTAAAATTTAAAAAAAAAATTATTTAGAAAATTTTTGTGGTGCTTATGAAGCAAAATGTTGGAAAAATTATTTTTTTTCATGCTATTTGAAAATATTTTCTACAAAACTAAGTCTTTTTGCTTTCTGTTTGATCTATAATATGCTTCTCAGTTTCTTCAATAAATTTTATTTGAAAAGAAAATGGTCTTAGTCGATAATTTGCGTTAAAAATCCCAAAACCATTAAATAAATAGCGATTTAGGTAGGAGTAATTAAAAAGGGAAGTTCCAAGAATTAGGAATTAGTAAAACAACTTTTTTGTTTTCAAGCACAGGTAGCGATTATTTTTATATCGTACAAGCGAACTAATTTCAAAAATGAAGATTCAGGTAAGACTCGAAACAGCCGAAGCTGATGTCTTTTAATTTTCGCTCGGTCGTGATAAAATTCGCTATTAATTTTTTTGGAACTTATTTCATTTTGTGAGTGATTTAAGTTAAGTGCATCGGTATACATTGTATAATATATATTGTATTAAAAATGTCGGAACCAAAATGTAAAATGGAGCATTTTTGTAATGTTTGTGGACGTTTCATAGCAAGCGATGAAAAATGTGGCAATGCGAGTGATTTTTTTTTTTTTTGAAGCCTATAAACAATATTTCTCGGAAGAGTTTATCACTGACGTAAACTATGCCCCTAAAAAAGTTTGCTTTAATTGCTATTCAACTCTTATGCAATGGAAAAGAGAAAAGAAGAAGGCTATGCCTTTTGGTATACCAATGATGAGGTTAGACAACAGCCCGCATCAAGAAGAAAATTGCTATGGATGTATCAACTACCATAAAACTTTGAATAGAAGGAAAGCAAAGAATAAAACTTATGTAGCAGTGCCAAGTGTCCAATTACCATTACCGCACTCAGAATTCGTTCCAGTACCAACATACCGAAGTATTGATCTTCAAACAGATATCAGTACTACAACCGCCGCTACTACATCCATGGATTTCTTCTCAGAATACGAACCTGGCGAAGGTACATCCTATGAAACATCAAAGGACCCAATCCTAGTCACACAAAACCAATTGGATGGAATTGTTGCAAATTTGTGTTTGACTCAGAAAAAACCAGAACTACTGGCTTCATTTTTGAAAGGAAATAATTTGCTGGCGAAAGGTACCAAAGGTACCAAAGGTGACCAAGATATTAGAGAGAGCAGTGATGTTGATCTACAGCCGCCTTAAAACTTTTCATAACTAACATTTCAAAAATATATTTATTTCCATATTTTTATAATTTATTTTTCAATGTTTCTACAAAACCAACACTGAACAAAATTGGTACATAAAAAATGAGAAGTAAATTAATATTAAGCTGGAAAACGCAAGTTTTGTATTATGATTGTTTTCTTTTCAAATGAAATTTATTGAAGAAACTGGGAAGCATATTATAGATCAAACAGAAAGCAAAATATTTTCAAAAAGCACGAAAAAAAATAATTTTTCCAACATTTTGCTTCATAAGCACCACAAAAATTTTCTAAATCAATTTGTTTAAAAATTTTAATTGTTGCACAGGTTTCTTGCAATAATTTGGCTTTTACAGATTGAAAAATATCAATTAGTCGACGAGTTATAGCCAAAAAACCATATAAACAAAATGCTGAAAATCGGCATTTGACTGCAAAGTTCGAAGGTCGATTAAAAAAAATTCGAACTAACATAAACAAACGCCGCGATACGGGTCTTCTAATTTAGCCTCTGTTTTCACCCCTCACTCGCAGAATCGACCTAACTTTTGCTAACCTGAATTTCTTCCACAGTGTTATTGATGTTTGTTACAAGAATTCGCAAGGGAAAATAAACTAAACGAAGAGTTTCTTTACTTAAATATTAAATTTATTATATTATAAAATTACCGCATCCTCTGATGTCCAAAAATTGAATAGACAGATCAACAGATTGTTTAAGATCATTAAGCTTAATTTACAATTAATATAACATAAGCAGTTGTTCTCAGATAATAATATGAGGTCAGTAGATAATAACCAGTTATTAAGATTATGTATGAAATTTGTACATATGTACGTACATATGCAATATCGTAAAATGATAATGAGAGGGGTAAACTCTCAGTTACTCTTAATGTTAATATTAATAGTTCATAATTCATATATAATAAAAAATACACTGACTTCAGTAAGTTTCCTTACAATATATTTATATATTAAAATTTATGATTAAAGTCTGCAACAATGTTATTGTTACAATTTGTGTTGTTGTTTTTAAATTAGGGAAATCTCCCACTTTAAATTGAAATGAGTTATTTTGTTGTTGTTTGCTTTTATTCTGACTTTTAGAAGTAAAGGCCTAGTTAGCCACACGTTGTTAAAATGTATCTGTACCGTAAATGTAACGTTGGCATTTGTTGCAATTATAGAACGTAAAAAACGAACCAGCATGTTGCTGTGTAAAATTAACCAAACTTTATCAGCTGTTCACAAATGTCACGTAGAAACGTAGCAAAAATCTATTTTCAACAGATTGGGACGTTCCGGTTACGTGACAGTTGAGTTCGGTAACTGCTCTAAATGCTTTTTCATGTAACAGAAACAAACAGCTGACACGTTTGGTTAAGGTTACGTGTGGCTAACTGGGCCTTAACTCTTGTTCTAGTTTCTAAATAGAGAGAACGTAACGGACAGTTGATATCGTTTGCAGAGTGATCAGTTCTCTCTTTTTCTTGTTTTTTGCAATTAAAGCATGTAAAAACAGCTGGTCTTTTTTCATGTGTGTTAGACGGACACACACTTGTATAATGGTATTCTGCAAATATCATACACGCAGCACTTCGATGGCAATGTTCACCGCCATGTCCATACATTACGCAGTTCCAGCATTGGGTTGGTTTGTTCCTGGATTTCGATTTGTACTTTTTCCAAGAAATTATAATATTGGAAATTGTTCGTACATTCTTTAAGGCAGTTGGGTTAAATTTTTTACGAACAAGTTGAACTTTGTAAACTGATTTATTGTTTGAACTGAATTTGGTGACTATTTCAGTTACAGAAGAAGGGGATAGGTTGTAGTTTTTAGCTCCTTGGTGATTTCCTCAGAGCCGTGTAAGAAGGTGGTGTATAACCTATTTTCTTTGGAGCCATAAGAATGAAACTCCATCTTGCTCTCTTTAAGTATTTGCTTGTAGCATTCGTACATTTCTTTACTTGGAGCAAAAATTTTGGTACCAATTGAAGTACGTTTGAAAATACAATCCTTACCAAGCAGCTTTTGTATTTCTGTAAATGAAGCGTTAGGTTCTACAACAATGGTGGAGGTTTGTGTTCCTTTACATCGTTAATATTTGAGACTGGAGTTACGTCCATATCATTGAGGCCAGCAAGCAGGCTAAATCTGTTGCTTGAAGTTGACGCAATATTCGGGTTAACAAAACCCGGAGGAAGTTTTGTCATCTTCTTGTTCGCAAGGAGCTTTCTTTTTGATAAAGATTTGGCCCCTCGGGCCATCGCTAAATTTTTATTCCTGTTTTAAGCTTGATTGTCTACCACGTGAGTTCAAATGAGATCAAGAATAGGCAATTGCAAAAACAAAAATATACACTCGTAAAGAGAGTTAGATTCGAACTGAAGAAAAAAAAAAAACAATGAAAACGCTTAAAATTAACATTTGTGCAATTGGGCAAATTTACGTGACTTGATTCATGAAGCCCTTTTTAAACAATTGTGCAATTGTTAATAGTTAATCAATTTGATAGTTAATTAATTACAAAAAATAAATTAAATAAAAAACAAAGCATAAAAATTTGATCTAACAATAAAAATGCCTAAAGAAAGCGAAAAAACTAAATTGCTTAAGTATTTTGAAACAGTTGTTGTTGGTGATTTATTATCTTTAGAGTTTTTGGGACAAACTTAAGAAAGATGAATTTTTGTAAGATTTCACTTATATTCAGCTGGAGAATATTTTCGATACACAATACCATTTATACATCATTCTGTTCCAAAGTCACGTAATTTTCTTTCCGATGTTTTGCTTATCTGTATGACAAAAGTTTCAAGCAAATTGTGCGGGTCAGTTGGCACAGTTTTCAAATATTTCAAAATTTAATTAAAAATGATTAAGTTTTGCACGGTCCACTTTCATACAATTAATAATTGTTTTATATCGGTTGGGTTCATATGGAGAAGGCGCAGCCCTGTGAAAATTTTTAGTTTATTTGGAATTGGTGAGGGTGAACTATTCAAGTAACAATAAAAACTTATATATTAGTTTTAATAACTAATTGGAATATATTTCATTTCAGATAATCACTGATAGAATTTTTAAGGTGATACTGAAACTAAAGGAGCTATTTCTGTACTGGCCGGACAAATAAGAGCGCATATAAATGGTTTCAAGTACTTTTCACGAATTGCGTAGATGGCACTGAAATAAAGTTGCAAGGAAGCGTATATATTTGATAAGAGTACAAGGTATTTGCGACCATAGTCTTTGTGTTCGCCATTTGGTTCTGGGATATCCAGGGGATGCAAGAATTTATAATAATTGTGACTTTTTTTATAAAACGAATAAGTTGTTGACTGGAACACAATGGTTAGCTGGGGACAGTGCGTTTAAAATAACCGGCAATGTTATGACTCCTTTCAGAATCAATTCATCGGAAGCCAATTTAAAAGAGCGCACTAATTTAAACAAAAAATTTAAGCCGTTATCGTATTGGTTTATTAAAAGAACGATTTAATAGCTTAAAAGAATTAAAAAAAAAAAACAATCATCTTTAAGAAGCGCTTGCCACTGGGTTCTAGTTTGCGTCATTTTTTTTTATTAGTATTAAAAATACTTTGAATATTCACAAATAAATATTACATCAATTCTTAATTCATTTGTTGTAAGCTCTATATAAATACATGGAATCTTACAAAATTTGTAAAGTTTTTTTCTAAATACATTGTAATTCCTTTCAAGTTTCATATTGTTTGGTAGCTCATTAAATAGTTTGAAGCCCTTGTAGAAAAGAGATTTCTGCATGTGTGTTGTCGTGACTCGTTGGATTAGAAAATCTTCAGCATTCCTTAATCCATACGGTTGTACTTCTCCAACGTATTTTATTTGATCGCAGAGATATTCTGGGGCATCACCTTGTTTCATTTTTTTAATGAAAATTAAAGTATTATATTTCAGTCTTTGATTAATATTCATCCATTTTAGTTCTCTAAGCATGTCGATGATGTGTGTATATCGATTGCATTTAAGAATAACCCTCATTGATTTGTTTTGGAGTTTTTGCATTCTCTCTGACTATCATTGCAGCATGTATAAATTATCGTCGCTCCATACTCAAAACGTGGTTTAATTATCGTGTTATAAATATTTATTGCAGTTGTTTTTGATATTTTGTTTCTTATTCTTTTAAAAAATCCGATTTTTTTTTACCGATTTTCTTACATGTATAGTCTATATGTTCTTTAAACTTTAACAGCTGAATTCATAACCAAATTTTAGCAGCCGCATATACATCGCACACAACGAGCTGCTTAAGTTGCGTTCACACTACGTGTTTTGCTCGTGTTTTTCTTATTTTTTTAGCATGTGTAATTTGTACACATAGTGTGAACCCTTTCAAACATTGTTTATGTACAACACATTTTGCAAGACATATGTAAAATTTTCAATTAGAGCAGGTTCTATTTTGGCAAGATAAACATATGAAAATACAACACTGCTTGTGGCGAAAGAAAAACAGAGTAAATTATATAGATTAATATTGAGAGAAAAATAAATAGTTTAATATTAATTAACAATTAAAAAATATATAAAATATATATCTTTCTTTTTAACAATAATTTTTTGTAAATTCACAAATTAAATCAGCTGTTGTTTACATTTAGAGGTTATGTCATACGGAAATACATATGTACGTTTGAACGCAAAAATTATGAATTGTAGAATACCGATTAAGCCAAGCAGTAATTTAGCACAGAGTTTATTCATAACCAATTTTATTCTGTCAACTAAAAGTTAAAATATCAACTCTGAATTTTGTGACGCCATTTATTTTTATGCAAATAGGTTGGCATTTCATCTCATGTTTAGCAAGTGTTTGAAAGTTCTTTAGAATGAAGTTAACAAGTGCATTATAAATAACACACTTGCTAAGATACTGCTAAAGGTGTGTTTACACTATGTGTATTTTCCATATGTAAATTCAGTTTTACGATCCATACGTAATTCCGTATGTGTGTCAAAATTAGCGCTTTACATACGATTCATAATTTTTGCGTTCAAACGTACATATGTATTTCCGTATGACATAACCTCTAAATGTAAACAACAGCTGATTTAATTTGTGAATTTAGAAAAATTTAATAAAGTTATGTGTTATAAATATTTTTTAATTGTTAATTAATATTAAACAATTTATTTTTCTTTCAATATTAATCTTTATAATTTACTCTATTTTTCTTTCGCCACAAGCAGTGTTGTATTTTCATATGTTTGTCTTGCCAAAATAGAACCTGCTCTAATTGAAAAATTTACATATGTCTTGCAAAATGTGTTGTACATAAACAATGTTTGAAAGGGTTCACACTATGTGTACAAATTACACGTGCTAAAAAACTAAGAAAAACACAAGCAAAACACGTAGTGTGAACGCAGCTTAAATATTGGTTATGAATTCGGCTGTAATTCTTTATCTATTATAAAACCGAGATATTTTATGTGTTCTACCTTTTCTATTATTTTATCGTTAAATTTAAATATTGCTTCAGTATTCATATTTATTTGAATTATTTTTGTTTTACTTTCGTTAAGTTTTAATTTATTCATGTTTAACCAAGTGTTAATTTTATTGATGTCGTGGCACATATTTCTTCTACAGCTTTCATCATCGTCTCCTTCTGTGTATAAGATAAATAATACTAAGTTTATTTTTTGAGTGCTTGACTTCAACTGTCTGTTTATTCAATAATGTTTACTTTTATAACCAATAGGTTTTATTCTTGATTATTATTTGGCAAATATAATTCTATCTATAAATACTTCAAAACAAAACTGGAAACATATTGTCGGCAGTTTTGGTGAAAATAAAAATAAACGTACTGATACTTAATAAAATTTCCAGTGAAACAAAATTATTTTAGTAATATGAATATCGACCTATTTAATTTTTTTTGTCTTTTAATTTAGCCAGATTAACCGGATACAAAAATATTTCATAATACCCTTAATAACTGATAAACATGCAGACATATCGTCAGCATGTTTGACATGGTGAGAAAATGTTTTCAACTCGTGCAGTACTTACAATAAGTGTGTAATAAATTTTAGGTATTGTTACCTGTGAGAAATGCAATGTGGGCATTACAAGAAATTATGATTAAAATTTGCGTCGTTAACTTATATTAACGTATCATCTGCGTATAGGACCATCTCACTTCTGTCTAATACCTTTGGCATATCATTAATATAGTATATAGTAAATAAAAGAGCTCCTAAAATTGATCCTTGAGGTACACCGAAATCATTTTCGATTTCATCCGATATTACATTATTAACCTTTGTTATTTGATTTCTATTTTTCAAATATGACTCAAACCAGTTTAATTCTATGCCTTGTATTCCATACATATATAGTTTTTTCAACATTATTTGTCTGTCTATTGTTTCAAAGGCTCGTTAAAAATCGAGAAATATTGTCATCACTTTTTTTGTTTTTTCTATATTTTTCCATTTACTTATTACAGTCGTTTCGCATGAGTATTTTTTACGAAATCCAGATTGATACTTTGACAATATTGAATTATTTTGAATATATTTTTCTAATTGCTCCTTCACAACCTATTCCAAGATTATTTCACATGTTTACAATGTATTTATCGGTCGGTATTCTTCGCATTTATTTGTTTTTGGTACTTTTTCAATTGGCGTTATCATAGTTTTTTTCCAGTTGTCAGGAAATTTTCTGTCTCTAATGATTTATTTATAATTTTTAATAATGTTTCTCCAGTTATGTTCCAGTTATCAAGAATGATTTTATTGGATATTTTATCACAGTCTGTTTTATTTTTCATTTGTATAATTATATTCTTAAGTTCTAAAATGTTTATTGCACGGAATTTGATCTGTATATTGCAGCAATTATCATTTGATTGTTTTGGCATGTGGCTTTACATACTAAAATCCAATATTTAACACTGTCTATCATTTGAATAATTTTTTAATTTTTTAGATGTAGAAAGCGACACAATATGATCATAGTCTTGTAATGTAATTTCATTTTCTTCGACGTCGTTTGTTATATGGGTTTCCGAAAGTATCAATATGTCCGGGTTTTCTGTTGATGCAATGACTTCCACTTGATTATACTTATTTACTAATACTTGCAGATTTGTGTATAGAGCTCGTATATTCTTTGATTGTTAAACTGATAAACCAGTTCTTCGCATTTTTAAATTCAATTTATTTTGATAAACTGGACATTCTCTATTGTTTGTAAATTGATTTTCATCTAAACCCATATTAAGTTTATTATTAATTTTCACGCAATTTATACATTTCATTATCTGCTCCGTATTTTTGCATTCTTTTGTTTTATGTTGTCCATGACATCTCAAGCACATTTCCTGATTTTTGCATTCTTTTGCGATATGGTTATATCCTCTACATTTAAGGCACTGCGTTACATCTGTTCCATCGTATACTCTACATCTTTCCCATCCTATATTTACTTTCCTTGCTTCTATCATTTTCGTATATGTTTCGTTATCAACTGCCATTTTTACATTATATATTGTTTTATTATTTCTCTTGATTTGGTATTTTTCAATTATTTTGAGTTCTGCATTAGAGATGATATTTGGGTTCTGCTTTTTTAATTTCTCAATCAAAAGTCATATCTGTAATTTTAACTCTAAGTTCTATTGTTTTGGGCACCTTGATTTCATATTCATTTAATTCATTTTCTATTGCATTTTTTATTTTTTCCCTTTCTTCACTATTTTCATTTTGGATTACAACCGTCCCATTTCTTCTATTTTCCACACCAGTAATTTTTAAATTAACCGGGTCAACTTTATCATTTAGTGCTTCCCTTGTTTTTCTACTCCTGTTTTTCCTTTGGTTTTACAATTAAAGGCACCTGTTTGTTCACATCTGGTATCACTGCTTTTTACAGACTCTGCATAAGACATTTTTGTTTGGTTTTTTTTGGTTTCTTTTAATGTTCTTTATTTCATTACACATATTTTTGTTCTTTTCCTCTAACGACTTGAACATTTCTTTGTTGTTGGTTTCAATATTATTTACATTTTCATATAATTTTTTAACTTCAACATTTCTTTCACCAGATTTTTGAACAGCATCCATTTTCTTTAACCTTGCTTCATATCGCTTTTCTATCGCCCTCAACAATTGTTTTACTTCACTTTCGTTTTGTTTAAGTGATGATGAAAATTCATGTTTGAGTCAACCAAGTTTTGTTTATTTCTATGCACATCTTCTTGTATATCTTTTAGGACCATATCAACATTGTGTATGTAAAGCATACAATCCTCACAAACAAAACGCAAGAAATTATTTCCTGTATAGTTTTTTGTGAATACTGGTCAATACCAGAACACTTCATCGAAACGTGATACGTTTTTTACACACCCCTTCACATTTGTATTCCCGTTTCTCCACGAATTGATGATTTGCACTTACTGCACTCAACCATGACCAAGTGCTTTTATTGTTTATAAATAAAAATATATGTTTGTATTTTATAATTACTTCACTTCCACTAAAATAAAATTAGTATTTTTTATGGTTTTTAATAGTCCTGTCTATTTTGAACCAATTTTTATAAATTTTTTTTATTATTTTTGTAGAGCTTTAGATTTTTTACACTTCTTACATATGGCGTTGCCAGTATACAATATTTTATTGGATCAAAAAGAAGCAGAACATCGTGGTTCGCAATTAGATTCAAAATGAATGGTTCGCTCTCAAATTTTTTTATGATGAATCATGTAGATTCGGTCATGATTGGGGCGCGAACCGTGAATGAGAGAGCGAACCTCGGATCTTGCTGTCCGTCTGAATAATACCCTTTCAAATGACTAAGTATAATTTAAATTTTTTTAATGATATAGTAACCATTAATTTTTTACATCACTTTTATTTTTGTAATAAAAGTAAACAAAAAACAGCTGACTTATCCAGTGCACAATTAAGCAGTTCAAGTTTACGAGACTATGGGCAATTATTAGTTTTTCGTTATTACAAGTATACTTTAAGCTAAAATTGACCTATAACACTATGCAACAAATGGGAAACAATTTTTTTCCCTTGAAAAACTACTATATTTTTTTTTGATCAGCTACTGTCACCTAACTACAAAAATCATCATTATTTCAAAGGATTTTGGTAAGGATTTTAAATTTTTTTTTCTAAAATATCAGATTTTGGAAGAGGCTGCGCCATACATCTTGTAACTTTGGAACGACGTATTCGATTTTGTTATGCAAATACGTCAAACTTTAAATTACGCCAGGTTTAAGATTTTGGAATTATTGTGGCAGAAGTGGAAAAAAAATTTTTTTTTTATATTACAAAATTTTTTATTTCAAAAAATGCATAAAAAATAGAAAGCAACAAATACATACCAGTTTTAGTACTTAATCTTAAAGATGTATGCAGTAGAAATAAAATGAATTTTGTTTAGTAAAATCCATGGATAAAATCATTTTTTATTTCCGACCAAGTGAAAGTACCTAGTTTTGACTGAAAAAAGATTTTTTTTATTAGCATTACCAAAAATTTAAACAACAGTTCATTTGAGCAGCATTTAATAGAGCATGAGTATTTTTTACGAAATCCAGATTGATACTTTGACAATATTGAATTATTTTGAATATATTTTTCTAATTGCTCCTTCACAACCTATTCCAAGATTTTTTCACATGTTTACAATGTATTTATCGGTTGGTATTCTTCGCATTTATTTGTTTTTGGTACTTTTTCAATTGGCGTTATCATAGTTTTTTTTCCAGTTGTCAGGAAATTTTCTGTCTCTAATGATTTATTTATAATTTTTAATAATGTTTCTCCAGTTATGTTCCAGTTATCAAGAATGATTTTATTGGATATTTTATCACAGTCTGTTTTATTTTTCATTTGTATAATTATATTCTTAAGTTCTAAAATGTTTATTGCACGGAATTTGATCTGTATATTGCAGCAATTATCATTTGATTGTTTTGGCATGTGGCTTTACATACTAAAATCCAATATTTAACACTGCCTATCATTTGAATAATTTTTTAATTTTTTAGATGTAGAAAGCGACACAATATGATCATAGTCTTGTAATGTAATTTCATTTTCTTCGACGTCGTTTGTTATATGGGTTTCCGAAAGTATCAATATGTCCGGGTTTTCTGTTGATGCAATGACTTCCACTTGATTATACTTATTTACTAATCCTTGCAGATTTGTGTATAGAGCTCGTATATTCTTTGATTGTTAAACTGATAAACCAGTTCTTCGCATTTTTAAATTCAATTTATTTTGATAAACTGGACATTCTCTATTGTTTGTAAATTGATTTTCATCTAAACCCATATTAAGTTTATTATTCATTTTCACGCAATTTATACATTTCATTATCTGCTCCGTATTTTTGCATTCTTTTGTTTTATGTTGTCCATGACATCTCAAGCACATTTCCTGATTTTTGCATTCTTTTGCGATATGGTTATATCCTCTACATTTAAGGCACTGCGTTACATCTGTTCCATCGTATACTCTACATCTTTCCCATCCTATATTTACTTTCCTTGCTTCTATCATTTTCGTATATGTTTCGTTATCAACTGCCATTTTTACATTATATATTGTTTTATTATTTCTCTTGATTTGGTATTTTTCAATTATTTTGAGTTCTGCATTAGAGATGATATTTGGGTTCTGCTTTTTTAATTTCTCAATCAAAAGTCATATCTGTAATTTTAACTCTAAGTTCTATTGTTTTGGGCACCTTGATTTCATATTCATTTAATTCATTTTCTATTGCATTTTTTATTTTTTCCCTTTCTTCACTATTTTCATTTTGGATTACAACCGTCCCATTTCTTCTATTTTCCACACCAGTAATTTTTAAATTAACCGGGTCAACTTTATCATTTAGTGCTACCCTTGTTTTTCTACTCCTGTTTTTCCTTTGGTTTTACAATTAAAGGCACCTGTTTGTTCACATCTGGTATCACTGCTTTTTACAGACTCTGCATAAGACATTTTTGTTTGGTTTTTTTTGGTTTCTTTTAATGTTCTTTATTTCATTACACATATTTTTGTTCTTTTCCTCTAACGACTTGAACATTTCTTTGTTGTTGGTTTCAATATTATTTACATTTTCATATAATTTTTTAACTTCAACATTTCTTTCACCAGATTTTTGAACAGCATCCATTTTCTTTAACCTTGCTTCATATCGCTTTTCTATCGCCTCCAACAATTGTTTTACTTCACTTTCGTTTTGTTTAAGTGATGATGAAAATTCATGTTTGAGTCAACCAAGTTTTGTTTATTTCTATGCACATCTTCTTGTATATCTTTTAGGACCATATCAACATTGTGTATGTAAAGCATACAATCCTCACAAACAAAACGCAAGAAATTATTTCCTGTATAGTTTTTTGTGAATACTGGTCAATACCAGAACACTTCATCGAAACGTGATACGTTTTTTACACACCCCTTCACATTTGTATTCCCGTTTCTCCACGAATTGATGATTTGCACTTACTGCACTCAACCATGACCAAGTGCTTTTATTGTTTATAAATAAAAATAAATGTTTGTATTTTATAATTACTTCACTTCCACTAAAATAAAATTAGTATTTTTTATGGTTTTTAATAGTCCTGTCTATTTTGAACCAATTTTTATAAATTTTTTTTATTATCTTTGTAGAGCTTTAGATTTTTTACACTTCTTACATATGGCGTTGCCAGTATACAATATTTTATTGGATCAAAAAGAAGCAGAACATCGTGGTTCGCAATTAGATTCAAAATGAATGGTTCGCTCTCAAATTTTTTTATGATGAATCATGTAGATTCGGTCATGATTGGGGCGCGAACCGTGAATGAGAGAGCGAACCTCGGATCTTGGTGTCCGTCTGAATAATACCCTTTCAAATGACTAAGTATAATTTAAATTTTTTTAATGATATAGTAACCATTAATTTTTTACATCACTTTTATTTTTGTAATAAAAGTAAACAAAAAACAGCTGACTTATCCAGTGCACAATTAAAGGTGCTATTACATGATGTGTTTTTTACATATGTACTGTCAAATTTTCCCATAACAAAAGTTGTACACATCGTGTGATACATATGAAACATTGTTTATGTACAATACATGAGGAAAGTCACAAGTACATTTTTCAATTAGAACAGGTTCTATTTTTGCATGACAAACATATGAAAATACAACACTGCTTGTGGCGAAAGAAAAACAGAGTAAATTTTAAAGATTAATATTGAAAGAAAAATAAATTGTGTAGTATTAATTAACAATTAAAAAATATATAACTTTTTTTTGAACAATAAATTTTTGTAAATTCACAAATTAAATCAGCTGTTGTTTACATTTAGAGGTTATGTCATACGGAAATACATATGCACGTGTGATAGCAAAAATTATGAATCGTATGTAAAAGACAATTTTGACAGACATGAGAAATTTCATATGGATAAAAAAAGTGACAGTACATATGTAAAAAACATTTCGTGTAATAGCACCTTAAGCATTTCAAGTTTACGAGACTATGGGCAATTATTAGTTTTTCGTTATTACAAGTATACTTTAAGCTAAAATTGACCTATAACACTATGCAACAAATGGGAAACAATTTTTTTCCCTTGAAAAACTACTATATTTTTTTTTGATCAGCTACTGTCACCTAACTACAAAAATCATCATTATTTCAAAGGATTTTGGTAAGGATTTTAAATTTTTTTTCTAAAATATCAGATTTTGGAAGAGGCTGCGCCATACATCTTGTAACTTTGGAACGACGTATTCGATTTTGTTATGCAAATACGTCAAACTTTAAATTACGCCAGGTTTAAGATTTTGGAATTATTGTGGCAGAAGTGGAAAAAAAATTTTTTTTTTATATTATAAAATTTTTTATTTAAAAAAATGCATAAAAAATAGAAAGCAACAAATACATACCAGTTTTAGTACTTAATCTTAAAGATGTATGCAGTAGAAATAAAATGAATTTTGTTTAGTAAAATCCATGGATAAAATCATTTTTTATTTCCGACCAAGTGAAAGTACCTAGTTTTGACTGAAAAAAGATTTTTTTTTATTAGCATTACCAAAAATTTAAACAACAGTTCATTTGAGCAGCATTTAATAGATATTTTTTAACAAACAAAGTTAACAAGTTGTTATATTTTAATCAAGATAAACAAAGCATAATCTAAAAATAATTTCGATTTTTGTCTTGCCTCCTATGATTTCCTGAGTTTGACTCTCCTGTAAGGAACCAAATAAAATCTTACATCACATTTTCATTCCATTAAGTGTTGATGAAAGCGTTCACCAAGGTTTTCCGGAAAAAAGTCCAAACGCGAATGCAAGAAATGTATTTTTAGTGACATTTTTACACCTAAAATTAGAAATTTAGAAAAATAAACAAACATGAATAAAAAATTAATTTAATTACTATTTTATTTATTTATTTATTAATCCATTTCAGCATATTGGAAGCCTACAAGGCCAATTATACATGTATTGTAGGTTAATATCCATATTAAATGTAACTTAAAACTATTGATGTGTAAACATCTATACGCGCAGGGGGTTAAATTTCTAATTCACCATACAATCACAAAAACAGCGTAATATGTGAGCGTAAGATCTTACGCGTAACATGTGAGCATTAAGACAAAGCGGTGTGACATGATTGTTTGGTGAAAAAATTATGATATGTAATAACCTTTTTGTCGCTGTTTTGTGCATTTTATTTATTACCAGATGTTTACACATCTCCCCTGTGATCGGACTCACATGATTTTTTTTTTAAAACATAAATAACTAAGCTCCCCAACCATACAACGTTACCAAAGTAAAAAAGTTATTTAAAAAAGAAACAACACACATATATCCTTTTATATGCCAGTGACAAAAATTACTATAAAACATTTAAAGCAAACCAACTCAAAAGCTTTTTTTTTATATGTCAGATAAGAATATGAAATCAGTCTTAGATTAGTTGGAAGATGATTCCAAATACGACATACTCTAATTTTAAATGATTGTTCAAGAATTGTCGAGGTATCTCAATTTGCATATATCCCGTAGAATGAAGAAATGTAAAATAATCAACTAAAAAAATATGCTCCTAATTTCATAATTTTGTAGAAACTGAGCAGTGAACGTAAATGCAAGTAATAATGAAATTCACAACCTAAAAAGTCTGGGGTTTGTTCAGGAACTCGGTCATGATCACGTACACGAATATCAAATACATAACGAACAATTCTTCTAACAATCCTCCGAAGAAGTTAATTTTTGACATAAGTAAGGCATGGGCTAAGCGGTATCTAACATCTATCTAATCTCTCAATGTAAAGGAAATCTGATTGGATAAGGAATTTATATGATTTTCAAAATTAAGTTTAGAGTCGACAATAACAACAAGGCACTTTAGCGAGTCAACATAACTAATTGTTTGATTATTAACCTTTCGTGTGGCCATGATGCAGATCTGCATCATACCATTCAAACTCAATTATCAATGCGTATGATCGTACATATTTTATTTGTTGTGCAGTTCTGCTTCGTTTAAATCGCGTTCACACTATGTGTTTTGCTTGTGTTTTTCTTATTTTTTAGCACGTACAATTTGTACACATAGTGTGAACCCTTTCAAACATTGTTTATGTACAATACATTTGGCAAGACATATGTAAATTTTTCAATTAGAGCAGGTTCTGAACGAAAAATAAATTGTTTAACCTCTTGGGACCGTCGGTGCACATATGTATGTGTACTTTAATTTATTACATGTTTTAAACACTAGCGGCAATAGGTGATCACTGCCAATAGGTTTTTTACTTGCATTAGATTACTGTGCTTCAAAAAAATATAAATAGATGACACTGCTGTGAAGTTGTAGCCATTATTTTTGCATTTGACAGTTTGAAAAAGTTTCTAAAGTTTATAAAAAAATAAGTTCTTCAGTTGTGTTTATACTTTTTGCAGTTTTCTGTAGGGAATTAGTTGGGTGAACGGATAAAAAGGTAAGTTTTTTATTTTTTGTAGTTTTTCACAATGAAATTCTACTTTGTTTTCTTAGTACACATACGTGTACCTCCGGATTAAAACTTTGTTCTACATAAACATTCAATATTTCTCAGCTTGGATATGAATGAACAGCAGATTGAAGATATGCTCAATGATAGCGAATTTGATTTCTCGGGAGACGATGATGATGACGAGTACTTGCCTCTAGAAGCCATCCGAGCTTTCCAATCATCTGAGGAATGGGTGAGAGATGAAGAAAATAGGCAAAATGAGGCAAATACTGAAGATGAAGTTAGAAGCTTACCACGCGTATTTTGGCGCAGCAAAGAAATGTCTAAATCTGGACCAGATATTAAGGATGATGCTCTTACATCACAGGGTACCTCTGACATGAACATCCTATATTCTTCTTCTTTTAATATTTTGGGCTAGACTTTTGGAAATTAGTGGCAGAACAAAGCAATATATATTCGGCACGAAAGCGGGAACTAAAATCAATTAACACCAATACAATTGAAATGATACGTTTTGGTGGTGTGCAGCTGATGATGGGCACCTTCAAGTACCCTCAAGGAAAGCTTTATTGGAGTTGAGAATTTTGTGTGCCAATTGTTAGAGAAGCAATGAATCGAGACAGGTATTTTGAGATCAGAAATTATCTTCACTTTTCTAATAGCAACATCCCCAATGGTAATGATAAACTTTGGAGACTAAGACCACTATTAAACCCCATTTTGAAGAAATGCCAAAGTTTACCACGTTCCACGCACATGTCAATTGACGAGCAAATGATTCCTTTTTCAGGACGTTGTGAGTACCGCCAATACATGCCATCCAAGACTAATCCACCTGGCCTTAAAAACTTTGTGGTGGCTGCACGAGACGGGCTGGTATTGGATTTCGAGATCTATGTTGGCAAGGATACATTACCACAATATGTTATGAAAAATCTTGGACTAGGAGCAGGAATTGTAGAAAAGCTTTGTCGTATAATTAACGACAGATGTGTTTTATACACAGATAGATTTTTTACCAGTCTAAAGTTGGCTGATCATTTAAATGAAAAAAGAAGCGGGGTTTTTCTGACCGGGACTGTAATATCAAATAGGATTGGACCAGTGGCACAAAAACTAAAGTCTGACAAGCAGTTAAAAAGGGGAGAAGGGGATGAGAAAGTTTGGTGGATGGACACAATATCAGTAAAAAAAAAAGAAATGAAAATCGATGTAACTCGGCCAGATGTTGTAACAAATTATAATTCCTGCATGGGTGGCACAGATTTATGTGATAGAGTAATATCTTACTATCGAATTTCAATGAGGACAAGAAAATAGCCCGCGAGAGCTTTATGCCATTTCTTGGACCTTATTGTCGTCAATTGCTGGGTGATGGTCACGTGTTGTTGTGTACAAGAAAACGTCCAACGAAAGGATAAGCTAGGCTTGCTCCAGTACAGGCTGAACCTGGCCAAACCGATGATGAAGTATGACGGAGGTAGGGTTGAATCCAATTTCTTGCATTGCAGCTCTATATCTCGTCCCAACACTAGCACATAATTTATATTAATTAACAACTAAAAAATATATAAAATATATAATTATTTTTAACAATAAAATTTTGTAAATTCACAAATTAAATCAGCTG
This sequence comes from Cordilura impudica, assembly GCA_963682025.1. NCBI lineage: Eukaryota > Metazoa > Arthropoda > Insecta > Diptera > Scathophagidae > Cordilura > Cordilura impudica. Next base: position 179,514,578 of record OY821520.1, on the reverse strand, counting down.
TTGTTTACATTTAGAGGTTATGTCATTCGGAAATACATATGTATGTACGTTTGAACACAAACATTATGAATAGTATGTAAAACGCCAATTTTTACACACACACGGAATTACGTATGGATCGTAAAACTGAATTTACAAATGGAAAATACACATAGTGTAAACACACCTTTATTTTGTATTATTCTGATCTGGTAACACTAAAAAATGCTGTGTATTGATCATATCGCACACCTAGTTCAAAAGTGACTCAACTCAAAATTTACATTTTTCGTGTTTATATGTTTAAACTATTCACAATACACTTGTTTATCTATAAAAAAAAATATCAGTGTATTTTGTTGTTGTTAACTGTTGCTAAAAAACAGATATGTCTTTCTTTATGTTGTCTTTCTTTATGTTTTAATTGTTTCAATTGTCGATTTCTGAAAAGTGAAAATTTTGAGGTGAGTCACTTTTGAACTATGTGTTCGATATCTTCACTTTTCTCGTTAATTTTCAAACTTCTGAGTTTTGTCGAAAGTACAATATTTCTTTATTAAATATTTTTTTTATAAACAAAGTGAAATAATAATGTTTTTGGACCATTTTGAAGGTAACTATGTTTTCAATATTTATAGTATCGAACATTTGTGGTTGTTGTAGTTTATTAAAAATAAATTGCACATTAAGCTTTGTTGCAGATGTGCATCAAAATACTTCTACATCAAAAAAGTTAGGTTACTGTGAGTTTAGAGGTGTTTTTTGTTTTGTTGGAAATAACAAAATTAATTTGTGTATTTGATGTGTTTATTATGTAATTAGTGATATTTGATTATGTCGTTGAGTAAATACGTGTTATATATGTATATATATTTCTGGTTCTATACCCTATTTTCCTAAGTTGTAAAATGTTAATTATTTTATATATACATATGTATGTATGTAGATCCAATGTCTGGCAAACGTGTATTCAAATCGCTGAGATCACTGACAGTTTAGAAAGCGGAGACGAGTTAGATTTCTCAGCAGATGAAGAAATTGAAAACTGTACCGAAGAAGATACAACTGTCTGCGATGAAGGAAGTTCGGAAGGCCAAGCGGAAGATGAGTATGATAATAAAAACTTGGCACCAGACAAGTCCTTCATAAAGAAAAAGCTTTTATGGAAACAGGGAAATTTGGTATTAAATAATCAACAACTCAGATGGCTAGGTGATACAGCTTTTCCACCTGAAATTATGGAGCTTTCCACGCCCACTCAATTCTTTTTTTTTTTATCTATTCCCAAAATCTTTTTTTGAAAAAATAAGAAATGAAACCAATGTTCATCAGAGAGATTCAAGCACGCATTTGAGTTTTAAATCATTGGAAATTCGCCAATTTGTTGGCATAATTCTATTTATGTCGGTTATACATATGCCCAGAGATGCGAAGTATTGGGCTAATAATATTGGTGTAACTGCTAGCAAAGAAGTGATGTCTCAAAAAAGTTTTGAGGCTATATGGCGTCATATTCACTTTAACAATAACGAAAATCAGGTGGCATCATCGGATCCTCACCTGGATCGCCTATTTAAAATAAGGCCTCTTGTGGAAGATTTAAATACCAACAATGGAACAGTTTTTATCTGTTGATGAACAGATATGCTCAACGAAAGCGCGAAATAACTTAAAAAGATATCTTCCAAATAAGCCTCACTAGTGGGGATACAAGATTTTCGTTTTAAGCGGAAGCTCAAGATTTTGATACAAGTTTGAATTCGATACTGGCAAGGAGAACATCGTAATGCCACATGAGCCAGATCTAGGTGCAGCATTTAACTGCGTAATAAGATTGGCCAGGGGAATTCCACGACATTGTTGAAGTATTTGGCAGAAGGTGGAATTTTGACTTTGGGCACACAACGGAAAAATAGAATTTCTAACTGCAAGTTACCAGACGTTAGGCTATTCAAGAAAAGTCTTCGAGGTACATCAATAGAATTTGTCACAAATTATGATGGTTTCGACATATATATAAATACTTGGCTCGACAATAAAATGATATCTACGAACTACGCTGAAATTTGCCCAAGGACACTGCTCGCCGATTTGCCAAAACAAAGAAAAATTACGTTCAAATTGAGCGTACTTTTGCGGTATCCCAATACAAATCCTATATGAGTGGCGTCGATCTTATCGACAGTATTATTGGAAGATACAAGATTTTAGTAAGGAGCAGCAGGTGGCAAGTCAGAGTTTTTTAATCACCTTATTGACCTCATAGTAATGCGTGGTTATTGTACAAACGGGTAAACAAGGCAAAAGCGACACCTGGGAAACTAATGAATTCAGCTGACTTTCGACTCGAATTAGCAGAAGTTTTAACTAAACTGAACACTGCAGCCAAAATAACTAAACGGTGTTCTACACTGCAAAACGATCTCAATGCAAAGACTAGAAAAGGACCAACTCAGAAAATTCCAGACCAAATCGTCCGACAGGATCAAATTGGCCAGTGGCATGTCGGGTCCGAAAGGAGACTGCGGTGCAAACTTCCCAATTGCACTGGGTTTTCGCAAACAGAGTGCGAAAAATGCGGCATCGCATTGTGTTTCAACAAAAGAAACAATTGTTTTTAACGGTTTCATTTGAATTGAATAACAACTTTTTTTTAGCCATTCAGCTATTTTGATGCAGATAAAAATTATAAATAAAATTAAAAATTAAAAAAAAAACGCCAAAACACGTATATTTTTATTTTTATTTTTATTTTTCTATTTAAAGCAAAAAACCGCATCAAAATTGGAAAACTTGACATACGAAGGGTTAATACAAACTCTGAGTAGGTAAATGAAAGTAAATTGCCTTAGTTTCAGTGGAATTAATTTCCAGATGTTTAAGATGCATCCAGTTTAGGACATTATTCAGATTACTTAAGCGGATTTCAGAATCCGTATACATCTATCTACATTATATAAAAGAAATATATCATCTGCAAAAATGAATGATTTACAAAAATTATTATCCATAAGTGAAATGCAATCATTTAAATAGCCAATAACAGTATAGGAGCTAATACAGAGCCCTGTGGGATACCTGAGGTAACAGCACCGACAGTGGAACTTAATCCTCCAAGAGAAACATACTGCGATCGATCAGTTAGATAGGAATATATAATCTGGCAGGCTGATTTGGAAAAATTAAACATGTCTAAGTTTTTTAATGAGAATATTATGGTTTATACGATCAAAAGCTTTAGTAAGATCATGAGAAACCATAATATAGTTTTCATGTTTATCGAGTTTATGTCTTACTGAATCAGTAAGAGAAATAAGTAAAGATGTTGTATCGTGGCTACGACGAAAAGCATATTGATTAGGGTGAAAGAGCGAATATCGTTCGCAAGGGGTAAAATTTGTAATTTCATTATATTTTCAACAATTTTTGACATTGCAGGCAAAATGCTAACAGGCCTCAAGTTATCCGCATTGTAGTTTTTATATTTGGCGATCTTTACTACACAATCCAACTTCCACGGACTTGGAAATTTAGAAACTGTAAACATAGTATTCAAAAGGTAAAGAAGCGGTGTTGAAATAAGTGGGAATATAATTTAGAAAAATTTTATTGGAATCATGTCATAACCAGAAGCATTTGACTTAATAGAAGAAATAGCAGTGAACAAATCTTATTTTGTAGTATTGAAAGAAAAAGAGTTAGTACCATCAATTAAGTTTTCAAAATTATACTTCCCAAGGTTGTTCTGACTTAGGTTATTTAAAAATCCAGATGCAATCGACTCAGCATCAGCTTCATTTAGTTCAGGACTCTCACGACGAATGCATCCCCACCTATATTTCTCCACATCTGATTGCTATCAACACAAAAAAATAAATTCTTACCGTAATTTCTACGCACTCTTATATTCTATAGCTTTATTCCTAAGTTTACAATAAGCTTTCCAGTTGTCATCAGTACAATTTCTTATGAAATTACCTCTTAACGATCCAGCTTGAACACTTTTACTGGAATTTATCCAGCTTGCGTCGTTAGGATTCGGTTTAGTTCAAGTTTTCAAGCAAATCACGAACGATTCTTTGTAATTTGGACTCCTGATGTTTCATAGAAAGTTAGAAACAATTTGTCGAAATGAATTCCACGCAGGGCGTAGAAGCAGTTTTCGAATTTGAGAACCATCGAAATTGCCTTCACCAGTTCTTGCAAATGAAATATTTTGAAATATTGTTTTTAAATAAGCAAAGGCTCTACTCTAATTGTCTTTTTACATTATGTAAGCATAGGGTCCTTTATGCTCTTGTTTTCCAATCCGTTTTCATGTAGTGATTTTCCCGATTACGGCTATCCCAGAGGCAGAGAAAGCAGCAATATTTTGTATAGCTACCTTGGAGGCCTATTAAAGTAGCAAAAACTTTTAAGCCGCAACACACTTTCCAATTGTGCTTTTCGTAGTTCAAATCTATATATATAAAATGGAATGTGTGTTTGTTTATTTGTTTATTTGTTTGTTTGTTTGTACCTTATAGGAGACCAAATCTCTGGACCGATCTTCCTGAAATTTTCACAGCATTTAACTGGGACTCTGGCATGATTAATAGGATACTTTTTTCGACCACGCCCACTTTTACGCCCACTTTTTTAAAATTATGTAATTGCTCCCATATAGTTTTTAACAGATTTACTTCAAATTGTATATACATTATACTCCAGGCGAGGTAGAAATAAACATTTCTTATGCCACGCCCCCTTTCACGCCACTTTTCGCGCCAAATTTTGTTTGAAAGTTTTAAACTTTTTGTTCTCTGTACAAATTTGTTCCTTCCAACGGATTTTTTTTTTATTTGGTAGTATATTGCTCTTAATACTGTTAACGTCGCCATATAACTATGAACCACGCCCACTTCACCGCCCCCTTTTTTTAATTCAGATACTTACTTATACCACTAACAATGTTTGCTATACAAAATACTTTTTTTGTAATATGTATTTACCTAAAGTTTTATACACTTTTTATCTACAGGTAAGGTAGCCATACATTTTTTTATTACCAAATCCCCCTTTTTCGCCCCATTTTACCTTAAATTATAATTAATCTGCTTTCAATCTATGTATATATATAAAAATGAATGTGTGTTTGTTTGTGCTTTATAGGAGGCCAAACCCCTGAACCGATCTTCCTGAAATTTTTACAGCATGTTACTGTGGCTCTGGAAGGAATAATAAGCTATATAAATTCTTGATTGGACAAAGGGGCGGTGCCACGCCAATATAACCCAAAATTTTAAATCGTCATATCTCGGGAATTTTTTGACCTACGGCGGTCATTTTGGTACATATGGTATTGGCATGAATAGAAATACATACCAGAAGAAAAGTGGGCGGGACCACGCCCCATTTTAGAAAAAAAATCGTAAAATCTTCTAAACTACTGGAAGGATCGTCATGAAATTTTCACAGAAGGATATTTTTGCGAAATAATAAGTCCTTAACTATATAAAGTTGTTAGTGGGCAAAGGGGCGTGGTCCCGCCCATATAACCCAAAATTTAAAATCGTCATATCTCGGCCATGATATTTGGTATATATCGTATTGAAATTAATAGAAATAGTACTACAAGAAAACTGGGCGGGACCACGCCCTTTTTAGAGAAATTAAAATCCATAATAACTTCTATTAAGCCCTTGACTATATAAAGTTGTTAGTGCAATAATTAATTCTAAATTAAATAAATAATATATTGTTAATGTATAAAAATTTTTTTTTTTATTTTATTTTATTTTTTAACGATGAGGGGTAGCGAAGCACACCGTGTTCAGCTAGTTTCTTATAAAGTAACCATAGTTTCATATGTGTCTTTCATATTCACGGCATGTGCAATGGGTATAGATGGCTTCTCAATTTCATTTATTGTGATATAATAAGCCACATTTGGCCAAGAAAAATATTACAGAACGTAAATTTTAAAAATTCATTCAATAAATAATTATGTAATTATCAAGACGATGATTTTAATTATTAATTGGTAAATATTAAATTTAAATTATTACAATTATAAGCAATTATATGGCCCCCAGCCACGTAAGAAAAGTTAAAAGTAGGAGCTACAAGAATAATATCCGGTCATATTAGCATCTGCATTGGTTATAGCCGTAAAAAGTAAAAAAAAAAAAAATAGAAAATAAGTCATATGTACATATATGTACTGCCATTTTAACCATCAAATAACATTAAGATAATTATTATTCAACATGTAGAATAATGTTAAGCCGTCTCACTAATATATGAAAATATTTTCCTCTTGAAGAAGTTACTGAAGTCACAAAAAACACAAAAAGAGAGGGTAAACCATTCCAAAGACGATCGACCCTTATAAGAAATGAGCGTTCAAAAACGTATGTTGAGATTCTTGGCTTAATTACCTGTTCATTACGTATGGACCTGGAAAAATTAAATGTATTAACAGGTTTGGTAGTGTTGTATTCGATAATTCACAAATTTACGAAACGTACAACCTACAAATTTTATGAAAAAGGAAGTATATGCTCTCTGACTTTTGCATTAACGACAAACCGAAAAATCATCGTTCCCGATATTACCTCCACGCAATAGCAAATGTGAGACATTAACAAGGAAATGGCGACGTTTCGCTTAATTGTGATAGGTAAAAATATCTGAATTGTATAGTCGTCTTAAATTGTAAATAATCTTTCTAGTTAAAACATTAATTTGTATGCAAAAATCAAGTTTATCATCAATTAGGACTCCTAAACATCTAAGGTGATCCACAATCTGCAATTTACAGCCATTTATATCAATATCAAAATTAAAGTGATGACAATTGGAAAAAACCATATAGTTTTAGTTAGGTTAATACCCATCCTATTTTCTGTCGTCCAAGATGAAATATTGGCAAGACAAAAATTAGTTTTAGTTCCTAAAAACATCTAAAAACTGATCATCGTTACTTAAAAATAATTGAACATCATCCGCAAAGATACATGCTTCGCATCTATGAATAGTTTTAACCACTTTTTCTAAATTGTTTAGGTATAAAACAAATAAAAGGGGTTCAAGGACCGAGCCTTGTGGTTTTCAAAAATTAACGTTGCGGGTCTCAGAAACCTTACCCCCAATATCAACGAATTGTGACGATTAGTCAGATATGAGTAAATGATCTTACAAGCTGTTTTGGAAAATTTAAATTCATCACGAAGTTTAATCACAAGTTTAGTATGATCAATACAATCGAAAGCTCTTGACAGATCCCGAGATACCAAGACATTAACACAACCTTCATTACAATTTTTCCTTATCACATCAGTCATCTCAGTAGTGAAGTACTGTATCCTCTCCTATATGTATACTGACTACTACTTATCAAATTATTATCATCAAAAAAACCAACATTTTAGTTTTAAGTTTGTGTTCAACGACCTTAGATAGCATCAGAAGAATACATATCGGTCTTAAATTTTCAACATTGGATTTAGCTTTAGGAATAGGAACAACTTTTGACACTTTCCAAGCAGAGGGATATGAAGAAGTAATAATTATACTATTGACCACATGTAAAAGGTGTCAAAAAATACGACAAAATATTAACCTTACAAACTTACGAAATTCCATCCCCACCAATCGAATTTGATTTTACCTTCATCATGGCGTCCATGAGTTCACATTCTATTACATTGTTAAACGAAAAGGACGAGTTCGTCGTATCATCCAAATAATTAAAATCAAAATGGTATGCATTACTATCAGAATTACCGATAAAATAATTATTAACAACATCTACATCCTGATCAATAGCCACCCTCTCTAGTATTATAAATTATCGAGAAGTCATAATCATAGTAGAAAGCTACCAGACCATCCCAGTCTATTTTATAGAAATCCCTATACTCATGAACTTAAACATTTCTAATTACATTTCTAGCTATTGATATGTGTATAAAAGCATGGTCAGATATAGAGGACATTGAAATTGTCCAGAGAAATTGACAATATTTTCACTTCCAAGTATAAAATAATCTAAGAGCGAAGAAGAATGATGATTTACATCAAAATGAGTTGGTGCAATGTTGTGGCGAATAGTAAGGCCATTTTGAGCACAAAAATTCCTAGCATAGTTCACCTTAATAGGGTCAAAAAGATTATTAGTCACCAACAATGATTATGCTATTATACTGAAAAAAAAAAAAGATGTTGGTGTAGTTCTTCGAAAATATCAAAAAAGTTCCTATTTCCCTTGGGGAAATATACCACTCCAATAAGTGTCCTAATGTTCTCAGATATTACCTCAACAAAAATAGACTCTCTCAGTCTCAATTCGTTAGTTACTTCGATTGCTAAAGTCAGTGAAGTGTGTGCTTATAACAAAAAATCAAAAAACAAGTGCAGAGAACAGAAATAAAGTTATATCAATAAAAACCAGTGGTCGGCAAAACCACTACGCGGCGTTTTTGCTCCCACATTTACATGCGCTCACATATTAAACAAAATTAAAGAAATCAATCAGTGTCGCATCAGCACTCGAACGAAGAGGTTGGTTTGACGCTTTGTGTTTGAGATGCACTGAGAGAAATGAAAATTTTGAATGTGGATTCTTGTTTAAAAATAATAAAATAAAACTATTATTGAACTAGTTTTCGCAGTTCATCAATTTATACGAAAAATTTAACTATTAATAATGCATTGTCAAAAAATGTGATTAATTCAACCAGAACTTCTGAAGTTTTTAATATATTTCCTTATAATTTGAGAAAATTAAATGAATATGTTAATATATTGGAAACTTTACTAGTAAAGTACAGTATCGTTTTAGTGTTTTTGATCAAATAGAAAATATAATTGATTTCATAATAATCCTTTGTTATTGAAAAGCAAAGTGTTGATTTCAAGGAACTTTTAAAAATGAGAAATGCCTTGAATCTACCGCTTACAACTGGTCCGAAATCAAAGAATGAAATACTTAAATTATATTCGATGTTTGGGTCAACATATATATGTGAGTCTTCATTTTCCTCGTTAAAATTGATAAAACTAAAAATCGCTTAACAGATTGAGGATCTTATCCGCATAAAATGTTGCCAATATGATATTGATATGATCGTGTTATACAACATGAACCTTAAAATAGGTTACATAATTAATTTTTTTTATTTACGTACTTTTTCTTATTTTAACTATAAGTTTCTCTAAGTGCACTGAGTAAGAGAGAGATTGCAGCTCACTCACACAAAGCAAAATGTGATGGTATGTGTTTGCCGACCACTGATATAAACACATATATAGCTAACATTATACAAACAATTTTTCTTATAAAAAAAAAAAAAAATTAATACAAACAATAATTAAAACTAAATTACCCACTTAAGGGTTGATTATTGCTGGATGGTGAAGCTCCAGATCTGTTGATTCCCCAAAATCAACCACTATTCACCATTGACAAAAATAAAAATTTAACTATTTCGTCAAATGGACCAAAATATCTTATAATTTCCAGAACAAACTGGAATAGCAGAAAAGAAAATGATGACAACAATTCAACCTTAGCTAACGTTTCTACATTTCTGATTAAAGAGTTATCGACGGCTTATGCGGTAATGAGGTAGAAATTTGTAAAAAACTCAGTAATGGAAATATTTTAATAAAAACGAAAAATAATACACAAGCAGAAAAACTTGTTACATTAACTGCCCTTTTTCCCACCATCAAAGTTAATGTCAGCGAACATTCATCGCTTAACTTCTCAAAAGGTGTGATCTACTCCAATGACCTAAGAGTAATTGAAGAGGAAGAAATTCCTAATGAATTGAAACATCAAAATGTTTCCGAAATTATGAAAATATTTAAGAAAGTCAATGGATCACCCAAAGAAACTGGACTAATCATTTTGACATTTGCCAAATTAAACTTACCAAAAGCATTAAATATTGGATATGAAAAAGTTATATACGTCCATATATCCCTTACCCACTGAGATGCAGGAAATGCTTACGTTATGGTCACACTAAACACAATTGTTCGAAAAAAATAAAACTGTCCGCACTGCTCTCTAGGATACCATATTGAAGAAGACGATGAAATATGCAATAATCCAGCCACTTGCTTTTGTAATCGCTCAATCAACAGATATGGTCGATTGTTTGATTACACTTTACAGAATAGTTGATCATATTAGGGTGTTGTTACGCATTTTATAGGGTGTAAAATATCAATTAATTAATAAAAAAATGTAATTATAATATAAATACAAACAATTATAATAATAATTATTATTATTAATGATGTTATCATAAATGTTTTACAATGGCACATAAGAGGCTATTTCAACAATTATAATGAATAATAAGCTAATGCTTATTAATAAGTACAATATAAAAATAATTTCAATCCAAGAATCTCACATTATTAACAACAACAACATTCCTATCCCAAACAACTTCCTTTTCTATGATTATAATAACTCCAATTCCTATGGAGGCGTTTCCCTTCTAATCCATAACACAATCCACCACAAACCAATACCAATAACTAATGATTTTGAAACAATAAGCTTTGAAATACATTCAAATATTAAATTTAATATAATATCAAGTTATATATCCCCATCTGTAAATTTTAACGAGCATAATCTTCAAAATGTACTTGGTAATTTTCACATACCTACACTTGTACCGGGTGACTTTAACAGTTGGAACTAAATTTGGGGTTCCAGAAAAAGTAATAGTAGAGGTAAAATGTAATTTCCCAAAATAAACGAGCTCGAGGTCATCAGTTTTTATAATAATTTTATTATATCTCAAAACCAATATTTCGTCGTTCTTTGAATGACATCATCAGTGTTGCTGAAATATTACAATAAACATTTATACATAAACAATATTTTAATTTTTATTAATTGAATACATTTATAAATTATCACCAACTTCAAATACATTTTTGTACCAATAATACAAAAATTACATCAAACAAATAATACCAACAAAGTTATGTAGCTCACAAGAAAATAAATGCTTACATGTAAAAACAATACCACGTAAAAAGTGCAAAACTTAAAAATTTGCCGTTTTATACACGACCGTCAACATGATTGCATTTATCTATTCTCCCTCTCATATTCTCTTGTTTACAAAAAATCTTCCAACATATAGCGGTTCCTGACCTGCTCTCCACTTGTAATATTTTTACATTATCGAAATCAGGTGTATGATTTTTATTTTTACAATGTGCTGTAAGTGCTATCTTATTAGACTCATCATTCACATTCCTTCGTTTGATGTCTGATTTATGTCTAGCTAATCTAGTTCTAAGTTTGTTTTTAGTGGTCCCAACGTAGACCATGTCACAATTATCCAAAACACTTTTGTTACCATTGCAATAAACTCTACATATAACGTTTGACTTATCCTTGTTATCTATTGCATCCTTGGTTTTACTAAATAATTTCTTCAAAGAGTTGTCCGTCTTATGAGCTATCTTATATTTCGTAGGATCGAATTATTTGGATTTCTCAAATCTCTCAGAGATACCAGGTACATATTTAGTGATCTGTAATAAATTTCCTCCGTTGAATTGTTAGGGGTTTTATCATTCCGTAGTCCATTAAAAGTTTTTTTTTACCAGTTGTATAGGAAAATTATTTTCCAATAAAATCTTCATTATCCTGTGATGATTGGCTTTATGAAATTCCAAATCACTGATATTTTACACTCTCTTCAACAAATTATTTGCCGTATTAATTATTATTCTCTTCGGATGTTTCGAATTGTAATTAATTACCTGAAGCAGTTGGTTTCATCATCATAGGATAATGAAGATTTAATTGGAAAATAATTTTCCTATACAATTTTTTTTTGTTTAACTCATTATTTATTGAATCTTCACATAGGTTTGTGAACTAACAATAAGTTATTCAAATCTTAAAACTAAAACTTAAATATTAAATCCAGCCAATTTCATTTATTCTATATACATTGTATGTAATCTAATGATAAAAAAAATAATTGTATCAATCCATTTTTCATCCAATGAGATCAGCAGTCTCCCTCCTTCTTAAGCGTTGGTGGATACGATTGTTGATTAAGTTACGTGCTAGAGGATTAGGGTGAGACTCTAGCTTTTCCAAATAATTTGCGCTATATCTAGTGATTTCGTACTTTACTAGAGAAACATTTAAGTCACTGTGCAAATGTGAGTTTCTCACGTACCATGGTGCGCCTGTAATCATTCTCAAAATCTTGTTTTGGCATCTTTGTATTCTTTCTGTGTTTGAAGCTAAGGCTGTTCCCCACAACTGAACACCATAGCACCAAATGGGTTTGAAAATCGAGTTATAAATCAAGAGCTTACAATCGAGACTTAACTTTGAGTTCCTGCCAATTAGCCATGTGAATTGGACTAATTTAAATTTTATTTGTGTCAATTTAGAGTCTATATGACTTTTCCAGGTAGTCCGAGGTATTTAACAGAGGACTGTTGAGGTATAGACTGGTTCCTAATTCGAATTTGAGGGCAAGTCTCCCTTCTTAGGGTAAAAGTTACGTGGATACACTTTTGTTCATTTACTTTAATCTTCCACATATCTAGCCAATCTTCCAGCTCTTCAATATGGCTCTGTAAAAGAAGAGATGCTGTTGAGGGGTTTTCGTGTACGCTTGAAATTGCAGTATCATCCGCAAAAGTCGACGTAAGTGTGTTTTCATTTGTTGGCATGTCTGATGTGTAAAGGATGTACACCAGCATGAATTGTCTGTGGAGGGCTCACAAAGCTTTTCTCTCTTATGTGTGTTCGGGAGCAACAACTGCTTAACTTTATAGAGGAGTCCCTCGTGCCAAACTCGGTCGAGGGCTTGCGAGACGTCTATAAAAAGTGCAGAGCAGTACTTTTTCTCTTCAAAAGCTCTTCTTATGGCACTTATAATTCTGTGAACTTGCTCAGTGGTGGTGTGTTTTCGTCTGAAACCAAATTGATGTGCTGGAATGACATTATTTTGATCTACGGATATTGTAAGTTTGTTTACCAAAATTCTCTCGAATAATTTTGACAAATTGGACAGTAAACTTTTTGGTCTATACGAATCGACCTTTGTGTGATCTTTACCTGGTTTAGGTATCATTGTAATGAGTGAATCTTTCCATTCTGGGGGAAACTGTTCAAGGCGTATTATAGCATTAAAAATAAACAATTATTCTTAATACTATTCGGGGTAACTCCAAAACATTTTATTACTGATCCCATCGATCCCCGATGCTTTTTTGGGGTTTAAATCAACAATAGCCCTTTCGACCTCTCGAATCTCAAAACGAAGGGACACTGTTCTATGTTGTGAAGTAACAGGTGGCAACTCATCAATAGCACTAGGGGTTATATTGGTTATATTATATTTTAGATGTTCCACAAACAGATCTCCCTTCTCTTTGTCATTCCTAGCCTTTCCTTTCTTAGAGGAGGCTTACATACAACAGGTCTTTTAAGATTTTTTGTAGCACGCCACAGTTTTTTCTGTTCGATCCAGTTTTTCCAGATAACTTTTCAAATTAGCATTTCTTTGTGTTTCAAGCAGTTTCCGTAGGTTTTTCGTGCATTCTTTCAATTGTTGCTTAAGTTGAGGAGATCTGTGCAGTTGCCACTCTCTTCGAATTCTTCTTTTTTCACCTAATAGCCTTTCATCATCTACAGAAGTAGTTCTATATGGCCTGGTGTGACGAGAAGGTTTAGTAGCAAGTTGAGCAGCTAGTTTGAGATATTGTTCGAAGTTAACAATCGATATCATCTGGTGTTCTTAGCGGAAAGCTTTCTGTGCAATGGGTACTAAGAAACTTGAAAGCGTTAAATCATCAGATGGGGACACAATTTTTTGGGGTTCGAAATAGTAACAATAACGGGTGTGTGGTCAGACGAGAGTTCCAATGAAGATTCTACATGCACAATTTCTTTTGCGATGTTCTTCGTTAATCAGAAACCGGGTACTTTTTGCAAATCTGTTGGCTAGTACGTTGGTTCTCCGCTTGAGACCACATCCATACCCATTTTAGAAATTGTGTTGAACAAAACACAACCCTTCGGGGAAATAAGCCGTGACCCCCAGAATGAATGCTTGGCATTAAAATCGCCAGCAACTATGAAACGAGGGCCTAGTCATTTAAAAAACTTGTATATTGATTTTTTGATATAGAAAACCTTGGGGGAGAATATATTGATGAAATCACTAGGCTGTTTCCAAGTTCTTCAAAGCAAATAGTAGTAGCTTGAAGGTAGTTTTCACATTGATCACACATTAAATAATGTCTTAATCTGGATTTAATTAGGATAGCTGAGCCACCACATGCTCTACTTCTTGGATCCTTAGTATCAAGTGAGTTTCAAAGACAAGCAAAATATCAATTTGATTGTCTCTACGAAAATGATCAAGTTCGTCTTTATGTTGGATTAAGCGTTTGCGTTCCAGAAACATATTTTCAAACAATTCATGGTTTACTTAGCATAGCTTGCAATAACATGGATTGCTTTTTTATCATCTCTTGCATCATTTTGTTCATAGCATTCGTGAATGTATTTATCGTTTGAACAAGAGTAGGGTCGACTCAAGTTTACTTTGATTTTTATTCGGGGGATCGCATTCTAAATTTGTTACAGCGGGGAGTGAACGTACAACATTATTCGGGGGATCGCATTCTAAATTTATTACAGCGGGGAGTGAACGTACAACATTAGCATATGATTGAATATTTTGCGGATGGTCTGTATTAATTGGGTAATTTCTAGGAGCAGCTGTGTTAATATTTGATGATGAAACATGTTTCTTTGTTTTCCTATTTTTATATATCGCAGAGTAAACTGGGCAGCCCATGTAATTTGCGGTGTGATTTTTACCACAGTTGCCACACTTTTTTACCTTATCGTCTGTTTTTGGTTTGTCACACTGACTCGTAATATGCAACTCACCGCAAACGACAGATACTGGTGGTAGCTTGCAGTATGCCCGAACTCCTGGCAATTTAAGCACTGAACCGGCCCTGTTCTTTTATGGGGCTGTTCCACGGTAATATTTCTATGCAGACTGGGTGCACTTCATTTTTCTTTAATATTATATCCCCGGGTTCTAACTCTACGCGGAAAAGAGGTTGTGGGATGTGTTCGCGGTTTCTGATATTTACTATAACTTTAACCTTGAAACCTTTTTTTTTCGAGTTCACTTTTCAATTCGAGCGGGTCGACACACGAATCAATACCCTTTATAACGACTTGAAGGCCCTTGCCGCTTTTCAATTGATATGTGTAAAAATTTTTACCCTGCTTTTCGAATGAGGATACAATTTTATGAAAATTATCCTCGTGATGGACCTGAATTTTTGTCTCATATATGGGTAATTCCATGTCAATTCAACCAATGGGTGTACACTACCTTCTCCAAATTGTATGATTTTCCTTAGGAAGACAGATTATTATAGAACTAAAATAAGTGCAAAGTTTGAGGGCACTGGCACTTCTGTATCCGGAAATATGTGGTCTTGAAAATCGTAAAAAAAGGTCAAAATTTACAAAGTTGTACTTACTTAATTATCATTTTCTTGAAAAGTATTATAGTTACGCAACTCGTCAAGGTTGCATTTGAAAGGTTAATTAATTACCTTTAATTTGATATACAACATGATTTTTTTTTTGGAAAGGTCCAAGGTCACATCTCTTGACCTATAATTCGGGAGGCTATAGCTGTAAAAACGACAATTTTAAAAATCTGAAAAAAATATATGTTTAAGATTGGTTCCTTCCCTAAAGTTCCAAAAAATTTCAGACTGGGGGTATGCTTGGATCCAGAAATATTTATCATAGAGTAAAGGTAGATATTTAAAAAGTCGGTGCTGTTACTGTTACTGTTTATGAATGTGGTTGGTTGTGCTCGTGAGCGTCGGCGGGCTATGCACGCACGCCGCTATTTGTTTCTGGTTCTTTAGCTCTGTACTGTACTCAGTACAGACCTGTGTTAGGGTTGGTTTGACAGGTAATTATGTTAGAGCGAGACAACAGTATAAATGTTGTCGGGTGTGGTTCGTAGTGTCAAATAACTTGGATGTAGAGAAATTATTGAAAAACGAGAAGTCAAAGGAAGCACCACGAAAAAAAACCATTCTAAGCACGTTGCTTTAAAAAACCACATGTGTTGCTATAAAATCAATATTTTTAAATAAAACCAAAAGTGTTCAAAGTGATTGTTTTTTGCCTCTGTAAACAATATGTCATTTAATACAATATATTGTTGTAATCCATTTAAAAAAGTTGCTCATGTCCGGAATGCAAGAGGACTTCGAAAAGTTCAGCAATGGATGACTGGAATTAGTAATAACATTTCAATATCAAATAGAATATGTGATATATGCAGAAGAGAACTTTATAAATTAAAAGGAAGTGTAAACAATAATATTCAATCTATGAACGAGCCAGAAAACGAGACTTCAGACTCGGAAAGTGAAGCATCAGTTTCGGGAGATGTTCGAATTTCTAAGTTAAACGAAAGTTTAACATATTTACAAGAATCTCCAATATGTTCGAGAAAAATTCCATTAAAAGGGTATACAACTAGAAAGTTAGAAAAAATAACAACATCAATTAAAACCAACATTTTCCCAAATTCAACACCTTCAACCTCTCACGTATGCCCAGAATAGGAAATAATCGAACAACTAAAAGAAAAGTTTAAATCAATAACTAGAAACAGTGATAAAATTCAACTTTTAACTATTTTACCTAAAAGCTGGACATTGAAAAGAGTGGAGGAGGAATTTCAAATAACAAATTTCATGGCACGAAAGGTAAAAAACTTGGTTGAGACAGAAGGCGTATTGAGTACACCGAATCCAAAACTTGGAAAACGATTGCCATTAGAAATTGTTGATGTGGTGAAAATCTTTTATGAAACTGATGATGTCAGCAGATGTCTACCAGGCTGTAAAGACTACGTGTCAATAACAGAAAATGGTGTAAAAGTAAAAAAAAATAAAAGACTTTTACTCGGAAATCTTCGAGAAGTTTATGCTTTATTTAAAGAAAAACATGAAGGGATAACTATTGGAATTTCTAAATTTTGTGAACTTCGGCCAAAAAATGTGGTTCTAGCAGATGCGTCAGGAAGCCATAATGTATGTGTTTGTAAAATACATCAAAATACAAAACTAATGCTCCACGCAATAAACCTGAAAAAATTGACAGAAAATGTGCAGGATTTTGTGCTGGAAACTTATAAAGATTGTTTAAAAAGACTTATATGCAATCCCCCATCACCAAATTGCTACCTTGGCAGATGTAGCATGTGTCCATATATACAAAATTTTAAAGAGAAACTTGGTGAATTATTATTAGAAAATGAAATTGATGAAATCATATATAAACAGTGGATAAGTGTAGATAGAGACTCTTTGGAAACTATTATTAAAGAAACTGATTCTTTTCTGGATTCTTTATGCGAAAAACTGCAAACTCTTCTACCCCATTCATTCGTATCTAAAGAGCAGGGTGCATTTATGGCTCACAAAAAGTCTGCGTTGGAAGAAAATGAGTATTTAGTAATTTGCGACTTCTCCGAAAATGCAACTTTTGTGGTTCAGGATTCTGTGCAAGGCAAGGAATAATAGCCAGGCCACACTATACCCAATAGCAATTTATTACAAATCAAATGGAAAATTAGAAACTACAAATTTTATAATAATATCAGACTGTCTAATACATAATACCATTGCAGTTCATTTATTTCATCGCCACCTAAATGAGTTTTTAAAAAACAAGTTTTTTGAACCGTCCGAAAAGGACGGTTCTTCCGCTCAATTTAAAAATAAAAAAAACTTTGCCAATTTATGCCATCATAGCGAAGATTTTAATTGTTCCGCTGAGTGGCATTTCTTTGCTACCAGTCACGGCAAAGGACCTAGTGATGGTCTTGGGGGAACGGTAAAGCGTGAAGCACGAAGAGCCAGCTTGCAACGTCCATTCGAAGATCAGATAACTACTCCTCTCCACTTGTATAATTGGTGTCAGCAAACTCTTCAGAACTGCAACTTTGCATATTTAACGGAAAAAGATTATGAAGAAGAAGAGAAATTGCTAACTGATAGATTTATAGGATTACGTACAATTCCGGGAACTCAAAAGCAGCACAGCTTCATACCAATTTCAAAAACACAATTACAAGCTAAAATTTATTCCGCTGATAGCAAATTTGTAATTGAAAACATTTATAATAAAACTAAACAACAACAACAGCATTCATCATAATAATGTCAACAACAACAACAACAACAACAACATCATTCATTATAATAATGTCAACGCCAACAACAACAACAACAACAACAGCATTCATCATAATAATGTCAACAACGCCAACAACGCCAACAACAACAGCATTCATAATAATAATAATTCACTTGTTAAATATCTACCTTTACTCTATGATAAATATTTCTGGATCCAAGCATACTCCCAGTCTGAAATTTTTTGGAACTTTAGGGAAGGAACCAATCTTAAACATATATTTTTTTCAGATTTTTAAAATTGTCGTTTTTACAGCTATAGCCTCCCGAATTATAGGTCAAGAGATGTGACCTTTGACCTTTCCAAAAAAAAATCATGTTGTATATCAAATTAAAGGTAATTAATTAACCTTTCAAATGCGACCTTGATAAGTTGCGTCACTATAATATTAATCAAGAAAACGATAATTAAGTAAGTACAACGTTGTACATTTTTATAGTTTTTTCCGATATTCAAGACCTCATATTTCCGGATCCAGATGCGTCAGTGAACTTAAATTTAGGATTTTTCTTATTTCTCGGATACACTTTAATCCTGCCAAAATTCAGCCAATTTGGAAACAGTGATGTAAAAAACAGCCATATTTTAAGTTGAGTTCAGATGGTTTAACCCATATATTACCTTTTTTTATGGGGATAACGTAAAATGAGTTTCCCCAGTTAATTCCACTAAATTTTTCACAAAGAGAGATTAGAGAGAGAGTTAGTTTTCGCGGTTAAATAATGTTTATTATATTCGGGGTCGTGTAAATTTAAAACATTTGAGTTATTCTCAGAGCTTAAAATAATGTAAGCATTGTTACCACTAACACTACTAAGCCTTCTTCTCTCACTTGATTGTGAGTTAGAAGCACTCGTTTACTTTTCCTTCTCTTTTAAGAGTTAAACACCAGAGGTGCAAGCAAGAAACAAAAAGAATTTGTTTTTTTTATTTTTTTTTGTGCGTTAATGTTTATGTTTTGTGTTTTTCTGCTGTATCGAGAAATTAAATAAAAAACAATTTGAAACAAAACTATGTTTGTTTAAATTTTTTTAAGCGTCCAGCGCGGGGTTTTATTCCTTGAAATTTGTTTTCTTTTGTTTTTTTTTAACACTTGTTAAACCGAGAAAAGATTAACTTTATTAACTTTTTTATTATCCTATACAATTGGTAAAAAAAACTTTTAATGGACTACGGAAGCAATACATTACAGATCACTAACATATGTACCTGGTATATCTGAGAGATTTGAGAAATCCAAATTATTCGATCCTACGAAATATAAGATAGCTCACAAGACGGACAACTCTTTGAAGAAATTATTTAGTAAAACCAAGGATGAAATAGATAACAAGGATAAGTCAAACGTTATATATAGAGTTTATTGCAATGGTAACAAAAGTGTTTTCGATAATTGTGACATGGTCTACGTTGGAACCACTAAAAACAAACTTAAAGCTAGATTAGCTGGACATAAATCAGACATCAAATTAATGAATGGTAATGATGAGTCTAATAAAACAGCACTTAGAGCACATTGTAAAAATAAAAATTATACACCTGATTTAGATAATGTAAAAATATTACAAGCGGAGAGCAGATACCGGCACCGCTATATGTTGGAAGCTCTGAATATTATGAAAATACCAACATCAAAACGTATGAATTTTAAAACAGACACAGAGCATATTGGAAAGAGCTATAGATTTTTGGTAAACAAGAGAATATGATAGGGAGAATAGATAAATGCAATCAGTGTTAAATGTAATGTTGAGTGATATGAGAAAATCTTCTTAGACCAAAAACTTAACGGATAATGTTATTACATGCAACATTTATACGACGTTTGCTCGAGGAGTCGCAATTAGCAAAAATTTCACAGCCGTACAAAAGTCCAGGAATTATATACGTTTTGGCAAGTAGAATTCTAACTTTCAAAGGCGTGAAATATTGCGTTGACCAAAGAGATATCAGTTTAACTTAAGTTTGCCAAACTACATTATTTATATGATATGACCATGTGAGAGAGCTGTTAAAGATAATACCTAGATTTTGGCAGATGGAGCAATAGGAATCTTTTGACCGTTAATTGCAATATCAGGAACCATAGTTGTTGGTTAGATCGTTTACTTATCATCAAACATTTAGATTTTAATGGGTTTTAAAAGAGCTGGATGGCCGTTGGATGTTATTTAAATCCTCTTCGAGTTTCCTTACATTCCGATTAAATGAAACAGTCCGACTGCTTAAATATAACTGCACGTCATCGGCGTACATATGAATTTTGCAATGGAGAAGTTGTGAAGGCAGATCATTAGCATAGAGAGTAAAAAGCAGAGGCCCTAGGATGGATCCCTGGGGCACTCCTCTCGTAATATTCAACGTTGTTGAGATTTTATTTTTCAAGTAAACGGATTGGGTACGATCAGATAGGTAGGATCGAAGCAGATTTATGGATGATGAAGAGAAATTAAAAAGATGTTTCAGCTTATTACATAGGACTGGTCGACTGTGTCAAAGGCCTTAGAATGGTCAAGTAGGACCAAAAAATTAATTTTATTATCATCCTGCCTTATTTTTTCTTTTGGGATGCTCTCAGCCGTTATCGAGTAACAAGTATCGAAATTTCGAAAGATGTTACTCGATAACGAGCGAGTACTCAAACGCAACCGTACAACATTTTAGTCGATAGCAAATTATGTATCGAGTTGATAAATAATTTTAGGCCAAAAATAACAACAATAAATTCAACGCAAAAGCAGGCACTTGCTGAGTTTATGGCAGAGCACTCGGACTTGGCCAAAGGTATTTTGCCAAATTGCGCACAAGGCAAAGCAACAGCCAACAGACTTTAGGAGAAGTTGACGACCAAGTTATATTTTTCTGGGCCTCCATTTAAAGACTCCAAATCGTGGAATCACGATTTTTATTTCTAATTTTATTCAAATCTTGCTCTTCGTCAGAGTCGGATGATGAGGAATAAAAAAAAACTTGAATCCATTTTTTTTTGTCTAAATTAGTTTTTTAAATATTTTTCCACTTTGAAAATTTGCTTGTGGTTGTTGAAAAATTAAACATATGTGTTTGTTTGCATTTTTTTCATTAGTCCTTTACATTTGTACAGTGTTGTGTAACTTCTTAAGATTTTTTTTTATAACACTGAAACATAAAATCGTTTCGATTTGCCATCATCAGAAAATTTCGAACTATCGAAATTAATTCCGATACGATATTATTTCGATCACGACTGCGGGAATTGGTGCCCTGATTGTATATTCGACAACAAACCAATCTCATTAATGTAAGTGGTCATTTGTTTATGAAGGAGCTTTTCGAGTACGTTTGATTGCTATGGGGCGGTATTCGTTAATAGATTTAGGAACAGGAATTATTTTGGCAAGTCTCCATTTGTAAGGGAAAGTGCTTGTGGTAATAATTGAGTTAAAGATGTGTGTTACATAAGGCAAGGGAAAGGGCAGCAAAATCCTCCCAAATACTGGATGAATATTATCATGTCCTTGAAATTATTTTCAAGTTCAAGTATGTACATATAAACAACACCTTATATGGTAATAGGTTGATGGCATTTTTTTTTATGGCGTATTTTTTCTCTTCATTGTGTTGAAGTAAATCATGAACACATTCATATGCAATCATGCTGGTCAAACCACGTATTTTCTTGTATTGATCTCACTTGCTCTCATAGTCATATATGAGTGTGAGTGTTATAAATACTAGAGAATATTATGAATGCATATGAATGTTCTCACTGAATTGCTGGTGATTTTGTTTGTTTAACAAACAGGTTTTTATCTGCAGAGGAATGAATGAGGAAGATTTGGCTTGATTAACAAGAATTGAAAATTAAACGAGGAGTTGAATTTTGAATGTTGAATAGAAAAGGTTGAGGAAAAACCTACATAAATTAAAATAAGATTAGTGTAGTAAAATAAATTTAAAGTAAAGTTAACCTTAATTAAAATATATAGAGTTTAAAAATTGAAAATAAAAGTAAAGTTAAAATAGATTTTTAAGAAAGTGAAAATAAATTGACAAAAAAAAAACTGGAAAAGAAAGAAACTGTTAAAATAAAATGATTATTGATGTAAAAAAAAAAAAATTGTGAATAATATAAATCAATGAATATACAAACGATAGTAATTGACATAAGTGTATTTCAACTACATTCTCTGCAAAATACTGAAACTATAACAAATCATATTATGTTTTCACATCTCGTCTTGGGAAAAAAAGGTACAGCTACCCACCCTATTAATAATCTAATTGCGTGATTGCGGTCCATTAAAAAAAAAAAAAAAAAAAAATAATTGAAAAATAATATAAAAATATAGAACAACACAAGTTGATTAAACCAAATTAAGGAATTATAAACATTTTGTATGGAAATCAGCAACAATATCGTTATTAATGCAGCTATGGCCGATTTTTTTAATTGCATATTGCGACACACAACCACGGCGTCTGGCGGCAGCAGCTTCATCCTCAACACCTACAACCATATGGCGGTAATTAAAAGACACTAATTAAAATGTTTTCTTAAATCTAAATTAAATAAATTTTCTAAGATTTGTCTAACTATAAATTAAAATTATTTTTTTAAAGATTTTTCTAATTATGAATCAAAATTTTTTCTAATTATAAATTTAAACTAAATATCAAATATTTTTAGATATGAGGTTTGCTAATATTAAAATTGTTCTACTATTAAAAATTTTTTTTCTACTATTAAAAATTTTTTATTAAAATTTAAAAATTTTCCTAAAAATTAAAAATTTTCCTAAAAAATTAAAAAATTGTCCTAAAATTAAATAGTGCTAAAAGTCAACTTTTGTTTAAGCTAAAAATTTCATAAATTAAAATAATTTTCCTAAATATGGAAAAAATTAAGCTAAATTTAAAAATTTCTCCTAAAATTAAAATTATGCTATACTTTAAAATTTTTCTAAATTTAACATTTTCCTAAAATTAAAATGTCCCTAAAATTAAATTTTGCTAGAAATAAAAATTTAAAATTTAACCTAAATTTAAAATTATAGAAATTTAAGAGAATTTACAAAATGGTACCATATTTAAAACAAAAAATTTTTTTTGTTAAAGCTAAAATTAAACTAAATTTAATTAAAACCAAAAAAAATACATTGAATTGAAAATCGCATTCAAACTTAATTTTTTTATAAAATTATATTAAACAAAAATTTTCTAACATTAAAATTTTTCTAAAATTACCTAAAAAAAGTTTTCTAATTATAAAATTTAAATAAATATATAATTTTCGAAATGTCAAAATTCGCAAAATATAAAATATTCGAAATATAAAAATTTTCTAAATATGAAAATTTTTCTAAATATAAATTTTAACTAAAATTTAACTAAAAATTTTCTAAATTAAGAACTTTGCTAAATATAAAATTAATCTAAAAATTTTCCTAAATAAAAATAAAATTGAGCTAAAATTAAAAATTATAATAAGAAATATAATTTAGCTAAAAATAAAATTTTGCTAAAATTTTCCTAAAACAGAATTTTGCTAAAATTTAAAAATTCTTCTAAAATTAAAATTGAGCTATATTTAAAAATTTTCCTAAAATTAAAATTTCCCTAAAAATTAAATTTTGTTAAACTTAATTTAAAATAACCTTAAAATGAAGGTTCAATAAAACTTGTTTAAACCAATGTAGAGAACCAAAACCAAACCTAATCTTATCATTGCGGTGGGTTACCTCCAATTAAGATGGAGTCGAGGTAACATGGTAGGGAGGGCAAAAGGGGCAGAACACCTCGTCCCCAATCCCAAGGTAAGTATGGCCATCCATCCATTTAGCTTCCGTTTGTTTTGACAGTTGTTTTTTTTTAAATCGCACGTGAAAATCTGTAGTGCGGTTTCCCTGGGCCTGAGCAAGACCCCACCCATCCGGCGAGCTAGGCCCCTACGCCAGCACGTGCGACCAGCAAAGGCTCAGGGAAACGGAAGCGGATCTTCCACCAACGCCGCACCATTACACATAGTTTAACTCATTGACATCAATACTGCTATCAACACTTTTAATGCCTTTCCCTATACCAATATCACGAACGTGTTTACAGGTTTGTCGTGAGTCCATAGCGGACTCAATACGCCTTGAATAATAGACCGATTTAGCTTTTCTAATGCTGTCGTTAACTTTTTTCCTTGCAGTATGGTAATCTTTTTTGAGCGCAGTAGTTTTAAATCGCTTGCACTTTGAATAACATACATCTCTGAGAGAAATGAACTGCTTTATATTAGATGTAAACCATGGGTTTGCTTTGGATATTCTGGATCGAGTTACTAAAGGAACTGTAGCATCGAATAAACTTGTTATGTTTGTTTCAAGAAAGCAAAGTTGATCATTTACGGAGGGCATATAATAAATATTCTCCCAATTAATATGTCGAAAGTATTCATATGGTAAATTATAATTTAGGTTTTTAAAGTCTCTGTATGAATACATGCATTTTGTTTCTCCCTGAATATGAAAATCGTAGGCAAGAAAAATTAAATCATGTTTGGAAAAACATGATGCTGAAATTTGGTTAAAAAGTAGCACGTTAGAAATGTTGCTTACAAAAAAGAGATCCAACAAAGTATTGTTGCTGGTAGAGATATGAGTAGGATTAGAGCGGTTATAGGTTCAAGACCTAGATATGACATATTATCTAACAGAGTTGTTTCCAATTAGATGTTTGAATTAAAGTCGTCTGAAATTATAACATCATTGTATGATATGGTTAGCGATTCCAATTTGGAGATGAAGGTGGATATGTTAATATTTCGCCTAGGTCTGTATACACAACCAATTAGCAATTTTCTTCCGCATGAGGTAATCTCCAAAAAGAGATATTTAATAAGGTCTTCGGAGTCAAATTTACAACATAGTTTACACGACAAATGACTGCTGATAAAAATAGCAACTCGCCCCCACTGTGGCGTACTCTATCGGATCTAAAGATTTTGTAATTTTCAAGGTAAATTAAGTTATCAGGCATAGAGGTAGTAAGCCATGACACACCATCACACTCAAGTCTTATGAAAACAGCTGTTTTTATATTGAAATTTATATATATTATTTCCACTTTCTTTGTTTTTGTTTATCTTTTTTTTCTTTCATATTAGCAAAAAAAAACAACTCTGGTCTGATGAAAATGGCAAGTTTTTAGAAATGTTTCTAAAACCATCGAATTTCGAAAATAAAATCCTACAGACTGTCAATTTCATAACATAAGCTTTTTACATGATACCACTTTTTTATAATACTCGACTTTTTGACAGGTCGTATTACAAAGTCTGTTATTGTAAACTGGCCTAAAGTTTGTTTAAAGTTCATTTATTGTTATTGTTGTTGTTTTTATTATTACGTTTGCTTCTTCTCACTGATGATTTTTTCATATTAGAAAAAAGGCATTGGACTTTGAACATCGTGTTTGTTTTGTTTTTTGTTTTTAACTCTTGATGTGAAATAAGAAAAGAGTGTTTATTGTCTTCTTATGTTTGTTGTGCGTAGAAATTTTTGAATGTGCTGTTTGATTTATTTTCGTTTTTGTTTTTAAATTTTGTTTAAAATTGTTTTTAGTGCAAAAAATTAATTTCAAAAATTTTTCGTGGTTACCTAAATAATTAATATTTATCCCTTTTTCTTTTATCCATTGACACAACTTTTGCAAAAAATAACTTTTTTCTATTCAAGCAATGTTTTTATAAATACTTTTCATTGCAAGTAAGCTTGTACATATAGTTCATTATCCTTGTGAATAAAAAAAATCTTTCATATTTTGTAAAAATCAAACTAAAGACATTGTATATATGTGTATAAAAATTTTATTGATTGTGTTTATTATAGCATAAATATATATTTTTCAAACCAATAAACAACAAAAAGAAAAATATGTATATTAGGCCGGGTCGATTTGTGGGGAGGCAAAAATATCGCCAATTGCTCAGTGAAAATCGAATTCTAGGGATCAAAATAAGAAACTTTGCCGAAGGAACCATACCTCTAAAACGAATTCTGATGTCCCAGAATTTGGGTCGAACTTTTGGGTAGGGGCAAATTTTGAAAAATCCCACTTTGACCCATTTAGAGTGCTCCAATCGAGTTCAAATGTATGACCGACCCCCACTAACTTTGGAGGCCCGACCCACCCATGCCAGTGGTACACCCCCTGGAACTCCCCTGTGGGGTTCCCCATATAAACATTTAAAAAAATCGCCAGTTTTGGCACTTTACATAAAAAATCAGCAAAATGCCTATTTTTCTCTTTAGAAATTTATTTAGTCAGAACATATGTAAATGAAAAAATTAATTTAACTTAGTAATAGAAAAAAATTAAAAAAATTTATTAGAAATTAGCGTTTTTTACAACCCTTTTAAAACCAAGGCATCACTGTGATGCATTTGCATGTCGTAAACTTAGTTGTGTGGGTTTTTTATTCAACCCTTTTAAAAAATGAACGTATCACTGTGGTACAATTGCAGGTCGTAAATTTGCTTGTGTGGGTTTTTTAAGCCACCACAAGACACAGCTGCATGTCGTAAACTTACTTGTGTAGTTTTTTATAGTACCTACTTAAGAAATTAAGTTTGTTTTTACAACCCTTTTTATGGGTTTTTTAAAGCACCTTCTTAAGAAATGCGCGTTTTTTTGCAACCATTTTAACAATTAAGGTATCACTGTAATGCACCGCAACCCTTTTAAAAAATGAACGTATCACTGTGACACAATTATAGGTCGTAAAATTGCTTGTGTGGGTTTTTAAGCCACCACAAGACACAGCAGGTAGAATTGAAATTACCATTTCATTCTTGTTACCTCTTCTCGTAGACCATATATAACGCAACAGTTTTTTGTGAATGCATTAAGTCGTTGTGAAGAACTCAAAGTGTGAAGTGCTAATTTCCGATAAAAAAATATTTCAAAAAAAATAATAAGTGAAGTGACCATTCCAAATCAAAAAGTTTACAATTAATCCACCATCCTCTACACCGCAAGATGAAGCAACAACTATCGAAAACCCAATGAGTCATATACCCAAGCATGATGTTACTGTTTTTGGTGTGTCTACTGATTTGACTGATCTTAATTTACCAACCCATCTGGATATCTTGAGATATTATTTTTACTTAAACTTTAATTACACAAGTTACACGGAAATGATCAATATTGTAATGACAGAAGTCGTCCCCTCGTTTCTGTCAACACTTCCAACAATGAATTTTCCTTATTTTGTTATTTTTTGGCCATTGGACTTATTTGCTGATATTTTTTACTGAATTATATTCTTTTTGTTTAAAAAAATAATAATTGGAACTATGATTTATGGAATTTTGGGAATTCAACTGACATCCCGTTATGTGAGTTTATACGTGAATCTAGAAGTAACAGATGGGAGAAAGTTCTTACTCTCTTTCCAATATTCCATTGTCTCTCTAGCTGTCGAGTATAAAAAGGGTAACAACAGGAAAACGTGGATCAGTCAAAAGGCAGTCGTGAAAGTGAACAGGAGTAACCCCAACCACCTAGCAAGTATCCTTGAAAGTTCGGTAAGTATCCTCGAACAACTTTGTGAATACATCCTTGAAAGGTCCTGGTAATCCTTGAGAGGTCCTGTGAATCGTTGCGAGGTCCTGCGAGTATATCCCCTAAAGGTCCTGCGAATCCTTGGAAGGTCCTGCGAATCCCTGAGAGGTCCTGAAAATCCTTGCGAGGTCCTGCGAGTACCCTTTAAAGGTCCTGCGAATCTTTGGAAGGTCCTGCGAATATATCCTTGAGAGGTCCTGCGAGTCCTGGCGAGGTCCTGCGGATATATCCTAGAAAGGTCCTGCTAATCCTTGAAAGGTCCTGCGATCCCTGAGAGGTCCTGAAAATCTTTGCGAGGTCCTGCGAGTATCCTTTAAAGGTCCTGCCAATCCTTGGAAGGTCCTGCGAATATATCCTTGAGAGGTCCTGCGAATCCTGGCGAGGTCCTGCGGATATATCCTTGAGAGGTCCTGCGAATCCTTGAGAGGTCCTACGAAAATATCCTTGAAGGTCCTGGGGAAGATCCTGCTAATCCTTGGAAGGTCCTACTTATCCTTTGGGAGGTCCTGCGAGTATCCTTGAGAGGACCTGCGAATCCTTGAATATCTTTGAGGGTCCTTCAACACCAGCTACAGCGTGCCGTCCCCGGTCGCCAACATTCAGCAACAGCAGAAGCGTGCCGTCCCCGGTCGCTAATTTCAACAGTAGGACAAGCGTGCCGTCCCCGGTCGCACATAGAAGCAACAGGAAGAGCGTGCCGTCCCTGGTCGCTAACCAACAACAACAGAAGAGGCGTGCCGTCCCCGGTCGCCAACAGTCAGCAACAGCAGAAGCGTGCCGTCCCCGGTCACACATAGAAGCAACAGGAAGAGCGTGCCGTCCCCGGTCGCCAACAGTCAGCAACAGCAGAAGCGTGCCGTCCCCGGTCGCACATAGAAGCAACAGGAAGAGCGTGCCGTTCTCGGTCGCTAACCAACAACAACAGAAGAGGCGTGCCGTCCCTGGTCGCCAACATTCAGCAACAGCAGAAGCGTGCCGTCCCCGGTCGCTAATTTCAACAGCAGGACAAGCGTGCCGTCCCCGGTCGCTAACCAACAACAACAGAAGAGGCGTGCCGTCCCTGGTCGCCAACAGTCAGCAACAGCAGAATCGTGCCGTCCCCGGTCGCACATAGAAGCAACAGGAAGAGCGTGCCGTTCCCGGTCGCTAACCAACAACAACAGAAGAGGCGTGTCGTCCCCGGTCGCCAACATTCAGCAACACAGAAGCGTGCCGTCCCCGGTCGCTAATTTCAACAGTAGGACAAGCGTGCCGTCCCCGGCCGCTCCTATCAGCATCAGACGAAGCGTGCCGTCCCCGGTCGCTCACCTCAGCAGCAGGGAAAGCGTGCCGTCCCCGGTCGCTCACATCAGCAGCAGGGAAAGCGTGCCGTCCCCGGTCGCTCACATCAGCAGCAGAAGAAGCATACCGTTCCCGGTCGCTAACCAGCACCAACAGGAGAGGCGTGCCGTGCCGTGGTCGCCAACCACCAGGCCTGTCTCCGGTCTTTATTCGTTACGAGATTTACTACCTCTCTGTGATATACCCTCTCTCTCTGTAGAGTAATTTTCTAATAAAATCTAATTTTATAACGTTTAGGACCCGACTTTTACTCTCGGTCACTGAAAGAAAGAAATTTCTGTGACGATCCCCATTCCCGCGAGCTTACCCCAGCAACTGGAGGAAACTCGTCGTTACAATATGAATGACATAAATAACGTATTTGAACCACCATTCACGCGAAGCATTCCGTACGATACATTGAAAGAATATTTAAATCAAGATGATCCACCGTTTAATGATCCAAAAATTCCATCACACATACAAGGAACGAAACGACATGTTCAATTGCTAGCTAGCGTTTCCAAATGGGTTATACCGGAAATTGTAGAGGCTGTTATGGCGGCGACATTAGAGAGCCGTGCGAAATTGCCCAGACTTGAAAGTAAAAAAGACTTCAAACAATATTTTTTTTTAGTTTCTTTTCTATAACTAACTTTAATTAATTTTTTCATTTACATATGTTCTGACTAATTAAATTTCTTAAGAGAAAAAAATAGATATTATTATAAATAAATAATAAATATTATTATAAATAAATAAATAAAAATAATGAAAAAAACATAGGCATTTCGCTGATTTTTTCATGTAAACTGCCAAAACTAACGATTTTTTTATTTAACCTTGTTATCACTTGTACCAATATTCAAAGTAATTTTCCATGGGTTTGCTAACTTTATATATTTTTGGCTGGGATGCGATTTGTGTTATTTGATATTACTTGGAAATTATCTCATTATTTTTCGTTTAATTTATATTTCGAGTCATCTTAGTTTGCTTTTTTTCCGTTTTAGGCATATGCGGCAGGTTGCAACATTGTCATATTAGCTAGTACATTTGAACGTGTACAAATTATTCCCGGTGCTACACATGGCTACGTGAAAATATCAGCACTTGATTGCAGCACTGACACTGGGAAAATTGCAGCTGCTTATGAAAACAAAATTTATGTTTTTGAACCAACACCAGTATTACAAACAGAAAAACGTTACACTCACTTTTTGGATTACAGGTAAAAATTAATAAAACTATTATATATAATAACAAAAGGGACAGTTTATGAAAAAAAAATTTCTTGAGTAAATCTTAAACTTAGTTTTTTATAATGCTCAAAACAATGGATGTTGTAATTTGAGCTAACAATTGTTGTTTGAGCAAGTTGATGACTCTACCCCACTCAAAAATGGTTGTTCAGAGAGCAACGTTCATCTTGGTAATGTCTTATTACAAAAGGCGGGATTTTGGAGAGTATTGAGTTTGTGAGCTTAATATCCTTTTGCGATACCCTTACGTTTACACGTGTCGTAGCAGTCCGACTACCATTCTTCCCTTAGGAGCGAACAAATTTTATTGATGCATCTTGGGTGGTCCAGTTCACATTAATTCGCTGCATCAGCAGTCTCATTAACATGAATTTTTAAATGTTCAGGGTCGTAAAGGACCTCAACCGTATTAACAACTTAATCACGCATCTCGGTGAATAGATTTCTGACGATATGACTCCCGATATTTACTCATAAGGGCCATGGCGCTAACTATGGAGTCCATTAATACAGCAGCAAGGTTATAACAATATGCACTGGAAAAACCGACAGCACTCTCCATTGTCAACAATTCCACCGTGCCAGATAATAATACATTTTCATTAGAAGAAAAAAAAAAATTAAATAGAATTGGTCCTAGAATATTAGAGGGAAAATGCGGTAGACTTGTCCGTGACCGATTTATCAGTAAAAAGGAATCAAACACCCTTTCTTTAAGCAATTACACCTTCGACGAATAGAGCTTCAAATTATGTGATCATTAACTCCTTTCTTGCTAACCGCAGCTGCGATGGGGAAATCAATATCAATGTGTAAGTTATTTGTAGATGGCATAACGCCAATAATGTTTAACATCTCTGATGTCAATATCCGCTTAAAGTAACATCTTCGTAATCGGCTGGCTGCAGCAAATTCGAAAGAACAACGTGGTACAGTAGTTTTGACTTAGCTGCCTTTTGCTTAAGTGCACTTTAGCTATAACTGCACAAAATTTTTATTTTGGTTTTTATTTTCAAAATTCAATAATAATCTTTTTCTTTAAGTGCACTTTTTGTACCTGCACATTTAAGATAAGCGCCTCATATTTTTGAAAGTTTTAAATTGTTTGCATAAAAAAGTCACATTTTGCTGCCTCTTACGAAAAACAAAATCAAAACAAGTGCAGTGAAAAAGATGTTATTAAGTTTGTTTATTTTACAATACCACTCTTAATGGAAAAAATACACACTCAAACTAAACGGTGATGTCAAATTTTTGTGACACAGAAAACAGTGAAAAAAATATCTTAAAAAGCGCTAAAAGCCAACTTTTGTCATATTAAAATCTCATAAACACGAAAAAGGGACACCATAATTCAATACCTGCACATTTAGGCAGGTAAGCACATTTAACTTATGAACGTTTTTGGCTCATCTGCACATAAACTCGTGCAAAAGTTGTATGTTCAGCTATGTCAAAACTACTGTAATTCCGCAGCCATATTTTATATGACATTAATCGGCGTAGAGCGGATAAGACCCATATCGCTTCAAAGGTTTTTGGGTAAATTACCGAAAGTAGACACTGCGTACCCTTTCTTAGGCCCAGCGAAAGCCCTGAAAATCTGAAGGGATGAAGTAGATCGATACCATTATTCAATTACTGAAAATTCTCAAAAAAAAAAAAAATGCACGCATTTCAGCCGTTCTGTTTTGATGTTGAAAGCGTATTCATTAATTGAATTGTTGGTGGAGACCAATCTCCTCAAATATTTGATGGTACGGGATAGCGGAATAGTAATAGAGTTGATAGAAATTAGCAGTTCCCTTGGACGGTGACTCAATTAGTTGAATTTGTTATTTTCCAAATTAATGCAATTTTTCTGCTTCAGTAACAATTTAGCATGATCAAAGTGTTTATAAAAGTCGTTATTGGAGGAAAATAACCTAACCAGTTGACTATATGCGGCTCCAAACCGAAATTCACTAATAAATCACACAAAATCACATAATCTGTATTTTTGGACAGCTTAACAATGTTCACACAGGCATCCACAACTTGTATTACACTGTGGAACAAATTCAGGTTAGCAAAAGTTAGGTCGATTCTGAGAGTGAGGGGTGAAAATAGAGGCTAAATTAGAAGACCCCTATCGCGGCGTTTGTTTATGTTAGTTCGAATTTTTTTTTTATCGACCTTCGAACTTTGCAGTCAAATGCCGATTTTCAGCATATTGTTTATATGTTTTTTTTTGGCTATAACTCGTCGACTAATTGATATTTTTTCAATCTGTAAAAGCCAAATTATTGCTAGAGACCTGTGCAACAATTAAAATTTTTGAAAAAATTGATTTAGAAAATTTTTGTGGTGCTTATGAAGCAAAATGTTGGAAAAATTATTTTTTTTTTCATGCTTTTTGAAAATATTTTCCACAAAACTAAGTCTTTTTTGCTTTCTGTTTGATCTATAATATGCTTCTCAGTTTCTTAAATAAATTTCATTTCAAAAGAAAATGGTCTTAGTCGATAATTTGCGTTAAAAATCCCAAAACCATTAAATTAATAGCTATTTAGGTAGAAGTAATTAAAAAGGGAAGTTCCAAGAATTAGGAATTAGTAAAACAACTTTTTTGTTTTCAACCACCGCACAGGTAGCGATTTTTTTTTATTTCGTACAAGCGAACTAATTTCAAAAATGAAGATTCAGTTAAGACTCATAACTCAGCCGAAGCTGATGTCTTTTAATTTTCGCTCGGTCGTGATAAAATTCGCTATTAATTTTTTTGGAACTTATTTCATTTTGTGAGTGATTTAAGTTAAGTGCATCGGTTTCATAAAAATAACAAAAAAAACATTGTATAATATATATTGCATTAAAAATGTCGGAACCAAAATGTAAAATGGACCATTTTTGTAATGTTTGTGGACGTTTCATAGCAAGCGATGAAAAATGTGGCAATGCGAGTGATTTTTTTTTGGAAGCCGATAAACAATATTTCTCGCAAGAGTTTATCACTGACGTAAACGATGCCCCTAAAAAAGTTTTCTTTAATTGCTATTCAACTCTTATGCAATGGAAAAGTGAAAAGAAGAAGGCTATGCCTTTGGTATACCAATGAAGTGGTTAGACAACAGCCCGCATCAAGAAGAAAATTGCTATGGATGTATCGACTACCATAAAACTTTGAATAGAAGGAAAGCAAAGAATAAAACTTATGTAGCAGTGCCAAGTGTCCGATTACCATTACCGCACTCAGAATTCGTTCCAGTACCAACATACCGAAGTATTGATCTTCAAACAGATAACAGTACTACAACCGCCGCTGCTACATCCATGGATTTCTTCTACGACCCTGGTGAAGGTACATCCTATGAAACATCAAAGGACCCAATCTAGTCACACAAAACCAATTGGATGGAATTGTTGCAAATTTGTGTTTGACTCAGAAAAAATCAGAACTACTGGCTTCATTTTTGAAAGGAAATAATTTGCTGGCGAAAGGTACCAAAGTAACAGCATATCGAAAACGCCAAAAAGAGTTAGAAAAGTTCTTCGATGTGAATGATGCAAAAAATTTCGCTTATTGC
Organism: Cordilura impudica; assembly: GCA_963682025.1. Lineage (NCBI taxonomy): Eukaryota > Metazoa > Arthropoda > Insecta > Diptera > Scathophagidae > Cordilura > Cordilura impudica. The sequence goes on along the minus strand of OY821520.1, from coordinate 179,480,547 downwards.
AACGATATTGAAAAGTTAATGGAGACGATAGGGTTAACCTATAAAAAAGATGATTGGCGTTTATTAATCGATAGTTCACTAATCAGCTTAAAAGTTGTGCTTTTGCACAAGACAAATAGAATGCCTTCTGTTCCGATTGCGTATAGCACTGACACTAGTGAAAATTTCGATAATTTGAAACACATTCTAAGTAGTCACATATAACGAACACCATATTTGATCAAATTCATAATGTTGAATTACAAGGTAGTTTTATACAAGTATAAAAACTTATATAACATCATGCCTCCTGAATATTATGAATTAACTATAAGTTCAAATACAATTAATTATAATTCCGAAATTCTTCAACAAAAATCATGTTTAGGTTTTAGTAAAGGTTTTGCAAGAACATCTGCCAACATTTGACCGGTATATGTTGATCAATAGCCATTATGTATACTTATAATGAATATGTTTAGCACGCGAATGATGAGCTCCAAATTTTGCTAATCTTCTGCGCACTCTGAGAATCAGTATATATTACAATTGGCGACTCCTTTGAATAACCAAGTTCTTCTAGGATGTAACCCAAATATGGTGCTTCCTTGGCAGCTTCTGTTAATACAACATAGTTCAGACCCAGCCCTTGATGTTGCAACGACTTTCTGCTTCTTAGATTCCCAGGACGCAAGACCACCTGCGATTAGAAAACAAAACCTTGATTGAGATTTCCTATCATTAATATCTTGAGGCCAATTAGCATCACAGAAACCCTTAAGTGGTAACCCCTTTTTTTATAAGTCAATACATTATTTTTAGTAGAATTCAAATACTTAATAACATAGTACGCTGCATTGAGGTGTTGTTAATGTGGATCTTTCGAAAATTGAGACAACATACTAACTGCATACATTATATCAAGTGTAGTATATAATGACAAATAAAGTAAACACTAAATAAATAATTTCTTGATACAGATTGTCATCTACTTTCTCTGCTTCCCCGAAATTGTTGTTTGTTTTTTGTTTGCCTGCATTGGAATTTTCACTGGTTTACAGTTTTCGAACCCATATTTTTTAACTATACTTGAAATGTAACCTGGCTGAGAAATAGATATTTCATCTTCCTTAACATCTACAGGGTGGCGCAGAATGAGCTATATGGTTTGAATCCTATATAGCTTTTTTAATTATTATTTTTTCTTTGTTTTTTCTTCAGCATTTTGTGAAGAAGACTTGGGAAATTAATTGTGAGTAACTATACAATCGAACAATGATCAAAAATAGTTGAATTTTATTTTTTAAACCAGCAATCCATTGGATTGACACAGCGTGCATATCGTCGTCATTTTAATGTGCGCATTGCGCCCACAGCGTCAGCAATAAACCATTTGATTGGAAATTTTCGTCAACATGGGTCTGTAAGAACCCTTCCTGGTGCCGGGAGAGCACCTACCATGAACACTGTTTAAAATTTTGAACTTGTACGGGAGAATGTGTATCATAGTCCCTTAACATCAACACGGGGACGTTCGACACAACTTGGACTATGACGGCGGTCGCTGCAGAGAATTTTGAGTACATTAGACTTGTTCTCATATAAAGTTCAACTTGTGCAAGAATTGGAGACGACAGACTACCAGCAACGGCTTGACTATGCCATTATTGCATTATTTCACGCACAAGCGATTTTAACGGGCCTTCACGTTCAGCGGATTTAACAGCTCCTGAAAGTTTTATTTGGGGATATTTGAAAGAAAGAGTGTATGTTAACAAGCCAAGAACCATTTCCCGACTAAAAACCTATATTCAAATTGAAATCATGGTCATTACTGCCGAAGTTCTGCGAAAAGTTATGGAAAATATGTTAAAAAGAGCACGTATTGCGAAGAAGAAAATGTACATCACTTACAAGATATCATTTTTCAGAGCTAATTGAAAAAAATTTCCCAATAATATACTGCATTAAAAAAAAAAAAACTAAAATTATAATAATCGCATAAATAAAAAAGTTATAAACAATTTAAACCATATAGCTCATTCTGCGCCACCCTGTACTTCTAGACCAATACAATGTTTTGGGATACCCACATCCCGTATATCAAAATTATTTTGTAATTTCCTTATAAAATTATTTGTGAAATCATTGTCATTTGAGGCAATTATGATGTCATCGACATATGTATAATGCGACAATCATGGTTCGTTTCTCGCTACGAATATAGTATATACGTTGATCATACTTTGATTGCATTAAACCAAACTCTTTGATTACAGCATCAATTCTCTTGAACCACTGCCTTTCAGCTTTTTGAAATCATAAGTAGTAGGGCGGGTCGATTTGTAGGGAGGCAAAAAAGTCGCTCAAGTGACAAGGAAAATCATATTCTAGGGATCAAAATAAGAAACTATGCCCAAGGAACCATACCTCTAAAACGAATTCTGATGTCCTGACTTTTGACCTGTCTGTCTGTCTGTCTGCCATGGGGCAACCCCATTCCCCCACATGCATTTGATCCGAAACTTGGCCCATAGTCTTGTTGTGACTATAGATTAATTTTGGGGTAGTCACGCAGAGTCACGCATAGTCACGGAGTGATCTTAAAGTTATTTACCCTCATCCGATCGATCTGAAACTTGGTCCATACACTTGCTGTGAAAAAAGATTAACTTTGACATAGTCACGCACAGTCACGCATAGTCACGCACAGTCACGGAGTGATATAGAAGTTATTTACCCTCATCCGATCGATCTGAAACTTGGTCCATACACTTGCTGTGAAAAAAGATTAACTTTGACATAGTCACGCACAGTCACGGAGATATGAAAATCCAACTTCCCTGAGGAACGTGTTGTTGATTTCACAGGTAGTTATTTATATATTTTTAAAAATATCGTTGGAAAGTTTTTCAATTATATTATTGCTGCAACAGTAAAATTTTTGAACATAAAAAGGATGTTTATTTGGTATAGTAACCAAATGCGGTTTAATTTACATCATAAGCGATGCACCTATTGAATAATTTAACTAATAAGAATTAAGAATTCTGGTTGAATTTATAATTAAATGTTATTTGTCAATGTACTTCAATATCAAGTATTACAGCTCTGTCGTGTACGGTAGTGCATTATTTTTCAAGTTCATTAGTTGGTCACGATTTCTTGAGCTTCGTTTACGCAGAATTGTCAATCAAGTAATTACAGATAATTCACATTATGCGCATTCGGGAAATATCTTGTTATCAATGTTGTTTGATGATAGCAAAGAAAAGCGCGACTGTGCTATAACGAAAATTCTACGCTATCGAACCGATGTTGACGACCCAACGGAACTTAGAGTTTATAAAAAACCAGATATAAACTTTAATTGCACAAGTTACACGGAAATGATCAATTTGAATGATATAAATAACGTATTTGAACCACCATTCACGCGAAGCATTCCGTACGATACATTGAAAGAATATTTAAATCAAGATGAACCACCGATTAATGATCCAAAAATTCCATCACACATACAAAGAAAGGAGCGTTTCCAAACGAGTTATACCGGAAAATATAGAGTCTGTTATGGCGACGACATTAGAGAGCCGTGCGAAATTGCCCAGACTTGAGAGCAAAAAAGACTTCAAACAATAATTTTTTTTAGTTTCTTTTCTATTACTAAATTAAATTCATTTTTCATTTACATATGTATGTTCTGACTAAATAAATTTCTAAAGAGAAAAATAAACTCAAAAAAGAAAAAACATACCCATTTCGCTGATCTTTTCATGTAAAGTGCCAAAAATGGTGATTTTGTGCCACTGGCATGGGTGGGTCGGCCCTCCAAAGTTAGTGGGGGTCGATCATACATTTGGACTCGATTGGGGCACTCTAAATGGGTCAAGGTGAGACAGACAGACAGACAGGTCAAAAGTCGGGAAATCAGAATTCGTTTTAGAGGTATAGTTCCTCGGGCAAAGTTTCTTATTTTGATCCCTAGAATACGATTTTCCTTGTCACGTGGGCGATTTTTAAATCGACCCGCCCTAATAAATAGCCTTACGTAATTTGCACGCTTTGTTCGTTGTTGCCTCCTGAAAGAATATTTCCGGTTGTTCGTGTATATTTCTTCATTAAAATTACCATTAGAAACGCTGTAGATACATCTAATTGCCGAAGTTTAAACATATGTTCCATTGACAAAGCATTTAACGGTCTCAGTGAGGATTGGCGGACAACTATAGTTCCATCCGGTTTTATTTTTGACTTAAAAACCCATTTGCATCCGACTGGTTTTCGTCCATTTGGTAAATCAGTATGTGTTATTATTCATCGGAGAATCGTATTCATCCTGCATTGCTGTATACCAATCTGTAGCACGATCTGAAGTTAAAGCTTTATTAACAGTTTTAGGATCTACAATATCATTGGCTGTATTTGCCGAATGCCCACGATCTATGTCTTTCCTTTATCGATTCTATAGGAGTATCTTTCTACACTCTTTTCCCTTAATCTATCATCTTCTAACGTTTCCCTTGATGTGTTTTCAACTTCTTGCAATTTAATTTCTGTATCATCTATACATTTTTCCAACTATCGTTAACCTTATATTCTGAATCATTACTTGATTCTACACTTCCCTTTTGCATATTTTCAACTAGAACAAATTCATAGAAACTTTGTGATTCACTACCTTCCGTATTTTTATACATTTCTCCTTCTAAGAATTTAACATCTCTACTTTTTTCAATTATTTTGGTTCCAGCTTTCCACAGTCTATAAAGCTTTAGATTCCTCTGAATAACCAATAAGAACGAATTCGGTACTTTTAGCATCAAACTTTGATCTACATATTTTATCTTTTGTTCAGCACAAAAAATTTACAACCAATACGACGTAAATGTTTGACTACCGGCTTAGTACCACTCCATAACTCTTTTGGAGTTTTCATACCATTTAATTTCGTTGAACTAAGATATCGAATATAAGCCGAAGCTACAATTAATTCAGTCCACAATCCCAATGCTAATCCAGAGTCTAATATATGACAACGCGCCATTTCAACTTAAGTCCGATTCAACCTTTCCGCAGCACCATTTGTTGAGGTGTGTACTCAACAGTCAAATTTGTAAACTCAATACTAACTAATTCTGCAGCATTATCACTACGAATGATATTTATTCCCTTTCATGTTTGTATTTCTACCACTGTTATGAGTAAACATGGTCAAATCAATATAGCCTCCATATACTATCCCCCTTCTTGCACGATAAAAAAGGAACAGTTTAAGCAGTCTTGGCCCTACATTTTTGAATTTAACGCAAAAAATCAACAACGGGATTCTAGACTACATAATCCCAGAGGAAAAGAACTCTTCGATGTAATTAAAGCTACAAATCTTCAACATTTATCAACTGGAACCAACTTATTGGCTATCAGATATAAACAAAACTCCAGATCTTATCGATTTTTGTGTTCTAAAGAACATAAATAAAAACTATTTTACTATTAAATCATGTTTTGACTTCTCTTCAGATCATTCGCCCATTTTAATAACTTTAAACTCGGAAATAGTTGAAAACTTGCCACCGCCTTTTATTCACTCTAGAAAAACAAATTGGAGTTTATTTAAGGAATGTTGTAACAATAGCTTACAATTAGATATTTCCCTTAAAAACCGTCATGAAAAAGATGACGCAACAATCCACGACAACAATCCAACAGTCAGCCTGGTATTCCACTCCTAAAACAGAGACTTCAAAAACAAAAAACCGCGTATATATTAGTAGAGATATAAAAAAATGATCTCCGATAAACGGCAATTAAGGAAAATTTGGCAAAATACAAAATATCCGAATCCCAAAAAAAAAAAAAAAAAACTAAACATAGCTTGCAAAGAGCTAAAACATGCACTAAATGTACAAAAAAAACAACGAGTTTGATTATGTATCAAATCTCACACCAACAGATGCGACAAATTACTCTCTATGGAAAGCAGCTAAAAGCTTTGACATGGCTAATTTTAAAATTAATACAGCAACAACCAAATAAAATAAAATCTCCCGGTTATGACCTTATATCAGTTAAAGTTTTAAAATAATAGCCTTTACTCCGATTAAAGTATATAACTCACATATTCAATGCTATGTTAAAACATGGATATTTCCCAGCCCTACTTAAAGTGGGCCAAATAATATTAAGAAGTAACGTCGTACAGACCAATAACTCTACTGCCACTTTTAAGTATAATATTTGAAAAACTGCTTCTGTTTAGACTAAAACATATCCTTCAAGCAAATGAACTCATCCCAAGGCATCAATTTGGCTTTAGAGAACAACATTCTACTGCTGAGCAAGTTCACAGAGTGCTTAAATTAATAAGAACAGCGTTTATTGTTCAGCTGTATTTTTAGACATTACGCAGGCCTTCGATAAAGTGTGGCATGCAGGCCTTTTATACAAGTTAAATAAACAATTGCATTATCCTTATTTCGAACTGCTGAAGTCACATTTGAAAGATAGATATTTTCTAGTCAAGTTCAATGAGCTGCATAAAATACATTCCGGTGTATCCCAAGGCAGTGTATTAGGACCCATTCTTTACTGTTGATCTACCCACAAATAACCACACCTCCATCGCAACATATGATAATGACAGTAATTCTGTCCTATCATCAAAACCATATAGCTGCATCAATAAACCTTCAAGTACATTATTATAATACCCATAATACATAAAACCCAAATCATATAAACATTACAATACCCATAATACATTAAACCCAAATTATATGAATTAGCACTTTTGAAATTATTCTCCTCTAATAACGACAAACGACATACATTTTATTTTTTTTAAGTTAAATTTAAACGTAAGTTTGCTTCGTTCCCAATATATAGAATTGTAACGAAACACACTAACATTTTTCAAGCTAAATTTTAAAACCAGTTCCAACAGACATTTTTCAAGCTAAATTCATAAACAATAACATAAGTTTGCTCCGTTACCAATATATTAATTTTACAGAAAACAAAACACACTTATGACAATAATTTTGGGCTAAATTAAATTTGCTAACATAAATGGTTTTGTTCTCAAACTACACAACAAACACACTTGTGATAAACATTTTCAAATTAAATACAAAAACAAGTAAGAAATTATAGTCGGTCTAGACCGACTATACCATACCCTATAAACCCCATAAACCAAATTTGAGTGGCATTTTTATTAATTTTTTTTGGCTGCAGATATGAAAAAGTTCATATCGAATGCTATATTTATATGGGGACTAGGTCGAAATATGGACCGATCGTGACCATATTTGGTGAAGTCACTTGAATTTTGCAAGAACATATACAAACCGAATTTGAGAAAAATCTGTTCAATATTTTTATTTTTTTGATAGATATAAGTAAGATATGGAAGCATCTTTATATGGGGGCTATGACAAAGAATTGTCATATAGGGCTTGTTTTTGGACTACTGATTAATGGGTGTAATAAACATGCACAAACCCAACTTGACCGAGATCTATATGATAATTTGGATCATATGGCAATTTAAGTCGATTTCATAGGTGTCATTTGTATGGGGACTAGGTCTGAACATAAACCGATTTTCGGTTTTCAGCTGTGGCTGACAGAAATTTACGTACCAAATTTCATCAAAATATGTTCCCATTTGCGACCTGTAGTTTGATTACAAGGTTTACATGGACACACAGACGGACGAACGGACGGACATCGCTAAATCGACTCAGAAAGTGAGTCTGAGTCGATCGGTATAATAAAAGGTGGGTCTAGGTCAAATATTTCTGGTAGTTACAAACATCAGTCATTATACCCTGATCACATAGTGGTATAGGGTATAAAAATATGTATAAAATAAGTTAATTTGTGAATTGCAAAAAAATTTTCTAAATTTTAAACTGCAAAAAAAAATGGGGAAAATAATCATTTTTAAATAACAAACTTTTGGTGACAACTTATGCCGTTTTCTTTTCTGACAAAAATTTCGCACTTTATTTGCACTTTTTTCGAATAGTGTATTTTATTGTATATTCTGAATTAAGATCTACATTATCTTATACATTAATCGAAAGCTGTGAGAATATTTCCCCATTGTCTCCCATTTTTTTAATATTTTCGCCCTATGACTTTAAAGTGTATAATAATCAATTTGCCGTTTATGGACGCAGCATTTTGAGACCTTTCGATTTGAGTTCGATCGCGACCGTGATGAGTGACAGACGCATTGCGGAGAACAGAAACGTGAACTGGTGCTATAATAAATACTATAGTTAATTTCAATATTGTCGTTTTCTTTTTTTATAAAGAGAAGGTTAAATATATTTCTATTTTTATTTTGTTGTTAAAAACCGCAAAAAAAAATCAAAAATAGAACAATTCAAAAAAAAAAAAATAACTTTCAGTTAAATGAGTGAGCATAAAGCGGAAATCACAATGCAAGCGACACTTTCAAAAGCCGTTCACAATGCAAGTAAAGTAAATAAATTGTGAACAGCAAGAAATGGAAAATTGTGGTGTAAATGAAGAAGTGGTAATTATAGAAAAAACAAACATATTCTAATTAATAAGTGAACCAAATATATTTATAGGCTGTTGCAAATCGTACCCAGCAACAACTACCACTTTCAAGACACAACATGCGCGTTTTTGTTGTGGCCCAGTTAGTGGGTCTATCCGCGATATTGTTAAAAAAGAAATAAAAGACGCTGGTGGGTCCGCGATATACTTCAAAAAAGAGATACCTTTGGAGATGGCACTAATCTGGTCCGGGAAATGAGGTTGAAAGACAGCGAAAGTTTTTATAACTTTGTTAGGATGACTGACGTCCAATTTGATTTGCTTCTACATAAAGTTGGTCCATTATTAAGCAAGAAATCTATCCGTAGACCAATAAGTGAGCGTGTGAGGCTACTGGTAACTCTCAGGTAAAGACTAGTGTGCGCATTTTGCAAGTGCTTGTGGTTGAAATGAAAATGATATGAAAAAAAATTATTTTATAGATTTGTAGCCATAGGTATGAGCTATTCATCTCTGTTCTACGCCTTCCGTATCGGAAAGTCGACTATACATAATATAATAAAGGAAACAACGGAATCAATATGGGTAGCACTTAATGCAAAATTTATTCCGAAACCTAACAACGAAAGCCTGAAGTTTATAGCCGAACAATTTTTCGCAAAAACTGGAATGCCAAACTGTATTGGAGCCATAGACGGAAAGCATTGCGTAATTCAATGTCCACCGAATAGTGGATCATTATTATTTAATTACAAGAAGACATTTTCAATTGCTCTCCTAGCAGTTTATGATGCAGACTACAACTTTACATATGTTAATGTGGGCGCGTATGGATCTGAATCTGATGGTATGTTTTTTAATATAATATATAATAAATTCTTAAACTTTTTGTTCATAGGAGGAGTTCTAAAACGGACTGATTTTGGCCAAGATTTGTTACATAATCGTTTGAATTTGCCCCAAGACACAGAGCTACCTGATAGTATTATAAAATTTCCATTTTATTTTGTTGGCGATGAAGCTTTTCCCCTAAAACGGCATTTGATGCGTCCATATGGTGGAAGAGAACTTTCGTCCGCTAACTGCCACTTCAACACGCGCTTATCTTCTGCTAGAAGAACAATAGAAAACAGTTTCGGGATATTAGCCAGTAAATTTAGAATCTACCACACTGTCATAAATGCAAGTTGCGAAACTGCATCTTCCATCGTTCGCTGCACTGTGGTTCTTCATAACTTAATTTTAAAAACAAAAGCTACCACTACTTCCTTCAGTGAAAATGTAAATATCAAGAGTAATGGTAATATGAGCAATTGGCAGAATGTATCACAACTGGGATCGAATCACGCTGGCCACGAGGTACAACAGTTACGAGAAACTCTTAAGGAATATTTATATAACCCACACATTTAACTCAACAATAATAATCGACTATTTATTTCATTTTTTTATTTAAAAACAAAACCATAAAAAAGTAAATATAATAAACTAATAATTAAATCGAAACTTTGTGGCCACTTTCATAAGCTCCTTCTCACATGCCTTGGCTCCATCCTTGTTTAATTTGCCCAAGGTTTCCACTATAAAATCAACAACTGCCGAGTGATATTTGGAAGACGAAGTCGGCTCTACTGACTGTGACACAGGTGGCTCTACACATGACTTAACTTATTTGTTAGGTCTTCAAATATGTCCTCGACAGATCTTTTTGCCTTTTTTGGCGCTCTGGTTTGGGAAAATGTAGGCGACGGTGTACTGCAATCAATTACGGGAGACGGCAATGGGGTTGATGTAGTTTGTTGAGATCCTTGTTGTTCAATTGTGCTAAACAATTCGTTTTCTATAATACTCCCATCCTGTGATTCTAGGGAAAAGAAACCACAGTTGCCTGTAGAAATTCCAGTGTTGTCAGCAGACCACGCAAGAGAATCAGTGACTCTTGAGGAAAAATTATGTATAAAAATATTACACTCTCAGTCTATTTTACAAATATGTCCAAACACCCATTTCTCCTTACCGTAAGCACCAGCACCACTTCTATTAGCAGCATTTTCACGATCCTTTTGCCTCCTATACTTGTCCCTCAATGCCTTAAACTTGTTTTTAGCCTTTCACCTATATTTAAAAAAATATTAAAAAAAGTACTCTGTGTTACTTCTTCATACAACGAACATAATTACTTACCGGTTAGACCAAATGTTTTCCCAACTTCATCCCAGACCACGTTTCGCTGTACCATGTCCTTGTATCCATGGGAACTAATATTCCACAAGTTCTCGTGCCCTTGAACTATTTCAATAAACTTGAATGTGTCGGCTTCATTCATTTTCAAATTTTAATTGCTGACCAAAAAACAAACAAACAATAACACATGTTTTCTTCGAATGCATATGTTTTTTAACTTATGTTTTCTTCGAATGCAACCGACAAAGTTGTGTTTTGAATATTAATAAAATGTAGAAATATGTGAAATATTTATAATTATAATATTGTACAGATAATATTATAACATAAATGACATTTTTTTTTAACAAACAATTTTAATTTTCGTTTATAATTCTTAGTTTAAATGTCAAATTCGAAAACAGCGCTATCTAGTACCAAATGGAAACAACTACTTTCGAACAAATATGTTGCTGAAGTAGGAATAGACCAACTTCAGCGACAAATGTGAAAAAAACGAGTGGCACTTATGTGAAATTCTGTGTGTGAGAACGATATGGCAATGAAAATGTAACTGCCGCTTGCATTGTGAACGATGCTTAATGCTCAAAACTCTAAAAATAAAAAATATGCAAATATAAACAACAATAACGATACTAATATAATTAATAATCGTAAAAGAAAAAACCTAAATATGGAATGCCCTTCGGCCAAGCAATATAAAAACAATTACTATGCAGTGCTTGACACTGAGAATGATACACAATGTGACAAAAACCTGTTAAAAAAATTTAAGAATCATGTGAGAGAAAACAAAGATAAATCTAAAAAACTAAATTCAGCTATTAAAGCATTGGATGACTTACAGAGAGCAAATAAAAATAATGCAACATCAAGAGTAAACGATACTAATACAGTAGTTAACATAGACATTGTGGATATAGGAACAAATCAATTCATTGAATTTTTAAAAAACGGTCTAAAAATAAAAGACTTTAAAATCAAGGAGTTCAGATACAAAAAATCGGTATTTATGAACTCGTTAGATGATTTTATATGAGTTAGAGCTTATTTAGAAAATACCAAAACTAAATTCTTTACATACACGCCAAAAGGAATAAAAACTAAGACTTATTTACTAAAAGGTCTAGATGCTAATATTAACCCGGATGAAATTTTAAACGAATTGTGCCAATTTCAAAACGATGATTTACAATTTATTAAAGTCAGTCAGTTTTCGACAAAAAATTCTATTGAAAAAGAATATAGTCTACCAATATTCCTCGTACAAGGTACGCCGGAAAGTAATATAAAACAATTAAAAAATATAAAAACTCTTTTTTATCGTTGTATAAAATTGGAGCAAATTAGACGTCTGGAAATACCACAATGCCGAAATTGCCAAGGCTTTTTTCACAGTGCTGCAAACTGTTCGCTTCAAACAAAATGTGTCAAATGTAATCGAGAACACGAAAGGGGGAAATGTACTTGAATATTAATACAAATAATGATAACACTTTTCTAGGAATTAAAAAACATGATGTTAAGTCTAAACAACCAAATGGCAAACCTACAAAAATAATTAAATTTACAAGCATCTAGAATTGATGCAATCTTTTCTATGGTAGGTCTGTAAACATGGTAAATAGTCACTAAACACTTTATCAAAAAATCTCAAAATTATACATATTAATGTAAATTCCCTTATATATATAAGTAGAAGGTATGACCTTCAACATTTTCTTAATAAACACAATCCCGACATCGTGCTATTAACCGAAACCAAACTTAATCCTAAACATAAAATTGAGTTTAACAATTATAAAATGATAAGAAAAGGTAGAACTGCTTTACAAATAAATGCTTATATGAATAATGAGAAACAACTTTTTACATTAATAAAAGAAACTGAAACTTCGACATATAACTTTAAGAAAACAGATTGGACAAAATTTCGAAATAAAATCAAAAGCGCATTAGAAACCAATATACAAATACCAAATAATCGTAACCTCACAAACACTGAAATAGATTTTCAAATTCAGAGACTTAATGATATAATAATGGAAACTGTAGAAGATTTTACACCTAAATTTAAAACCCATGATTATTTTCATAAAATAAACAACCCAATGATTAAAAAACTACACTTAGAAAAAAGTAAAATACTTACAGTGATTAAGAAACAGTATATGCAGTATATGTTATCTGAGTCATCTCTTAATTTGTTAAAAGTTAAATTAAAGTTGATTAAAAAACTTATACACGAAAATATTATTACAATTTTAAACATATATGTACAAGAACAGTTAACTAAAATAGATCCGAAAGACTCAAAAATTATGTTTGAAAAAATAAAGAAAAATTTCAAAAAGTTTAAACCTTTAGTTCTGCATAATTTAAAAATCCCAGAAAACCAAGAATATTTATTAAGTAATGCAAAAAATATAGAAGTTGGAGAGTTAGAAAAGGACAGTGAACATAATTTCATAGTTATAAATTATTATAAATTTCCATTGCATTTAATAATACTCATATATAATATGATAAGCGATAAAACTTTTATGGTATTTCACCAGAAACATAAAAGCAGAAAAACGTTTAAAATCATTACTGGGTTACAATAGGGTACTGTCAATTCACCTATACTTTTCAATATATTCATTTCAGATGTACCTAGCAAAATTGAAAATATTATAGCTTTTGCAGATGATATTATAATATAACATGTTGAGTGCACGATTGATAAAATTAATAAGAACTTACAAAATTAAGTCCAACATAAATAATTTTAATATACCAAACCAAGAAATTGTCAAATACATATATAGGCATATATTTAGATAAATTTTTATATTTTAACAACCACATCAAAGAGGTACTTCTCAAAGCACGGAATGCATTCTTCTTGTGTAAAGCGTTATTTTTTTCAAGATATATTAAATCAAGAGTAAATATTATTATGTATCAGTGATATATTAAATCAAGAGTAAAGATTATTATGTATCAGTCACTTATTAGACCATTTGGTTTAATATTTCACCATCTTATATGGAAAAAATTCGGGTATTCGAAAGAAAATGTTTAAGGTGTTGCACTTCGTTATTTAGATCTCCAGAAAGTAATTTTTTAAAATATGTGTCGAATAAAAAGTTATATAATGCATCAGGTATAATAAGAATTGATAATTATAATTATAATTAATTTAATAAGATATATTTTGAGATGCACAGCATGTACAGAAAATAATTTAATAATGGCTCCGTACTTTTCAAATGAAGAATAGATACATATCTGAAACATTACAAAAAGGGTTCGTCCAACCCATTTTATATCTAGATAAAATAAATTTAATTCAAAATGAAAATGGCATTCCAGTCTTTTATCATCATTTTAGACGGGCAAATATTAAAGCAGCCAATTGTAATAGTACAACACGGAATACTTTTAGATATGATGAAAGTATTGCTAATAGAGAACTTTACATTTTGCAAAGATCTAAAACCAAATTCTGGTGGTTACATCAGTAAAAATTTTTAAATTCCTCGCCGTTTTAACCTTTAGACTTTAGTTATTTTTTGCCAACATATATGTAATGTTTTTTTCAATATTTTCATTACAAATAAAAGAAAAAATTAAATATATCTTCTTCATTTGAAGTACATAAAATATTTATTTTTTTGTAAATCCAAACTTATCATATTAATAATACTGAAGAGCCCGTATAAGGGACTTTGTATATATATATAAGTATATAAAACTATTATTGAGAACTAGTGTTTATTATAGTTTAAGTTTTGCTTCAATATTGTGAATAAATAAACGACAAAAAAAAAAGTGTGACATTTTTTATTAGAAAAAAAAAACGGCATTACTTATAAGTGAATTTTCCACATAATAAACTGAAAAATAATAAGTGAACCTTTCTTCACAAACTTTTGCTTTTTATAAACTGCTGTTTAGTGAAATTTTTTTAAGAAAAACTGTTGCTGAAAAAGAGAAAATTCAATTCAAATTCAAAATCATTTTTTTTTTTTAATAAGAATTTTTTTTTTCACGAAAAAAGAGAAAAAAGAAACAAAAAATTAATACCACAAGAATTTATCTGAAAAGCAAAAGACTATTGTCGTCAAAAATTTTTTTAAACTGTCCTTAAAAACCAAAAAAACACTAAAACAAATTACAAAGAACTACATCAAAAACTACTACAGAGGACATCAATTTGATTGGATACAATTATAAGTTTGTATACCATAAAAGAAGAAGATAGGGAAAGACTAAGGAAGTTATCTAGCTTCATAACTAGAATAAAAAGTCTCGGAAGAGCCAAATATTTGAGGAACACGAGTAGACGGGGACCTATTAGAGTATATAATTTAATTCTGCCAATTTCTGGACAAAGTAAAGGGAAAAGGGAAAGATAAGAAATACGAAATTTTATACACACAAATTCGGACAAATCAGAACAGAACATGAATTAGGACAATATAGTTAAATAAACATTTTTTTCATAATGGCTAATAGACAAGATCGGACTAAAAATGACTTAGAAAAACAGTTAAAATGGTTAACTGAATTCTGGAAACATATAGGCATGGAAAGGACCCCTACAATGGAGAACGTACTGATACCCACGACAGAAGAGGAAGAAACAGTTAGGATGATGAGGAAGTATCTAAAGGACTAACAAGAATCAAAACTGAATGAAAACTGAAAAAAAGGAAAAGAAAACTTTGAGTAAATAAAATAGAAAGGATAATGTAAAACAAATGTAGCATAAGTTGATAATACCTTAGACCTAAGATTTATTGTAGCGTCTAAATAGATAGATAAATAAATAAATGAGAAATATAATAAAGTAAATCAGAAAGGAAATACGTTTAAAATGTTATGAAAGAAAAAAAAGAAGAGAAGAGAATGGAAAGAACCAATAAATAATAGTTGAATAGAAAAATCCCTTAGGTAAACTAAAAAGCATAAGTAAACTAAAGCATAACTAATAAAAAAAAGGAAAATGAATAAATATCGTGATGAATAACTGAATAGATAAATCAATAATTGTAAGCAGAAAGAAAAAAATATATTAATACTATCTGTTTTTACCCGGTCTTGCCCGGGATCCAAAGGCCTTTGACTTGAAAAATTGTTCACTATGCTTACCAGGCGCTGAGTACCGAGTACCCGATGAACCATTCCTCAAAAAAAATTAACTTACTCCCAAAATTAACTTACTGAAAAAATTCCCTATGTTCACGTTTTTTGGGAGAACAAATTTATGTTTTATTTCAATTTAAAATTTTGTGCTTTTTTAATTTAGAACTTTTTTTTATAAGACGCTACAGCAAAAATACTTCAAAAATAAGCTGCGAAACCGCCTCAAGTTTTTTTTTTTTAATTTATTTATTTTGTAAGCATCATATATAACGGAATCGTTTGCAAGTTAAAGGAATCAGAACTTTTAAAAATTGAATTACTTTATTCAATAAGTGATCATCATTGAGCAGAGACGTCAAAGAAAAAAAAGATTTTAAATACGTTTATTGAAAACAGTATGGAGAATTTGTTCATTTCTTTTGGGAACCTTTTTTTTAAAAATTTGGGGATTTGTTATTTTTTTTGGGGAATTTGTTCATTGGGGGTTAAGTGCTGAGCGCCTGCTTACCACTACAACTTAGCATGGATAATTTTGAGTGTTATGTCTAAAAGTTACGAATTTTAGTTATTCTAGGGCTTGGGGATATACAGCAATTCTGGTTTTTCCTTCTGGTGCATATACGTAAAGTTTGTGCTGGCTCCCAACTCTGGAGCAGGCGAAAAATAATTGTCTATGAGAAAAACAGGGAGATTCTAAGTTGATACCTGCTACCGTAAGAGATTGTCCTCTTATGTACGTTATGTTAGGAATAACTTTAATCAGGTCTAATTAGGTTCTCTAGAGTTCTGTTTTGTCTAAGCCTTTTTGCATTTGAGGTAGTACGGCCTATATGCTATGCTTTCATGTGCAAGGCACAATTGCAAATATTTATTTTTCCACCTTTACAACTCATTTATACAGTGAAAAAGATGAAATGGAAATATTTGTAATAGGTTGGTTTCCAATGTAGCCAAAAGGCAAGATGGAAATAAATGTAATGTTTTGTTTTCCATTGTAGTTAAAAAGGCGAAATGCAAATATTTATAATCGGAGTAATCCTGCAGCTGTGGTCAACCTGTATCTGTTCACCCATGAAGTAAATCTGCACTAATTTTGGGGTTTTGCAACCCATATAGTAAAAGAGATAAGACGGGAAAATTTGTAATAGGCTGAGTTAAAATCTTTATTTCATAATGGTGTAAACTCAAGAGTAGTAAGTAAAGAGATTTATGCACAAAATTTTTGGGAAGTCCATTGAAAAATTAAAATATGTTAATAAACACTAAAGGCGTATATAGAAAATTAATAAAAGTGGGCGTGGCCGATAAAAGTATACGACGACCTTACTTGGGATTTGAGAATAATGTGCAGTAAATTCAAGCGAAACCCATAAAAAATTAAAAAAGTGGTCGCAAAAGTAGGCGTGGCCGATAAGAAGCATATGTACGTGTGTACCAAATTTCAGAGAAAACTGTTAACAAATAAAAATTTGTATAGCGAACAAATATACCAAAAAGCAGAAAATGAATTGTATATAAAAAGTGGGCGTAAAAGTAGGCGTGGCCGATAAGAAGCCTATGGTGACCTTAGCTGGAGTACAGGGATCGTGTGTACCAAATCTCAGAAAAATCCGTTAACAAATAAAAATTAGTGTAGCGAACAAATATACCAAAAAACAGAAAATTAATTTTATATAAAAAGTGGGAGGAAAAGTAGGCGTGGCCGGTAAGAAGTATATGGCGACCTTACCTGGAGTACAGAGATCGTGTGTACCAAATTTCGGAGAAAACCGTCATCAAATAAAAATTTGTATAGCGAACAAATATACCAAAAAGCAGAAAATGAATTGTATATAAAAAGTGGGCGTAAAAGTAGACGTGGTCGACAAAAAGTATATGGTGACCTTAGCTGGAGTACAGGGATCGTGTGTACCGAATTTCAGAGAAAGCCGTTAAAAAATAAAAATTTATATAGTGAAAAAATATGAATAAAACAGAAAATGAATTTTACATAAAAAGTGGGCGCAAAAGTAGGCGTGGCAGGTAAAAAGTATATGGCGACTTTTCCTGGGGTATAGAGATCGTGTGTACAAAATTTCAGTAAAATCCGTTGAAAAATAAAAATTTGTATAGCGGTCAAACAAACAAACAAACAGAAAATGAATTTTATATATATAGATAAACTGATAAAACCATCATATATAAATGTAAGAGAAAAAATATAATTAAAAGTAAGGATGCCTGCACATATGCATGCATACACAAGGATGCAGGAACACACAAATTAGCGAATAGGAAATTAAAGGAACATTTTTAAGGATCTGAGGAAAATAATTTTTTTTTAGAATATTTGATCCGTGGGGATGAATTTTTATAATATAGGAGAAACCTTTAAAAATTGAGTGATAATCTTTAAATTTAAAGGGAACTTTGTTATATAGGTGGAAATTAATAGGATTCTTCGGATGAAAACCGGTAACTTTTCTTAAAGTAATCCTTCCACGTAACCTCATACACCTCAGACAGCCTTATACGAAAATAATTAAACCCATGGCAAGTGTGTTTAAAGAAAGGAGAATCAATGGAACCAACGGACGAATATATAAGGGCCTTTGAAGGTAGCACGCTGATGAACAGCCCAATTCTTCAACCCTGACCAAATCAATGCAATTATCAATGATGACAGTTTTTATCAAAATTTCAAGGGTACATGCGACGAAATATTTTCGGCTAACGAATATTTCAGCGTTATAGGATACAGAAATAAATATAAGATGCAGAAATATTTTCACATAGAAGACGAAACTGAACTGATGAAAATTATTGAGTTAGAACACCTTAAAAGGAACCATAGAGGAATCCAAGCTGTATACGAGGAATTAAAATTAAAATACTACAACCCAAATCTAAAGTTGGGAATAACTCAATTCATAAATAACTGCGAAATATGCACTCTAGAGAAGTACGGTAGGAACCCTCCGAAAATACCATTTAAGATAACGGAAACACCTACTAAACCACGAGAGATAGTACACATAGATTTATTCTATACCCTAGATAATAAATTATTCATGACTATGATCGACAAGTTTTCAAAATTTGTCATGGCCCTACAAATAATTGGAAGATCCTGGACAGAATTCAAGACAAAATTACTCCATATAATAAATACACACGGGAAAATAGAAAAGATAATTGTCGATAATTAATTACCATACATTTTGCGTCTAATATCAATCATACTTCAAATGCGGACGTAGACTTCATAACACTATTAACGAACACATAAGATTATTAAGATGTGATGAAAAGAACAAAGACGAGACAATAGAAGAAAAATTTTTTAGAATTATAGGATTCTACAACAATAGCGTGCTAGCACAACTGGCACTAGGCCAATAGACTTCATTAATGGAAGGATACATGAAAACGACTATATGAGAATCCACGATATAATCGTCGGAAAGAAGGAGAAATATATCAATAAAATGAATAAAGATAGGATAGACGTAGAACTAGAAGACCGAACTAATTTCATTAGGGAAATTAGAGGTAGAGAAAACCACCGGAAATATAGGAAAATCTATATATATAAAATTCATTTTCTGTTTGTTTGTTTGTTTGACCGCTATACAAATTTTCATTTTTAATGGATTTCTCTGAAATTTGGTGCACACGTTCTCTGTACCCCAGGAAAGGTCGCCATATGCTTCTTACCGGCCACGCCTACTTTTACGCCCACTTTTTATATACAATTAATTTTTATATACAATTCATTTTCTGTTTTTTGGTATATTTGTTCGCTATACAAATTTTTATTTGTTAACCGATTTCTCTGAAATTTAGTACACACGATCTCTGTACTCCAGGTAAGGATACCATATGCTTTTTATCGACCACGCCTACTTTTACGCCCACTTTTTATATACAATTAATTATCTGTTTTTTTTTCGTATATTTGTTCGCTACACAAATTTTAACTTTTCAACGGATTCCTCTGAAATTTGGTATACACGATCTCTATACTCCACAGAAGGTCGCCGTATGCTTCTTACCGGCCACGCCTATTTTTACGCCAACTTTTTTTTAAATTTTTTGCGGGTTTCGCTCGAATTTACTGCACGTTATTCTCATATCCCAGACAAGGTCGTCATATATTTTTTTATCGGCCACGCCTACTTTTTTTGGTTTTCTGTATACGCTTTTAGTGTTGGTTAACATATTTTAATTTTTCAATGGACTTCCCTAAAACTTTGTGCGTAAATCTCTTTACTTACCAATCCTGAGTTTACAACATTATGAAATAAATATTGTTAATCAACCTATTACAAATATTCCCGTCATGCCTTTTTTATTATGAGTTGTAACACCCTAAAATTAGTGCAGATTTATTTCATGGGTGAACAGATACAGGTTGACTACCATTTTAGGATTACTCCGATGAGGTCAATTCATACAAATATTTCCATCTCTCCTTTTTAAGTACATTGGAAAACAAAATATTACATTTATTTCCATTTCGCCTTTTGGCTATATTGGAAAGCAACCTATCATAAAATTTCCATTTCATCTTTTTCACTATATAAATGAGTTGTAAAGGTGGAAAATGAACTGTTTGCAATTATGACTTGAACATGAAAGCATAGCCATATATACCGTACTACCTCAAATGCAAAAAGACTTAGACTAAACTGAACTCTAGAGAACCCGATCAGACCCAAATTCGTATCGAGTCTCAACGAGTGAGACAATCTGAACCGAGAAATGCTGAAACACCTGAGCAAACCCAGTAACGTCTTGAAGCCCAAAGATCAAGACAAGCTTTGTTAAGAGATCGGAAATGCCTGTATCTACTCATGTGCGTCTAAAAATCCAGCGGCTAACACAAGCTGAGTCGAGAGAATGTGAAACTCCTGAAACGACTCAACAACGTCTTCCGACCCAACGGATAAGACAAGCTGTTTCCAGGGAATATGAAACTCCTGAAACGAATCTAATATCCCTACCAGAAAACTTTTGTAAGTTGGTTCCTTCATTACAAAGACAATTATGGTCACCTGCTCCAGAGTTGGGAGCCAGCACAATCTTTTCCTATATGCACCAGAAGGAAAAACCAGAAATGTTGTATATCCCAAAGAAATAGAATAACAAAAATTTGTTTTTAGACATCATACACTCAAAATAATCCATGCATAAACATAGTTAGTTGTAACGGTAAGCAGGCGATGAGTTCTTAGTCCCTAATGAACAAATTCCCCAAAAAAATCAAATTATTCCCCCAAAAATTGGGGAATAACTTCATGATGAACAAATTTCCCAAATTTAAAAAAAAAGTACCCCAAAATAAATGAACAACTCCCCATAATGCTCTCAATATCTGTCCTACAATAAACGTATTTAAAATCTGTATTCTTTTCAATAGCATCTGTTCGGTGCGCGGAAGGGTCGTGCGGACGCGGACACTACGCGACGCGTTCGCGGAACACAGCTTAGCAAAAATATCGGAATGATCTGAAAAATACAATGTGGCAATTAATATAAGTTGACAACAACTGCGCGGCAGCACTGGTGTGGCTGCCAAACGCGCGGTTAAAATATCGCAATGATGTGAAAAATATATTTTGGCGATTAAAATAAGTTGACAACTGCGCGGCAGCACGGGTGTAGCTGCCAAACGTGCGGACACGACGCGCTCTCGGAACACAGCTCAGCTAAAATATCGGAATAATCTGAAAAATATATTTTGGCGATTAAAATGTGTTGACGACAACTGCGTGGCAGCACGGGTGTAGCTGCCAAAACGCTCGCGGAACACAGCTCATTGAAAAGTCTTATGATAAATTTTATCTTATTTTTGAAGCATTTTTGCAGTAGCGTCTTATAAAAAATCAAAAAATTTTAGATTGGAATAAAAAATGAATTTACTCCCCAACAAACAAAAACGTAAACATTGGGGAATTTGTTCATGATGAAAAAATTTTTGGGGAGAAAGTTAATTTTTTAGGGGAATTTGTTCATGACTAAGTACTCAGTGCCCGGTAAGCATAGTGAACCATTTTTCAAGTCAAGGGCTTTTGAATCCCGGGCAAGACCGGGTAAAACAGCTAGTTAATTCTAATAAAATTGATGAGGAACATATAGAAACCATAAAAACCAAACAAAAATATTATAAGACCCACGTACGACCCAAGAAAAAATATCAAGATAGGAATAACCGAACTATTAAAATTAGATAATGATCGATCCCACTTAATTTCAGATGATTTGGATAATAATACTGACTCTTCGGAACCATTATGATGCAAACAATTGACATTGTGGACCTAACAGCGAATAATGGGATCATACCAATTAAAACTGCAGACTTTCGAGCCATTGAAGATTACAACAGAGTATTACATATCATTAACTTAACTGAATACCAACAAACCTTAATATTTCTGGAAAATAATATCGAAACCCTGAAACAAAGAACCTTCGAAACCGGACCCTTAATGAATACAATAAGACAAAATTTCATTTTATTAGAGAAAAAGATAGAAAATTTAAATCCCCATTTTAAGACTAAACGAGGACTAGTGAATGTACTCGGAAAAGGACTAAAGATAATAGCAGGTACAATGGATAGTGAAGATGAGAAACATATACAAGACAAACTTAAAACACTATGCGATAAAGAAATGAACATGACGAACGATTTTAATGACCTCACCACGTTAAATAACGTTATAGCCATACAGATACGAAACATAACTGCCCACATAAATAGCCAACAATATCAGGTGGAAAAATACATAAATAAATTCAAAAACATCATACAGAACAAAATATCGACTTTAGAAGATTAAGTAACATTCATGTCCCAAGTGTACCAAATAAACAATGACATTTCACTATTAAAAGATCAGGTAGACGACATTGGACAAATAATATTTTCAAGTAAACTAGGAATTATACCTACTGACATATTGACTATAACAGTACTAGACCTCATAACAAATTTCGATAGTTACACGAACATGAAGACAATCGTTGCACTACATGAACAAAACCTAATAATAATTCTACTAATACCAAGAATCATATATAGATGAGGATGTGCAAACTGCAATTTGGTCATCATGAAACTGATAATGCAAGAGTGACAGATCTCAGAATGTTCATTTGAACATGGATCACATTTATGAACAAGAGTGGAAGATCTCAGAATATTCATTTGGCATAGCATTGAACATGGATCACAGTTATGAAGAAGTTACGATAAACAGCAATTTTTAGAGTTGACAAATATTTACTAAAAAGAGTTTAAAAAGTTAATATCGAAAAAAATTTTTAGGAGAAAATATGAAAGTGGAATTGCTAAAAAAAGCAATATATTATATATTACTAGCAGATTCCAGCCCTTGAAATTCGAGCGCAAATTCTAGCAAATTTTATTTTTTCATTAAATAAACACCCTAAAAGTATGCTAATCAATTATAGCCAATTCACAAATCAACACAAAAAACAAACTCATTTTTATTACAAACACATTAACAAATTTAGTAAATACACACATAGCATTGGATAATTTTATGTATGTGTTAGTAGCAACTTTAAATGCAATTTACTCAAAATAAAGGAAAAAATTTAAAAATCTGTAAATCTGCAAAACGGCTAAAAAGAAATACCTTTCAAATAATATACGTTTGGTCAAAATCGGGATAAAACGGTAGAACAAAACATCACAACGTCACAAGAAATCGCCTAGCCTATTAATATTATAGATAATTTGGAATAAAAAAATAAAGTTTTTTTTTTAAGAATACACAAAGTTTTTATTTATATTTAGGAACTTTTTGCTTTTAATTCATCATCATAATCATTGCCTTTATTTTATTAAAAAAAAAAAGAAGCAGTAACAAAAAAAATGTCTTTTTGAATCTATGTAGTGGCCCTATGTGTGGCCTTTTTTATATTTTGTCGCCCTGAAAAAAGGCCTCTTTTATATTTTTATATTGTTTTGGCCATGAAGAATGCCTTTTATATGTTGAATTTTGCAAGAAAACTAAAAATTTTACAAAATGTGCTATCATTTATAATCGCGATGTATTTCTTTTTTTTTTTTCTTTAAATTTTTTAAGAAATTTAACTTTTGTAAAGAAAAGGTACTACTGTAAGAAAATTTACTTTTTTAAAAATGTAATTTTTTAAGAAAAGGTACTTTTAAAAAATTCTTTTTTTCAGAAAATATATTTTTTAAGAAAAAGTGTTTTTAAGAAAATCACCTTTTTAAAGAAAATGTACTTTTTAAAAAAAAGATACTTACTAAGAAAAAGTACTATATAATATACTTTTTAAGAAAAGGTACTTTCTTATCAAAAGGTACTTTTTTAATAAAATATATTTTTTTAAGAACAGCTACTTTTTTTTTTTTTTAACAAAATATACTTTTTTTTTAATAAAATATACTTTTTTAAGAAAAGCTATTTTTTTAATATGCTATTTTAAGAAATTGTATTTTTTAAGAAAAGGTAATTTTTTAAGAAAAGGTACTTTAAAAAATACTTTTTAAGAAAATATATTTTTTAAGACTATTTTTTTAAGAATATATACTTAGTTTAAGAAAATATATTTTTTAATTAAAGGTACTTTAAGAAAAGGTACTTTTTTAATAAAAGGTACTTTTTAAGAAAATGTACCTTTATAAAAAAGCACTTTTTTAACAAAGGTTACTTTTTAAAGAAAATGCACTTTTTTAAGCAGAGGTTAATTTTTAAAAAAGTTACTTTTTTACAAAATTTTTTAAACTCATTCTTTTAACACAATCTCTTTATCTGTCGTGGGGCAACCCCATTCCCACTTATCCAATTGATCTGAAACTTGGCCCATAGTCTTGTTGTGACTACAGATTAATTTTGGGGTAGTCACGCACAGTCACGCATAGTCACGCACAGTCACGGAGTGATCTAAATGTCATTTCCCCTCATTCGATCGATCTGAAACTTGGTCCATACACTTGCTGTGAAAGAAAGATTAACTTGCACTTAGTCACGCACAGTCACGCATTGTCACGGAGAGATTTAAATGGGATTTCCCCTCATCCAATCAATTTGAAACTTTGTTTTTGCATTTTTTATTTACATTTCTAATTAATTTTTTATTTCTTTGTATTTTGAATTTTTTTGTTTATATTTTAAATTTACTTTAAATTTTTTTATAAAATAAAATTTTTGAAAAAATTATGCATTTCTGTTTAAATTAATTAAATTAATTAATTAAATTTGTTTTCAATTTCACATATTTTTCAACCATGTTTGGACAAATTTCACATAAAACAAATGTCTTAAGAAATTTTTCAGATTAACTTTACTTGATAAAATTGAAACTGTTCAAAAATTGAAACTTTTCAACTCTTTCGCTTTTAGAATTTGTTTTGTTTTCTTATATTAACTATGTGTGTGAGTTTGTTGTTTCTTACTGTGTCCAATGTGTGTATACCCAGTCAGCATTTGAAAGCTTGTTTTAACAATCTCATTTGAAGATCGAGTAATAAAACCGTGTGATAATTTCATTAAATGCTAACTGGGACTTTATGTTCTTCCTTCATAACAATGTGTGCGTGAAGAATAGGTTTTTTTTCGAATGATCTTGCTTATTAGCAATGTGAACATATTTTGCGTACCAATGTGTGTGTGTGTGTATGTTGTGCAGTTTGCACATCCTCATCTATATATGATTCTTGCTAATACCTATATACACAGATCAAAGCCTAAATAAAATTATTTTCGAACCCATTCTGAATTCTTCTAATAGATCGGTAGTTCTTGCGACTTCCGAGATCTTGACTGACATTAACAATAACATATTTAACGCAGACGTAAAAGATGACTTAAAAAGAAACCTAGTAACTATAAAAGACGAGAGCATTCTTAGCTTTCGAGAAACGGACTGTAACATGAAAACACTAAACGAAACAGAAGCTGTAGAAGTCATTCTAGGCGTACTAATATTTTAAAATGTTTTCAGTAGTAACATAACACATAATTGTAATAATATTAAAATAAACAAATGTGGAAATTTTATGACAAAATTTTAAAATTGTAAAATATATATACAAAATCAAACATTTACAAATGTAAACGTTAAAATCCATGAAAAACTATTGTTACCAAATATGTTGTAAAAATTTTAGAAAATCCAAACACTACTATAACTTATATAAAATTATAATCATTATATTTAAAACAATTAAAGTATGTCCAAAATATTGATAAAATGATTAACACAATAAAAAAATAAAAACATTTAATTATAGTATCAATGGAATAATAATATCTACTATATTATTATTATTATAGTAACTATAATAATAATTGTAGTATTTAAATCAAAAACCAATCAAAAATTTGTGACTTCGTCGGAGCCTCAATGTAACGGTGGGGGTATTATAATACCCATAATACATAAAACCCAAATCATATAAATATTACAATACCCATAATACATTAAATCCAAATTATATGAATTAGCACTTTTGCAATTATTCTCCTCTAATTATTACTAATATACATTTTCTTTGTCTGGAATATTTCCTGACAAACGAACGACATGGGATTTAATTTTTTTTTAAGTTAAATTTAAACATAAGTTTGCTTCGTTCCCAATATACAAAATTGCAACAAAACACACTTATGATAAACATTTTTCAAGCTAAATTTTAAAACCAATTGCAACAGACATTTTTCAAGCTAAATTCATAAACAATAAATAAGTTTGCTTCGTTACCAATATGTAAATTTTACAGAAAACGAAACACACTTATGACAAATAATTTTGGGCTATTATAAAATTGCTAACAAGGTGTTTGTTCCCAATGCATTTTATACCGGAAACAAAACACACTTATGAGACACTAAAAACACAAATGACGAAAATATAAAAACAAATAACACAATTGTATCTAGAATAAGCTACAATAAAATTAAATATAAACCAATGTAATTTTTAAAATTAGATCAGTAATAAACATAGTTTTGAACTCAATACAAAAAACGTTTGCTCTTTATTTATTTATTAAAAATAATAGTTTTTTTTTTAAGTATTGAAAAATCAATACATTTAATTGTACATCTCAATAAAATTCCCGAGTGGAGTTGTCTACAGTGTCCTTATACGTGGTGGTTTATCCAAACCCAAAACAATATTTAACAATCTGCTTTTATGTAAAACAGCTTAAATTTGTGCCTTTCAGGTACCATAATTGGTTCCATTAAATAATGGTATACGACCAGCAAGAGAATTCATAACTCTTGCGTTCACCAATTAATACAACCAAAAACACCACTTAGTTTACGTTTCAGCTTCCAATTTATATATCACGCTTTTGTATCTCTATGGGATCTGGGCCCATAACCGTTGCATTAAAATATGATAATACAGTTATGAAGATCCAAAGTGATTCAGGTGCAGATACAATTTATGACATATAACAGTGAAAACCCATTCTCATTGTTATTTTTTCGTTCGTTATTGTTAAGATATATGATTTTTGTTTTTCATTCTGTAATGCTTACGTGAGATCATCTGTCAAATTCTGCTCCCTTAACTCAGATGCAGATACAGGATGTACAAAAAACGGCACGCATATATATAGGTAATAGGTAGATTACAGCAATATATTAGATTATATATTTGAAAACAATCATAATCCCGGGATTAGTCTACGACTGAAAGTTGGCGGGACAAGTAATTTTAAGACACTTCAAACATGAAGTTCAACAACTTTAAATTAAGAACTCAACCACAGCAAAAAAGTTCGTGGAAGCTGCCTTCGAGGAACTTAATAGTTTAAACGGCTATATACAGAGAAACGAAAATAAATAAATAAACTTTTCATGATATATGCCAGTCTAAACTCAAAATGGATAAAAGTAAACCGTACGACTGAGAGATTCAGCTCCTAACACCAAGACTGGCTCAATAATGATACCATCCTGGATACGTTGATAGAAGATGAACCCAGCACATCAACCGGACGTGCAAGAGGAAGGCCAAGAAAAACATTGAGGAGTGTTCAAATTTTACATGAGAGAGGAAACTGGCTGATTCCACCAATGATTTGACCACGGAACATTTATCGGAAGCGCTTTCTATTAGATATACAAAGGATGATGAAAAAGTAAAGTCGCAGATTACAAAATCTGTTGCTAATGCAAGCCCACTGCGACTAAAAAGGATTAAGGAAATCATTCCCACGTCCCCAAAAGAAAACCTTAAAAAGTATGGTTCCGAAGAAGCTTTGGCTTTGTTTATGTACTTAGAACTTTCTAAAAAGAATTATGAAATACTACGGCCATCTATAAGGCAACATGGAGCTAACATTTTACTCGGATACAAGCATGTTTCGAAAGCCAAAATAGATTCACGTCCACTGCATACGGAGTTTACTGAAGTCTCTGTGAAAGCCAATATGCAGGATCTTATGGATCATACAGCAAAACGGCTGTTTGAGAGTTCCTGAAAATGTGGTAGAAATTCTTCCTGAGAAACTGACCTTGATCAGTAAATGGGGCTGCGATGGATCATCCGGACAAAGCGTTTATAAGCAAAAGATATCTTCCGATGACGCTACAATATCGGACGGAAATATGTTTATGGCATCAGTTGTTCCTTTGTGGCTAAAATCTGATGTTTCTTTACACTGGAAAAATCGACGACCGTCATCAATACATTATTGTCGACCAATAATGTTTCAGTTTGCAAGTGAATCGCCGGAACTCATAAGGATCACAGTGAAGGACATTCAAGAATAATTAAACAAGATTAAACCCACAAATTCGAAATCAGTGAAGGAAAATACATTGAATGTAGTTACGAGTTCCACCTGACCATGGCACAGTGTGGCGAGTAGAACAAGCTAGCGGGACAAAATTATTTTATGACGGAATCAGCTTGGGAAGGTCCAGACGAGCAAAAAATGGTACGAAATGTGGGGGTTTAAAATGCACCCCTGAAGAAATACAGGCAAAATACCGCCTTTTTTAAAATTTTGTATGGGAGCTATGCCTAATTTTTAACCGATTTTATCGAAACTTGGTAAGAGTACGACGGACGATGAACAAGAAATCCTTGCTGAAAATCAACCCGATCGGACTATTTCTTCATGTAAATATACTAGACTCAAAGTTTTTAAATAAAAGACTTGCTTGTTTATTATTCTAATAGTAATCAGAAAGTAGATAAGAGTGTTATTATATTTCATAAAGTTTTTTAAAGATTTTTTATTTTGTTTTTTAATGACTACTAGTTTTATTCTGTAAATGAATCATCATCCACACTGGCAATTTCACTTTCGCTGTCACTTTTTTCTGCAAGATTTCTATCAATTTCCGGCGAATATTTGCTTGCTTGTATCTCAGGAGCAATCAGTAAATCTAAAACTTCCTTTGGCAGTTTAGAAATTTGTTTTTTGGGTGGTTTCCGTAGGCTATTAATAAATGGGTCGGAAGTTATTAAAAGAATGTTGAGTAAATCTGCGTTCGTAGCGATTCGACCACACTTCCTCGTATTATGCTCCCGACAGTCTTTATTTCTGGCTTCTTGAGCCTCTTCAGAAAGCTGACCAATTGGAATTAAGCTATTTTTGATTACTTCTGCGCCATGTACCAACATTTTATGTAAAGTAACTGGCATGTAATACCATGAATAATGCTTTAAATAAATTGTTCTTGTCTCATATGCCAATGTTCTGAATTTCTCTATATTTATTTTGAATTTGAGGTATCTCGATGGCTGCTTAATTTTGTATTTAGAAAAAATATACGAGCAGTATTCCCGTCATTGGATGTACCACTACCTGGTTTGGGTGTGTCAACAATAAGACCCATTTTGCTTTTAAATTGTCTTTGTATTGCTTCTTTCGTTCGTTCATAATGGCTTTTTCGTCTTCATCTTTTACCATCCATTTTTTGAGGGCTAAACGATAGCTTATATGAAGTAAGCATTCAAAACAGCGGATCCAGGCGTGCAGAGTTGACAATCCGAAAGAATACCCATCAGTATTGGATTTAAAATGTTTAATTTCATTATTCATTTGCTTGGGTGTCGCACCGCAAATATAGCACCTTTGCGCGGAAAGAGTAGAAGTCAACGAATTGCAAACCTTTCCGTCTACCATTGTTAGGCAAAGCTCGTGGGAGATAACTATTTCTGAATTCTTGAAAACGTATATTGTTGGCAGCAGCTTACTGATTTCATCTTTAACTTTGTTTGTTTCAGAAACAATAGTCTCTACATTCTCCTTTGTCAAAATGAACTTCAAAGGTCTACAGTACATAGTTGAAGATGGGCTGGGATTTTGCCAAACTATTTCATTGCCGTTACGCAGTTGAATTGGAACAAACGAAAAAAGAAATAAATTTTCGTCCGTAGCTCCATGATCGGTGAATCTTTGTTTATACGCACTATGCCCGGAGCTACCATCACAACCCCATTTGCTTATTAAAGTTAATTGCTTGGTAGGAAACAAACTGGCTATAGAATCGCTTTGCGCCCTTACTAATCGAGCAGCAGTTAGGTCTAAAAGGATTATTTCAGCTCGCGTTTCGGTCAAAATGATATCCTTTTCAGGTGGATAACAATCCTTTTTGGCTTTGCTCAAGGAATAATACGATGGGTAAACATTGTGACCCGCTTTCAAAGCCCAATTTCTGCTGCTGTTATAGGAATGGTAATTTAGCTTGACCTCGACATAATATGCTAACGCTTCTTCGTTTGTTAATATACGGCTTGTAACTCCAGGCCCTGATTTAATCTTTTTTATAAATTTTGCAGCAGTGTGACTTTCGGAAAGATCTTTAATAATATTGGCAACATTTCTTCGTCCTGAATGTCGAGTCGACATTTTAACTGCTGTCATCAGTTCTTCTGTGGAGCGTGATTCAACGAGGTCTTGAACGCGTCTTCTTTTTGTTATGACAGATGAACTTTCAAATGATTTTAAAGGCCTTCCAGCACTTACATTTGATATAGACGAAGTTGATGGCATCGGAATGTGCTTGCAAACTTTAAACATTACGTTGTCTTCTTTGCTACTCTCGAAATGGTGATCTTTAAAGCGACTTTTTGACTTACCACACTTTTTGAATTTTTCTGTCATTCGTATCGCAAACTTTGCAATTTTTTTTTATATTTCTAATTGACTCCTCATTAGCATCGGATAAGTTGAGTTTTGAACCAACAAGCTTAAACAAATTTTCATTTCTGGTTGCACTCGAATCGCACTTGAGACATTCTTCATATACTTCCCATTTATTCATTGAGAACTCACTTTCTAAAAGGAAGAGTTTGAGCAATTTTAATCAGTCAATGATACATAAATATTTAAAAGTATAACAGCAGCTCTTCATTCTTTGAAAATAAAAAATTAAGTGAGTTCTACTATTATATTTTAAGGAATTTTTTTCATACATATAATTATCCCTTATGCCTTTCACAAAAACTACTTAGTACTATAGCTAACCTTCCATTCTGAAATCCATAGCAAAGGTTTTTGTAGTGCGTTACGTTTGAAATTAAAATGCAATTTTTAAAATTAAACTTTTTAATTTCTATTTAATTTATTGGTTCAACGATCAAGCTCATACATAAGTTACCAATGACTATGCCACTACTTGGCTTATAGAAATTAAATATGCAAAATTTAACAACAATTAACAACAGTAATTGTTAAAGATGATGTAAAGCCTAACTATCAAAAATATGTAACAAAAAAAAATCCCTAATTTTTGTTGTTGCCATCGCTCCCATAAATTAAAAAGCATTTGCTAACGTATTAGATTGTTGTTGCGCTCGCGCCGAGAAGGTGTGCGCGTGATGATGCGCGAGGTGTTGATACTAAGGCGATAGCGGGTGCGCAAAGTGCAATGTTCTAGTAGTTTTGTTCAGTGTTGCATAAGTTCAGTGTTCACATAAGTGAACTAAAGTACAACTTGTGCTCATTTGTGCCGTATTTCAAGCTCTGTTTTGGAAAGGGTATGAAATTAGCTTTCAAAATATGAAGAAATTTCATTGAAGACACGTGAAGGCAAAAGGTTTCCACTCTGCTGAAGTTTACGAATTTTACAAAACTTAGTATTTTTTAAGCATATTTTGAACTCTGCGCGCAGACAAACAAGTTAAAGGTGCTACTTGCCTTTCTTCTTAATTTAAGTTAGTCTAACCCTAAACATCAAAATCCATGAAAAAAGTTTTTGTGAAATGCTTACTATATAAGGAAATTCTTTGCGGCTTTATATGCATTAAACAGTTCAATGACTTTCAGCCACCAACGGGTTATAGAGTTAATTTCTTAAAACAGAAAATTTGATTTTGTCCCGCTAGCTTGTTCTACTCACCACACTGTGCATGGTTGACGGAAAAGTCGTTAACGAACTGACAAAAACAACCTCAACATTGTCATGCCCAATTTGCAAAAAGACGCAAAAGAACTTCTACAATTTAAACGATTCTACAAACGAACAGAATTATGAATATGGAATCTCACCATTGCACGCAAGAATAAGGTGTATGGAGATCTTGTTAAAATTAGCGTATACGCTTCAACAAGAGGAGGAACACTGATGAAAATACATCAAAAAAAGATAAGGAAAGGATCAGAAAGGATCGAATACAGGATGCGTTTTTCAAAATAGTTGGACTGAAAGTAGACTTCCCCAAGTACGGATACGGAAACTCAAATGATGGAAACACTTCGAGAAGATTTTGTTTTTTGAAAATGATGAGGCGTAACTCGAAAAAAAATTTTTTTTTTTAATGTCTTCTGGAATAATTTTAAATCATAAAAGCCTTTAAAAAGAAACTTAAAATCAAAAATTTTAAAAAATATTTTATTTTACTTCCCATAAAATAGATTTTTCCACAAATTTCAAGTTTGCTAACCCATAAGTAGGCACCTAAAAGGCGTAGAACCCTTTTCAAACATAGGTTGATCAATTATCTATCATATGCATTTAAAATTTTTTGATTATCTTATTTGGTTCAAAAGTTATGATTATTGCAACGAAAAAACTCAAATGGCGACACTGTAGCTACAGTTGTATTTTTTGACATTAGCCAATTTCTGCCATATATCTGCAACAGAAGTAGGTCCTGATAGTTCATTCAAAGGCACACAAAGTTCTTCTACATAGTATTAATATGTTCCACCCAAATTAGGGGTTCACAATCCTCTTAACACCTTATATTGCTTGTATTTCCTCCTGGCAGCGTTTTTCAATCTAGAGAGTATGGATTTTTTCTTGTTCCACCATTTTGGTAATTGTGTTCTCCCCCTGAGAATTTCGATGCGTTTCTGAAAATCTTTAAAACTCTGACCCACATTGGTAGCGCTGATATCATTGTAAAATTGTCCTCGAAGGAGCATAATGGAGTTGACGGGAGGGTTGAATTAATTGAATAAATTACCGAACGATTAGAAGAAGCGGTAGAAATGTGGGCAGCCGTCGTTCAAACATAAAAAACAGTCATTAGCACAATACTCAAGAAGAGTTCCTTTGGAATTGGGCGACATCGAATACCAAAGGGGTAATTTGTCACTAATGCTCATCTAGAACCCAATAGTACTCTAAACATAATGTAGTTAAGTGTATTCGGGTTATGTACTGTTTGGGTTCCCTGAAAAAATACACAACCACTACGGAGTAGTAAATGTGTTCTAAGTACACAAACGCTAAGAACAGAAATAGTGTATGTGTACTCTGGAGGTACGACAAGTGTAATGTGTTTATATTATTTATTCCCTGGTTTTATATTGAAAAATTCGACATTATACATCAATTACATAATTATAAGCGAAAGTGAAGATATGTAACAAGTTGTAAAATTTTTGTATTCGTAAATTAAGAATTTTTATGTATCGCTGACGTATACTAAGCTATCACTGTAATTTATAAGATTTATTCTTGTTGTGATAGTAATGGAACAATAAATATAATAATAATAATAATGATCATATTTGGTAAAGGAAAATATTTGGCAATTATTATATTATGAATATCTTTGGTAATTTTTTCCTCTTTAATTTTGTCAGTTGATGATGTCACTTAAAGACAAACAAACAAATTATTAAAACCTATACCACTCCGTGAGTTTGTAACTACCGAAAATATATGATCTTTTATCGACTCAGTAACACTTTCTGAATCGACATCTGTCCATCTGTCTGCCTATTCATGAAAACCTTGAAATCAACCCTGTCGCGAAAGTGAATATATTTTGATGAAGTATTGTGTAGAGCAATGAACATGAAAATGAAACAAATGCTTGTTCTAAAGAAAATGCTCTATATTTTCTAAAATAAATCAAGAGCTAACATTAGTATTTCAGTAGTAATTCAACATTTATTCCAAAAAAATTTTCATTTATAAAAAAAATGCTGCATTTTTAAAATATTTTTGCGAAATTTCGTTATTTACATAGTTCCAAAGATTTGATATGGGAAGACAGGGTTTTGCGTTTGTCAACCCATAGGCTTTAAAAAACACTGCTTACGACTTTGGGGTCATACCTAAACTATCAGGTTATTTGGCATATTTTTGAATGCAAAAGGTTCCATATAGTTCTTAAGGGTGCCTAAATATTGAAATTTTCGATTTTTCCCTCTATTTTTACGATGGGATCAACGGCGTACCATGAAAATTACCATTAATCTTTCATTACCATGTTTCACTCTATTTTGTGCGTACTTAATGTTCAAAGCTTGGTTCCTTGGGCGAAGTACAACTGTAAGGATCAATGCGATTTTTCTTTTTTTAATCGCTTTAGAACTTTTTCCCAAAAACATAAATTTTTTCTTTGTAGGTTTTTGCAAAGTCAAGGCGCTTTTTTATAATCCGTTAAAACTACGGATAGGCATTAGTTTTTTATTTTGTGTTTGATATTTCTTATCAATTACGCTAAACGAATTGCATTTTACACTATATTTCGGAAGCACATTACCATTCGTGCAGTTTCTGTTGGGGGTAGTTGCTACTAATGGAGCAGATATATAAGTTTCCTTTTTTGGACTTAAATGTTTGCCCCGACCAATGTTTTGATTATTTATTAAGAACACCTTTGTTACAATTTGAAATTCTAAAAACAAAATTAATACTAACCAGAGTTCAGAAAAAAACACACACTGAATAAAAAACTCGTACATATATGTAAACAAACATAACTTAGACCAACACACACATATTTTTATTTTCATATCAATTATGTTTGTTTTTAAATTTTCTTCCGTGCCCAACACAACCATGACTGTGTTCGTTTTAATATTTCGTTATTTACACGAACATTTTTCTATCACGTACTTTTTGTTTCAATCACACATAAAGCACACATTTTTGAGTGTTGCTTTATTTGAAGTTCATGTTCTGGTACGTGTACTGAAAAAAAACACAGAACATGTACAATAAACAGGTTCGAGTTCAGTTATATTTTAAGTCGTGTTGTGGCTCGTGTAGTAAGAAAAGACAGAACATGTACAGTAAACAGGTTCGAGTTCAGTTATATTTTAAACACGACTTACTTACATCTATCAAATGTATTGCATAGTTTTTTTTTCAAATTTGGTTTGTACACGTTTTGCGCAAAATTATTAAATTTACTAGTTATGGTCATGATCGATCCATTGTCAGACCTAGTCCTCTTAAAAAAAAAAATAGCATCCGATATGAACTTTTTTCATATATGCGGGCAACAGATTCAAAACAATGCCGCTCAAATTTCTATATTCAATTAGTTGGACCTAAATATAATATTTAGTTTGAATACATAAAACTACCATAAAATAATGCTTGTAACAAAATAAATTTATAATTTTTCAGATGGGTTCAAACTGGATCATTTATAAGTCATTCTCATGTCGTTACACTATCATGGAATTTAGAAGGCACGCGACTTTTAACTGGTGGAGCTACAATTCAGTTGTGGAAGGAAAAAGCTAGCGAATATGCAGATGATGAACAAATTGGTAAATACTTTATACGTTTTAAGTTTGTAATAACTTTTATTATAGTGGGCTTCCAAAAATTGTCAGATCTCACAGTGTTGTGTCGTTCTCCAAAAATAGTAAAATGTAAATGTTAATAATAGTTAATAAAAAAAAAAATATTATATGACGCCTTGAAAATTGACCAAGACGTCAAAACTTCACAAAAGGGTCCTTATAAAGGCGCCTATAACTTAAATGTTAAATGTATAAACAATCGCCGCACAGTGGCTCATTTTGGGAAAACACGTGCCAAAAATCATTGCTTTTGAACTACAGCAGATATCGATTTGAAACTTTTACTGATAAATCGTGAGACTTCAAAGATTATGAGCTGTAAATATGAGAGTGCCACGCCTAAAAAAAAGGGCGGGTAAATTGGTAGATTACAGACTTTTGTTTTTTGTGCTTTTGTTCTTGAAGTACAGATCGAAATTTTGCTTCAATCGAAATTTTGAGACAATCTATACTAAAATTGAGAGAAATCGGTTCAGATTTAGATATAGTCCCCATATATATGTTCCCCGATTTGACTAAATACTCCTCTAGAAGTCATATGTAAATATGTATTCGAGTACCGATTTACGACTTGATTGTGTTTCTAGTCCTATACTACTATTTTAAGCTACTACTCTCCCTGTGTTTACTTAACAGCTGACTCTGGAAAAATGGCTTCCAATGATATTGTAGTCGCAACCAACTTCTGAGCTTCCGGTCTCTCTCTGCTTGAACGCCAACACGACAATAAGTGTCTTCTCGATAAAGTTTGAAATATCTTGTTAATCATCATAGATTTAAAAAAATTGAAAGTTTAAATAAAAAATAACTTAACTTATATATTTCGTCAAACAACGCGTGTTTCATAATTTGTTAAAAATGGCTTTGTCGTATTACCAACTATTTGAACTATTTTTAAAGAGTGATAGTGCTGAGAACTTTATAATAGCTGTAACTAAAGAGTTAAATTGCAAAAATATTCTGGAACATGAAAATGTATTGAAACGATTTTATAGAAATATAAGACAAAAGTGGATTGCAAAACATCGGTTCCGAAATAGGTTCATTGAAAGTTATGGAACATGGCTTGAAAATAATAAGTTGACTTTTGATGACATTCAAATGGAGAAACCCACTACTTCGAAAAGCTCTAGAGGAAGGCCCGAAGTTTCAATAGATGAGAGCTCGAAACGTAGCCAAAAGAGGAAGCTTACTGGTGCTACTGAAAATATGTCAACGGTAAATCTTTCGACAGCCTTATCACTAAATTATAACAAGAACAAGGAAAGGGTTAAAGGCAGTATAACAGCAGCAATATCCAAGGCGAGCCCGAAAAGGCTTCAAAGAATACAAAAAAGCATTCCTACTCCACCGTACTCCACATTAAATGTAAAGTTCAATAATGAAGAGGCCTTAGTTTTGTTTCTCGATTTGGGGTTATCAAAAGAAAAATATATAATATTGCGCAATTCCTTAAAATCAAAGAAAGTAGACATTTTGCCAAGCTATTCTGGAATAACGTCAGCCAAAAAGGAAACTGTGCCACTTTCTTGTGAGATAACAGATGTACTAGCTAAAGTTAAACTTCAAGATATGTTGAACCACACTGTTCAGCGGATAATCACTACGAAAAGCATGGAAGAACTTGATTTACTTCCACGTGATTTAACATTACTAACAAAATGAGGCTGCGACGGATCCTCAGGACAAAGTGCATACAAACAATCAATTACGCCACATAATGATGAGAGCTTTTCTGACGCAAATATGTTTATGGTTTCAATTGTTCCATTGAGGTTAAAGTCTACCTTGGCTGAACATTGGAAAAACCCTCGACCATCTTCAACTCACTTTTGTAGACCAGTAATGTTTCAATATGCTAAAGAAACTCCTGCACATATAACTACCACTGTTAACAACATAAAACATGAAATCGGTGAACTGCATCCAACAGAAATTTGCATTCATAATAAAATGTTTCGTATAAACCACGAGCTTTTTCTCACAATGATCGATGGTAAAGTCCTGAATGAAATCACAAATACAAAATCTACACGAACTTGCGCAATTTGTAAGAGGACGCAAAAGAACTTCCAGAATGAAAATGACTCAATAGCTTATGAACTCAACTGCCAGTATGGCATATCTCCCTTACATGCCAGAATACGGTTCATGGAATTTTTCTTAAAGCTTGCGTATACTCTGCCTGAAAAAGAAGGTGATAGAGCGGATGTCAAAAGGAAAATTCAACAAGAATTTCGCCAGGAAATTGGGCTTCTAGTAGATCAGCCGAAACAAGGTTTTGGAAACACGAACGATGGCAACACTGCAAGGAAATTTTTCAAAAATGTGGACATCACTGCTCGTATAACTGGAATTGACTCCGAAATCATAAAGAGGAAAAAGTCGACGCAAATAAATATGGAATTTATGCTTCAAGAACCGCCGAGTTAATTAAAGAAAAATATCCAAAAAAAATGTTAACCCCAACGGTTCATAAAGTTTTAGATCATGGCAAACAAATTATGGAGTACCAATCTCTCCCTATTGGGGAATTATCCGAAGAAGCACAAGAAGCCAGGAACAAGGATTATAAAAAGTACAGACTCTCAAACACTCGAAAGTTTTCCCGAAAAAGCCAGAACGAGGATTTATTTAACATGCTCTTAGCGTCTTCTGACCCAAAAATTTCATCACTGAGACATGTTAGATCAATACCGGAATTAAAAACTGTATATTAGCCAGAAATGGTTGCTTTGTTTGAAAACATTGATGATTGCTTCGTAGAAAATTAAAGTTTTTCAATAAAATCGTAAAATTGCTGTTTTCGTATGGGAGCGTACTCTTCTAGGGGGCGTGGCTTAGTCAGTGAGTATAAATTTAAAATTATTTCTTGTAATTAAGTTATGTGCCAATTTTCAGGAAGTTATCATATCCAATAACAAAGATATTAAGTAGTAACTTTAGTATAATAGGTACTACTCAACCTGTAATGTGGCATGGGTTGACTCATAAAAGGTCAAATATCTCCAATCGGGCACGATTGTGGCAATGTTTTTTTTTTATTGTTTCATGGACATTCCCTCAATAATACAAAATTTTCAAAATTTCTTGCACGCTCGGCCTTTTTTTTAAAACTCAACTCAAAGTTTGAAAATTAAGCAAAAAATAAAGGTTTAAAAAAAAAAATTATAAAAATTAGGCCATTCTAAAAAATACATATATATTTTTTTAATATCTTTGAAATTGTTCCTAAAATCAAGAGAAAAAAAATTCATGACTTTATCTCCAACCGATTTTGAACAAACACTAGTTGAACTCTGCATTAATATTGATTTTTTTTTTTGGCATTTTTCATTCTTTTTCAAAATAGTCCAACTTTGACCAGCTGTACAAACTAAGCTATACACTTAAAATGGATGATATTTCAGAATTTGATACTTCAATCAGTTCTTAATTAAAAACTATAAACCTTTTTGCCCAGTCAAACAACTCGAAAATTGATTTTTGGCACGAGTTTTCGTCAAATGAGCCACCGTGCGCCGTTAAAAGAAAAGTATCTAGTTATTTCCGGATTTTAGGAAAGCGTGTCCTTTGTCGCTTATGATTCTGTCCAAGAATGTAATGGAACAATATACAGGCTACATTTGAGCAAATTACAATATACTGTAAATTAGATGAAGTATTTTTCAATTCAATTTATTTCTTATAATATTAATAAGTATTATACAATTTAGCTTAATTATTTAAGAGTTTAGGAACTATGTTCCTTTTCTACTTTATTGAAAATGGTTAATAATATTTACAATTTGATTTTTTAATATTGGGCATAAGATAAAAAAATTAAAATTACGATGAAATCAGCTCATTAATGTGGGTATATTGGGAGTCTTGGCATCTCATATTAAAATTTTGTGTTAGTCTGTTGAAACTGGAAATTGTGTGGAGGCGTGTAGAATAGTACTATGGCAACCTAAATGTCATTTTGAGCAGCTTATTTTGGACCACTTGGAGTTTTTTGACATGACATCTAGCGGATGTGGACCAAACATGGGCACAATAGAACATTAGAGGATGAAATAAAGCTTTAATCAAGAATCATATATAGATGAGAATGTGCAAACTGCAATTTGGTCATCATGAAACTGATAATGCAAGAGTGGCAGATCTCAGAATGTTCATTTGAACATGGATCACATTTAAGAACAAGAGTGGAAGATCTCAGAATATTCATTTGGCATAGCATTGAACATGGATCACAGTTATGAAGAAGAAGTTACGATAAGCGACCATTTTCAGGGTTGACAAATAGTTACTAAAAAGGGTTTAAAAACGTAATATCGAAAAAATTTTTTATGAGAAAATATGAAACTAGAATTGTTAAAAAAAGCAATATATTATATATTATAATTTGGAATAAAAAATAAAATTTTTTTTTTAAAAGTACACAAAGTTTTTTATTTATATTTAGGAACTTTTTGCTTTTAAATTTATAAAGCTGTATGATGGTTCAATTAAAAAAGTTTCTAATAGAAACATTTATAAAAAATGCAAAATGAAAAGGATTGACAACTTTTTGATTAACTTTGGTCTTAAGTTTTTAGATAGCTGTAATAATATTGAGAATGTTCTTATTTCTAAATATATGGAAAAGATTAATTAATACCTTTATATTTCCTTTAGTTTAAAGATATTATTCTCCACTACACTTAAAATTTTTAGATGACAATAACGCAGTTTTTAATAATTCAAAGGCTTTATTATATCACAGAAGATTTAATTCTCTAGA
The DNA here is from genome assembly GCA_963682025.1 of Cordilura impudica. Lineage (NCBI taxonomy): Eukaryota > Metazoa > Arthropoda > Insecta > Diptera > Scathophagidae > Cordilura > Cordilura impudica. The sequence continues at coordinate 179,439,934 of OY821520.1, read as the reverse complement.
TATAAATAACACAGTTTATAATACATCACAATTTATACCTAATGTTAGCTGATACATTCTATTTAATTTATTACTATTATTATTATTATTATTATTTTTTATTTTGTTTTCTTAGTTTGTAAGATTTCTTTTTGTACAAAATTAATTATGACAATGATACATTTTTTCCCCATTTTTTGCTTGATTTTTTCTTAAGTATTTATTTTATTTATTTACATAAACATGTTATTATTTATAAATATTTAAATTTTTTCTTTTCTTAACGCATAATAATCCTTGATAAATACGATTTGTATGTAAGGAATTCTGTTATCTTTTAAGTTTTGTTTATTTTTATTATTAATTTTTATAAGAATATTTTTAGGATCAATAAATTAAATTGAATTGAATTGCTTTTAAATTAATTCATCATCATAATCATTGCCTTTATTTTATTAAAAAAAAAGAAGCAGTAACAAAAAAATTTCTTTCAGTAATCTATGTAGTGGCCCTGAAAAGGGCCTTTTTTATATTTTGTACCCCCTGAAAAGGCCTTTTTTTATATTTTTATATTTTTTGGAATTTATGTGTTGAATTTCGCAAATAAGCAGCAACGGAAAGCTTTTGTACCATAGCATGGTTATCCCAAAGAGCTATATAATGAAAAAAAAAAAACTAAAAATTTTATTAATAAAATGTGCTATCATTTATAATCGCGCTATATTTAATTTTTCTTTTCTTTTCAAAACCAATTGTAATTTTGTGGTAAACTATATTTTTTAAGAAATTTAATTTTTTTAAGAAAAGGTACTATTCTAAGAAAATTTACTTTTTAACAAAGGTAATTTTTTAAGAAAAAGTACTGTAAAAAAATACTTTTTTCAGAAAATATATTTTTTAAGAAAATGTGTTTTTAAGAAAATCACCTTTAAAGAAAACGAACTTTTTTATAAAAGATACTTTTTAAGAAATAGAACTATATAATACACTTTTTAAGAAAAGGTGCTTTCTTATCAAAAGGCTTTAAGAACAGCTACTTTTGTTTTTCAACAAAATATAATTTTTTTTTTTAAAAATATACTTTTTTAAGAAAAGCCATTCTTAATATGTTTTTTTAAGAAAGAGTATTTTATTTTTAAATTGGAAGAAAAGCAAAATAGAGAAAGATAGATGTTTAGGGAAAAGGTTGCGGTGTTTTTAGAAAGGGACGAACGCAGAAACCTTGCAGTACAGTAACGTGGCCTGTTATTGGAATGAGATGTGATGCGATATAAATAAGTCCCACCCATCATTTGTGGCGTTAGATTTAACTAAGGTGCGAAGGCGAGTTTTGAAGCAATAAAGACGGAGGACACAAATTTTTAATACAAATTTACTTTTAAGTAAAAAAATAAAAAGTGAAAGTAAAGTCTGAAAATTGATAAAAATAGGGAACAGTGAAAAGTGCTTACTGGCGCTAACAGAAACGGAAAAACCTTTCCAAGATAAACGGAAGCTACAACATGGGGTTAAAAAAAAAAAAAACAAACAGGTATGCTTTGTGGTTTGAAGTTTTAAATGAGAAAATAAGTAGGTTTCTAGTGTGTTAAGGCACTGTGACTTGGATGAGGATAGAGTTATTTACCTGGGAACCGTGAATGTAAGTCCAGCCTCCAAGCTAGTGTGTTGTATTTTGAGTTTATTTGGATATGTTTCAACAATAATTGGGACTGGCTTTCATCTGGTAGAGGACCAAAAATCAGTAGACCGGAGTCCACCAGCTTCAGGAAGGTGTCTCCTTAAAGCTTTGGAAATATTTTTCCTGTGAGGTAGAGGGAAGTTTTAAAAGAGTCTATCCAGGAAAGTTCAAGCAAAAAAGTTAATACCAGGTAACCTCAATTGGAGAAAGAAGATTATCGGAGGAATATTCAATCAGCTAGAAAGAACAGAAATTCGTATATTTTTCGGTCTTAGATTAAGTGCATGTTAAATATATACGGCCGTATTTATAATGAAAACTTATGCAGTATCTAGCATGAGTATTATTTATAATGCACTTTTGCTTGACTAAGTGTGTTAAAACAGCTGATGTGTGTCAAACTAAGCAAAAAATATATATAAATTGTTTTTAGTGTAAACAACTATTTTTTACTTTGCGGATCTTTCATAAATTTTTTTTGCATAATTTTCAAATTAAAATAATTTTGTCGTATAAAAAATATAAAAATGAAGGAGTAAAATCACACAAATTGAAATGTAAACAGAGTTGGTTTTCACTATACCAGGTGGCATTAATGCAAAAAATATGGTGGCATTACAAATTTCAGAGTTGTTTTTAAAGTTATTAGATGACAACAAAAAATTGGTTATAAATAAACTATGTGCTAACGAAAAACTAAGGCTAATCGGTTGACTAGTAAGAACCTCGTTGAGCGTGAAATGTAAACAGCAGCTAACTTTACGTTATGAATTCGGGGGATAGTGTTTAGTATGTTAAGCAAATAAGTTAAGCAAAATAATTAGTTAATAACGTGCTAGCAAATTGTGAGTGCCAAAAGAAAAAAGAAAAAAAAAAAAAATAAATAAAACTTAGGTGAGTGAAAAGGTGAGCGGGTTATAGGGGTCACGGCTGAAAATGATGGATCAATTGTGACCATGGTCGAGATAGGGCGACTGGAGGCCCAAAGTCTCCCTCCTCTCTAGTCTGTTGGTAAGTTGCAGTGTTTTTTAGAACTTTATAATTGTTGCGGTCCTTGGGCTAGGATAAAGGTATGAAGTCACGTCTAAAGTCTGTCCGGTAGCTCGCCGGTGCTTTCGAAGTTTGGTCAGCAGAATGGAGTGGTCAACTGAACAAAAGCTTTACTATAATCTAACAGCACAATGAAAGATACCATATCCTTATTCAGTTTGGACCTAAGTTGTTAGACCACATCGATCAACACCGTGATGCAACTTCTTCCCTGTCTAAAACCAGACTGTTTTTCTGTTCGAAGTTTGCGCTCTTTTAAATATGCATTAATTTGCCTTTGCATGAGATTTTCCATCACTTTGGACAAAAATGGTAGGATGACAATTGGTCTAAAGTCACTGTTGTTCTTAACAAATTGGTTGTTTAGTTCATCCACGTCAACATCAGCACCAGAAGTGCATACACTTTATTTACCAATACCTATTTTACGGATTTCCTTCCACTTACTCTTGCTATCTAAAGCTGATGTAAAATTCTGTTCATAGTACGTAGATTTAGCCATATTAATATTGTCCACCACTTTTCTTCTAGGAGATTTTAACAGAGATTGCAATTCTGGAGTTTTAAATGTCTTCCATTTTTTAATCGCTAAATCTCGGGTGTAAATTAAATGTTTAATAGTTGAATTAAATCATGGTGGGTGTTTAGCTTTTATAGTTTTGGTCTTTTCGGGCACGGTTTCATCAAATGCTTTAAGTAGATTATTCTGTAGTAAAATTATTTGATCATTTACATTATCAAGATTATAAATTTCAATCCAACTAATGCAATCGAGTTGCTGGTGTAATGCCACATAATCAATGTTTCGAAAATCACCATAAGTATAGTGAATATCCTCAGTGTTAATAAAAACATCATACACTGCAAAGATAAGGTCATGTCTTGAAAAAAATGGTGCGGATAACTGGTCATGGCAGTATTTTGTTTTTATGATTAACAAAGAATACGTCAAGTAAACTATTTGCACCATAAGGATAATGTGTTGGAATGTTGGTGTTTACAGGCATAAGGCCGAGTGTTTACATTGGCTCCGAGAGTGTATTATCAGTTGAAATCGCCTGCAATAATTACGTCATTATATAATAGCGAAATGAATTCAATTTTATCTAGCATATCATTGGTATCAACATTGTCATTTGGTAGATATACGCATGCAATTAGTATTTTTCGCTTATCTTCCGGGATAACCTCCAAGAATAGATGCTTTGTTCTACCGTTTTATCCCGATTTTGACCAAACTTATATTATTTGAAAGGTATTTCTTTTCAGCTCTTTTTCAGATTAACAGATTTTTAAATTTTTTCCTTTATTTTGAGTAAATTGTATTTAAAGTTGCTACTAACACATACATAAAATTATATATATGCTATGTGTGTTTTATTAAATTTGTTAATGTGTTTGTTAATGATTTTATCTTCATTCACAATAATAAACCATAAAAGTGTTGGTTTGTGAATTGGCTAAGTTGAAAACTAAAGCTGCCTAGAAATTGCACTCGAATTTCGAGCGCTGGAATCTGCTAGTTTGAATTTGAATTTGAATTCTTAATTGTTCTATATGTAATGACATACATTTTATTTAATTTTTTTTTTTGTTTATGTTATGTTCATAATATTCATGTTCTGCTTAGTAATACATTTTTACATTTATTTAAAATTATATAATTGTTTAGACTTTCTTATTATATTACTTTAACAAATTCTTGTGGAGTTTTTATTTTATCATTAATTTTAATGCTCACGTTCAAATCTTTAATATTGATAACTTTGTATGGTCCTTTGTCATTCTTTTTTCATGTATTTATTGTTGTTTCGAGCTTACTTACATCGGAAATGGTCGTCCAGTATTAATTAAATAAATATCCCAAAAGGCGGTTGTCAGAGTTGTAAAATTAAAAAAATATAATAATAAATAAAACTTGCACAAATAATTACTACACTAGTTAATATCACAGTTGCTACAATACTCAGTATAAACATAATTTATGTCGTTTTTATCTTCTTTTGTGTTCATAGAAAATTCTCCTTTTTGTTGTATCCTAAGGCTTTCTAACGTCAGTCTTTCATTTTCCCTCCTCTCAATGACTAAAATTTTTATGTTGGTGAAATCCGCTCTGTGGTTATTCTCATACATGTGTTGTGCCAATCCAGTTTTTGTTTTCTTGTTTTTATATCAGCTTCGTGCTCTGCTATCCGTGTTTTTAATGTTCTTTTTGTTTGTCCAATATAAGACATATTGCACTGCTGCTCGTTTTCTTCTTTCCCCTTACACGAAATTTGATACACGACGCTGCTCTGTTCCATTTTCGCTGTTTTCCCTTTTGTGTTGGAGAAGAGGGTTCGCAGTGTGGTGTTTGATTTGTGAGCAAATTGTGTGTTTGTATTTGGTATGATCGTTCTCATTGTTTTCGTGTCTGTGAGCGACGGAATGAAGTTAACTGAGAAATAATTTTTAGTTCAGGGTTGCTATCTTGTTGATTTTGTATTTGATTTTTATTTTTCGGGCAGGTGTAATTTTTTATAAGTGTGTTAATTGTTTGTTTTGGAAAACTGTTTTTAGATGAAGCTTCTTTTATTATTTCAATGTTTTTACTTTTAAACTCAGGATCGCTTATCGTTAGAATTTTTCTTATAAAGTTGTTGGCAGTGTTAACAACCATATTCTTAGGTTGTGTGGAATGGAAATTGATAATTCGCCCTGAAGCTAAATCTTTTTTGTACCAGTCAAAAGCAATTTTGTTGTCTTTTCGGTGAAATTTTACGTCTAAGAATGGTAAATGTTTATTTTTCTCCATTTCCGAAGAGAATTTAAGTTTGTTGTGATATTTGTTGAGAAGTTCTACAATTTTGGTGTTGTCATCTTTTTTAATTGCGAAAAAATCATCTACGTATTTTAATATTATTTTTACTTCTGTGTTTTCTTTATTTAATTGTTTTTAGTTTCATCTAGCAGATCATCTAATACTATATTTGCAATTGTTGGTGATAGTGGGTTCCTATAGGCATGCCAAAAGTTTGATTGTGTATGTTATCTTCGAATTTGAAATAATTATTGTCTTTTAGACAAAATTGTAATTTTTTAAGGAATTGTGTTTTTGGAATGTTCGTTTTTTCCTTTATAATGTCCCACTTTTTCATAATTATATTTATCGCCTTGTCTATTGAAATGTTGGTGAAAAGCGCAATAACATCATAAGATATAAAAACCTCGTTATCGTTTTTTCTGTTTTCTACCTTAACCTAGAACTAAATCTCCAATTTTTAATTCTATACTATTGAAATTTTTATAACAATCTAATTTCCTTTTTAATTTCACTTCCTCTATAAATTTTCTTGCATTTTTTAATGAATACTTTAATCGGATCCTTAATTCGTTAACGTAGTTTTCAATATCATATATCCTAGTGTTGCTTTCTTTTATGTTAGCCCCAGGTAAACTGGGTAGTTTACCAAAAATTAATTCAAATGGTGAATAATCAGTGTCAATATGTGGAGTAGTATTATACGCGAAGGTATAATATGGAATCCAAGCACACCAATTATCATCTTCAACGAAGGATAGGAAATATTCATTTAATACCCTATGATTTCTCTCAACAGTCCCTAGAGTTTCATGATGATAAGGTGTGGAGAATTTTTGCTCCACTTTCAACAATTCACATATTCCCTTTAATAGTTTGTTCGTAAATTCAGTACCATTATCTGATTTTAATGTTTTAAATGTTTGATGTTTTAGTATTACGTTTTCCACTAGCGCTTTCGCTATTGATTTAGATTCCTTTGTTTCCAATGGACAAGCTATTATATATTTGGTAAGCTCGCATTGCATCGTAAGTATGTACATATAACCTTCCGATGGTCTTAATGGACCCACTGTATCTATTACAATTGTCTCAAAACTTTGACATGATGTGTCAGTCTTATCCAATGGTTCTTTAGTGTGTTTTATTTGCTTACTTCTCTGGCAAAGATCACACGTTCTTATAAATTCCTTAACCATTTTGTTCATATTTTTCCAAATATATTTTTGTTTTAATCGGAGTAGTGCTTCCTTACCCCAAAATGTCCTCCGCATGGTGTATTATGATAACATTCTAGTAGTTCTTTTTTTCTATCTTCATTTTCTATTCTTTGTGGATTTCTATATAACATTATTCTGACGTCAGTTTTCTTTTCTCTATTTATGATTTCTTTAACTCTCTCTCGGGTGACTATATTGAATATGTTATCACTCTTCTCGAGAGCATCACTTTTATAATTCAATCTCTCTAATGTAGATATTAGTTTCTCCAGTATATTATCTAAATAATATGGATTGTTGCTAATTCTTATGGCCGTTATATTGAGACTATTATCGTCCTCAATTTTTATTTCCTTAGTGCACCTCTTATCTAATGCCGTTTTCTTTTCTGACAAAAAATTTTGCACTTTATTTGAATTTTTATCGAAAAGTGTATTTTTCTATATATTTAGAATTAAGAGCAACATTATCTTATGCATCAATTGAAAGGTCTTAAGGTCGAGCACTCGTAAATCGCATAAAAATGCAGCCATAGACTTCTTTCAGGTCATAGTTTGAGAATGTTTCCCCATTGTTCCCCTTTTTTGAATATTTTCACCCTATGACCTCAAAGAGGGTAATAATAATTTTTTTTTTGCATTTTATGAACACAGCTCTTTGAGACCTTTCGATTGATGTATAAGATAAGGTTGCTCTTAATTCAGAATGTATAAAAAAATACAGTTTTCGAAAAAAGTGCAAATAATGTGCGACATTTTTTGTCAGAAAAGAAAACGGCATAATATAAATTTTAGTTTCCTCACGCACATTATATCGTTTATCGATGTGCAGTCCCATACTATGAGTTGATCAGACTCATCTTTGGTCGTTCCATCTGTTACTTCATTTACTATCTTGTTGTGAGTTTTCTTCCCACTCATTCCTCTTGTTATCACCAATGTTTTTTTTATTGATTCGTCTATCTTAGGAGGTATCATTTTCTTTATTATGTCAGAGTCTAAGTTTATTCTCCAAAGTGTATCTGCATTAGTATTGTTAATGCCTTTCTTGTATACAATCTGAAAGTCATAATCAGATAGTTCTAATCGGATTCTTGTTAATTTTGAGCTTGGATTTCGGTGCGTTATTAATGCTACTAAAGGTCTATGGTCAGTTACGACAACAAATTTTCTACCATTCAAATACGATCTAAAAAATTGTATGTATACCTCAATATATGCCAAGTAATTCTTTTTCTATTACTGGTTTGTTCTTTTTGTGTTTATTCAATGAACGACTAGCATAAGATATTGGTCTGTCCTCACCAATTTCCCCTAAAGCAAAGTCGGACGCATCGGTCGTCAACATGAAAGATTTTTCAAAATTTGGATATTGCAAAATAGCAGATTCCAGTTGCCCTGTCCATTCAAATTTTGCTTTCTTTTTCAATAATTCATTTAGGCAATTTGCTATGTCAGCGAAGTTTGCGATTAACCTTCTGTAATAGTTACAAAATGCCACGAATCTTCTCACTTCATCCGCGTTTTTGGGTATTGGATATCTTTCTATTGTCCCAAATTTTCCCGGATCTGGTTTAATACCGTTCGGAGTTATCAAGATATATTACCTAAGGTTTCAAAAAACAACATTTGCTAGCATTAAGTTTCAAATTATACTTTATTAACCTGTCTAGAACCTTTGTCAAATTCGCGTTATGATATTTCAAACTATATCCGAAAACGATTATGTCATCAACATATAGAAATACTTCAGATTCCAGGCAGATAAAGCTATCGTCAACATACGTTGAAAGCTGTTTGATGATATTTTCAAACCAAAAGGTAGTCTTGTGTATTAATAATGACAGTCAGGTGTTGAGAATGCAGTATATGGACGTAATGGTCGATCAAGTTCTATTTGGTGGAACGAACTCGTATATCCAAAGTTGAGAAATATTTGGCTCTGCCAAATTTGTCCAAAACATCGTCCAATCTCGTCAAAGGAAATTTATCGTTCACAATCTTGCCATTCAATTTCCTAAAATCAACTACCAGTCTCCATTTCTTCAAATCAGTCTGTCCCTTTTTCGGAACTAATAACAATGGAGCATTGTATGAACTTATGGATGGTTCTATTATACCATTTTTCAACAAATCTTTTACCTGAAAATTTTTTTCTGCAGTTTGTGCGTGTGGTAAACGGTAATTCTTTATATACACTGGTTTACCATCGTGCAAATCTATCGTCTGCTCATAGAAATTATTGGTCGTCAATTCCTCACCCTCTAGATGGAATGTGGATTGATATCTTCTCAAAATATCTTTTAGTTCTCGTGTTTCCCTATTATTCATATTGCTTAATTTTAAATCCTCAATAACCTTGTAAATCTTGCCGAAGTATTTTCATTCTTTCCTTTATGTATTCTAGATGAGAAAATTTCAAAATTTCAATGGTGTTGTTTGAATTCTAAGATTTTCTATTCTAAGATTTTCTACTATAGTTAGTTGTTTTATTCGTCACGTTCAATAGTTTTATATGTTGATTACCTTCTTTTGGTACTATAATGTTAGCTAAATACACACCTTCCATAACTTCTCTATTCAAAATCAAGCTATCCTCACTTAATTTTATCGGAAAAGGTATTATTATTTCACTCCTTGGTGGTATATCTACACAATTGACATTAAATGCGTTATCATTGATTGGAATTATAATGTTCTCGCCATTCAACTCAAATGTTAAAATATATTTATCGTAGTCAATTTTGCACCTTAATCTTGATAGAAAATCTCTACCCAAAATTCTATCCGTGTTTATGGGAAAATTATCCCTAACTAATTGCACTTTATATCTAATAATATTGTCATTTATTTCTATTCCTATAACAGTTGAACCAAAAGACCGTACCTGTACCTCTGTCATCCCACTTAAATTACATATATTTTCCAAACTTACATCATATTGGTCTAATAAATTTTTCTTGCACAGTGATATATATGCAGCTGTGTCTATCAAAAAAGTAAGAACGCGTTCGGTGTTCAGCACATTCAACTTGATGTAATTCCTAAGATTTGATGATATACTATATATTTTCTCGTTATTTATTGGGTCCTCGGAGATACTTGTCGAGTAGTCTCCGGCCCTAAGGAGTTTCCCTGGTCACCTATCTGATTTATATTGTATCTTCTGTTCCCGTTATTAGAATTTCTATTATTATTATAACGATATCTATTGGAACTGTTGTTGCCTCTATTTCAATTATTATTGTTATAGTTGTTCCTATTACTGTTGTTGTTTCTATTCACATTGAAATTTCTATTCCCATTATTATTGTTATTATTGTTCATCAAGTTAGATCGGCATATTCTCGCAAAGTGACCTAATTTGCCACATTTATTGCATTTCACCCTATCAGCAGGACATCTACCATTAAAATGGTTTTGACCACACTTTCCGTATTTTGTCCGTCCCTGCTGACTGTTACCAGTAGAATTACCTCAATTTAGCCTCAGACTCTTCAGCGATTTCCAGTGCCTCTGTGAAAGTCGAAACTCTGCTAGCGTTAATGGTTGATAGTACCTGTTGGTCTCTCAAGCCGCTTTTGAATATATTGAACGCTGTCAAATTATTCGTTCGGGCTATTGATGCTCTATCATTTTCCCCGATCTATGAAATCTGGATCTCATTGAGTTCTGCAACTAGTTCCAGAACCCGGTCTGCAAATTGTCTCACTGATCCACCTTTTTGAGTTAATTTTGATATTTTATTCAGAACAACATTTGTAGTCCCAACTGGTCTATATGATTTTTTTAATGCCCTTATTAATTCTGAAATATTGGTTGGAACAGTTTCCTGTCTGTACTTTTGTTTCTAAGCAAGTCTTAAATATGTATTAAAAAAAAAAACTATTTTGTTTGGCTTCAGTAAATATACCGTTTGCCAATTCCAATCTTGTTATAAAATTCTCTAATTCTCCTTTTTTCCCTGTAAATACTGGCACAAGTTTGCTAATGCCATTTAGCTCATGTATATCCATCATTTCCATTATTATACCTTGTCTTTTTACCTTGTTAGTTTTCCTTTCTAAATGTAGGTTTAGTATATCTAACGCCTCTTTCTGTAAGTTCTTGTGTTAGCAGAGTTTTCTCTTCCTTTGATACAATTCTCAATAGATTATCTACAAAATCCTTTCCTATATTTTCTAGCTCTAGCTTTTTCGCTGTTATTGTATCTTCCGAGTACGGACGTCCTAAGCTCTTTCTTGCTTTGACTATTAATGTCTTTAAATTTTCAAAGGCATCCATATGAAGTTATTGTATTAAATCTTTACAATTTTCTATATTATTCTATAAATTAAATTGTTTTTTGCTTTTTTAAATACATATAAAAAATTTTTGATTTTATTTTATAAAAATTTTTTTTTTTATTAATTTTTCTTTTTCTTAAAAATATTTTTTAATGAAAATAATCTATCTACAATATTTAAATTTTCTATTTCATTAGAAATCAATTCTCCCAAATGATTGGTTTCTTCCTTAGCTATGTCTGTTATTATAACCTTTTATTATTTTCCTTATTATTGGTACGCCTACTACTAAATTGCGATGAGCATAATCATCCGTATACTACACATTTTTTATCGTGTGTTTTGTTTTCTGTTACTAAAAAAAATTCTTTTGCCACGAGCGAGTGATCGCTTACTGGCCCTACCAGTGCGGATTAGACGCACTTCGTTTATAAGCTGTGTGTTAAAAATTTCTTGCAACTTTAATTGTTCCTGTTTTTCAGGTATTGGTCAATAAGGAACTCCGTCTTGTCGATCTGTTCCCATATTCTGGATGATTGGCTCCAAGTTGGTGGTGGATTTGCGTTTATCTGCCTTATTAGAATTGCCTTCTGCCGCTTCAATTACTGGACATAGCCACCTCTTCGTTTGTTTCTCACTACGTTTAATGTTGCTGGTTCAGCTGATGTTGTCTTCTTCTTCTGTTGACGTTGCATGTATTGCTCCAACGTCAAGGGTTGTGGACCTTCTTTTGATATCTACGCAGCTGGCGGATTTTTGGCTATCCACGCCAGGACTATTTATATTTTAATTTATTTTTACCCTTTGTTGTCGATCAGTGCACTTAAGCACAGTTAGGTTGGTGCAGATTCAAGCACTTCAACCAGTGCAGTTAAGCACTGTTGTTTTAACAGGATCTGATGATTTGGCATAGGATCATCTTTGGCGGGATCATCATTTGCAGGATCGCCATAATAGTGTTGGTTTGTGAATTGGCTTAGTTGAAAAATAAAGCTGCCTAAAAATTGGACTCGAATTTCGAGCGCTGGAATCTGCTAGTAAATATAAATACGATTATAAAAATAATTAAAATAATTGCAAAAATAAATTGAAAATCGGTCTGTTCCGCCAGAACAATATCTTTTAAAAGTCTAGCAAAACTCAAGCATTGAGTAATTTCACATTTACGCTCTTCGCTCTCCTTTTCTATTTTTCTGGTGGAACAACTTGAAGCAAAAACCATGATTCATAATTAATTCTTCTGAATCACTGCTTGATTCCAATAAATTTTCATATAAAACTAATTTTTCCATTTTATTTATTTTTACCAAAATTATATTCTTTTTGACAAAAATCAAAAAACCAAAACAACGAATGAAAACAACTGCTTCTGTCACTTTTCGTATATGGTTGAAACTTACTCACACAAATTTATTCTAGCAAAGTTCAAGCTGTTCAAGCATGGTGAGTTGTGGTGAGAAACTGCAAATGTCTCTCTCTTTAGCTTGACATTTTTCTGGTGGAACGCACTCGACTAATGTTCAACATACTTGAACATGCTTCAACATCGTGGGGGAACAGAACTAATATGTGATTATAAAAACATTTAATGAATGAATAGTTTTTATTTTTATGTGAAGAAATGTAGGCAAGCAAATAAAAAGTTAATTGTTTAGTTTGGCATGATCTAAGGGCAGTCAAAGCTAGTTGAAAAACTTGTTTAGTTGATCTGGCATCTCAATTGGAAGGGGTTCATCTCTATCAAACTTTGTAATATATACAATACCACGTTGAGTAGAGGTAGCAGTTAACAAGTTATCTTTTTCAATTTGAGTGCAGTTTTAAACATTTTATATTTGTGCGGTGTAAGATTTTCGTTGATATAAAATGGTGCTTCGCTTTGAAAACCAGCATAATGAAGACGTAAAGGCGATTTACGCATTCGCCGAAAAGCAGCAACACTTTTCAATAAAAAGTTTTTTATCGTATGGTGAATTTAGTTTCACCACATGACCCTCCCATCAACATTTCGAATATTTTTAAAGTTTTTAAACGAAAAATTTATTCAAAGAATGGCGTAGTCATTTTTAAAGTTTCAAAAATAATATGAAAAATTTGTTATAGATCTTCTTTGTCATCACATGGTATACCAGTAATACGTAAATCAGATGCTACTACAGAATTTTTTTGTTTTTAAATTATTGCATTTAGTTTATTAACGTCAGCCTTTAGCTGAACAATTTCAGTGTTCACGGTTTCTATCTCTTTTACTTTATCGTTCAATTCACAAATTTCCTTTGTCACATCATTTATTATTTCGTTTTTGAAATCATTAAATCTCTTTTCTATTTCAATAAATATACTGCTCCTTGTATCATTGTTTTTATAACTTGTCGTTGCTCATTAAAAAATTAGTTTTGCTGCGTAAATTGGATGTCTAACCAGTTCCGAAGACGAGTGGCTTGATTTTGAAAACACTAGCTCAGATAACTCTGTAGTGCTTGATGGTGAAGTGTTAATACCAGCTTCACTAGCTGTTCTCTTAGTGTTGCGTTTTGACATAGTTATGATTGTTGTTGTTTGTAGCGTGAGATTTTTATATGCAGAATATTTTGTTTGTATTTTTTAATCTTATTGCGCGTGAGTATTTGTAGTTTTATTTCTGTTGTTGCATTTATTTTTTTGTGTAAAAACGGCGTTATGGTTTATTATTAAGTTTGTGTTGTTATTTTATTTGAGCTTTGTTTTTAAATTTTAAATTTATATTTTAAAACAACAAAGCGTAAAACTGTATAAATTTTAGTTTTGTGTTGTTTTCTGATTTGAGATTGTTTTTAAAAAGAGAAACTCACACAAAGCGTTAAACTTTAACTATATTGTTTTTTATTGTTTTGAAGAGAGATTGCTTATTTTAAAAGAGCAACTCTGTTTTATTAGTGTTTGTTTTGGTTAATTTTTATTTTATTATTAGTTTGTATTTTAAAAGTAAAATAAAAGTAAAATTTGTTAAATTAACTTTTTAATAATGTTTATTTAAATTGGCACCAGTATTGCGGTAATGAGAAATGATTTATTTATTTAATGATTTATTTAATAAGGTATTTTTAATTAATAAAGTTTTAGTTTGAAATATGTATATTTTTATGGTAAACTGCGGAGCTTTAAAAATTCAGTACCGTACTTGTTGAGTGCTACTTTAATGTATGAAATTTGATTTTTTTAGTTCAAGCTGCAATTTCTGCTAATGGTTTATAATTACAAACGGTGAATCACAATTCTGAATCAATAAATGTAGCTTTTATTTGCAGACTCAACGAGTCGTAATTTGCTTTATTTTATTATTATTATACATTAAATTACTCATCTTATTTCTTTTTATTTAATCTTTTGGTTCCAACTGTACTTTATATAAAAACACTTTAATCGACAACAAATCGTCGTTCATAAATTATTGTGTTCTATATGAAAAAAATGTGTGTTTTGTAAATCGGTGTTAAAGTTTCGTTGTTAATTACAAAAAACTGAACTGGAAAAATTGTCGTGATCTTCTTACCAATGAAACTTCTAGAGTTTGTGGTTTTTTCTGTGAAAGAAAAAATCCATTTTTGGAAACGGTTCTAAAAGTAGGAAGCGTTAAAGAAAAAAAGCTTTGTTCTACATGCACTTATTTGCGAAACTCTTCTTGTTTTGTAGCATATAGAACAAAATGTAAAAAAGTATTATGAGAAATGAAAATCAAAAAAACAAAACAACAAAAACTTTATTTCATTTAATATTGACTTAAATTTAAACTTAATATTATAAATTAATATTATATTGGTAATTTCTTAAAACAAGGTAAGTTTACTATTAAGTAAAAAAAAATTTAATAAAATTTAATTGACTTCGATTCCACGAAGCTCATGCTTACAGAATTTTTAATTTAAGCAAGGTTGTTGAAAAGAAATTAAAGACAAAAAGTACCAATATTTTAAATTGTGTTAAACAAATTATTATAGTATGCCACTGCATCTAGTGATAAAAAGTTGTATAAACTTTTCACATCATTAATTTTCTCCGATTATATCTTTTTAGGAGCTGAATTCTTAAGATTTTCTTCAAATAAATTGTTTGTTGTAAAAACCCCTTTTCGGCCTTTTTTTAATACTAATTTTTGTAAATTCTTTCTGCCATAATGTTGTTTTATAGGATATTGTGAATGGCTTACTTTTTTCATATTGCAACGATTTAGCACGTGCAAAAGGACATTTTGAAAATCAAATTTTTTTGATTTTAATGAATACACATGAAAGTCTTAAGTTGTCATTTGTAGCACAATAAGCTTAACTTTTGGTGACTTACAAGTTGTCAATAATTCAACTAAATTTAAAGGCCTTGAATTTCTCTTAATTTTAAATGTCGGTCAATGGCACTATGCACGACAACTACTTCTTGAATTTGGGATTGGCCAGGTTCAGAAAATTTTTGGGTTATTGTTTGAATGTTTTTGGGGCGGTGCATGAATTGCACAAGAGCTGTTGAGAAAATTTGATTTTTATATTGAGGCACAGGAATAACTCCACAAGATGAAATGTCGAACATTCTTAAAATCAACTATCTGCTATAAAATTTTTCCGACAGCACTGGCTATGTCATTGCTGTGTACCTCGTTCTAAATAGAGCAGCAAGTAATATTTATGTTTTACGAACAAACTTTTGCCGTCATATTGAAAACGGAAAGCTTTCTCTTATAATAATAAATAGACGAAAGCCCCTTTGGTAATGTAGAAACACTTTGTAAGTCGAAACAAATTACTAAGGTGTCCTCAGATTTAATGACTCTGTCTTTTTCACGCTCGACTTTGCAATTCGTTTTTTCACGGTAATGTTCTTCATATTTTTTTTTTTTTTTTTAAGTTTTCATTCAAAGTATTGGATTCTTTGTGCTTTTGAAATAATACACAACGGTAGCACTGATCTTTTTTTGTCATAAAAAATCCGAGATTAAATTCTTTTTTAAAAATATTTGTAAACGTTGATAATGATCTGCAATGTTCACGAAACTTTTTTTTAGAAAAAACGGAACATTTTACTAATCGATAATCCTTCCTCCAAATATTGACGTGATGTACTGGCTCTGCAATAATGCGAATCAACAACTGGGAATCTTTTTATATGTCCCCTTATTCTTTCGTTTGTTTTGTTTGAAATAACATGCTTAACATGCTTGCCCTTTCGTAATTCTTTAACAACACCTGAGGATGGATCGCAAAGGTGCTTGAGGTGATAATATATTCTATTTTTGGATATACTCAAAGTATTTAAAAAAAACGTTTGACACACACGTTGCATTAAATTTTCTTTGAAGTTTTTTAAGTAGTATCTAAAGCTTTTCTGTTTTTTTTATAGAATGTTTCGCAACTCTTCTTTTGACGTCTTGTACTGACACAAATTTGCTATAAAAATTATTCTTTTTGTTGTCTGTGAGCGACCAGAATTCTTTAAAAATTGTATGTCGGTCACTTCCAGAAAATAGTTCACTACATGAAAAACAACATTCAGATGTGCATGCAGGTTTCATTTCTTTTTTTTTTTTTGTTGTAAAAACATACTCTTCGCCACGTTGTCTATGTATTTTACGCATATACTGCTTTGAGAAGTGCTCTGAACTATTTGAAATGACGACATCCGGATCATTAATTAAATCATCTGAGTCAAAGTCAGCTATAGTTATATGGACAAATTTTTTTTATACCCTATACCACTATGTGGTTCGGGTATAATGACTTTGTGCTGCTGTTTGTAACTACTAAAACTATTTGACCTAGACCCATCTTTTATTAAACCGATCGACTCACTTTCTGAGTCAATTTAGCGATGTCCGTCCGTCCGTCCGTCCGTCCGTGTGTCCATGAAAACCTTGTAATCAAACTACAAGGTCGCAACTATGAATATATTTTGATGAAATTTGGTATATAAGCTTTTTTTGGTCATAGAATGAACGCTATTTAAATTGGTGAAATTCGGTCCATGTTCAGACCTAGTCCCCATACAAATGACCCCTATGAAATCGATTATATTTCCATAAGATCCAAATTATCATATAAATCTCAGTCAAATTGGGTTTGTATGTGTTTATTATAGCCATTAATCAGTAGTCCAAAAATAATCCCTATAGGACAATTCTTAGTCATAGGGGCCATATAGAGCTGCTTCCCGATCTTCACTTAAATCCATCATATACATTCTTTTGACTTTACCAAATATGGTCAGGATTGGTCCATTTTTCTACCTAGTCCCCATATAAATTTAGCATGTGATATGAACTTTTTCATATATGCAGCCAAAAAAAAATTAATAACAATGCCACACAAATTTGGTTTATGCTTATTTTCCATATTCAATTAGTTGGACCGAGGAGATAGGGTCTCGAAACCACGGTATAGGGCATCGTATAGTCGGTGTAGACCGACTATAATTTTCTTACTTGTTTTTTTTTTTTTTTTTTTTTGATTCTTATAGGATGTACGTTCATTTGCCTTACCAATCAGGAAAGTATAATTAAGATTACGTTATTTTTTATCGATTTTTTTTATGCAATGTTCAGCAAATGAATTTAAGTGTTATAAATAATAATAATCAAATTTTTCCGCGAGAAATTTTATATTTTAACACAACAATCTATTGCGAGCAAATTATGAAAAAGAAATATTAAAAAACCTCTAATTTCTAACTGAAGGTTAATTGCAACTATCATATTTAACAAAACAACAAGTACCACATTAAAAACTAACGGCTTTTGCATACTGTTGTTTTTTCTTTTTTGTTTCATTTCATTTATCCAGTGCAAGCAAAAAATAAAATACAAAGAATTCCAAATTAATACCAACTTTATTTAGACTTGCATATATGTAGAACAAAATAAAGAATGTTTTTTTATTTAGTATTGTTGCTCCGTTTTTGTTCTATATGCATGTTGTTTTAGCATGTAAAAGACAATGGTTACGAAGCTTGTCACTAAAGTGTTGTATACCACAAAGTCGATGTCTCATATTTCGAAAACTATAAATGATAAGAGCAAACTGATTACACTGATCAATAGATCTGGAAAAGATTGCCTAAAAATCAGGATTATCAAAATTTTTTCTATTTTGCGTTACAGAACACAATAATTTACGAACGACGAAATGTGTGTTGTAGAACAGGGCTGTATTCACTTGCAATGTAATATTATATGTTCCAACACTGTTTTCCAAGCTAAGCTGAGAATTATATACTAATAGCCACCACATATTTTCGTTTTAAATTTCAGATGATGTCTCTTTGCTTAAATGTGATTTCTCCACGTTAGTCGTGTATCAATAAATTAATACAGTTTTATAAGAGTTTAATAACTTTTTGAAATGTTTTGTAATCAGAAATAGAGAACTTTATTGTAGTTAATCCCTTCTATAGACCTATAATAGTATGCAATGTTTTAAGACTACTCCAATAACTTCAATATAAAATAAGGGTAAAATGTTTTTTGGTATCTCAAATAAAAGCTTGAAATAATTGTACAACAAATACTTTTGATGCTTTTTAATGAGTGTTTCCTCAAAATTTGAGGATATTGTAATTTTTTTAATAAGAAAGCTAAATTTCTTTAGAAAATAAATTTAAAACAATTCAGACAAGTACTAATGATGTGCATAAAATCAAAACATATCGATGTTCGAATATATTTTGTAATCGCATTTGAAAAGTTATCGTTTTTCGTCGTCTTTTTTTGTTTGTAGGCGAACGATGTAGAGAAGCAGAGGGGTAAACAAGACACGATTTCTGTTTTTCAAGACTTTCATATTTCTCTTTACACTCATTTCTTTTTTTTTTTCTTGTTACGTTTTATTCTTTTTCGTACTTTGAAGTGGCCACTTCAGTGAGATCAAGAATCGCTTAAATTTTTATTTACTTTTTATTTAATATATGCATAATTTCTTTAAACTCAATATGTTTTAACTTAAAACTTTTAAATATTGATACGCTCTGCTATTTGATTAGATATTCTAAACATTCTACTCTTAATAATTTAAATATTAAATAGGTTTTTGTATATAGTGCGAAAAATTATGATAAATTATTAAGTATAAAAAGATTATATCTTATAATGAAATAATGTAAATAATATTTAACAAATAAATAAATTGAATTGAAATAAAAATAAATTAAATTGAAATAAAAAAGATAATTTGAATTTAGATTAATTCATATATTTTTTTGGTAGCAAAAGAGAATTAAGAAAAACGACGTCGTCAAAAATCGTCGTGTGGAAAATTGCCAGCTAAAAACAATACGCAACACAAAGTCATAGTTTTAATAGTTTTTGCACTGATATTAAATGTTTATGAATTTCTTATTAAAGGTTTATCTGGTCAATATAAATGTGTACATTAAAGAAAAAATTGAATTTTTTTTATGAATTGGACCGATATATTTTGACTTTTCCGAATAACAATTTTAGATTATAGTTTTTAAATTTGCTCTTGTTTGTCATATTTACATAAAAATTTTTGTTATTTTAGTTTGAGACAAAAATTTACAATATTTTGCAAGATAATAAAATACACTTTACCTCTTTTATTTCAGCTGTTAAATTTGTAATTGGAGGTGACAGAGAAAATAAAACTCCAACAAATGAGTCAATAGAAAATGGAACCACATGGGAAAACATTTGGTCATGTCAAACTGCTATACCAATTTATCACATGGCTTTTAGCCCTGATGGTACATTATTTGCAACTTGTGGGCGTAATGACAGACTTGTTAAAATTTGGTACGAAAACAAGCAAAGTAAGTTTTGAAAATTTTATATTAACTATTTTCTTAGAAAAACCTAAAAATGGTTCAAAATATAAACCTCGATTTCTATTTTTCTAATATCTACAAATTCCATAAGTGAGAAATTTTTTGGATCTAGGACGTGCTCAATTTATTTATGCCAATTGATATACCAGATCTGCCATTTTTTATTTCCCTTTTAAGCCACTTTGGTCATTTGTTTATTCAAAGTATAATACGTGAACTAGAATGAATACTGAATCAATTAGAACGAATTAACTTCTTTGTAGCATCTAAAATTTAATTTTGCGCTAAATGCGGTAATAAATAAATTCTAAACTATTAGCCAGAATGGAACACTACTTTTGGGATGGTTGTATTCAAGTATTTAGGTTTTCTAAATATTAAATTTAGAGACTTTCTTTTAAAACCCAGGTTGAATTACAGGAAGCCAAAGTAGACCACCTCAGACTTTCTAACTTTGTAACTTTAAGTAATATGTGAAGTAACAAGAATATGGAATCAATTTCAATGCAGCAAACGAATTTATTTCATTCCTATATCCAAAATTTCGTTTTGGAATAAACTGGATGATACATAGTGTTTACGAACAAAAAAATTCATTAATAAATATACAACTTCCCACTACCTCGAGATATAAAAGAATTTCAGAATTTTTAACTTTTTAACTTTTTAATAAAAACCGATTTTTTAGCTTTTAACTTTTTGTCAATCTGAATAAAAGTTTACTAAAACTTTATGAAAAAAAGTAAAATTTTTTAAAAATACGTGGTAATAGCCAATAATTTTTTCAAACATTTTGCACATAAACTCAAACCTTTTTTTAAGATCTTGAAGTCGTCGTTTTGCACCGGGTTCTAAAAATTGCTAATTATTTCCGAAAAATACACTTTGCCTTTTTACAAAACTTTGCCAATAAAAGTATATATTTTTTAACATATTTTGAAAGAGTTGGCTTAAAGAATGATTGCCAGCGAAGTTTTGAATAATTTTGGACATTGCTCCCTACTTTTCCAGCATTGATCGATATTTAAAATGACATACCGCACGATTTAAAAATAAAATTCAAAGTTAATATTTTGTTACCTTTGATTCAGGTGAGAGTAGTGTTCTGTCCGTCGTGCTGTAAACAAGTAGCTTTTTGTGCCGTTCTTTTTTTCTGTTTTTGTCGTGTTACAGTGTCGTTAAACAATATATATGGGGCGTTTCAAGTCAAGTGGCCTAACTTTTGAAACCTATGTCTTCCGATCGGGAGGAAATTTGCACCAAGGTTAGTCCTATTAGCATTTTGGCCAAACAGGTGTTTTTTCTCATCCATATAACTTTTTACCTATTGTTTTTTTTTTTTTTTTCAAAAACGCCTTTTTTTGCTCAAAAGAAAGCTTAGGGTTTTCCTTTAAGAGCTTTTTGGTAGCTTAGTGGAATGCGAGTAGGATATCTATCAGAATAAATGTTTTGTAACTCAAGACAACGGTTTTTCAATTTTTAGCATATGCATTATTTTGAATTTTTTCCAATTTGTGTGTGTTTCTAAAACCTTACAAATAAAGCTTATACTGAGAAACTAGACAAATTAACCTTTCCGACGGTGTATAACATACCCAACCAAAATTTCATAACTTCGATACTGTAAAACCCACTATATGAGTCTTGTATCTGCCTTTCACTGTAATACCCACAATATGAGTCTTGTATTTGCCTTTCATCGTGGCTTTTTTGTCAATCCTATACACTAGTCGGCATAATTATTTTGACAAAAACAAAATGATGCTTTTTGTATTCAACTTTTAGTTGTCTTTATAGAATATAATGTTTTTTTTTTTGTTTTGTTTAGTTATTGCTAATAAAGGGTCCGCCATATAACGTTTTTTTTTTCAACTAGTGCTTATTTCGTGAATGGCTCATGTCTGATTTGACAGATAATTAGTTTTATCCTTCCGCTGAACGAATATGGTTGTGTATACGCTTGAACAACGCTGGGAAATATTGCGACATTACTTTGAAAATCATGGTAATGTTGCAGAATGTGTGCGAAAATTGCGTACGGATTTTGGAAGAAGAGAAGCACCGTCAGCTCCGTATGTTCGTTATCTTGTGAAAAAAGTGAAAGCAACTGGCATCCTCATCGATAAACCAAAGCGTGAAAAGCCAAAAACAGAATTGAACATTTCGGAGGCATCATTGAGACGAATTTTGCATAAAGACCTTGGTAGAACGCCATACAAAGTCCAATTGGGAAATCCAATGCGTTTTCGCTTCGCAGATTGGGCCTGCGATCGACTTACAGAAGATGCCGATTTTGCCAAAAAAAAATCATCTTTTCAGATGAAGCTCATTTTGATCTTGGCTGGTATGTGAACAAGCAAAATTGTCGCATTTGGGTCACAGAAAACCCGCACGCATACATTGAAAAGCCGATACACCCAAAACGAGTCACTGTTTGGTGCGGATTTTGGTCCAGAGGCATAATTGGGCCATTTTTCTTCGAAAATGAACAAGGAGTGGCCGTTACAGTCAATGGCGATCGTTGTCGGGCCATGTTGAACGAATTTTTGTTCACAAAAATTGAAGAGGAGGATATTAGCAACATTTGGTTTCAACAGGACGGCGCTACGTGCCACACAGCCGAAGCTACACTCGATGTTTTGTGCCCTGTTTTTGAAGATCGCATTATCAGCCGCAGAGCTGATGTCGTTTGGCCACCTCGGAGCTGCGATTTGACACCGTTGGACTATTATTTGTGGGGTGCCCTCAAAGATAAGTGTTACGCCAACAAGCCAGACACAATTGACGCTTTAAAGGACAATATTCGTGAAGCCATTGGTGAAATACAGCTGCACACAATCGATAATGTGCTTAAAAATTGGACCGATCGTGTAGGCTACTGCATGGCCAGCCGAGGCAGCCATTTGAATGAAATTATTTTCCATTATTAACCGGAAGGATTGTACTTTCAAATAAAAAAGAAATTGGAGATAATATTCAGTAGTTTTTTTTTTTATAACATTTTCAAAAAAAAAAAGTTATTTGGCGGGCCCTTTATAATCTAAAAAAATAAGTAAATAGACATTATTTCATAAAAAATTAAAAATGAAAGTAATTTTGGAGTGTTGGCATAAGTATTTTGACAATTTATTATTATTAAAAAAGAAGCTTAATATTTAACAAATGTATAGAAATTTGATTATGAGTTAATAAAATGTGTAGCGTCCTTTGGCTTCAATAACTTTTTGAAGGCGTCTTGGAGTTGAGTCCACTAAATTTTGAAGGACCTCTGAGGATATCTCGTTCCAAAGGGAAGTGACCTCGGAAATTGTCTCTTCTTTGATTTTATGCAAATTATCAATTAATTTACGTTTGAAAAGAGACCACACGTTTTCAATGACATTCAAGTCTGGACTTTGAGGTGGCCAGTTCAGAGTAGTAGCACCATAATCCTTAAAATATTTGGATATAATCCTGCTTTTGTGGCATGGGGCATTGTCCTGTTGCAGGAATATTGATTATCCGATCAGCCTATTTCCGGAAGGGAAAGCGTTATCATTTAGGGTGTTCAAATATTGGCCTTGGGAACCAACTCACCCAACCCATTGTACGCTATGCACCCCCAGAACATGACAGAGCTTCCACCATGGCTAACTTTTTGACAAGCAGGGATATTTTTGCATTCGTACTGTGGCAGCCTTACAAATATCTTTTGTTTTGCTTCTCCAAAACTCTTTTGGCTTCTGAAAATGATCCTTTGCGAAGGCCAATCATTTCAGCTGTTCACCTCTGATATGTTAGGTATGTTCTGGCTTTGTATGTTTTAATATCTCCGTCTTTTAAACGTCGCCGAACAGTGCGCTAACTGATTGGATTCTTGGCGGACTGATTCCATTGATTTGCAGCAGATTGAGGCTTCAGTTGAATGTTTTTCTCAAATTTCCGCTGAAGGATTCGGTTTTCAATTAGCGTTGTTCTGCGCTTAGCACCTGTCTAGGCAAGTTTATGATGTCATTATGTTTCTTAATTTGTTAATTTGATAGTGCACTGTTTGGCGCGACAAATTTAATTCAATTGCAATGTCTTTTACTGCAACGCGTCGCGACGCCAGAATTAAAATTGCCAATATTGAAGCTCTTACAACACATCTTAACTCAGCCGTTTTTCCCATGGTTTCCAATAACTTTTATTTAATATTTTATTTTATTATTATAATAAAATGTCAATAAAATTTAAATACCAAATTAATTTGACTGTCACTTGCCAAAAGATACGCGAACACTGCCACAAAGATTTTGTCAAAATACTTATGCCACAAAAAAATTCGCTGTCTGCTTGCTATCTTATCAACAGAAAGAGAATGCAAAGCGCAAACGACAAAATATTGGGTATGCATGTAGCTGTAAATTTGCATTTTATTTTGACCATAACACGTGTACCGTTACTTCAAGCAATCAAACGAACTAGACAAGAAAACATCACTGTTGCGTATGTCAAAATAATTATGCCGACTAGTGTAGGTAGTTTTGAGCGCACGTAATAGTGAATGTGATTTTTACTGTCAAAATATCAGGTGCTCTAGAGACAAGTTTTTGGACAAGTTTTTCGAAATATGGCACTTGACTTTATGACAGTTGACTTCAAAAGTGGGTAGAGAGATAGAAGTTAGTAGCAGTTTAATTTTTTTTATTTTAATATTATGTTGAAAAAGTAAAAATTAAGAGGTGGTTTATTTTTATTATCATTAGTAACATTTGGTTAAAATAGGTACTTCATTATTATTTTTATTTTGTAACATGCGGTTAACCCACACTAAGTCCTTTTTGACCCTAATAAAAATTTTTTGACTCATTCATTAAAATGTACTACCTATATGATCTTAAAAAACTGTTTATTGTCATTCTGTAGACACGGAAATCAGTTTCTTAGAAACAGTGTTACAGTTTAGACGTGTGTTATGTACATAATTTCTTACATAATTAATCTTCACAATGTCTACGGCTCCTAAAAAGGCTAAACTTGAAAAAGCAAATGACTCTTTTCGTTTTAATCCCTTTAACAAATAGAAACACAGATCATCAGATATGCGAAATGTTTCCGACGGCTTATTAGAAAAATTTCCTACGCTGTCAAAACGGTTTCTAATTTGTGGATTATGCATGAAAGAGTTCGGAAAGTTGAAAGAATTACCGGATTTGAATAGTAATGAGCCATGCGTTGAAGTTGTTTAAGATGAAGACAAAAGTAATTCTGAGAATGATGACAAAACTGCTGATGATGATGGTGATACTAACTTTTCAGTAGAAGGTATAAGTTCAAAGAATGAGTGTCAAAACTAATATCATAAGGATGCAATATAAATTCCTGAACAAATAAAAGAGAAATGCAAAATGTCACGGAGTAGAGCAGAAATAATTCAACTTCTCACGCTTGCTCCATCGACATGAAGTTGTGCAAAAATAATGACTGAGTTTGGAACGTCTTAACGAAAAGCAAGAATTGTTAAAAAAAAAACTGGTTGCTAAGCATGCATTCTGACACTCCCAAAGAAAAAGAAGGAAAAACTTTAGAGTGCGAAACTGAAGCTCTAGTAACTTAGTTTTATCAGCGAGATGATATGAGTCGCCTGATGCTAGGGATGAAAGACGAATCGATGGCAAGAAAGTTCAAAAGCAGAAGAGAATGGTTCTCTGCAATCTCAAAGAGTTATTTGCAACATTTCAATCTGAACACGAGGATGTCCAAATTGGCTTCACAAAATTTACCCAACTGAGGCCAAAACATTGCGTTTTGGCAGGAAGCAGCGGAACTCACACAGTATGCGTTCACATTTGCCATGAAAATGTTAAACTGATGTTGAAGGAATTCAACTTAAAGTACTTAACAGATGATTCGCCAGAAGATTTATACAATTACCACGATTGTCTTAAATTGACTATGTGTACAAATGCAACAACTTCTTGCCACTTAGGTGAATGTTCAAATTGCCCGGAAACCATATTTATCAAATAGAATTTAATCAACTCTTGATCGAGAATATATAGAGGAGATCAAATTTGAATCTTGGATTCAGACTGACAGATGCACATTGAAAACAATAATTTTAAATGTGGATGATTTTGTGGAAGAAATGTGTACAGGAGAACCCATGTGTAAACTTGAGAACCCATGTGTAAACTTGATCATTCTTCAATGATTTGAAGATACATTTGAAGTCTGGTGAATTCGTTATTTCATATGATTTCGCAGAAAACTATAAATATGTTCTTCAGGATGCCATACAGGCATTCCACTTCAATAACGACGAAGCAACTATATTCACAGTAGTTATTTACTACATGAAAGATGAAAAACTGGAACACAAAAGTATGGCAATCATATCCGACGATTTCAAACATGATACCGTTGCAGTTTATGAGTACTAGAAGATAATACTAAAATATCTAAAGTCTAAATTTACAGTAGAGAAGGTATACTACGTTTCGGACGGAGCTCGTCAACATTTTAAAAACAAAAGTAGCTTCGAAAATCTTATAGCTCATAAAAAAGATTTTGGAATGCCAACTGAGTGGCATTTTCATCCTACTGCTTATGGTAAAGGAGCACGTGATGGTATTGGAGCAAACCTCAAAAGAAATGCTGCGAAGTATAGCCTCCAGTGCTCTCATCCAGATCACATCTTAGATGCGACTGCTTTATTCCATTGGGAAAAGATTTTGAGGTACCAATTCGTAGACCAATTCATGGAATTTTGTCATTGAGACTGGTCACGTGTGCAACCGTGCATTAAAAAGAAATGAAAAAGAAATTTTTTCTTTGCCATATGGGGTTGGCATAATATTCGTCGTTTATTGTTTTTCCCTTTTGAAGGTAATCGATGTGGATTATCTCGCGTGCATCCCAAAAAATTGTTGGCATCACCTTATTGGCCGACAAACTTACCTTGGCCTTCTTCGGACCGGTTCACCCGGAGAAACCCATTGTTTAGACTGCTGCTTGGTCTCCGCAGTGTTAAAATGGATCCATCTTTCATCCACAGTTACAAAACGCCACAAGAACTCATTCGAATTGCGGTTAAACAACTGTAAACAATCCATTGAAGTTGTCACACGAATACTTTTATGGTCAATTGAGAGCAAACGCGGCACCCATCTTGCAGACAGCTTTCTTAAACCCAACTGATCTTTTAAAATCGAAACCACACTGCCATATGAAATGCCTATGGCATTAACAATCGCTCGCACTTTTACACCATATTGTGGATTTTTTCGACATTTTCGGATGTATCTGTATTTGTGCGACCACAACGAAAGTCAGTAAACCCCTTTTTTACCATTGAAATCGATGGTGCAGAAGCCCAAGAGTTTATCAAGCTTCTCCTTGGTTTGATTGACGGTTTTTTTTTTCGCAAAAAATAATGTTTAATGAGCACTCGAAATTCACTTTTTCCCATTAAAAAAAAAAAAAAAAAAAACCATGAGGTTGTATGTTTTGAACAGCTGTTAAACGTACAGTAAATGACGGAACTTGCTCAAAATTTTACAGTAGTCTATTAATAGGTAGTACTTGATGGGTGCAGTGTTGAATTTCATATAACTGCGAGGGAAGTTCGAAAAGTCACGGACTTATTGATCCGCCCTCGTAACACTGGTTACTAACTGTCCGAATAACAGCAAAACGATTACTTGTCACTACCACTATTGCTTTTTTTGGAATATTGACTTATATTTATATTAATTTAAAAAATAATAAATGAATAAATTATTAATTTTGTAATGTCACGTAAATTCAGAATAGACTTCCGTAACATACATACTTGGATTGAGGATGAATTTTTTCTCTGTATATGCCCACACTCGCTTCCATCGGCCGGATATTTTCGTCTTATGTGAGACCCAGGTGAGTGAGGATGCTGATCCACAGGATTTTCACGTACCTGGTTATCACCTTCTATCCCTTTTTACTTCTAATAGGGGCCTTGCAATGTTCATTCGCGACAATGTTGTGTACCAGTTCCAGCAACATTATAACTGTAAGAATTTAACTCACTTTGGGTTAAGTTCAAAATCAGGTCACACATTTTGCATTTCGGGTTTCTATATAGAAGCCCAAACATAGAAAGGGAACATACCTATAATGGCTTCGATGCCCTTTCTGAATCTATAACTAGAATCCTAGATAGGTGCCCGAAGAGCGAAATCGTAGCTGCTGGAGATTTTAATATTCACAACTCTTCTTGACTTCACCATTCGAGTCAAACAATACCCGAAGGCCGTTGCGTTGAGCTTTTCGCTGCGCATAACCACTTAGCGCAACTAGTGAATGAACCTAAACACATTCCGCACATTGAAGGGCAAAGACAAAATACCCTCCACCTCTTTCTAACTTCAGACTCTGGCAAGTATGAAGTGAAAATACTTGCACCTCTCGGTAATTCGGATTATTGCCAACTATTTACGAAAAGGTTCGTGGGCTGAGCTCAACAAACATTCAAACATTTAAACTGGCAACTTTGTTTCCTGGCTAATAATGTTACGCTGCAGCGAAAATGGTGGAAGAAATCATAGTGCTTGGTATGCGATTATTCATTCCATCAAAGCACATTTTGGCTAAACCTAATCAAAAATCTTGGTTTAACCAGACTTGCAGAGTTGCGGTCAGATCCAGAGAGGAAGCATTCAGACTTCGGCGTGAAAATAAAAATTCCGTCAGTGAACTGCTAGTTATTTCTGTTGCTCGGGGCAGCAAGAGCTTTTGGTCATTTGTTAGAAGAGTAAAGAATAATGCTAGTTCTGCAATCTCAACTCTTATAATGAATGATCAAATATTCACTGACCCGGTTGATAAGGCTAACCTTTTAGCTGAACTTTTTGCAACAAATTCGTTTTCTGCCCGAACTTGAAAGAGTATCTTGTACTATTTCTAAAATATTCTACCGAGCACGTGCAGTTTAAAAGGTTCTTTCGGATCTCAACATTAATAAGTCTCCGGGAACGGATGGTATGCCAGCACTGGTGCTGAAACAGTGCTCTTCGACGCTAGCCAGTCCATTGGCCAACCTTTTCAGCCTTTCGTACGTGCGGGAGTCTTTCCCTCTTGCTGGAAGGTTGCTAATATCCAACCAATCCCTAAAAAGGGTGTGGCTAATAACCCTGAAAATTACCGTCAAATTGCAATCTGCTCTGCGCTCTCAAAGGTGATGGAGAGCATGATCAATTTCCATCTTGTGAACTACCTACAGGCCAACTCACTTCTTAATGATCGACAGTATGGCTTCCGTAGAAATGGTTCCACGGAAGACCTGTTAGCTCTACTTTCAGAGCGCTGGAGTCGATCCATTCGCAATTTAAAAAACATAAAAAACAAAATAAAAATAGTTAATTGAGGTATTCAATTATATCGCGCTTTACTTTCAATACTTTACAATTAAAATCAACGAAATTGTGTAATACGTTAAAATCATGACAAATTCTACGGAAAGGATAAGAATTAGCTTATCAGACTTCCACCTCTTGAGAGTAGGAGGACCATGGTAAGTCATCATAACTCCAACCTAAACAACGTAGACAGAATAGCAAAGACTTTCTTTGCACAGACTCAATTGCATTGGCATGATCCTGATAATATGGATTCGAAATTATTTATATATTCATAATTGGTCTTAGAAGTGCTGTATAAAGCTGTTTAGTAACATATGGATCTGAAAACTCCTTAACGAAACCAAGAGTAGATCTTGCCTTAATAAGAATCATACTAATATGACCAATGAAGTCGAGTTTCCTATCCATAAGTTAACCAAGATCCAGAAATTTATCGGTTTCCAATACTATTCCATTAATGCAATACTCGTTACAAATTATCCCCTTTCTGTGAAATACCATATGTTTATATTTCTTAAGATTCAGTTCCATCAAGTTCACACTACACCATTCAACTAATAAATCAAGCTCACGCTAAAGAGTAATATGACCATTTATGTCATTGAAACTGTGAAATAACTTTACATCATTTGCATACAGAAGGATGTTGCAATTCGAAATTACATTCGGAAGATCATTTACGAATAGTAAAAACAATAACGGGCCCAAATGACTGCCTTGGGGAACGCCAGAAGTAACTCTTACATATAATTATAGATTCAATATTGCGAAACATGACACTTTGAGGTGTAATGGTGCGGTGCTGGTTGGAATATTCCGCTTCCGTTTCCCTTAGCCTTAACGGGCCGCACGTGCTGGCGTGGGGCCTAGCTCCCTGGATGGGTGGGATATTGTTATGGCCCAGGGAAATCGCACTACAGATATTTTCACGTGCGATTAGAAAAAAAACTGTCAAAAACTACGGCATCTAAGGGATGGACGGACATACTTACCTTAGGTGGGGACTAGATGGAGTGCCCCTATTGCCCTCCCTACCATGTTATCTGTTATTCCATCTTACTTGGAGGAAACCCACTATAATAAAAAAAAAGTTTGGTTTGGTTAGGTTTCTACATGGTTAAATTAATAACTTTTTATTACAAATTCATATTTCCGTTTTCGTTTTGTACATTAACTACAAATTTTATTTATGTCCAAAGTGGCTAGAATGAAAGTGGTTTGAAAAGTTGAAGTTGATCTTATATAACAATTTTAATTTCAACTTGAATAGAAAATTTTGTAATTTAAATTATTTGAAAATTTTGTTAGTTTAAAAATTTTTTATTATTATTTTTTTTTAATGTCAAGTTCGATCGAAAATTCTCAATTTAAATTTTTGTTGGAGGAATGTTTTTTTATATTTTGTTTGTGGCTATACTTTTTCTTTCTTATTTACTATGGCTAAAACATTAATATTTGACGCCGTTAAATATATGTTTTCTTGTTTTATATGTATAGTGGTAAATTTTAAACGGTTACAAAACCCCATATTATATATATATATATTAGGGTGGCACTAAAGATTCAACTTTCGATTTTCAATTTTCACGGAATATCGATCCAGTTGATATAAAACGGCTATTGTCAAAATTTGAGCAAAATCGGACAACTTTAAGCCGTGCCCCAAAGAGGTCAAAGGTCAAAATATGGTATATTGTGTATTTTTTAGGTATTTTTTATTTATTTTTATTGTTAATCTTATAAACAATTACAATTTTTCTTTCTAATGTGATTAAGAATGTTTCATAATATTTTTTTTGTTCAAAAATTAACCCGTCTGTGCACTGAGGGTCTAAACCCTTTTAAAATTACACAATTTTTTATTTGTTAAATATTTTGTGGACAAATTTAATATAGATTAACTTTTAATATTACCCCCTTTTCTGGGGGTGGGAGGATGTAAATTGCTTTAGATCGTTCAAAACCACCCTAAATTTATTATTTAGAAATGTGAAAATTTACGTTATAACGAAGACTAAAACAAGTAATTACAATTTAACAGGGCCTGTTAGTTTAGACAACAACCACTGATAACTCAAAAGTTAACGAATTTTAGAAAAAAAAGTCAAGGAGTACTAGATTTTCAAATTTTTCAAATAAAAACTAAAAATGCAAAAATCCCCTATCATGCATTTAGTTGAAAGTGTTAAACAGTTGAAGGTGTAATCAGTCGTGAGTGTAATCTGTAGAAAGTGTATGTTTTATTAGTGATTTTTGTCAAATTCTGATTTTAAAAATGCCATCTTTAAGACAGGAGATTTTTCTAATTGGTTATTCAAAACTACAATTAAGTGGTAGTAAACTGCCATCAAAGGGAGAGTGCCTGAAAGTACTTTTTTATAATTTAAGAGTTGCTAAATTAGACATAAAAGCTAGTGCGAGTCTTGTTATCAAAGAGTGTTCAATTTTTTGGGAAAAGGCACGTATCCCTATTATGACAATAGTGAATGCCGAGAAGAAATTGATGAAGTTGTATAGCGAGTGGAGAAGTTTGTCAAAACACAAAAATAGAGATTCAGAATTATTTAAAAGAAAATGTGAAGAATGGAAAGAAGCATTGAACGACCTATTTGATATCGCTAAAGCTAACGCAATTGGTCTTATTAAAATTGAAGAAGACAAACAGTTTTTAATAAAGCAAAGGCTAAAAGCACGTCAAGGTTCTATGGCTGGAGTAGATGTTAAATTAAGAAAAAATTAAGAATATCGACAAAACCGCCAAAAGCGAGAAGAGATCAGGCGAAAAATGCTTCAGGAAGTCCCATCAACCTCAAGAGGTGAGTTTGTATTGTGTTTATCAAAACTTACGATCAGGGCAGTTTTTTGGCTTTTGATTTTTTTGATATGCCAGTTTTTTAGTTACTTTGCAATATTGTCACTTAATTATATTCGTGCAAAGAAAAAACTTTTTTTATTTTTTTTTTTAATAAAACGTATATTGTGTATTTAAGTTACAATCCTACTAAAGGGTATAAATCGGCTAACCGTTTTTTACCTACAAAAATTACTTTAAAATTATAGTTTTAAGAAACAATTCATATTATTCTTTAGGAAGTATTATAAATGAAACTTTCAGTTCCGAGGAATCAGAAAACACGGAACCCGTTGAAACTGATGAATATGAAGTTTACCTTAATTCTCCAACTCCTTTGGAAACTATTCATAACGAAGCACCACAAAGAATAAGGGGAAGCAAAGAGATATTGACACCAAGACTTGCAACAGTTTTGGATAAACTAAAAATTAGTTCCAGAGATGCAGTCCATTTATTGGTAGCAGTTCTTGATGCAGCTGGGCTAAACACGTCGGAATATATTTTAAATCGTAATAATGTTCGCAAACAAAGAGATATTTTAAGAAAAACAAAAAGCGAACAAATCGTGTCTGAATTCACAACAAACCCTACACCATTGACAATTCATTGGGATACCAAGCTTTTAACTAGTGTTACAGGAAAAACTGAAGATCGTCTTGCTATAATAGCAACTGCTCCAGGTCTTGAGCATGTACTAAATATGCCTGATATACCAGCAGGAACTGGGTTAGAAATATCATCTGCCGTTTATGATACTTTGGAGGAAAATAATATTTTAGACAAAGTAGAGGCATTTGTGTTCGACACAACCGCGTCAAACACAGGGAAATTTAGAGGAGCTTGTAACCTTTTGGAAAAAAGAATTGGTCGAGATGTGTTATACCTAGGGTGCAGACATCATATCTTTGAAATTATTTTATCATCAGTGTTCATAGAAGCAAATATAAGTGCTTCTACTGGTCCTGAAATAGTAATATTTAAGAAATTTAAGAAACATTGGCCTAAAATACAGCAGGATGCTTTTTTGACTGGATTGACACACCCCAGATTCAATGAAATTTTAGGTGGTGATCGCGCTAATATTTTAAAATTCGCGAACGATAAAATAAAGGAAGACTTTCCTCGTGATGACTACAAGGAATTTTTGGAATTAATAATAATACTCTTAAGAGGAATTCCACCTAGGGGAATTAAATTTACAAAACCTGGCGCACTGCATTTAGCCAGATGGATGGCCAAGGCCATTTATTGCCTAAAAATTATTATATTTCGAGACCAATTTCCCGAAATAACCGAAACTGAAATAAATGGTTTGATTGAAGTAGCTGGATTTGTGATTAAGTGTTATTCGATTTTCTGGTTTAGCGCTGATAAAGCAGACCAAGCTCCTGTAAATGACATCGAATTTTTAAAGAAATTAGAAAATTATAAAAAAATCAACAAACCTATAGCTGAAAAAGCCATATCGAAATTGCTTAACCATCTTTATTATTTGAATGAAGAATGTGTAGGTTTTGCCTTATTCGACGAAAGAATCGATTTAGCAACTAAAGCCAAACTTGCTACAAAGATGCTTGTAACAAACTTGTCTGAACAAAATCTAGAAGAAGAAGGAGAGGAATATCCAATAAGGCTAACAATAAACCAACAAAATTTAAGCCATTTCCTTGCCAGAGACAATAATGTAATTTTGGAGGAATTATTTTCCAAAAACACCAACAAGCTTTTACAAAGGTTTAACATTTCTGCAGACTTTTTAAACAAAGACTCAAGTTGTTGGCCAATTTTAGATGACTATCGTAAAGGAAAGAACATAATTTCAAACTTAAAAATTGTCAATGACTGCGCCGAAAGAGGAATTAAGTTAGTGCAAGAATTCCACGAGAAAATTACAAAAGATGAGGATCAGAGGCAGCATTTATTTAAAGTAATGACAACTTGTTTTATTAATTTTAATTAAAGATTTGTATGATAAAATTGGTTTTTTTCTATTTGTTTCAGGTTGTACAAAATTATAGACAGCAATTTTCAAAAGAAGCAAATTTACAAAACTTAAGAACTAATTATAATTAAAGTGTCCCATATTTTATTTTTTACGTATTTACGTATTTTTTACGTTTAAATATTTTTG
This sequence comes from Cordilura impudica, assembly GCA_963682025.1. Taxonomy (NCBI): domain Eukaryota; kingdom Metazoa; phylum Arthropoda; class Insecta; order Diptera; family Scathophagidae; genus Cordilura; species Cordilura impudica. Next base: position 179,405,776 of record OY821520.1, on the reverse strand, counting down.
TTTTTATTAAAAAAGTTAATTTTATATGTTAATTTTATATTCAATGTTCAATTTAATAAAACTTTTGACACGGGTGGGCAAAAAGGGTTAATGATTTAAAATTGTCGTAGATAATTTGTTAGCATATCTCAGATAATTAAAAAAAAGTGCAAAATATTACGGTTTTACAGTACAAAATATATTAAACTTTAAAACCCACTGGGCACGGAAGGGTTAAATTTTTCATTTTTTTTATAATTATTAATAATTGCACATTGTAAATGAAGTGGAATGATTTTTTATACAAATTCGGGCAAAAACGAACAACTACTTAAAAAAAAACGTTTTAAAAATATCGGGCTAAAAAAATCTGACCTTTGACCTCTTTGGGGCACGGGAAATATTTGTCCGATCTTCCTAAAAAATTTCGTCCATATAACCTGCTGCCACCCTAATATATATATTTATGGTTGTTTTTTTTCTTTGTTTTTTCTAGTGTACACTATATTCAGAAAAATTTTAAACTCTTTGAATCATTTTTAATTTAAGGAAAATTTTAATGTTTGAAAATTCTAATTAAAAAAAAAAATGTTAATTTTAGAAATTTGATAAACTTAGAAAAATCTCCTTTTTTCTAATTTGTATAGAAATAAAATCTTATGTTTAGAAAATGTATATACTTAGTTTAAGTTTATGTTAAAAAGTTTAATGTAGGAAATTTGCGCTTTAATATATTAATAAATTTTTTATTTTCTTTTAAATTTATATTTAGAACACATTTTATTAGAAAAATTTTATATTTAGGAAAATTTTGTATTTAGAAAAATTTTATATTTAGGAAAATTTTATATAGAGTATAGCAAAAAAAAAAAAAATTTATTTAGTAAAAATTTTTAATCTTTTAAATATATTTATATTTTGCAAAAAGTTTTAGTTTATAAAATTAATTTATAAAATATTATATTGCTGGTCGTTGTCGCTTAACGTCGGGGATGTGTTTGCTGCTGGCACGGCCTTTGATGATTTCTGTTGACTGTTGCGAAATTTGTCATCTTCTTTAATTTTTAGCTTAGTTTTTACACCAGGTTTTCGAACTAAAATTTTACACATTTTATTTACAGGTTATAAAAACTTTATTTTCAGTTTTTGTTGAAGTGTTACAAATTTCAGTTATTTCAAAATTTTACAAACTTTTAGTTTTTCCGCGGTTTCAATCAAGGTTTTTTTTACATAATTTTCAGGTTTTCATTTTAGATTTTAAAATTTTTCAGTATTTTTTTTAAATTTTTCAAATTTTCAATCAAAGGTCTTTTCTTAAATTTTCAGGTTTTTATATTTAAAGTTTTTTCTTTCAGATCTTCAAATTAGTTTTTACACGTTTTCTTTTCAAAATTTTACATCAATTACAACTTCTATTAAAAGAATTTCGTTTAACTTTTTCCGTTTTCAATAGCTTTTATAACACTTAAAATTTATGCGTTTCGCCATTGTTATTAAAATATCCATAATATATCTTTCCAGTTTTCAGTGTCAATCTTTTCTTTAAAAAAAACTTCTGATCACTCTCTGTCACTATTATAACCCAACTGTCCACTTGAATCGCCAAAACTTCATTAATTTGTCTTCAATTTTACTTTAATTTTACTTTATTTTAACTTTACATTTCTATAAATCATATTTTAAATTTCTTAAAACTTTAAATTTATTTTAACTTCACTTACTTCACTACATTTTAATTATCTTAGGAGTTTTTTCCTCAACCTTTTTCTTTAACTTTCGACTCCCAAAACAAAATTCCTTTCTTTCCACCTAACCTTTCTTCATTCACTCATTGTATCAAACCAGTCTATGTCCAAAAACGTAGATCACTATTTAATCTCTCATCTAGCAATTCATATAGTACACACAGATACTTAACCACTCAGTCATGCATTTCATTCTCTAGAGAGTACGTGAGATTAACAAAGGAATGAATTAGTACGCTAATGACCATGGCTGAATGGTAAAAAAAAAACAAAGTGGTTTGACGAGAAAACGGCAAGCCATGAGCATAGGGAGAATACGCACATGGATAATTCATGATTGAGTTAATGAAAAAACAAATTTAAGAAGAGACTGAGCTAAAAAAAATTCCCGCCAAAATCAAGCGCAGTAATACAGAATTAAGTAAAAAAAAAATTGGTTTTTCTGTTTGTAATTTTTTTTTTCTTGGTGTACACCAAAGGGTATACTTTAAGCAAGGCCGTCACAGAGATCTAAACTTGAGATACGATTCAATCCACAAAATAATAGATTCATATATGCCAATGAATCTTTATTAAAATCAGTGTATATCACATCTGTCCGCTCACCACGGACGAAACCTTTGAAAACATGAGTCGAAAATTCTAGAATATTAGTAACTGCTGATTTTGATTTTAAAAAGCCTTGTTGAAATGGAGACATAGTCGACTTTAGTTGAAAAGAGAAATAATCAGTAACAAGTTTCTCCATTAACTTAGCAATAACACTTAGCTTAGCTATTCCCCTATAGTTAAGTACATTCGCCTTACCACCTGACTTATACAAAGGTATAATAAATGATTCCTTCAAAGAAGTAGGAAAATAACACAATTTGCAAAAGACTGTTGAAAATACACGTATGGGCACACTTAGAACTTGAGCGCAATTTCTCAAAATACAAGCAGGAACACCATTAGGACCAGGCTTGTATGAAAATTTGAACTGAATCAGAGGCTTAAAAACAGTTTCCGTATCAAAGAGCGGAATATTTGATACCGATGCAACTTTTATTATATATGGATAGTTAGCGACGGTTAAAGTATTTGAAATAGAATTACTATACGTGGACTGGAAAAAATCAGCAAATATATTCGCAATATCAAGATAGTCAGAGGATGAATTATCATTGCTAAACATTGTAGGTGGGAACGACGAAGATTTGTGTTTAACATGTTCAAAATATCATAAAATGTTACCAAAAGAAATTCCATGGTGCAAGTATCAACCAAAACTTACCAGTCAATATGGTAAAGCAGTTCATTCAATTTATTATAATCAGTACGTTTAAAGCAAAATGATTTACTCTTCGCAGTATTTAGCCCCGTTGTAGGCTCTTCTTGGCCAACATCAACAATGATACCAAGAGTAGGGTGATATCGATCTTCAGGTAAGGATATTGGGTCAATGCTTTCAATATTTCCAACATTATCCACAAAAACTAGATTCAACATTTTTTTGTTCGAGTTCAAAATACAATATATCTGAAATACTCCCAGATCAGATATACTCTCAAGAAGTGTATCATAAAAGGAAAATGTCGTAGATGAAATAAACGATAAGGAATCAGACGAATAATGCCATATTACGTTAGGTAAATTTTTATAACCAAGTATTAGAAGTGAGTCACCATGTTTCAGAGAATTACTTACAGAGGAAATCGCATTAACATGAGCATCATATACTGTATTGACAGAGCATGGGGATATATAGGAACAAGTGATATAAGTAGTTTTACTTGGGAAAATAGCTTTCACACATATGAACTCAATACTAAAACCAATATCATCAAATTTAACCAAACTTGAGGTAAACTTACTATCTACAGCTATTAGAACCCCACCTCCAGCCTTTAATAGTCTATCACGTCGAAATATCTGTAATTTACTCGAAATAATCTCTGTATCAAGTATATTCCCGCGAAGCCAAGTTTCCGTAAGCACGACAATATCGAAATCCAAATCAAAACTACTATTATTATAAAAGTTAGCAAGCTTCGTATTAAGTCCACGCACTTTCTGATAAGCAATACATATTTTACATGACCTTCGAAACATTAGTTTCCCGGCGGATTAAGTTGATTTCGGACATTAGAAGGGAAAACCGCTGGCTTTAATCTATGATTTTCCCTGTATATGTACTCGCTAACTAAAATCCGAATAGGCCAAAATTCAGGGTCAACCATGCAATTAAATATCTCACATGGGACAATCAACCTGAATTAGGATATGCTACGATTTAGATCAGCATTAATCTTAAAACACAGGATATCCAAGCCCACATCGATTTTTGACTTAACATAGAATAATAAGTCATCGGCAGTTGTATCCCGAGCAAGACGCGAATCAAAAATGGTCTTCCGGGGTTTGACGATGGTCAACTTTTTAGGTCCTAAAGGCAGTTTTTCAGAAACGTTGATTGCCTGATCGTGCAATGGAGCAGCACTCTTAGATGAAGATATAAAAGCACGCTTTGGGTCAGTTGAGGCAGTAAAGGTAAAAGAAGGCAGATCCAACCGGAGGAGACGCAATTGAATTTGTAGAAGTAGATGGTAGAGGGGAAACAGCGTTCATATCAATCAAGTTCAGAGGTTCAGAAATCGTTGAAAGCGAAGTTTGAGGTATAAAGGTTGTTAATGCCGATGACTTTTTCCAATTAGGAGACGACGGATGAAAAGTACCAGCAAATTTATCTAAATTATGGAATTTAGTAAGTAATTAGAAAATTTAGCAACAAGATTATTATTAATATGTTTAAACTCGTTGCGAGAATTTTTTAAAAAGTTATAAAATTCAACGCCAATCATTCTGCAGCGAGGGCATGTCGATTGAAGGTGTTTACCCGTATCAGCAAGAGCATCAGCATCACGTAGCTTAAGGCCACCAGCACATCTCAAATGAAAAGGTTCAATGCATAGCCAGCAAGAAACCATACGTTCAGTCCCAGTAAATGTGTATTTTTCACTCTAACAGTCCATGATGGTATAAATCAGTTAAAACAACACGGAAATGAAAAGATTCGATATTACGATATTCAATATTGTCACAAAGCAAGATATTGTAGACACAAACCAGTTGCACTTCACAATAGATTCGAAAAGCACTAGATCGAAAAGCTTACCAATATAGAGAACAGCTTACCAGTATAGAGAAAAAAATATGAAATATGTAAACAAGTTGAAGAAAATAAATTTTGTTATTCTTACACAAAATAAATAGAATATCGTTGTTGTTGGGTTAATGCACAAAAATTAATTTAAATATAAATCACTTGCAAAAACTCACAAGCAAACAAGGTGACCACTTCACAATAATGCTTGTTGTTAAATTTGAACTTTATATAACACTTTCTTCAAAAATTTTGAATTAAACACAGACAAATTTAGTAAATTTCACAAGACGCTTTAAACACGACTAACACGCAGTATACGTTGTCAGATCTTATTCCAAGTGCCCGAGTTTCGGTTCGCTCTACCCGCTTCTCTAGTAGATCACATCCGTTTGTAGTCGAACTAGCCGTATGTGGAATAAACTCCCCGCACAGGTCTTTTCTGACACTTATAATCTAATAAAATTTAAGTCAAAAATCTACAAACACTATTTCCTCTTTCCTCCTTCCCATAAACTATTTTCCTGAAATCAGCGCAATGCACTGCATCTGTAGGGGGCATTCCCTGAGTGTTTGTCAATAAAAAAAAATATATATATATATATGTATATGTATATAACTCAGAAAACGACGTTTAACTCAACATATATGCCAATTTTCAAGATGGAGATATTATTGAATGCAATGTAATTTATCAAATTGTCGGATCAAGTAAAAATTTTTGTTTTGTAGGCTTTTTATTGTTTATTTTTTATTGTTTAATCTTATATAAGATTAAAAAAACCGGAAAATATCCCAACTCCAGAATGAATAAATAAAACCTTATCACCATTATTTTTTTAACATGCTCATCCCTCAAAAACAGATTTCTTTACGATAAAGTTTTTATATTTTTTTCTTTTATACCCTACACCACTCTTGGTTAGAGTATAATGAGTTTGTGCTCATGTGTGTTACTACCAAAAATATTTGACTTATACCTACTTCTTCTTATAGAGATCGGCACAGAAACACTTTCTTACGCGATTTAGCGATATCCGTCCGTCCGTCTGTCTGTAAGTCTGCCTATCTCTCTGTCTGTCTGTCCACACAAACCTTGTAATCAAACTACAGGTAGAAAATATAAATATATAAACTTATATAAGCTTTTGTCGGCCATAATATTTTTCACATTAAAAAAAAAAAATTGAAATGTTTTATGACCTATGGTAGAGCAAAACAAGTTTGTTATACCCGTGTTTTATGACCAAAACACCAAAATGTTTTATGACCTGTGGTTGACTTAATGACCCTAGACAAGTAAGTCTTTATATTGTTTTCTTTTCAAAAATATATCATTGTTATGTTCAAAAAGTGAGTCCGTGATCTATTTTTTAAACGAATTTTACGTTACATAAAATCTATTTTTTACCAAGAAAATGTATAAATTTCATATTCTTGTTCAAAAATATCAATCGCGAAAGAAAATCTTTTGTGAAATTATAAAAGCGATAAAAAACAAAGAATTAGTTGTATAATATGTATTTTAATAATAAAATAAATTCAACTTCTCACATATAACCTTAATACGAATAATAAAAGAGTAGAAAGAAAAATTTGAAACAATAATTTAAAAAGGTGAAAGTAGGACCTTGCCAAAAATGGATGATAAATTCCAAATAAGTAATATCATGTAATATCATATAACTAGTTGAGAAAAAAAAGAGTTATGAGCTTTTCCTTATCATCCTCGCGCTTTAGTGAAAGGTCTTTAAGAAATTGATTACTTACATTCATTATTTACCCTTTAGCTTAAAAAAAAACACCAAACAATCACTTAAGGTGATATCACACGATGTGTCTTTTACATATGTACTGTCACTTTTTTTTTTTATCCATATGTAATGTATGTCCGTATGTCTGTTAAAATAATCGTTTTACATACGATTCATAATTTTTGCTCTCAAACGTGCATATGTATTTCCGTATGACATAACCACTAAATGTAAACAACAGCTAATTTAATTTGTTAATTTACAAAAATTTATTGTTAAAAATAAAGTTATATATTTTATATATTTTTTAAATTGTTAATTAATATTAAACAATTTATTTTTCTTTCAATATTAATCTTTATAATTTACTCTGTTTTCATATGTTTGTCATGCCAAAATAGAACCTGTTCTAATTGCAAAATGTACATGTGACTTTCATCATGTATTGTACATAAACAATGTTTCATATGTATCACACGATGTGTACAACTTTTGCTGTGGGAAAATTTGACAGTTCTACATATTCAAAAAACACATCGTGTGCTAGTACCTTTAGAAACCAGATATTTCTGTTTTAAATTCGTGGCCTGCTTTAAATGTACTTTTTTCCAATATAATAAAAATAGCAACAAAATGTAAAAACAAACAAAACCAAATACTTTTTCACACACTTTTTCTTAACATTATAGGGTACACTGAAAAATAAACGAGATCTAATAATTATTGGATATTGCAGGGTTGTAAAAATTATCATAAAAACAAGTAAGAGTGTTAAATTCGGCTGTGCCGAATCTTTGATACCCTCCACCTCGGTTTGAGTTTTGATAATAAATGTAAATGAAAAAGTAAACAATTTGTTAAACTTAATACCAAATTATTTCAGCAAATTCTTTGGGTTGGTTTTCTTCTTTTCTATTATTTCGGATTTATTTCGGTGTTTGCTTTTTGGTCATCGTGGTTGCTGATCGGCATGCATTTTGGTTATATACCTATATGCATGCGTTTCCGGTTATATGACATAACTTCTCGTTTAATTTAGTTTTTGCTAATTAAATAGCTCGCCCTAACCTCCATTGCAAAGGTAATGGTTGTGTAGAGTGGCTATATGCATTAAATCGTGCTAATTGGAGATGGCTGTATAGTTTCTTTTAACTGGCCAAATATTTCTTCATTGTGGCCATATAGGTCGGATGGAGTAACAAAATAATAACCAAAAAAAAAGCTCTCTCAACTTTTTTTTTAAATATTGCCATATTTTGAAAACATAGAGAATAAATTTATAATAATAAATAATCAAATTAGGGATGAAAAACGCAAAAAACGAAAAGTCCCAAACATTTTAAATAAAATAATTTAATGTTATCTTTATTTTCTGAAAAACTTCAAATTTTCATCCAAAAAAAATTGTGAAAATTTATATATAAAAAATAACATTCTCATAAAACTACGTTTACTTATGTAACAATTTTTATGTTAGCAAATCTTAAATATCATTTGAGGTTTTATTAAATTCATTGAATTTAAATTAATATCGACAAATCTGTTTTTCTATTTGTTGCAATATCAACTATGTAACTAAACATGCAACCCTGCAATTATTTTACTTCTCTTTATCTCAACGTATTGCTATTTGTCATACTAATTGACATTACATTTTTTAACTTCCTCTTTTTCTTCAACACTCATTTTTCTTAAGTATACATGTTAGACTTTGTACATTGAAAACACACGCGTTTTATTAATATTCAATATAATCTGCGTTAATGCAACAGGTTATGGGCCCAGACGAGATCAAATAGTTCGTTTGAGTAGTATAAAGAGAACGTGTGTAATATTTTTGCTTTGTGTGAAATTAATGTACAATCGCATTTGTTGCGAACATTGTAAGTTGCATTTATTGTGCCTTGATTGGAGTGGCGCATTCGTTGCGTAAATTACACGATGTCCAGAGATGACATAACCATCGACAAACTTCGCGGAAGCGAAAACTACCACACATGGAAATTTGCTATGGAGAACGTTCTGGAACTTAATAACCTGCAAAACTGCATCGCCGACCCGATGACCGAAAAGGATGAGATGAAATTACGCAAAGCTAAAGCCAGAATTGTGCTATCTGTTAATGAATCTATTTATCCACATATTCAACACCAGACGACAGCGGCCGACATTTGGAAAACGCTAAAGCAATTATACGAAGACACAGGGTTGACACGAAAGATTGGATTGCTACGTAAGTTAATTACTATTCGATTAGAAAATTGTGATTCCATGTCTGATTATGTAAATCAATTAATAAACACTGCAAATAAATTGAGCGGCATAGGGTTTACCATAACTGGTGAATGGATAGGAGCTATCATGCTAGCAGGTCTTGGTGACGAATTTAGACCATTTATTATGGGTATTGAGAGCAGTGGTGTGCTAATTACAGGCGACAATGTGAAAATGAAATTACTCGACAGCGACTACAGCAAGCAAGCCACGCAGAGTGCATTATATGCTGCGAAGAAATCAAAAGGCAAAAACAGATTCCATCTCAAGTGTTACAACTGCGGACGCAAGGGTCACATCAGCAAGGATTGTACAGCCAAGAAGAAGCAAAATGGGACAACATCAAACGCATTCCATGTTCTTATCAGTCGTGAGGGCAACCGTAACACTGATGATTGGTATATCGATAGCGGCGCATCGCGACATATGACGTTTGATGGATACAATTTAAAGAACATCACAAAATCTCCTATAAACGACATACTAGCGGCAAATAATGAGCAAATGAAGGTTGACGGTGTTGGAAACACTAAGCTACATGTCGGTGAAAACGACATTGATGTAAATGACGTTTTGCTGGTACCAGGATTATCTACGAATTTGTTGTCTGTAGCTCAAATTGTAAAAAAGGGTAATAAAGTTATTTTCGATAATACTGGTTGCGAGATTGTGAATGGCAGCGGCGAAATCATTACAAAGGTCAATAGTTCATGCGGCGTCTACAGAATCAAAAGTGATAAAACACAATGTCTACTTGCTAAGCAAAAGGTTAGCCCTATGACCTGGCACCGACGTCTGGGACACTTAAATTACGTTGATATGTGTAAAATGAAAAATGGAGCTGCAAAAGGTATTTCATTTGATGGCGAGCCTAGTGAACTATCCCAGTGTGAAGTGTGTTGCAAAGGAAAACAAGCAAGAGCTTCATTCAGGCACACGGGTAGCCGCGCAACTGGATTGCTTGAGTTAATACATTCAGACCTATGTGGACCGATGGAAACTAAGTCGTTCGGCGGGGCGAGATATTTTTTAACATTCGTTGACGACTTCTCGCATAAAGCCTCTGTTTATCTGCTGAGAACAAAAGATGAAGTTTTTGACAAGTTCAAAGAATTTAAACAACTTGTCGAAAATCAGAAAGGCAGCAAAATTAAATGCATCCGCACTGATAATGGTCTTGAATACATAAACCAAAATTTTAAAGAATTCTGTCGAAAAGAAGGCATTTCTCATCAGACTTCGTGCACGTATACGCCACAGCAGAACGGATTAGCGGAAAGAATGAATCGCACCATTGTGGAGCGTGCCAAATGTATGATTTTTGATGCAGACAGTGAGGCAGTTAATACTGCTGTCTACATCATTAATCGTTCAGTCAGTTCAGCCTTAAATGGTGACATACCTGAAAAACTTTGGAGTGGACATGAGGTTGATTTAAGCAATATTCGGATTTTTGGATCTACTGTAATGGTTCATGTGCCAAAACAACGAAGACGTAAATGGGACCCAAAATCAACAAAAATGGTATTCGTTGGGTATAGCGATATTACAAAAGGCTATCGTTGTTATAACCCGGTATCAGGAAAATTGACTATTAGTCGCGACGTAATTTTTATGGAAAACACCAAAGAAATTCAACGTGTATCCGCTAGTGAAGATAATGCTGATTCAGTAGGGGACGACAGCAACGAATCGAGAATAGTATACGAAAATTATGATGAATCGACAATAGTGAATGAAAGCATCGACGAATCGGTGAATATTACGGAATCCTTTGATGATGGTGCTGATGAGACGTATATACCAGACGAAATGGTTTCTCCGACAAAGGATACCAGAAAATCAAGTCGTGAGCCTGCACCACGAGATTTTACGAGTCTTGGGTATGTTTCTCACATGGCAACTATTGGCGAAATTGAAGGCGACCCCTCGACAATTGAAGATGCTTTAAGCCGTATTGATCGTCAAGAATGGAATACGGCGATAAAATCAGAACTGGACTCGCTCATTGAAAATAAAACCTGGACTTCAGCAACGTTACCGGCTGGTCGTAAAGCTGTAAAATCTAAATGGGTCTTTAAAACGAAACGAGACAAACACGGCAAAATTTTAAAGTACAAAGCGCGATTAGTAGCAAAAGGATGCTCACAAAGGCATGGCATTGATTACAATGAAGTGTTTTCACCAGTAGTTCGCTACACATCCATACGATTCCTGATAGCTCTATCTGCGAAACACGAAATGAAAATAGATCAAATGGATGCTGTAACGGCGTTTCTTCAAAGCGACTTGTCAGAAGATATCTATATGGAATTACCCGATGGTTGTGGTGCTGATAGCGGAAAAATATGCAAACTCAAAAAGGCGATTTATGGATTGAAGCAGAGTGGGCGAGAATGGAATAAGAAGCTAGAAAATACTTTGAAGTCATCTGGTCTGATTAAATCGAAAATGGATCCATGTGTATTTTTTGAAAAAAACTTGCAACTCATTCTTGCCATATATGTTGACGACATTTTAATATTTTGGAAAAATGCTGAATCGCGCGACAAGTTAAAGAAAGTGCTCTGCAGCGCGTTTGAAATGAAAGACCTTGGACGAGCCAATAGCTGTATCGGACTCAACATTACTCACGACAATGCAAGTGGCAGCATATGTTTGGACCAAGAAAAATATACACGCAACATTCTACAGAAATTTGGTATGTGGGACGCGAAACCAGTTACAACTCCGAGCGACGTTAATCAGAAACTGTCAGCTGCTATGTGCAAGGAAGGCGAAGAGTTGAATAATATCCCATATCAGGAAGCGGTTGGTAGCTTATTATATCTGGCACAAGGTACTAGGCCAGATATCGCATTTGCTGTTAACGATGTTAGTCGATTCAACGTAAAACATGGCAAAGCACATTGGATAGCGGTTAAACGCATATTCAGGTACTTAAAAGGTACAATTAATTACAAACTCTTTTTTTGTAGAGAAGGTGAGCTACAAGGCTATACAGATGCGGACTGGGCATCAGACGTTGACAAAAGGCGTTCATGCACTGGTTATGTATTTACCTTATGCGGCGGTGCTATATCTTGGAACAGCAAACGGCAATCAACGGTCGCACTTTCAAGCATGGAAGCCGAATACATGGCGTTATCTGCAACAGCCCAAGAGGCAATATGGTTGAAGCAATTCGGGCAAGACTTCGACACAAACATCAAACACAAGGCGGTCCAGATTGCGTGCGATAACCAGAGTGCTATTGCAGTAGCCCAATTGGATTGTTATCGGGCAAGAACGAAGCACATTGATGTCCGCCATCACTTCATTCGCGATAGCATTGATGATGACACTATAAAGGTGCGATATGTATCTACAGATGATATGATTGCCGACAACCTTACGAAGGCCGTACCACAAAACAAAAATATCATTTGCGTTAGAGGAATGGGATTGCATCATTGAACAGTATTGAAGATTAAAATATGTATCATATGAAATTTCGTATATGAATTTGAAGCCCAAAATGTAAGCTTGAATTTAATGCTTCAATAAGTGGGGGTGTTGCAATATCAACTATGTAACTAAACATGCAACCCTGCAATTATTTTACTTCTCTTTATCTCAACGTATTGCTATTTGTCATACTAATTGACATTACATTTTTTAACTTCCTCTTTTTCTTCAACACTCATTTTTCTTAAGTATACATGTTAGACTTTGTACATTGAAAACACACGCGTTTTATTAATATTCAATATAATCTGCGTTAATGCAACACTATTTATTTAAATTGTAAAGGAGTGGCATCTCTGTCAAAATAAGCGAAAAACACAAAGAATAGAAAAAAACAAATTACTTCGTGTTTGACAGGATGATTTTATGTTTATGTTTAATATCTTTATTTTTTTTACTAATATTTCTGTTTATTTATTTGAAAATGAAATAATGAATTGAATATGCTATTTAATTTTTTTATTTATATAAAAAAGTTTTTTAATTAAAGCAAAATATTTTCACTATTTCATGATTTTTATTTATGTATGACGACATTTCAACCTAAAAATTTAAGTTTTTATCGATTGGATAAACAACACAAAAATGGTTGTCGTTTAGATAACAACAACAGCTGACTTTAACAATAGCGAATATCGTTTCAAAATTTTACTGATAATTTTGCAATTTTCTTTTTTTTTACAATTCGACTATGGTTAAAAGAAGTTACTGAATTGCGGTACTGAAAAGTTATTAATATCTCCTGAATGGCAATATATTTTTTAAATGTAAACATTTTTAAATGTAAAGATATTTCGAAATTTAAAATTATTATTTCCGACGTTTTGATATGATTTTCTGAAACTCAATTAATATTTTCTAATTTATAATTGGAAATTTTATTTTCAGTTTTTATTATAATTGATATTTTCTTAAATTTGAATGGAAAATTTAAAAAGTGAAATTTTGTATTTATGTGAATAATAATGCTTTATAAATTATAAACAATTTTTAAAAATTAGATGTAATCGCAATCAGATATTTTATAGGTAAAGCAGAATAATAATTCTATATAACTATGTAGAACTGTTTTGTAAGCAAAAAACTCATTGACGAACTCGGTAACTCTATTTTGTAAAGACAACAAAAAGTTAACCCCCCAATCTCACATCACACTGAAATTGTAAAATCGTTGTGTACGTATTATCAACGAAAAATTGTTCGAATTAGTCGAATCCATCGCCATTAAATTTTATGCTCAAACATCTGACTGCAATCTCATTTTTAAAATGTTGTCGAAGCGTAAACTTGAAAAAATTTGTATACTTCTCTCTCTTATTTTATTTTAAGTAGAGTTACCAAGTTTATTATACAGGCACATGTTTGAGGGAAAATATTTACATTTATTATTAGTATTATTTTAATAATAGTTAATAATATTTATGCTCTATAATTAACAAACTTGCGTTTTTGTATGCGCATTTCAAAAAATAAATCATTATAATAGATTTAACAAGTTAAAACTTTAATTACAATTTTACAGAATCCAGTAAATTTGCATTAAATTTATAACAGGGTAACATTAATCATCGTTAGTGTCTGCCACTATTCGCACGAAAAATTTGGTGCCATTAGTGTGACCACTGCGGAAAATGTGTGTGTATTAGTAAAAAAAAATGTGAGTGTATTGAGTTTTTCGAACTTGCAGTGTGATGTGAGATTGGTGGGTAATATGCCAAACTTATGTTCATATTTGTAAAAGAATAATAAAAAAACGTATGAAATAAAAGACCAACCCGTGTATACTCTTAACATTGTTCTGTATGATATCTAGTTGAAAATATTAACATTCATGTTAAAATAGAAATAACTATTGCAAAGCTAATTAGAACAAACAAAAATTATGGCAGCATCTACTGTGGCATAGTCACGCTGAGCAAAATGAAGTGACACTCTGTTATACAAAAGAAATGTATTTTCCCCACAACAAAATACTGCAGAATTTTATGTAAATAAAATAACCGATTTATTTCTAACATGCAGTTACTATGAATATACATACATACATATATATAATATATGTACATTATTTGTATTATTTAATATGTGTATGTATGTATATTTAAATATTACACACAAAAAATACAACATCAAACGTTATTTTTGTGTTTTTCTCTTTAAATAAATTAATACATAAATTGCTAAATTTACATTTGGGCAATTCACAACAGGTGTTGTATATTGTATGTTGTATTGAAATACACAATACAATCATTTGTTGTGAACACTCAGTTGTATTTTCATATTTCTTTAGTAATTTTCGATCCAACGAGGAAAGATCGCTTCGTCGCTTCTGCTATTTTGTATAAGAGAAAACACTTGTCAGTGTTTGCTTTTTGGTCGTGAGATATACCCTGGAGTTTTAGTTACGTACCTCTTGCATTTTAATTTATAATGAAAAAAAAAATGTTAAATGTTTTGGTTGGTACTGAAAGAGAAAATACATACTAAAAATATAAACATTAATTTTTATATAAATAAACTTATCGATGTATTTGCGTTATTTGCATTATTTGCCATATTTTATTTTATAATTATTTATGCTGATAATATTCTATGTATTTGTTTTTTCTTTTTCATAAAAACTGGCATTCACTTGGAACTGATATGTTATGATACAATATACAACATTTACTAAACATAGCAAATGAAGTTGGATCGTGTATCAGATTTTACAGTGAAAATTACCAACAACAATTTTACACTATTGTAAAGTGATACACGATACAAGAGATACAACGATACATTACCCATTGTGAATTGCCCAATTGTTTTTTTTATTAACAACTAGGTATTTTAGCATTATTTGCTTTAGATGTTGGTGAATTTTTACTCCCTTTATATTAACTCGTAGTGTCTGCTTGTCGAAAAAATTTTGGATCGATTTTAACCACTTTCCCGTGACCCAATCGATCTGAAATTTTGCAGGCAGGCTTGTGGCAATGACAGAAATGATCTAACGTATTTTTTTAGTGATGGAAACTTTTAAATTTTTCTACCAGAGTTGATAAAAAAATGTACAAAGGGTTTGTTTTCCAGCTATGAAAACAATGCAACATTTAGAATAACAACAAGAACAATATAGAAATATCATGTTTTTCATTTTTTTTTTACTTTTTCAGAGATTTCCCTGGACCTGTTCCACCGATTTTAATGATTTTTGAAGTAGAAATCTTTCCATGAATTTGGTGAATCATTCTCACTAAAAATGATCACTGTAGCTGCACTATTGAGGGCGTGATCGTGACAAGAACAACATAGAAAATTGTTTTTTTTTCAAGACTTTTTTAGTTCTTCATTCAAATCTCGGGCCCTAATCGACCGATTTGGACGATTTTAAATAGCAAACTTCTCAGGATGTTAGTGAATCATTTTTATGTCAACGAGTACCCTAGCTGCCGGATTGATGCCGTCATCGTTATTTCCACAGACGGACAGACGGACAGACGGACATCGCTATATCAACTCCGGTTGTTATAAGGATCACAAATATATAAATTTTATGGGGTCCAAAATTTTTTTTCTAATTATTACAAACGGAATGACAAACTTATATATACCCTCTGCACACTGGAGTGGAGGGTATAACAACTCTACAACAGCAACAATGACAGTCATATGTTTTTCAAATAGGAAAAAACTGTTTATGTGTTAGTTTCGGTCATTCCCCAGTATGCATTGAAATATTATTTCTCCAATGTTGGAGAAAAGTTAAGTTCTTAAATTGATGTCAAATGTAATTCTCAACTTGGGTTGAACAATTTTTCTCCTTGTTTGCTTTCAACTTGACATCAAGTTGAGACTTAACATTTTTTCCAATCTTTGAGAAACATTTTTACTCTCAATTGGATATCCAACACTTTTCTCCACTTGAGACCAAACATTTTTTCAACTTGAATACGATTTGTGTTAAGTCTGAGATATTATTTAAATATGTCATAAATAATAAATTAAATTAAAAAATGCCAAAAAAGTACAAATAAATCATTGATATATTTTTAATTATTTGTGCTTTTTGTCGAATTTTTCAAAAAATGTACAACTAATTAATTCATTTATTTTTAATTCTAGATTTTAAAAAATGTACATAATATGTACATTTAATGTTAAATATGTACATAGTAATGTTAAATATATAATGAAATTAAATTGAAACATTAAAAAAGTACATTGTTTTCATTTCTAAAATTAGTATAATATTTTTTAATATG
Organism: Cordilura impudica; assembly: GCA_963682025.1. Taxonomy (NCBI): domain Eukaryota; kingdom Metazoa; phylum Arthropoda; class Insecta; order Diptera; family Scathophagidae; genus Cordilura; species Cordilura impudica. The sequence continues at coordinate 179,389,125 of OY821520.1, read as the reverse complement.
GCAATTCCGTACCTTCCATTTGATACCGATTGGAAATATTTCTTTGCTATCAAGTTGAGAATCACAAATTTCTCAATTTGATAACTATGAAAATCGCCATATAAAAAATGTGCCTTTTAAGTTGAGAAGACTATATTCGAACTATTGAGGGCATTTGAGAATTAACGTTGGAGATTTGAAAAATGTATTTGATCTCAAATGCACCTCAAGTTGATAGCAAACAAAAATGTTTATTGGGACATTTATTGTAGGGTCGTTTGCACACACACAAAAAATAGAAAATAAAATGTCAATAAGCAAAGCAAGTGGCTTCGAAATTCGATGATGCCAGTTAATCATTTTTTGTTCACGCGGAATTTATAATTGGAGGAATTTTTTTCTCGAGAAATGTATTTTCCGTGAGAAAAAATTCCTTGAGAATATTCATAATTGGGATGAATAACTTTTAATTGGAACTTTTTAGTCAGAATAAATCATAATTCTAGTTAGATATTGGTTAATATTTAATTAGAAAAAATATTGTGGTGGCATCTACGCAATTATTGAGGCAGTCACGGAAAAATTAAATGCAAGTCTGTTTTTTTTAATATAACAAAAATGGATTTTCCCTTTAACAAAATATGGCAGAATTCTTTATAAATGAAATGCAAAATGGAAAATCAATTTTGTGCTAATTCTTAACAAAATTAATAAAATATATATATGTATTATTATATTTATTAATATTTGTAATTTTATTTGACACAATTTCACACACAGTTTTACAGATCAACTGTTTTAATTAGAAAAAATATTGTGGTGGCATCTACGCAATTATTGAGGCAGTCACGGAAAAATTAAATGCAAGTCTGTTTTTTTTAATATAACAAAAATGGATTTTCCCTTTAACAAAATATGGCAGAATTCTTTATAAATGAAATGCAAAATGGAAAATCAATTTTGTGCTAATTCTTAACAAAATTAATAAAATATGTATATATGTATTACTATATTTATTAATATTTGTAATTTTATTTGACACAATTTCACACACAGTTTTACAGATCAACTGTTTTCAACTGATTTAGAAGTTTTCTGTTTTTGGAACAGTAGTGCCAATTTGTAACATTTTGTGATGTAATGAAAATCGCAGAATAATAAGTTAATACACAATAAAAAATATTAAATTTTTAAGTTTTATATACATATTGCAATAAAAAAAACTTTGGTAAATTTACATTGAAGATGGTCAGAAATTAATGAGAAAAAATATATAGACATAGAAAAGCACATTTAATGTTAAACTTTATGCACAAAATATATGGGTTTTTGTTGATTCGAATTTAACTGTGGCTCTAAGTGAAAAGTTTTAGACCGATCGTATATTACATCTTGAGGATCCTCACCTAATATTTTCAAATATTTTAAATTCTTTTTAACTCATTTAACCTCATTACGAAAATAGTAAAACAGTAAATATGGAAAATCCACGCACCTCAAAAAATTGTTTTCTATGAAATAAATTAAAGACATTTCATATTATACAATTTTCTTTCAAAAATGTATCAATTATTGCAAATTTGAAATTTGACATATAGTATTTGTACATATATTTGTATAGATTTCGCAGTATGAAAAGAACTATTATTTCTTTATTTAGAATATATGTAAGTATTGCTCGCAAAAAAATGCAACATCATGAATGAAACACATAGACGACTGCTGGCAGCAGCATTTGTAGTCGTATAGTCAGCTACTTGATTTTTCTGAATACGACAGCAACATATAATACAAATGCATTTTTATTTAAATATACAATTACTTTTACTTATTTAAAATGCATTAGTACAACGTAAAAATAAATAAATTAGTTTAACGCCTTTTGATTATTAATGGAATTATAGCCTTTCATGTTGCGATTTTTTTTTTAAACAAAATAAAATATTTCATAGAACTAACTTCTTTTACATATTTTGTTATATTGTCAACACTATTTTTGTTTTGTAGCCAACAAAACACACTTGCAGTTTTTTTTTCTATTTGAAGAACATATGACTGCCATTGTTGATGTTGTAGAGTTGTTTCTTTTTGATTTTGTTTCGTTAACTCTTTTGTATTAAAGCACCTCCAATATATGTATCCATTTTAGTTTGCAAATTCAGTATATTTATAATTTATTACTTACAGCAAAAAATAATAGAAACAATTTTATCAGTTATGCTTACGAAACTATATAAATAGACTTGAAGTTGGCTGCAAAAGCAGTAGCCTGTGTAAAGAACAAGTTAGCGACATGTAACTGTTACGTAACGTGTCAGCCTTTTTTTCACATGAAAAGTATTGGGACGTTCCGGTTACGTTCGGTAACTGTTTTAAATGATTTTCATGTAAAAAAAACAACTGACTCGTTACGAATACGGTTAGAAAACATTGACCTTTTATATGTATTATAATGCTATGAATGCATTTATCTTTATTTTATTTTATTTATATATTCTTTTTTTTTGCATTGTATATTATTTTTTTTTATTATTATTACTATTTCATTTAATTATTTTTTTCTTTAAATAAATTAATACATAAAAATTTGTTTTTTAAATTATTGGTGAACTTTTACTCTCTTTATTTACTGCCTTTATATTAACTGTTAGTGTCTGCTTGTCGACAAAATTTTTTCCCGTGAACCAATCGATCTGAAATTTTGCATGCAGGCTCGTGGCAATGACAGAAATGATCTAACAAATTTTTTTAGTGATGCCAAAACAATGGAAACTTTTAAAATTTTCTACCAGAGTTCACAAAAAAATGTACAAAGGGTTTGTTTTTATTATATTATTACCACAACGACCACAAAAACAACAAGTCCAGCTATGACAACAATGCAACATTTAGAATAACAACAGGAACAATATGGAAACATCATGTTTTTCATTTTTTTTTTTAATTTTTCATAGATTTACCTGGACCTGTTCCACCGATTTTAATGATTTTTGAAGTAGAAATCTTCCCATGAATTTGGTGAATCATTCTCAATAAAAATTATCACCCTAGCTATCCTATTGAGGGCGTGATCGTGACAAGAACAACATAGAAAATTATATTTTTCCAAGACTTTTTTTAGTTCTTCATTCAAATCTCGGGCCCTAATTGACCGATTTGGACGATTTTAAATAGCAAACTTTTCAGGATGTTAATGAATCATTTTTTATGCCAACGAGCACCCTAGCTGCCCGATTGATGCCGTCATCGTGATTTCCACAGACGGACAGACGGACAGACGGACATCGCTATATCAACTCCGGTTGTTATAAGGATCACAAATATATATATTTTATGGGGTCCAAATTTTTTTTTTCTAATTATTACAAACGGAATGACAAACTTATATATACCCTCTGCACACTGGAGTGGAGGGTATAATTATCATAACATTACATGTCGTGTCTTAAATTCGTGGCCACCATATACTTATATACATGATTTTTTATTTTTTTTTTTGCAATAAAAATTTAATTTTTTCAGTAAATTTTCGTAAAAATTTTCTTTTTCTTTTTTAGTAAATTTTCTTAAAAGTTCACTTTTTTTTTGGTAAATTTTCTTAAAAATTTACTTTTTTTTTTTTTTGTAAATTTTCTTAAAAATTTACTTTTTGTACTAAATTTTCTTAAAAATTTACGCCCGTATTCATAATCAAATTCTAGCATACAAATATTGAAATTTTCATATGAAAAAAATTTAGCCAACTGCTGGAATTTGATTATGAATACGGGCGTTACTCTTTTTCAGTAAATTTTATTAAAAATTTACCTTTTGGTAACTTTTTCAATGCTTTCGATGTAAGAACTATAAAATTGGTTTTAGAGAAATATTTCTATATTAGTAGTCATTTACAAGTATCTAAAATTTTCTTAATGTAACATTTTTAATAATAATTTATCATACATTGATGAATTTAAGATATTTGTTTTGTAGAAAAACTATCAGATTAGAAACAGTAAGCATTTGAAATATTTTTCCTATTGAATACGATTAATTGTTTTAATATCATAAATTACAAAAAATATTAAAACTCTTATCGTCAGATATGATATCTAATTTTGATGTTTTCATTAGAAGAATTATTGAAAATTGCGAAACCCCGTTTTATCGCCATAGAAAAAATTGGTTACTTATTTTCTTTCTGTCAATTACATATCAGCTTTCTTTTATATTTGAGACTACATAAAAAACACATTATTTAAATTTCTTTGCAGTTCTGTTTCCATCAAAAAATATACCTAAATCAACAACTAAGGATGAAGGAAATGAACTAAATTTTACCTATGTGTATATTGCTCATCCACGTGCTGTTACTAATATAATATGGCGCAAAACCAGTAAATATATGCCAAAAGGCTCTGTTTCAAATATGATAGTTACATCATGCCTCGATAATATCTGTCGAATATGGATAGAAACTGTCTTACCTGACGATGGATTGATAAATATGAATCAGTTTGATCCATTAGCATCACAAAATCCGAAATTTAGAACACATAGACATAAGCATAGGTTTATGCAAAGGCTTAAGCATATGAAAACTTGTTTTCATATCCGGCGTCATGCCAAGGCAGGTGGAAACATCGCTTCTAATGCTATAAATACCGTTGGAAATAATTATCCTGGTCCAATACCATCGCTTCCGTCGTCATGTAGTGTACACGATTTCCATTCGTATGGATTTCATGGCACTGGAATATCACAAGGGATGCATTTCCATTTGGCTGCATCTATCAATGCTGAAACAGATATACCATTGGTTCCTTCAATGCAGTCAAACACGTCAGATCCATCAAATCAAAATAATTTCATTCTTCATTGGTTAAATAATAAAGAAATGGATTTTACATTACAGGCAGAAGCTATACTTCAGGAATTGACGAAAAAAGTCATTGACGAGGAAAATATTAACTCAACAACAGCTAACTCTGACTTTGTAGACCATGCCTCAAATGGATGTCCTTCAAAAAAGAAATATATTCGTGCAACATCCAAATCAATCTCTGTGGATGATAATAGTGCTGCTGGTGATGAAAGTAAAACATCTAATTTTCGAAATTCGACTGGAGGAGGAGTTCAAATAGTTAACTCCATATCAAACACAACTTCTCTAAACTCATTAAATAATGATAACAATTCTATTGTCAATCAATTAACAGATTCATTAGATATTAAAATAGATTGTTTATTACGTGACTGGCATCAAAGTCCAGACCTATTATTTGCTATTCATCCAGTAGATGGAAGTTATTTAATTTGGGTAGTTGAGTGGCTGGACGACTATTACCCTGGTTCATTTCGTCAAGCTCAAGTTTCATTTTCGACTAGAATACCCAACGCATTTGCTCTCGGAGACTCTATGTCCATGTCGACTATGGTCAGTTTATACAACACCGGTACACATCCTTTTGTGTTTCGTGAAATTGCAAATAATGTCAAAAGTAAAGAAAATGATGTTTCCGTTGAAGAAGAAATGTCAGTTAAAGACGACTCTGAAAATGCAGATGAAAATGAGGATGTTGACAATAATTTTTCACCAAATACAAATGACAAGGACTTTAATGATTGCAGTGAGGACAAATCTAAAGAATCTGTAACGGACGGAATCTCTACTGGGATTTCTCCTTCCGTTTCCATGGTTACGAAACATTCGAATGGTACCTTGAACTTATGGCAGCTCTCTTTTGCATATAAGACTAAATTCACACAGGTTCTTAGCATTGGACACATAAGTCGAGTATCTGGTCACAGATTTCGTGTAAACGATATAAATTGCCATCCCGTATTACCACTACTTGTATCAACATCGCATCATAATTTACCAGAATTTGAAAATAAATCTGCGACGTCCGCTACGAATTTGGATTCCAGTCCCATAAATGATGTTAAAAACGTATTTACTACGTCCGGATTTTGTTCGGAGTTGATTTTATGGAGAGTAGACTCAGTCGGACCGCTGTGTCACTCAGGTGGTGTAAGTGAACTTGCACGTATAAATTCTCCTGAAATATCTGCATTTAGTAATGTTGCTTGGATTCCTACACTACTGCCAAGCACAACATTGGGTAGTTACAGCAACTCTCCTTCAGCTTGTTTTGTGGCAAGCGATGGAGAAAATTTACGAGTTTATCAGGCTGTAATAGATGCCCGTACTCTTTTAGCAGAAATATCAGCTTCTGAAAGTATAACCAAAATGCAAAAGTCTGCGTCGGTCTCTTCACTATATTCCAATGCTTCGTCAACAATTAAAGGTCTTAAGTCACCATTGCACGATAAACTCAAGGTAGTCTCGCAACAATCCACAGCTCGTCCGGGATGTATTATACAACTTGATCCAATTTCAGACGCCAGGCATGATTGGCAAAACACACAATTTTTGCATGTATTCCAAGCACAGCTAATTACTGGTGGAGAGTTTTCTAAATTAGATGATAAATTGTCACAAAAACGTTATAATCAGAACGACATGGATGCAATAGTAGATTTACAACAAAATGCCGAATTTGAGGAACCATTTTACATTGTTATAATCGAGAAAACGCTCAAGGGCAGTACGATTCATATGTGGCGAATTGTAATATCTTCAAAACAGCAAAAATCTTTTCTGTCGGACACCGCAATGTATGTTCCAGATAGCAATCTTACTCAAGATATTGAAGATATTGATGCCCATCGAAAAATGTCGGAAATTAATGTAGATGGCATTGATTTCAATAACAAGGAAGGAAATGTTGAACCTCCTCATATTCTTATAACCACTGAAAAGGTGTGTACGCAGGAACTTCCTTTACCCGAAGGTGTTGATGTTATTCATGCATCTCCAGCAGCTGGTCATCTAAGTTCATCGTCAATATACCCAGCATGCTATGCCCCATATATTGTTGTTACAGCTTGTTCTGATTCTATATCCAGATTTTGGAAATGTGAAGCAATCGACGGTGTTAATAATAAAGCATCGAACGATCACAATCATTATTTGTGGTCAGAGTGGAAAATGTTTAGTAAGAAGCAAGATTCAGCTATAGAAATTCCGGGACAGCCTTTAAACATAAGTGCTGCATATTCAGGTCGAGTAGCATGTGCCTACAAATACGGGAAGAGCTTCACTCGTCCTAATAAAAGTGGAGACCCAGATTCCAGGTACATAAACCTTTGTGTTGGTATTTTTGAGTGCGAGAGTTCTGGTGGAAGTGAATGGGTTCTCGAGGACACCATACATTTGAAAAACATTCACTTACCTAGAATGAATGTTGACCATGGCATTGATTTAAGTTACTTGCATGATAATCGCATTCTCCAAAAAAAGCAACGCCTCAATCAAGTGTTTCATAATTTTACAGCGCACGAAGAAATAAGAACTCCACGTAGTGGTGATTCGACACCAGAGCTAAATACTAAAAGTCATACTGGTCTCTTAGCTGTTCCAAGTTTTAGCACTTTGCAGTCATTGAGAAAAAGTATAGCCGAAAACGGTAATACATGTCCACTTACTCAAAAGCATTTGGTACAACTTGACTGGGTGTCCAAAGAGGACGGATCGCACATTTTAACTGTAGCTGTAGGTAGCAAAATTCTCTTGTACACTCCAGTTTCATCCGATATTGCCCAAGCTAATATTAAAGCAATGAAAGAATCGAGATCAGCAAATCGACCTATCCTCCGAAAGGCTAGCTCCTTAGCTCAGCCTCTTTTCAATGACGAAATACGTTGGATGAAAGTGCGACAAATTGATTTACAAACTGCAGATGGGTTACCTCCTTTGCCTATGCAAATTTCGTGGGTACGCGATGGTATATTAGTAGTTGCAATGGATTCTGAAATGCATGTTTATTCTCAGTGGAAGCCTCGGTTCAGCCAGCAGCATAGTGTCGAAGACATGCTTGATACTAGAAATTTAAGAGATGAAGATCTTAGATCAATTGCAAATGAGTCAACGAAATTAAGAATTAAAACTGCTGTATCCATGCCACTAATGAGCAAAGTAAGCACTGCAAACCTACAGCTGCTTTCAAAAGATAATAAAAAAAAGGTTACCGGTACTAGTTCAGTGAATATTCAAAGTACTTCAGATTCTGCAGCAAATAATGAAGATTATATGACCGATTTTGGCCTATTCCAAGCGTCTCGTATAGCATGCCCAGTTTTACCGCAATACCATCCTAAGCAGTTAATGGAACTGTTGAATTGTGGAAAAATCCGATGGGTAAAAGCTATATTAGCTCATCTAGTTCGTTGCTTAAGTGTCCCCAGCATAAGAGGAGTGAACAATGAGAATGACGACGCATCAATTAGACAGGTAATTTAACAAACTATTTCCATAAACTTATAATATTATACATTTTGTTTACTGCTTATTATATTTTAAATGTAAACAAATTCCTTAATAAATTAAGGGATTCGTTGTGCAGTTTTAATAGAATAAAGTAAAATTGTTTGTTCGCTAGACAAACAATTTTGTGTAGGTCGGGGGTGTGTGTATGTAGGTAAGTTAAAGCTTCAATGACAAGATACATAAACATGCTAGCTTATAATATTATACATTTTGTTTACTGCTTATTATATTTTAAATGTAAACAATTTCCTTAATAAATTAAGGGATTCGTTGTGCAGTTTTAATAGAATAAAGTAAAATTGTTTGTTCGCTAGACAAACAATTTTGTGTAGGTCGGGAGTGTGTAAGTTAAAGCTTCAATGACAAGATACATAAACATGCTAGCTATTCTACATGATACTTATCGCTGACCGGCAGCCAACATAGCTTAACTATGGGTCTCGTAATAACACCGGCCTGAGTCCGTATATCAGCTACTCGAACTTGCTTATCCGGTCCTCGGTGAACAGCCTCTATTTGCCCGAGGCGCCATTCATTAGGCGGGAGTAGCTCGTCTTTGACCAGTCAAAGTCCTCTATTTGTAGTTCTCTTTTTGGATGCTGCCTTTGTAGCGTTTGTTTAGCTCTTGTAGATAATCTGTCTTCCATCTTTGTGCAAATCTGTGGTGTACGGCTTTCAGCTTTTCCCAACGGTTGAGCAGGGAGATGTTGAAGTCATCTGCTGGCATCTCAGGTGTAAACGTCAGTGGGCCACCTCGGAGAAAGTGGCCGGGTGTAAGAACCTGTAGGTCTCCTGGGTCTTCAGTTACGGAGGATAAAGGCCTTGAATTCAGAACTGTCTCGATTCTCACTGGAAGAGTAGAAAATTATTCAAAATTAAATTTCATATTTCCAACAACCCTTCTAAAATATAACTTAAAACTTTTGACTCCCGCTTCCCATAGACCTCCCATATGCGGGGTACTTAGTGGATTTCCATTCGAAACCGTGAATAGCGTATATTTCAGACACGTCCCTGGAGGAGTGTGTAAGGAACGCGGTATACTCATTAAACTAGGCTTTACTGGCACCAACGAAGTTAGTACTGTTGTCGGACATAATGCTCCTTGGCAATCCTCTCCTTCCTACAAATCGGTCAAACGTCGCTCGGAAAGCTTCGGATGAAAGGCTGGAGCACGCTTCCAGGTGAATGGCACGTGTAGCGAAGCACACAAAAACGCAGGCATAACCTTTCATGTGAGGCGAGTTCCGAAGATGTCCCGCTTTAATTTGAAATGGACCAGCGAAGTCTACCCCCGTGAATGTCAAGGGTAATGAGAAAGACGATCTTTCCGCTGGTAAGGCTGCCATTATCTGAGATAATATGCGTTGCTTATATCTTGTGCATGTCAGGCATGCATTAATGCATTTTCTCATAGCCGTTTTTAGGGGATATAAAACTGGCAACGCACCATATTCATCATGAGAGATATGTCGGCATGCATTAATGTTTCGTGCATGAACTTTAAGACGATTTCGCAAAGGTTAGAGGAAGTCGGGTTCAATGATTGGAAATCTCTTTCGTTAGTTAAATCGGCATTAGCTAAGCGACCGTTAACTTTAAGGACTCCGTGGGGGTCCATGAATGGATTAAGGGTTAGCAGTGAACTTTCTCTGGAAATTGGCCTCGAATGCGATAAATCGTCATACTCTCTTGCATAATATGCCATCTGAGTCAGCTTGATAAGACAGACTTCAGCTATATTAAATTCGTTATGGGTGCGGGAGCTGTACTTTTAATGTTGGGATTTCCTCGAGACTTTTCTAGGGTTAATTGCTTAAAACGGAACATGTATGCCAGAGCACCAAGAGCTCGGCGTTACTTAGGGATACTGTTAATGATGTAGAATTCATCACCAGTCTCCATCTCCCTTCGAGCTAATTGGTATTTAGAGGGTGGGTTTAACTCGTCATCGATATTTCTACATCTTTTGGACGTATTTTCAGTCTGGTCAGAGGATATTGTGTCGGACACTAGCGTACAGACTTCGGTCCTCATCTTTTGTTCCAGTGGAGCGGTAGGTGGTGGACTAGATTCTGGCCAATGCTTTTGGTCGTCAAGAAGCCATATAGGTCCAAACCACCACAAAGGATTGTCCGTTAGTTCCTGTGTTTTACAACCTCGTGTTCCGCGATCAGCTGGGTTATAATTGGTTGACACGTGCTTCCAAGTAGCGTTACCAACATCGTTAAGAATAGTGGTCGTACGATTAGCAACGTATGTCTTCCAACTCGACGGATGCTCTTGAAGCCATGCTAAGACGATTGTAGAGTCCGTCCATAGGAAGAGTGGGGCACTCTTAAGTGAAAATTTGGACACTACATGTTTAACAAGTTTCGAGAGCAATACTAATCGAGGTAAACTTCTTCGCTACCAAGAGATGCGAAAACGTGCCGGTCAACGTGGAGGACCTGATATACAACGTGGCACAGTATGCAAGCATCACAGAACCCATGTATTTGCATCCCATTTTCAGGATGAAAATATACCCATCGAGGAATTGTAATTGACTCAATTTGAGGAAAGTTTTCAACAAAACTGTTCCATTTTTTTTGGCGCTCGAGGATTAATGGAGTCATCCCAGTTTACGCCATCTTGCCACAATTCTTGCAGCAACATTTTGGCTTGAATTATAGGCGTTAACCAACCTGTCGGGTCAAACAGTTTCGCCACCGACGAAAGGATTTGCCTTTTCGTAGTCGTGTCGGCGGAGCCAATCGGTTCTGCTTTATATGTGAACGTGTCACTATAAGCGTTCCAACGAATACCGAGGGTTTTCGTGGCACTCGAATCATAAAATTTTAAAAAGTGTGAATTCAACATATTCTCGCGTGGAATGTGAGATAATAAGTCGGGATGATTCGCAGTATATATTTTTTTTTTTTTTGAATGGAAACCCAGCAGAATTTAGCACATTAAGCAGTTGATTTTGGGCTTCCATTGCCGAAGCTATTGAATGGCCACCCGAAATGAAGAATGGCCAGCTGAAGAAGAGTTCGAATGGCCAAATATGGGGCGCAATTAACACCAAAAGTAACGAAATCTTCTATTGGGCCGCTTATATTTCTACGAAATAGAATTCTTGATACTGTCTATCACAATCATTTATCATAATATGACGACACATTTTCTCTATATCGCCATTAAAAACATATCTATAAGTTCGCCAGTTTAATATCACGTTCATTAAATCTGACTGCAAAGTCGGTCCAACGTGCACGACATCATTCAATGAAAATGAACTTTTTGTCTTTCTTGATCCGTTGAATACAACACGAACTTTTGTAAACGCACTTTCAGGTCTGAAAACCGCATGATGTGGTAAGTAGTATGAAAAATACTTCCCATCCTTGCACAACTCCACGGAATTGGTGCTTCGCATATGACCTACATATTCCTTTAAAATGTCATGATATGTTTTCACTAAGTCGGGCTTTTTCTGAAGCTTAGTTTCCATATGCTTATATTGTTTCTTAGCCACAAATCGGGAAGCTCCTAGAAACCAACTTTTCGGAAACTCTTTAAGTGGTAATTTCACCACATATTTACCATCTTCTACCATATAAATCCTCCTCAGATTGAACTGGGGTGGTCGAAATCTCTTCTAACCCCTAAAATTTTCTTAATTATGTACATATTTCATTCGCTTCATTTTTTCTTGACGTGGTATCTACGGCAACGAGCGAAAGCGAGCTCACTTGTTACGGACCGTAAACATACCAGCCATAAATCGAATTATGGGCTACCATGTACCCTAGAATATTTGTCCGTGTACCATCAAGTACAATATATGGAATTACATCACTGCCTAAAAGCATATCGATCTGTGATGAAACCAAAAAGGTCGGATCTGCCTAGAATATTTGTCCGTGTACCATCAAGTACAATATATGGAATTACATCACTGCCTAAAAGCATATCGATCTGTGATGAAACCAAAAAGGTCGGATCTGCCAAATTTAGATCATCAATCTCACTTAGATCTCGATTTCATATTGTAAACGTGGGCATTAAACTCGTTAGGTTGGAAACAATAACCACTTGTGTGTGATGGGTGAAACTCTTTTTTTTTCAGAATGAGGCGTTATCTCACAAACTTTACTAGAATTGGCAACTATAGATTTCGATTTCAGATTCAGCCGTTTTTGAACTTTTACCGTTAAAAATATTCTTTTTGAAGCTGAATCAATAAGTGCTCGCACTATGAACTTTTCACCCCAATGCAGAATTTGCACCAAAGCTGTCGGTAGTAGTATGTGATTCAGACTGACCCATATATATGTTTGTAAATTTTTTGTATTAACTTTTGATCTTGAACAGCATGGTTGCTCTGCTTGATCATTAATGGCGGGAACTTGATGGTTTACACATTGTGTAGATTCCGTATGAAACGAATTGACTGACCGATTCTTTGTCATATTCGTTTTCCTGTTACTGCCCTTATTATTCTGATTTACGTGCCGTAAACTATGATGCCGACCTAAATCGAATCGTTGTTTAACCGAAAGGTCAGAAAACTTTTCGCAAATTCGAAGATTATGATTTTCGCCACAATCTAGACTCCGATGTCCTACTATTTCCACTATTACTCATATTAACATTCTGCCCTCTATTTCTGCCACCATTGGCATTAGTAGACCTATTTTCAAAACTATCATTCCTATTGGAGGAGCTATTTGACATTCTATTCATTCGTGGCTCCTGGCGGCGAAGACATTATATTCTCTCGACCACCTGATGGCGATTAATGCTTCCACCTGAGCCCAAGTCGGTAAACTATAATGTGATTCCAAAGACTGTTCCCATACCGTCAGAGTTTCTACAGGTAATTTCGTGGAACACAAATAAATTAAAATCGGATCCCATTGATCCACGAAGACCCCATCAGAAGTAAGCATTGAGAGACAATCACTAATGGTTGTCCGAATTCTGTCTATCGCCTCACATGTTTCAATATGTGCGGCTTGAATATTAAAAAGCTCCTTTAGCTGGTTATCAACCAAAACCCTTTTGTTCTCGTAACGAGCCCTCAAGGCACCCCATGCTAGTAAATTGTTTTGATCCGTCAGAGGATACTTGCTAACAATTCTCCCTGCTTCGCCCTTGGTCTTACTTCTCAAATGAAATAATTTCTGCGCCTGGGCCAACCTAGGATGATTGCCATAAACATGTCCATAAACTTATCCCCGAATGCCGGCCATTCCTCACACCTGCCATGAAATTCCTGAGTATCGAACGGCGGAACCTTGATACTAATTTCCGAAGTGTCACAGGTAGCATTCATATAGTTATACGCTGACGTATTGAAAACTGGGGAATGGGTAGGTCCGCTTTGACCGTTACCAGCCTGAACCTTTGCCTCTTTCGACATATCCATCATACTAGCCTTTGTTATAAGGTATTTCCCCTTACATTCCTTACAAACATCGCATCGTACGATGACTTTAACGACTTCCAATCGTCTTCCAAAGACTCAAGTCTCGCCTCTTCTATGGACTCCGTTAAGCCCTCTGGGCCCTCGTCGGACTCCATAATAAATTTCGAATGAATCTGAGTGCACATATTTAAATTTTCCGCCTTCCAAAATAAATCCGAATGAAAAAAACAATTAATTAAACAGCCGATCTATCAATAGTTATTATAAAGAATCAATAATAACTTCAACTTTCCGTAACAAAAAAATTTTTTTTTTTAATTTATCGTTATTTATTGAATCTTCAAATAGGTTTGTGAACCAACAGACAAAATTTCATTTATTCTATACACATAATCTAATGATAAAAAATTGTTTGTATATCAATCCATTTTTCATCCGATGAGATCAGCAGTCTCCCTCCTCTTTAAGCGTTGGTGGATACGATTGTTGACTAAGTTACGTCCTAGAGGATTCGGGTGAGACTCTAGCTTTTCCAAATAGTTTGCACTATATCTAGTGATTTCATACTTTACTAGAGAAACATTTAATCGTTCTCAAAATCTTGTTTTGGCATCTTTGTATTCTTTCTGTGTTTGAAGCTGAGGCTGTTCCCCATAACTGAACACCATAGCACCAAATGGGTTTGAAAATCGAGTTATAAATCAAGATTTTACAATCGAGACTTAATTTCGAGTTCCTACCAATTAGCCATGTGAATTGGACTAATTTAAAATTTATTTGTGTCAATTTAGCGTCTATATGGCTTTTCCAGGTAAGTCGGTGATCAAGATGTAGTCCGAGATATTTAACAGAGGAATGTTGAGGTATAGGCTGGTTCCTAATTCGAATTTGTGGGCAAGTCTCCTTTCTTAGGGTAAAAGTTACGTTGATACACTTTTGTTCATTTACTTTAATCTTCCACATATGTAGCCAATCTTCCAGCTGTTCAATAGGGCTCTGTAAAAGAAGAGATGCTGTTGAGGGGTTTTCGTGTACGCTTGAAATTGCAGTATCATCCGCAAAAGTCGACGTAAAGGATGTACAGGCGATACTACCTTGTGGTACTCCAGCATGAATTGTCTGTGGAGGGCTCACAAAGCTTTTCTCTCTTACAGAGATTTTTCTATTAATTATATAGCTCTCCATTAGCTTATGTGTGTTTTGGGACAACAACTGTTTAACTTTATAGAGGAGTCTCTCGTGCCAAACTAGGTCGAAGGCTTGCGAGACGTCTATAAAAAGTGCAGAGCAGTACTTTTTCTCTTCAAAAGCTCTTCTTATGGCACTTACAATTCTGTGAACTTGCTCAGTGGTGCTGTGTTTTCGTCTGAACCCAAATTGATGTGCTGGAATGATATTTTTTTGATCTACGGATATTGTAAGTTTGTTTACCAAAATTCTCTCGAATAATTTTGGCAAGTTGGACAGTAAACTTATTGGTCTATACGAATCGACCTTTGTGTGATCTTTACCTGGTTTAGGTTTCATTGTAACGAGTGAAACTTTCCATTCTGGGGGAAAATGTTCAAGTCGTATTATAGCATTAAAAATAAACAGAATTATTCTTAAGCATTTTATTATTGATCCCATCGATCCCCGATGCTTTTTTGGGGTTTAAATCAACAATAGGCTTTTCGACCTCTCGAATCTCAAAACGAAGGGGCACTGCTCTATGCTGTGAAGTAACAGGTGGCAACTCATCAATAGAACTAGGGGTTATATTTGGAGTAAAAACTTTTATTAGATGTTCCATAAACAGATCTCCCTTCTCTTTGTCATTCCTAGCCCATTCTTCACTTTCCTTTCTTAGAGCAGGCTTACATACAGCAGGTCTTTTAAGATTTTTTGTAGCACGTCACAAAGGGTAATCAGTTTTTTCTGTTGGATCCAGTTTTTCAAGATAACTTTTCAATTTAGCGTTTCTTTGTGTTTCAAGCAGTTTCCATAGGTTTTTCGTGCATTCTTTCAATTGTTGCTTAAGTTGAGGAGATCTGTGCAGTTGCCACTCTCTTCGAATTCTTTTTTTTCACCTAATAGTCTTTCAACATCTATATGGCCTGGTGTGACGGGGAGGTTTAGTAGCAAGTTGAGCAGCTAGTTTGAGATTTTGTTCGAAGTTAACAATCGAGAGGTCAATATCATCTGGTGATCTTAGCGGAAAGCTTTCTGTGCAATGGGTACTAAGAAACTTTTTGTATTTTAGCCAATCAATATTACTTAGAAGCGTTAAATCAACAGATAGGGACACAATTTTTTGGGTGTTCAAAATAGTAACAATAACGGGTGTGTGGTCAGACGAGAGTTCCAATGAAGATTCTACTTGCACAAGTTCTTTTGCGAGTTCTTCGTTAATCCGAAATCTATCAAATCGGGTATTTTTTGCCCATCTGTTGGCCTGTACGTTGGTTCTCCGCTTGAGACCACATCCATACCCATTTTAGAAATTGTGTTGAACAAAACACGACCCTTCGGGGAAATAAGCCGTGACCCCCAGAATGTATGCTTGACATTTAAATCGCCAGCAACTATGAAACGAGGGCCTAGTGATTTAAAAAAACTTGTATATTGATTTTCTGATATAGAAAACCTTGGGGGAGAATATATTGATGAAATCACTAGGCTGTTTCCAAGTTCTTCAAAGCAGATAGTAGTAGCTTGAAGGTAGTTTTCACAATGATCACACATTAAATAATATTTTAATCTGGATTTAATTACTATAGCTGAGTGACCACATGCTCTACCTCTTGGATCCCTAGTATCATACAAGGTGAATCCGCGCAGTGAAAGAAGACTCCTACGAGTCAAGTGGGTTTCAGAGATAAGCAAAATATCAATTTGATTGATTTATGCTGGCTTAAGCCGTTTACGTTCCAGAAACATATTTTCAAACAGTTCATGGTTTGCAAAGCATAGCTTGCAATATGATGGATTGCATTCTCATCATCTCTTGCATCATATTGTTCATAGCGTTCGTGAATGCATTTACCGTTTAACAAGAGTATCGAGGGTCGACTCAAGTTTACTTTGATTTTTATTCGGGGGATCGCATTCTAAATTTATTACAGCGGGGTGTGAAAGTACAACATTAGCATATGATTGAATATTTTGCGGATGGTCTGTATTAATTGGACATTTTCTAGGAGCAGCTGTGTTAATATTTGATGACTGCGGGTAAATTGTTTTCGATATGGGTGAAGCATGTTTCTTTGTTTTCATATTTTTACATATCGCACAGTAAACTGGACAGCCCCTGTCATTTGCGGTGTGGTTTTTACCACAGTTGCTACACTTTTTTACCTTATCATCTGTTTTTGGTTTGTCACACTGACTCGTAATATGCAACTCACCACAAACGACACATACTGATGGTAGCTTGCGGTATGCCCTAGTATGCCCGAACTCCTGGCAGTTTATGGGGCTGTTCCACGGTAATTTTTCTATGCAGGATATATATCAAATTGTAGACTGGGTGCACTTCATTTTTCTTTAATATTATATCCCCGGGTTCTGACTCTACATGGAAAAGAGGTTGTGGGATGTGTTCGCGGTTTCTGATATGTACTACAACTTTAACCTTGAATCCTTTTTTTCGATTTCACTTTACAATTCGAGCGGGTCGACACACGAATCAATACCCTTTATAACGACTTGAAGGCCCTTATGTCTCTTCAATTGATAGGTGTAAAAATTTTTACCCTGCTTTTCGAATGAGGATACAATTTTACGAAAATTATCCTCGTGATGGAGCTGAATTTTTGTCTCATATATATACCTTTTTTTATGGGGATAACGTAAAATGAGTTTTCCCAGTTAATTCCATCAAGTTTCTCACTAAATTATTGGAATTCTGTTCGCGTAAGTATATTGAGGGTGGTTTAGAGGGCTTACCTTTTGTCGGATCATCACCACTTACCTCGCCCAAAAGGGAAAAATGATTTTGGCATTCAATAGCAACATCGTCTTTTAGCTGCTTCGATGATGAGGCAATTTTAGCAGATTTGGGACTGCGTTGCCTTTTCATCACGGTGATGTATCTGTCCAATCCGATTTGTACAGATGCTTTCGGGGTACTTATCTTGTGCTGAGTATCAGTAGGTGTTGCTTGCTGAGGGCTTTTGCGTAAAGTTTCTTGCGATGTATCAATGTACGTATTATGTATTGAACTCTTTATTTTTTTCACTTTGTGTTGATGTTGGTAAAGAGAGAGAAGTCTGGGTGTTGACTGTGTATGGTTGTTGTGTTATTGTTGTTTGAGTTAGAGTAAATTTGGTGTGTTATTATCGTGTGTATTTTTATTTGTTGTTTCAGACTCAGTATTTGTCGTTTTTTCGACGCACTTATTTTTTCATATTCTAGAAGGGCTGGAGAGCTTGATCGTGCTCTTGCGTATTGTTTGTTGTAGTTTGTGTCTTGTAAATTTCTATTGTTATTGCATTCTGTTAATGCATTTTTGCGCTGACGCTGAGTCTCCTCTCATCTGGCTCTGCATTTTTAAAGCTCATGCACACTTTATAGATAATAAGACAAAGAGGGGGTAGAGGGAAACAAAAGAATATCTCTTTGTACGTCCTGGTTATTGTTTAATATTTATGTAGAAGTTTTAATAAAAAATCTTTATTGATTGAATTTCAAATTAGAACTAACTCTAAAACTGCAAAATAATATTAGTTATAACTAAAGCTATACCCGTGTCTTCAAACTGCTGCTCTTGCACTTGTGTATGGGGCCATGTATTGAGCAAGCAACGTCCACAACATTGTCAGCCAAAGCAGTGATCATTGTGTTGTTATGTAACATACGCAAAAACCGCTGATGGTACACTATGGGCATGACCTACTATGCGTGTTTAACTTGGCAACCAAATTGTTGCTGAGTGAATGTGTTAACTCCTCCCTCGTTTAAGTGAAGGACGTCCTCGGACTTCTTGAGGCTATCAATTAAATCTTGAATGTTGTTTTGGCGTCCAGCCCTCTGATGTTTTTTTGTAAAGCTTGAAAGAGGTGTAGCAAACGACCAAAAAGGTAATCGCGGCCAACCCAGGCCATTTTACCAGTCCCCTTCCAATCTCATTAATGTACTGTGAATTTTCCATACTTAGCCTTTTTAAGTACGGCAGGCTCAGTATATCTTGGTGGCTTGTTATGTTGAGAAGCGTTGAGGATGCTGGGCCTGGAGACTTTTCTACATAGTTCTTCAGGTTTCGATATAAGGAGTCGTTGACCCTGACCTCGTCGTCAAATGTGAGAAGAAACGTTCCAGTTACAATCTGCTCATCATTGATAATGATAACGTCATCGTCAATGACTGTTAGAGGTTCAAGATGGATTGGGCGAGTTGTGCAATGTGCTATGCCGCCAGAATGAAGTTGCTGTACGCATGTTGTATGAGACAGCTTCCTGCAGAATGTTGTAAGCGTGGCGGTACAATTTCCAATTGACACCATTTGATTACCGCAGTCGGCTATGTTATTTTCATAAGCAAAATCAAGAATGGTATTATTTTAAGATTATTTTTTTACATACTAAACGTAGTTTAGGATATTTAATAAGAAAATGCAAAAATTTATCATTCAATAGGACCTTAACGTTTGCTTTTTCCATTAGGTCCGTTATGGTTATACCTGTAGAAAGCTCAGTGATTGTTTTATTTAAATCATTGGAATCAAGAATTGCTGGGTTTATTATTCCAATCTTTGCAAGTGTGACGGACAACATTAATGTTTGCAGCTCTGAAATTAGGATTCGATCTCTTGCGAGTAGGGTTTCATAAAGGTGACCAGTATCAATCTGTTTAGTTTTTGAATCTCTAATAATTGCGTTGGCTGTATCTGATAATTTATTAATATGTTCTTGTGCCTGAGTATTTATAACCACTTGTCTATTAGCGGACTCAATAAGTTGCTGTTGTTTAAATTTTAGCTGCTCAAAGTCGTCAAAGTCAGGGGTACCGGCGACCTGCTTTAGAGCAGTTCCCAAGATGTTTATGCTTAATGGCGTGTCTGTGGTATATGTTTACCATTTCCAAAAGCGCACTGATATGACCTATGTCAGCGTCAAGTATTTTTCTGATGTGTGACTGGTTCGTCAACAACTTGGTTTCCTCTGCCATTTCGGAATACATGGTAAGGTTTGATGAGTGCCGCAAATATTCATATCCCTGCCAGATTATTACGTCACCATCTGTCAGAGGTATGTAGTCTGAATTTGAATAGTCGGTTAGCTTGGTGGTTGTTGTCGCGACAAGAAGCAGCGCAATCCAAATCCTAAATGAAAAAACATAAAGTGAGAAACTAATCTTAAATTGTCCTTTTATTAGAACCGTTGTTCCCAGATCGGCTTCTATTTCCTCCTCTAAATAGAGGGGTGTTAGTTTATTTCCCAATCTCCTGTTTGTTTTTACAAGTACTTTGGCACCCCTTTGGAAGGTTCTATTCTGTCTTGTCTCATTCAGTCTTTGCATTTGAACGTCCTGGGCCCTATTTACCCTTTCCCTAATCTCTGCCTCGATTTCCGGCGGGAATGCATGGACTATGTCAATGGGCCGTTTTTTTCGTCACCGAGTGGATAGTCTTGTTGTACTCTATTGTCGCTTGAAGTATCAGTTCGACTGTGTCATTTAAATTTCTTTCGATTTTCAAACATCTTGCAATTTCCACAAGAGTACTATTAAATCTTTCCACCTGCCCATTCGATGTGCTGTGGTGCGGTGGCGCATTTACAATTTGCACGTCAAAGTGATTTGATAAAAGAGACCGCAATATGCCGTTTTTACGTGGGGGTAGAAATTCATTAACTGTAAGATTATATAGCTATATCTACTATTGTTCTAGAGTCAATGGGTTGAACTATCGCAAATTTTGAAAACTTGTCAATACAGTTTAGAAAAAAATTTTTATCTGTGGAATATATGTCGATGTGTAATATTTCGCCGTATTCGGTCGTATTTAGCTTTTCTGCAAATTTTGCAATTTGCGACAATTTCGTTAGCTAAACGAAGCGGCTCTATTCGCCCTGTTATGTTCGGTGACTATTATTTCCTTTTGTTCACTTTATTTAAATATATCAATCACCATTCGGCTTGCATGCCAAAAAGTTGTTGTTGGAAAAATTTTCACTAGGTTATTCTGTATGAATGCCAGTATTGGCAGTTCGCAGTGAATCGCATTTACTACATCTTTTTTAAACTGCATCGTAGACTATCTGCATTAGGTTTTCCTTATTGGAAAAGTTTATGAGATGTCTGGTTTTCTCACCAAACATAATTAGCGTACGTGTCGAGGGAACTTCGCTCTGTTCTATTATTATCTGGTTTTGAAAACAATTTACAGGCTTTTCAGTTGATTCAATCGTGTAGGTCAGGGATTGTTCACTGTGCAGACTGTGCAGCCTCTTCAAGAGCATGAATGTTTTGTCGCGATAGAGCATCCGCGACAAAGTTTTCCCTTCTAGGCTTATAGAAAATCTGTGCCTTATGTTCGTCTATAAATGCCTTCTATCTTTTATTTTCGCGTTTGAGTTTCGATCTGAAACCGCGAACGTAAGTGGCTGATGGTCAGTGTAAATATTCAAATTTCTTACACCGTACAGATAGTTTCTGAGACATTTTATAGCCCACACTATAGCAAGCAACTCTCGCTCGTTGGTTGAAAAATTTAATTCGGAATCTTTCAGGGTTCTGGATATCATGGTAATGGGTTTTCCATCTTGCGACAGGACCGCCCCAATACCCAAAGATGAAGCATCCGTTGTCAGGTCAAATGACATCTTGTAGTCCGGATAGAGCAATAAGAAGTCTTCAGATACGAGAACCCTTTTCTTTGACCGGCTAACGCTTACATTGCAGTTCTGCCAATCCCAAGAAGGAACGAACATTAAACAGTGTGGTGGGCTGCTCATAGTTTTTAATTGTTTCTATTTTGCTAGGACTCGTTTTAATGCCCCTTTCGCATACCAAAAATCCCAGATACTCAACCTGTTTTATAAAAAAATTTGACTTCTCGCGTGAAACTCTCATGTTAGCCTCATTTAACCTATCCAACACCCGTGCTATATGCTCAACATGCTATTCCATACTTTCTGAGAAGATGATTACATCATCAACATAAACATAACATGATTTCCCAATTTGATCTCGGAGCACGTCATCTATTGCTCTTTGAAAAATACTAGGCGCGATCTTCAGCCCAAAGGGGAGCCTACAAAACTCATACTTTCCATTGTTTACCGAAAATGCTGTCTTTTACCTATCTTTCTCAGCCAGCAAAATTTGGTGGAATCCCGATTTCAAATCAAGGATTGTGAAAAACTTAGCGTTCCCGAGATTTGATAGAATAACCGCAATATTTGGTATCGGATATTTGTCATCTATGGTTTTTGAATTCAACTTTCTAAAATCTATTACCAAACGCTTCATTGTTCGTCCGTACCTTTCTTGTCAACCACCCAATTCTGGGTTATTGTACGGTGACCTGGATGGCCGAATTATGCCGTCTTTAAGCATACTTCGCATCTCGGAATTTATAAAGTCCGATACACCCATCGGGTAAGGGTATAATTTAGAATATATCGGGGGTACCTCAATATCGTCTGTGTTATAAAAATTTACACTAAGGCCGAGGCCACGCAATGAGCGGCAAATCGGCGAGCGGCAGAGCGATGAGCGGAAAAAAAATAAAACATATGAAATACTACTGAAGTGGCCACACAATGAGCGGCATGTGAGCGGCATTTCAGAGCGTCTAAGCGGCGCCGCTCAGGAATAGAACTTGTTCTAATTTTAGTTGTTTTCTGAGCGGCAAAGAATAAAAATTGCAAAAAAAAATGGCTTTTCTTTGTTTTGTCAATCTGTAGCGCGGTTCAGTAACTTCTTTCGGGGAGCAAAAAAAATTTTATGTTAACATTAAAAAGCCGCATGAAGAGACTACAATAAATGTATTGTTTACGTTTGATACAAAGTTTAATTCCTTTAAAGGTTTTATATAATTTTTAGAGGCCCCCGTGTCAATTAGCAATCTAATTTTTTTCCCTGCTATCGTTCTCTCTACATACATGCGGTAGCAAGGAATCTTGTCTATATCTGTCGCCTCTATTTCTGCTAGGTCTGGATATTCAAATGAATGACTTAGATTCGCCTTAGTTACGGTATAGTGAGTTTCCACTTACGTGGTAGGAATTAAAAGTGAACCTTTATGAGCTTGTTATCAATTGTAAATATCAGTTCAGTTTACCACGGAGCAGTAGTTGCCAAGAATATCTAATTTTTCTTAAATTTCAAATTTCATTTGAAGTACACTACGAAATGAAGTGCTTGAATTTGTCTGTATTTACAAAATTTGTAAACCAAAAAGGAAAAGTCAGACACAAAATAATTTATGAAAAAAAAATTTCAATGTATGAAAAAATTTCAATGCTTGAAAATTTTTTATTTAAAATTCGGCTCACTACGGTATAGTGAGATTTCACTTTAATTATACGTAGTATGAATTAAAAATGAGAGTGCACGAATTTCGTTATCAATCCTAATTTAGTCGAGTTTACCATGGGGCAGTAATTGACAAACACTAAATTTTCTCACAAAATTTTATTTTCAGGCAAACAAGTAAATTGTGATGTTACGAAAAAATATCACTTTTTCTCTTTTTAGTTACTTTAACTATCACTTGTTTTCACAAAAGCAGTTATTTTTGTTCGTTTTCAATTGCACTAATAATTCCATGCAATACTTACTCACGTACTATATCCGCAGCAGTACTATAAACGCGCGCGTAGCAGAATTGAATTTTAAATTAAATAATTCATCAAATATATTAAAAAACTTTTTTTTTCTAAATTGTGAATAAGTTATTCACGTTTGTGAAAAAATGGTGGCAATGTAAACACACGAACAACTACATTTTCCGTAACAAATTTTTAAAGTTATTATTGCACTCCAACACCACTTTCACTTTATTATATTTTATTCAAATTTATATAGAACAACACAATTTTTTTTTTTACTCTAGATATTTGTTAATATATTTTTAAAAACACAATAAATTGTGCACTTGTGCATGGGGGTCCATGTCGAAGTCGTCGAAGCCATCTTCTGGTTCATCGACGGAGACTTCAACAAAATATCTCTATGAATATATAAAATATGAACGCAATAATTATTTTAATGGACTAACCCAACAAACAAAGCGAATTGAAAAGATTCCCCAATCTTTTAGGCAAGGGACAAGAACCAATTTCGTATTGATGAAGCTTCCCTTGTCGCACAGTGGCGCCCTTAGAACAAATCAAACATTTCAAGTGGACTTACGATATTTTGAATAACTCATCATATAGGAAATTGTTCAAAGATTACAAATTTGCTACCTTTAATAAAATCAGTTTTCTAGTTAGAAGATATAACCCTTCAAAGTTGACCGATTTTCAGTTTTCAAAATAACACACAATTTTTAGGGAATTTTATCCAGTTTCAGTTTGCTTTGTGATTCTCCAGGTAAATCGCTATTTACCACTTGTCAATTTTTTTTCACTATTTTTCAACTTCGATGGAAAATAATTTTTTTTGTATTTCTTTTTTATGGATAATAATTTTAAAATATAAAAAACTAGAAAAAGAAACAAAAATATAAAATTGTTAAAAATTAAGTTTTTTAGTTAACATAAACATGATTTATTTCATGCCGTTAACAAATTTCAACTTTGATAACCCATAAGTATGCATCTAGAAGGTGTAGGTACCACTTTGTACAGTTATTTTATAGGTTGGATAATTACACAAGGGAACAAAGTTTTTGCTGATTAAGAACTGAATGTTGTTTTTGAAGTTATTTGGGAGCTCGTCTTTTCGCGATATACCGTTATGTCATAAATTAAGGCAATTCCACTACAAATATTGGAATAACTTGAAAACGGTCATCATATTCAGTTTAAAAAAATCAAAAACTCGTCAACAATATTATCTTTAAGCGGTGCTTACATTGGTTTTACATTTGCCCAACAGTTTCGGAGATATCGTGGAAGTTTTGAGAAAAAAAAAGAACAATTAAAAAAAAAAATTTTTTTTGTTCACTAAAAATTCGTAAAAATAAAAATCCGACATAGATCACAAGTTTGGTCTTAAAGCATTTAGTTAAACACATTTCGAATGAAATGACCTTTATTTCATTATAATCGGTGCACAACCTTTGATTTTTTTTCACAATTTACTGAGAAAACTCAATTGCAAAAAAAGAGAATTGTGCATTCGTCACACTAAAATATATGTAATTTGTTAATAAAAATTGTAACTGAAATTTTAAGAAGTAACTACACAATTCGATGAAAAAAAACCATTTGGCCGG
The DNA here is from genome assembly GCA_963682025.1 of Cordilura impudica. Taxonomy (NCBI): domain Eukaryota; kingdom Metazoa; phylum Arthropoda; class Insecta; order Diptera; family Scathophagidae; genus Cordilura; species Cordilura impudica. The sequence continues at coordinate 179,363,991 of OY821520.1, read as the reverse complement.
CTTTCTATTTTTTAAAAAAATTTTTAGGGGTTTCATAAAGTTTTAAAATTGATGGAAGGGTTCCATGAGCAAAGTGGACTCATCCTTAGAGCACTTATTTTTCTTCGCACCACTCGCTCATCTAGTAGATCTCATACAGTTGCAGAGTATGTACAATGGATTGCACAACGCATTACCGAGAAAAACGCGTTTATTAGCCGCACATGCCATATGTGAAATAAATTTCCCGCTGAGTTCTATCCTGTCACTTACAATTAGATAAATTCAAGTCAAATATCCACAAACACTTCTCCCTCCTTCCTCCTAATCATAACATATTTTTCTAATATCAACACAGTGCACTGCATCCCTGAGTTTTTGAACATAACCGCCGAGTGCGTGTTTTTTAATTATAAATTCAATGTTGTCCTCTACTTTATATTAAATCAAATATTCTTCTATTCATACTAGACAGGGCTGCGGAGTAGATGATCAAAGCTACCGACTCCGACACTTGCAATTTTTCTAATGGCGATGCCGACTCTTACCTACTCCGACTCTTCAATATAACAGGTTTTACACAACACAATTAGCGTACGTGTCGAGGGAACTTCGCTCTGTTCTATTATTATCTGGTTTCGAAAACAATTTACAGGCTTTCGAGTTGATTCAATCGTGTAGGTCAGGGATTGTTCACTGTGCATTGTTGCACGGTCACTAGGGTGGCCCTTAATAAAAAAAGTGTTCAAACTGTCGGTCTCACCCCCTTGAAATATGCGAATAGCAAAAAAACTGAGAAATAAAAACTTTTGGGTCAATCAAAAAACGTTTAGTCGTGGCGCACAGCGATTGAAAATTTCAAGTGTGTTTATATGGGGAAAATATGACTTTTTTTTCAGATTTTACGAAAATTTCGTTCTATACTTTAATTTTTCCGACAAGCTGTTATATAATTTAGGATCAGTATTAAATTATCCCTTCAAAAGGCTATAAAATTTCAAAATCGAATAAAACCTCGCCAAGAAATAGCAAATGCCCCAGACCACTTTTGTGCCAAGAAAAACTAGGTCATGAAATTTGATGGCATTTTTTTCAACTTTGAGAAATTGATTAAAGCCATCATTCTTTTTTGGTCTCTATACTTATAAGTAGTCAGATATGAAGTATTGTTTTATTACCACGTTGTTGAGACCGAAAATTGGAAATTTTTTGATAAAATTTTTAAAACTCCTTTTTCAAGTTTGAAAAAATTTTCTTAAACAAAATTTAAAAAACTGAATCTATCACTTTAAGGTTGTATTAAATACATATTGCAGATTAACTGTGTGAATTTTTAAGTAAATCCCTCTGCCACAATTTTTTTGACAAGGATTTTATTTTTGCGGATTTCGAGAAAAATTGGATTTTTGTGAAATATTCTGTAAATGTACTCTTTCTAAATACTTTGTATCAAAAATTCATCACTTTTTCTACGTTTAAATGTTATATTTTATCTTAATAGCCTAGGGTTTCGGAAAAAAATAATATGACTCCATTAACCCTTTTGGAATTGGGGTCACATATGACCCAGAGGTAATAAAAGGCAATTTATTCAAAAAATTCTAAAGATTTTGTAAGTGCTGTCCAATTTTTAGATGCGATACTTAAAATATAATAACCAAATGTGTAGAAGTTTCGTTCCAAAAATTTGGGATAAATCCGAGAACGCTAACCCATTATTTGCCAAGGCCAGCTTTGGATTTTAAGATATTTTAAAATAAAAATGACCTAAAACGAGTTTTTCTATTAAACTCGTTGATACCACTATTTAGAATTTAAGAAAAATAATTCGGTTAATTTTTATTTATTTAACCCTTCAGTGCTCCTGAGATCAAAATTATCCATTGTGATATATCTCTGGTGCAATTATCTGCTTATTGCTCGCGAATATAAATTAAAACAACTTAGGTCATATGACTAAAAAATAGGACGTTTTTGAAATTCACTTTGATTTAATTTTGTAATTTATTCAATTAAGAGTAGTATTAACTTAATATTACCTTTTATATATATTATTATATTTGAAATTTACTTTTATTTAATATACTATTTAAAACTGGGAAATAAAATGGTAGAAGTTTCAAAACATGTAGGTGACATTGAAGATAATATAAAGCGACCGATTATAAAAAATCAAAAAATGTCAACCATTATAAGTAATGGCATCTTCACCGATTGACCTGACAAATTTTTTTTTGCGTTTTTATCAATATCCACCAAATTGGTGGGTGAGACAGCAAGAAATTCAACTATTACTTTATTACATAAAGTAATTTTATAACAAAATTGGTTAAAAGTTGTTTTAATTTATATTCGCGAGCAATAAGCAGATAATTGCACCAAAGATGTATCACAATGGATTATTTTGATCCCAGGAGCACTGAATGGTTAAATAAATAAAAATTAACCGAATTATTTTTCTTAAATTCTAAATAGTGGTATCAACGAGTTTAATTGAAAAACTCGTTTTAGGTCATTATGATTTAAAAATATCTTAAAATCCAAAGCTTGCCTTGGCAAATAATGGGTTAACGTTCTCAGATTTATCCCAAATTTTTGGAACGAAACTTCTGCACATTTGGTTATTATATTTTAAGTGTCGCATGTAAAAATTGGACAGTACTTACAAAATATTTGAATTTTTTGAATAAATTGTCTTTTATTAGCTTGGGGTCATATGTGACCCGAATTCCAAAAGGGTTAATGGAGTCATATTATTTTTTTTCCAAAACCCTAGGCTATTATGATAAAATATAACATTTAAAAGTAGAAAAGTGATGAATTTTTGATACAAAGTATTTAGAAAGAGTACATTTACAGAATATTTCACAAAAATCCAATTTTTCTCGAAATCCGCAAAAATAAAATCCTTGTCAAAAAAATTGTGGTAGAGGGATTTACTTAAAAATTCACACAGTTAATCTGCAACATATATTTAATAAAACCTTAAAGTGATAGATTTAGTTTTTTAAATTTTGTTTAAGAAAATTTTTTCAAACTTGAAAAAGGAGTTTTAAAAATTTTATCAAAAAATTTCCAATTTTCGGTTTCAATGCGCAATAGGTTAACAACGTGGTAATAAAACAATACTTCATATCTGACTACTTATAAGTATAGAGACCAAAAAAGAATGATGGCTTTAATCAATTTCTCAAAGTTGAAAAAATGCCATCAAATTTCATGACCTAGTTTTTTTTTGGCACAAAAGTGGTCTGGGGCATTTTCTATTTCTTAGCGAAGTTTTATTTGTTTTTGAAGTTTTATAGCCTTTTGAAGGGATAATTTAATACTGATCCTGAATTATATAACAGCTTGTCGGAAAAATTAAACTATAGAACGAAATTTTCGTAAAATCTGAAAAAAAGTCAAATTTTCCCCATATAAACACACTTGAAACTTTCAATAGCTTTACGCCACGACTAAACGTTTTTTGATTGGCCCAAAACTTTGTATTTCTAATTTTTTTTCTATTCGCATATTTCTAGGGGGTGAGACCGACAGTTTGAAAACTTTTTTTTTTCCCTCCATATGACGAAGGGCCACCCTAACGGTCACTCTGTGCAGCCTTTTCAAGAGCATGAATGTTTTGTCGCGATAGAGCATACGCGACGAAGTTTTCTCTTCCAGGCTTATAGAAAATCTGTGCGTTATGTTCGTCTATAAATGCCTTCTATCGTTTTTTTCGCGTTTAAGTTTCGATCTGAAACCGCGAACGTAAGTGGCTGATGGTCAGTGTATAACAGGTTTTGCACAATATATTTTATAGTTTGACTAGTAGTTGTAGGTATATTGTATATATATATTTATGAATATTATCTATATGTTAATACGCGAAGGAAAATTTTTAGTTCCGTTTGGAAGCAATATGCGGGCACGGAGGTGTGTGAAAATTGGCATAATTATAGTTCATATGGAGGAGAAGCTGAGAATGATAACATTTATGTTTAATCTGGCTTGAAAATATATTAAATTAAATAAAATAAAATATTTCTAATAATTCGAATGATTAAATTGTACACGCACACGCTCTGTGTTGAATTGCGAATTGCTAAAATTGATTAGCATATCTTTAGGCTCACTTAAATATTCATAAATTTTTTATATATATAGATTAAAAAAGCATTGAAAGAAAAAAATTTAATGCAAAAATAATATTTCCTAGAATTTGAAGTCGAATTTCGAGTGCTGGGATATACTAGTATATATAAATACAAGTGATGTGAATAAATTAAACTATAATTTAAATTCAAATATTATTTATTTTTAAATAAATAAAAAGATAAAAAAGCAAGGTTAATAAATTTAAACTTCTTCAGCCAAATCCTATTTTATCGATGCTCTTTAGTCTGATTTAATAATTTTCAAAGCTAAAAATAATCTTTCAACGCTTATTTGTGTCGGACGAAATGCAGTTATAATTCTAGCGGCATCGCGAATAATTTCTGGATAACCAGTGATTGCTTCTTTCCCATTCAATTTTGATGAACGATAATATGTTTCCATATCTTTTAATTGTTTCATGTTGCTTCTAATCGTTCCAATCTATCTAAATAAGCTTCGAAATTTAAGTCATCATTTGAGGACGATGATTCGGATCTGTTCAAAATATCAATTACAACTGCCTCTCATTTATGAATTTCAGGTACCTCTAACTTTTTCATGCAAATTGCGACTTCAAAAAATTTTTTTTTGCTTTGATTATATATAAAGGTTCTATGTTTGTTGTAACGGATAGGAATGCAATGACTTTGTTGCCAATAATATACAATGTCGTTTTAAACGGGTTCGGCGTGCATTCTGATTTGTGGCGATGTTATCTAAACATCGATCCAATAATAGCGCAGCACACTACTGTTAATCATCCGTTATATTTTGCAGACCCTGTGACCCCAGGTGAGAGATTTCTATTGGAGAAACAACAATTCCCATTAAAAAAAATGAATGGAATAAAGGCAGAATTACTTAAAAATTATCTTGCAAATTTAAAATATTTGATTTAAATCGTTTGTATTATTAAAATAATGTTCTTGGTTTTATTATACCCTCCACTCCAGTGTGCAGAGGGTATATATAAGTTTGTCATTCCGTTTGTAATAATTAGAAAAAAAATCTGGACCCCATAAAATATATATATTTGTGATTCTAATAACAAGCGGAGTTGATATAGCGATGTCCGTCTGTCCGTCTGTGGAAATCACGATGACGGCTTCAATCGGGCAACTAGGTTGATCGTTGGTATAAAAAATGATTCAGTAACATCCTGAAAAGTTTGCTATTTAAAATCGTCCAAATCGGTTTATCTGGTCCCGAGAATTGAACGATGGAGTAAAAAAAGTCTTGAAAAAATATGATTTGACTATGTTGTTCTTGTCACGATAACGTTCTCAATAGGACAGCTAGGGCGCTTGTTGTTAGTGAGAATGATACACCAACATCACGAGAAGGTTTCTGTTTTTTAAATCGTGACAATAGGTTTCATAGGTGCCGAGAAATCACTGAAAAGGTAAAAAAAATATGATGTTTTCCTATATTGTTATTCTAAATTTTGTATTTTGTCACAGCTGTACTTGTTGTTTTTATGGTCGTTGTGGTAGTAATATAAAAATTCACCAATATCAACATTTTATGGTGTAATATTTAAGTTAATTAATTAATAAAAGAAACTATATAAAATCAATATCAATATTCTGCGATTTTTATAAGATCACAAAATATTACAAATTGATACATACAGACTACTGTTGCAAATATCAAAATACTATAAATAACATTCATATATTCTGTATATGTATTTCGATAATAAGCGCATATTAAAAATAATAAAATATAAATTATTTTATTTATACAAAATATTGCAATTTTTAGGGTTGCAAAAAATAGTATGATTTTAAGGGTTCTACTTTTAGTACATACTTGCATTCAAAAGTAGTATTAAAACCATAAAATTCTACCCTGTTAAAAATTGGTGTTTAAAAAAAATTTTTTTTCTCAGATGATAATAATATAATGTCAATAATATTTAATTATAATACATTTTTAAAATTTATTATTTAATGTTTGGCGCAAGCAAACGCCATTCCCGGACTACCGAGAATTTAATGCAGGATTTATTCCGCATTAGGAATAATCGCGGAGCTCAGCTCAATCAATATGCAATGATTAAGCCTCGCTCTGGGAAACAAGTGTTCATGCTTCCCTTTGCACAAACGCCATTCACAACTACCAAAAATTGTAGGCATGAGCTATCTACATCAGAAATAGTCGCGGGCTCAACTCAATCAAAGTGCAATGATTAAGCTTCGCCCTGGGAAGCATATATTCATTAATTTCTTAGCACAAACCGAACTTCTTATGGCACATTAAAAATAAACTAATTGAGAAGTACAATTCATCATTACGCTGTATTATAATACTATTTTCTTATTTTACTACTAGCTAGTAAACAAAGTGATCGTATCATTGTACACGAAATAGAATTGAAATTGTGTGCAGATTTGTTTTACTTAAAAAACTGTTTCTACAGATAGTGAATAAAATCCCAGTAAACAATTTATGCAATAAGTGATCATGTGGAGTCTTTTTTGACTCCTCTGTGCTATTAAAAAAGTCATAAATGCGCTCTTTTGCTGATCACAAAATATTCTTTTGTGGGGAGGAAATATTACCTTACCCCCGACTCATCTTGAGAACCTTTTTATCCAATTTTCTGATTAAATTCGACTTATTTTTGAGTCATATTTAATGTCATTTTTCTATAAATCACTTTTTAAGCGTAAGCAAAAATCATTTCTTAATCTTTTTCTAATACCGCATGTGATTAATCAGTTTTTAATCATCAAAAGTGCTCGAAGAAGACACAGTAAGATGATTTTTGTTAAAACAATCTTCGAAATGATTACTGGGATATCGTATATTTTTGTTTACACACACATATACATAATGGCACCAGTTAAGCTGCGTTCACACTACGTGTTTTGCTTGTGTTTTTCTTAGTTTTTTAGCACGTGTAATTTGTACACATAGTGTGAACCCTTTCAAACATTGTTTATGTACAACACATTTTGCAAGACATATGTAAATTTTTCAATTAGAGCAGGTTCTATTTTGGCAAGACAAACATATGAAAATACAACACTGCTTGTGGCGAAAGAAAAAAGAGTAAATTATAAAGATTAATATTGAAAGAAAAATAAATTGTTTAATATTAATTAACAATTAAAAAATATATAAAACATATAACTTTATTTTTAACAATAAATTTTTCTAAATTCACAAATTAAATCAGCTGTTGTTTACATTTAGAGGTTATGTCATACGGAAATACATATGTACGTTTGAACGCAAAAATTATGAATCGTATGTAAAACGCTAATTTTGACACACACACGGAATTACGTATGGATCGTAAAACTGAATTTACATATGGAAAATACACATAGTGTAAACACACCTTTAGCCGAACTCTCTCATGAAACACATAGACGACAGCGGCTACGCGACTACAGCCTGTCAAAAATAAAATACACACGTTTATATGAAAACGATTATTTTGACACCAACACAGCTACACGACTACATGACCACTTTTGCTGCTGTAGTCAACTTAGGCTAATTTCTGTTTTTGTTGGCTACAAAATAAAAATAGTGTTGACAATATAACAAAATATGTAAAAGATATTAGTGCTATGAAATATTTTATTTTGTTGAAAAAATTAATCGCAAAATGAAATGCTGTAATAATTCTATTAATAAGTAAATTTATTTATTTATTTTTACGTTATAATAATGCATTATAAATAAGTAATATATTTAAGACAATTTTATATAGAATCATACATGTTTTTCTATTTTAATAAAGTAAAAAAAAAAAATATAATTGGCACTACTGAAATAAAAATGATTTTGTATAAAAACAGCTGTTTATATTGTTGTTATATGTTGCTGTCATTTAAAAAAAAATTAAGTAGTTGACTACACGACTATAATTGTAGCCAGTAGCATTTGTATCCGAGTGTTTGTGTAGCCTCTGTCGTCTATGTGTTTCATGCATAAGTAACAATTTCATTTAGTCTTATGAAAGCTTTTGAACAAAGCAGATGTACGTCGCATTGTTTTGTGAAATCTTACATTGTTTTTTAATAGATACCAGTGATGCCAGGAGATTTTTACAGAAATCTCTACGCTAATGAAAAAAAATCCCTTTTTTTCCCTACACCTACTTTTTTCTCTCTACATTTTTCCCTACACTACTTTTTTCAATTTTTCGAAAAAAAAAAATTATTTTTAATTTGTTAATTTTCAATTTCAATAATGCAAAAATAACATAAAAACGAAAAAAAAATATCATAAAAAATAAGATAAGAATATCATTAGAATTACATAAAAACAATATAAAAAATCAACAGATATTATAAAAAAAATATTTTTACTATTCTGTATAATTCATCTTTTATATGGCTAGATGTGCATTTAAAATTTACACAATTAATTAAAATGGCTTGCAAATGGGATTTTATAACGTAAACAGAATTTTGGTTGTTGGTTTTAAAGAAATTTTTTTAAGACATTGGTTATTAGCATGTATACTTAGATCTGATTTATCGCAATTTAATATTTTTTTACAAGCCTTGCATTTGTATTTAAAGTCGTCATCTTTGACCTGTTCTATCCCATTAGCTTCTCGTCTCTCAACTAAGTTGAGTAAAACCTTTGTTTTCTGTATTTCTTTGATGTGTTTTCAGCATCATCGAAAAACGAATCGGACATTTTTCTAAAATCAATTATGTTTACATTTATAATATTTTAATATTCTTTTTATTTACAAACTTACTTAAGGTGCTATTACACGAAGTGTTTTTTACATATGTACTGTCACTTTTTTTATCCATATGAAATTCCTCATGTCTGTCAAAATTGTCTTTTACATACGATTCATAATTTTTGCTATCACACGTGCATATGTATTTCCGTATGACATAACCTCTAAGTGTAAACAACAGCTGATTTAATTTGTGAATTTACAAAAATATATTGTTAAAAAAAAGGTTATATATTTTTTAATTGTTAATATTAAACAATTTATTTTTCTTTCAATATTAATCTTTAAAATTTACTCTGTTTTTCTTTCGCCACAAGCAGTGTTGTATTTTCATGTTTGTCATGCAAAAATAGAGCCTGTTCTAATTGAAAAATGTACATGTGACATTCTTCATGTATTGTACATAAACAATGTTTCATATGTATCACACGATGTGTACAACTTTTGTTGTGGGAAAATTTGACAGTACATATGTAAAAAAAAACATCATGTAATAGCACCTTTAATATAATCGAAGAGATCTACAAAGATGGCGTACTTATGTATGTATTAAAAAAAATGCACAAAACAAGTAAAGCTGCGTTCACACTACGTGTTTTGCTTGTGTTTTTCTTAGTTTTTAACACGTGTAATTTGTACACATAGTGTGAACCCTTTCAAACATTGTTTATGTACAACAAATTTTGCAAGACATATGTAAATTTTTCAATTAGAGCAGGTTCTATTTTGGCAAGACAAACATATGAAAATACAACACTGCTTGTGGCGAAAGAAAAACAGAGTAAATTATAAAGATTAATATTGAAAGAAAAATAAATTGTTTAATATTATTTAACAATTAAAAAATATATAACTTTATTTTTAACAATAAATTTTTGTAAATTCACAAATTAAATCAGCTGCTGTTTACATTTAGAGGTTATGTCATACGGAAATACATATGTACGTTTGAACGCAAAAATTATGAGTCGTATGTAAAACGCCAATTTTGACACACACGGAATTACGTATGGATCGTAAAACTGAATTTACATATGGAAAATACACATAGTGTAAACACACCTTAAACTGCACAAAAGTGTTTTTTACTTGTCATTCTTATTAAAGAAGCCACGTATTTACTTTCTCCATATTATAGAGTTATTACCAGATTTAAAAAAGATAGATATTTTTAATTTTAAAGTTTAAAATTGAAACGTATATAATATTAAGTTGTTAAAAAAAAATTTCAAAAAATCCCTACAATTCGACAAAAGTAAGAAATCTTTTGCATTAAACACATAGACGCAAATCCATTTATCGATGCGTTACAAATGGAATGTCATAATAAGATCGAAAAAATAAAACTGATTAACGCTAGTGCTTTTAAAATATAAGACATGGTCAAGTATTCCGAAAAAGATCCGAAATTTAAAAATATATTTTGCTTAATATCTTCTATTGACTTTAAAATTGTTAAACGTAAATGCTGAAAATTCAGAGTATTTGTTGTAATAAATTACTAAATTGATCAAATTGTTTACATTTTCAAATATTTTATCTAAATTTGTTACAAATAGTGCAAGAAAACCTAGGTGGAGGGTATCAAAGATTCGGCATAGCCGAATTTTACACTCCTACTTGTTTTTAATTAGGATTAGTTGGGGGACGATTTGGTTTCGACCTCATCTGGGGGATAATTTAGTTTTTATCCCAACAAGCAAAAATAAATACCGACTTCGACTCCACAGCGCTGCTACTAGGTACATGTGGGCGCTTTTTGAAGGGAAACGTCACAATACTGCCAGCTATTAGTATAATATTCCCCCGAGATGCTCCATTGGATGTAATTCCGTTAACAAGTATTCCATACTGTTCATTCTGCATGATACAAGCTGTATTTCTAGCAAGCCATTAGTGAAAATGGCATCCCACACCATCATGGAGTATCACCAAAATTTCAATTAGTTTCTTTGCTTGCCATCCAAATTCAATTATTTAAAAATTTAAATTTGTTTCTCATATTTTTACGTCTATATTGGAATAATGCGACAATATATATTTTTTTAAAATTAATTCTTTATTAACAATCTACCCGAGGATAATAAGCAAATTTGTCAAATTTAGGATACATCACAGAGGCTATGTAACTCCAATGAGATACATAACACTAAAAAATAATAAATGTATTACATATTTACAAATTAAATTTAAATTGTTATTTTTTTTTTGTTTACGACTGAACCCCGCCTCACACTTACCCACCCCACCCGACAGAAGGGACCACGTACACATCATGGACCCTGGCGGATTCCAAATAAGAGCTGGCATTTAAATTATGTGGTCGTAAATCATCTACAGACTATGTCATCAGCTGATATTAGTAATAGACAAACTGAAACAACATAAAGAACAAAAAATAGTTAATTGAGGTGTTCAATTATATCGCGTTTTACTTTGAATATATTATAATTAAAACCAAAGAAATTGTGTAACACATTATAATCATGACAAATTCTGCGGAAAGAATAAGATTAAAATGTCAAGGTATCTTAAAATTTTAATTTTATAAAAGAAACTCCTTTGAAAACAAAGGTGACACCCAACATGATCCCCTAATCTCAAGAGTTTTAAGTCTGATAAATTTTAGTCTATTAGTACATGATGGTAAGTCATCATAACTCCAACCTAAACCAAGTAGACAGAATAGCAAAACTTTTTCTGCACTCAATTGCATTGGCGTTTACCTGATTATATGGATTCCATATTATTGATGCATATTGGTTTTACAAGTGCTGTATAATGCTGTTTAGTAACATATAGATCTTAAAACTCCTTAGCCCATCTTTTAATGAAACCAACAGAAGATCTTGCCTTGATAAGAATCATACTAATATGAAAAGTTTCCTATCCGTAAATACACCAAGATCCAGAAATGTTTGAACGGTATCAAATACCATTCTATTAATGCAATACTCGTCAGAAATTATCCCCATTCCCAGATGCTTACATTTCTTAAGATTCAGTTCCATCAAGTTCACATTACACCATTCAACTAATAAATCACGCTGAAGAGTAATATGACCATTTATGTCATTGAAACTGTGAAAAACCTTAACATCATCTGCATACATAAGGACGTTGCAATTCGAAATTACAGTCGGAAGATCATTTACGAATAGTAAAAACAATAACGGGCCCAAATGACTGCCTTGGGGAACGCCAGAAGTACCTCTTATAATTTTAGATTCACTATTGCGAAACATGACCCTCTGAGATCTAAACGTGAGATACGATTCAATCCACAAAATAATAGATTCATGTATGCCAATGAGTGTTAGTTTGAGAAGTAAAATATTATGATCCACCCTATCAAAAGCTTTACTAAAATCAGTGTATATCACATCTGTGTGCTCGCCACGGATGAAACCTTTGAAAAAATGAGTCGAAAATTCTAGAAGATTAATAACTGTTGATCTAGATTTTAAAAAGCCATGTTGAATTGGAGACATAGTCGACTTTAATTGATAAGACACATAATCAGTAACAAGTTTCTCCATAGTTAAGTACATTCGCCTTAGAATTGCTATACTGGACTGGAAAAATTCAACAAATATATTCGCAATATCAAGATAATCAAAATATGAATTACCATTGCGTTTAACATGTACAAAGTCAAGGGACTTTGGGTTATTAGCAAAGTTTGATTTTAAATTATTCAAATACCTCGTATAACAATTATTATTCAGTAAATTATAATCAGCGCGAGCGGTAGAATATTTAGCATAATCTAAAGTTAAACAGGATTTTGCGTATCTTTTTAAATGGCGAGATTTTCTGTTTTTTAGCCTCGACAATTCCTTTGAATTCAACGGAGGACCAGTATGCTCAAAGTTCTGATGGGAAAGAGGAATGCATTTAGAAAACCAATCGTTCAAAATATCATAAAATTTTACCAAAAGAAAGTCCATGGTGGTAAGACATATGTAAATGTTCATACTAAACATAATTTTTTTTAATTAGCTATAGCAGCTAGGCCTTAAGTTAAGCATATAGTAGTTGAGGGATAGGATAATAGGGTGAGCGGATTTGTTCCTGAGAATATTTGATTTCTATTGTTTATAAATTTGGGGCAAACACAAAGAAAGTGTTCTATATTTAGAGGGTTATTGTTGTCACAATCACAAATACGGGGACCACTACCTGATATAATGTGACTTTGAGTTTGGTACGACCTAATCGTAATCTTACAAATATTATTACATCTTTACGATTGATAGTATTGTTGTCGGGCAATCAAGAGTAAATGTTATTTTTATTAGGGTTAACTGATTTATACCAAGTATTTGTATAATTTCAGATGTTGAGATTCCTATTGTGTTTTTGTTCCTTGCCAGTTTTCCTTATGTCAAGAAATTTATATTAATGGTCACAGTTAAAGGTGATTTGTGGGCTAATTTGGCAGCATAATCATCGTGTTCGTTCACTGTGATCAGAGAGTGATCGGGTATCTAAACTATGATAAGTTTAGAGAAAAGTTTAATCACTGACGGCCGTATTCATAATGAAAAGTTATGCAGTATCTAGCATGAATATTATTTATAATGCACTTGCTGCTGCGTTTGCTAAACTCAGATCAACAATCTTTCAAACACTGACTAAGTATGTTAAAACAGCTGATGTGTGTCAAATTAAACAACACAAAATATATAAATAAATAATTTTTAAGTGCAAGATAATATTTTTTACATAAAAATAATGGAAACGCTTGCGAATTCATATCATTCATATTATTTAACGTAAATTTTTATTGCATGTATCAAAACAAAAATAAAATATAAATAAACTAAGATTTTTTTAAGATTTTCTATTTCAATTTTTATCTTTTCTATTTTAAGTATATGTTCTTCTGGCATTTGTAATGTTTGTAGTTCGAAGTTTCTTTTTTTCATTAAATTTCTTTTTTGTATATTCCATTTCTAACTTCTTTTGATTTATACTTATATCAAGTAACTTTATCCTTTTCAAATTCTCTTCACACTTCTCGTCCTTTTTTCTTTTTGAGACTTTTAGCTTCGGAGTTTCTGATTCGAATTCTATTGAGCTTTCATTTATATTTATTAACACTTCACTGATTGAATTGTTTCCTTTTTCTGATGGGGTAAGTTCATTCACTGTGCTGGTTTCCATTTTCTGTGAAGGCGATATGATATTTTGAGTATTGCTGTCGAAAATGTTAAAATCAATTTCAAAATGGGAAGGCAGTCTGGAAACTAACTGCTCTTCAACATCAGTTAAAGGCTCCGGTGATTTTGCAACCGATTTTGTTTTGCGCCACTGAGTTTGAATTTGATCTACACTTCTATTTGTTTTCGACACTTTATTAAATAATTCGTGGATGGTGGTCCATGCCTCCTTTTTCTTTTTATTTGTATTGGTGTTAATTTTTGTATATTCAATTATTTCTAATTTGTCCAGCATTAGGGTTGAAAGCAGATCCTACAAACACATTTTGTTAGAAAAAATCCATTTGGAAAGCTATATGTATGTATTATAACTTACCTTTTCATCCTGATCCCAATTTGCGGATATTTTAAATCATTTTTTTTTTTCCATAATTTTGTCGCAAATTAAAATTATTTTTTCGTAAACTGTTTGTTAACACTTTTAAATATAAATTAAAAGTTAAGGAGTGAAATCACACAAATTGAAATGTAAACAGAGTTGATTTCCACTATATCAGGTGGCATTAATGCAAAAAATATGGTGGCATTACAAATTTCAGAGTTGCTTTTAAAGTTATTAGATGACAGCAAAAAATTGATTATGAATAAACTATGTGCTAACTAAAAACTAAGACTAATCGGTTGACTAGTAAGAACTTCGTTGAGCGCGACATGTAAGCAGCTGCTAACTTTTCATTATGAATTATGGGGTGCGTTTCTAATATTGATTGCATAAACATTGTTGTTATTAAAGTTGGTGATGCAGTCCACGCAGATAGTGAAACTGTGCATATAGCAAATTTACCAGGTCTCTGACAGAGTTCAATTGCTTTATATATTGCTATTATTTCAGCAGAAAAAAGGGCTAAAGTTAGGTGAAGCGAGTTTGAAATTATTTTGTCTTCTAGGGTGACCGCAAAGGATACTGCGTCGTTTGATCTAGATCCATCTGTATATATAAATGTTCTGTAGTTGTTGTTGGTTAAGTGCACCAAAATTTATTATTTATAAATCACTTGTAAAAACGCACAAACAAATAAAGTGAACACTTCACAATAATGCTTTTTATCAAATTTAAATAGCGAATGAAACACAGAAAATTTTATAAAATTTCACAAGACACTTAAAACACTACTAGGACACACTATATGTTGCCAGATTATAATAATAATTATTTACAAAGTTTATTTAAATATAATTTTAAGGGTCATTTACAAATTTCCATTGCGGTTATTTTCGGAATGGGAGATCTAAAAAATGGTTTCGTTTTAGTCATCTTATTTCGTTGGTGCTATGGAGTAACGGTATCACTAAGGGATTAGTATGGTTGCTTAGCCTTTGCAGGTACCTTTCATTTGCGGTTTTAATTTTATTTCGAACTAATGTTATATTTAGATAATTTCTAATGGATTTGTTAGTAACGTGCCATGGCGCGTTAGTGATTTGCCTTAGAGTTTTTGATTGGTATCTTTCAAGTATAACGATGTTTGAATTACTAGCTGTACCCCATAACCGGATACCATAAGTCCACACTGATTTGAGTCTGACTATATATATTCTCAGCTGGTTGGTTACATTTAGCTGAGATTTTGAACCCTAGAAGCCAGTAAAGTTTTTTAGTTTTGATTTTGAGTTGTTCTCGTTTTTTATGTGATTTTTCCAAGTAAGTCGCCTGTCGAGAGCCATACCCAAGTATTTTGCAGTATCACTCTTCGGAATTGTATAACTATTTAAATTAATTGAAGGGCAATATTTTCTTCTGAGCGTAAAAGTTGTATGTTTGCGATTTTTCACAGTTAACTTTAACATTCCATTTTTCAACCATTGGTCAAGTTCTATGTATTATAGAGTGTAAGTTCATTTATTTCATTTTGTAGAAAAGAAGAAGCTTCATCTAGGTAATCACCGGTTGCCATAACAGCTATATCATCAGCGTATGTAGCCACCATGACATTGTCGAGTAGAGGCATATTTGCTGTATTGTGGTATACAGTATAGGACCCAATACACTACCTTGAGGTATTCCAGCATATAATTCATATAAATCCGAAGTTTCCTCGTTGATTTTTAAATAAAAATGTCTTTCAGATAAAAAACTTTTGAAAAATAGATAAAAAGGTGCAGACATGAATTTTTTGATCTTGTATAATAACCCCACATGCCAAACTCTGTCGAAAGCTTGCTGAATGTCTGGAAAGACTGCACAACACTATCTCTTATTCTCTAAAGTATCAGTTATGTTGAAAATTCTATTAATCTGTTCGAGTGTACCATGTTTCCAAAACTGGAGATTGTCTTCGCAGAAAAATTTTTTCTAACAACTTGGAGAAAATTGAAAGTAGACTTATTGGTCTGAACGATGTTACCGAATTTCCTGGCTTGTTGTGAAGGGAAAATGATAAAGCCTTATTATTGAGTTAAATATTAAAGTTAGAAATACAACACATTTATGTGTTATATTGCTAATAGTTTTTCCATCAATTAAGTCATATCCTCGACTTTTCTTTTTACTCAGCATTCTGATCTCATTTTTTACTTCTTGTAGTGTGAAAAATTTTATTGGAAAGTCCATTTTTAAAGGACAGTTTAACAAACCCGATATTTTGTCTTGTTGAGTTGTTGTATTAAAAGAAATTGGTACAAAGGTATTTTTTAAATAAGTAGCAATTGTCTCAGCAGTATCTTTGTCAGTTCTAAACCTTCGAAAGTAGGTCATCATATCTTAAATTATTTATTCCTTCAAGGAATTGAGATGCGTTTTGTGCTTATAAAGCAATATTTTAAGATCCTTCCTAAATTTGTTAAGCAATCGTTTATCGAATGAAGTTGTCGAATTTCGGTGACACGTCAAAGTTTGAGAAATGTTGTTGAGATAATGAATATAATATTGGTGTTGAAATATTCGCTGCGTTATCATCTAATTCGTTTTCAGATTTAATATTTATATTTAGATTAACATTATCATCCAAATATTGTTGAAATAATGGTATGTTTGTGTTTGATGATAATACGTGAAACCTAGGAGTATTTAAGTGAACTGAAACATAATTTACAAGAACTGGAGTATGATCAGAACTAAGTTTTTATTGCACTGAAACATTATAATTTACAAGAACTGGAGTATGATCTGAACTAAGTTCATTGCTACTTCTTGTTTCTAGTTTATGATTTTGGATTCCTTCGTAAACGATGAAATCTAGTAAATTTGGATTTTTTCGTGTGTCGATGTTCCAGTTGAAAGGGCTGATAGGCTTTTGTTCATCAAGCATTTGTAAAGTTCAGTTCCTTTAGGGTTTACCAGTCTTGATTCTCACCAAGGGTGTTTGGCGTTAAAGTCTCCTCCAACAATGAAACGGATACCAAGTGTATTTAAAAAAATCCTCATAATTTTTAAAATATACGGTATGTTGGGGACGAAAGTAAATTGAGGACACAACTAAGTCATCGTCATTACATTTTAGTTTAATAGAAGTTGCCTGAAGATAGTTTTGCTGAAAACTATTCAAGTTTTCATGTTTTATTGTAGATTTTATCAAAATTTCAGAGCCAGCATGAGCTTTGTCATCGGGATGATTGGTGTGTTAGAGGTGGTAACCATTAATTTTAATGTGTCTTCGGCTGGAGACTAATAGAATATCTATGAAGTTAGTTGAAGGAAAATTTCTATTCCTCTTGTGTGATTGCATTTGCATTCCATAGTGCTATACGTAAGTTTAAACGCATAGTTTTGTAATGATTTACTGCATCATACTTATTAGCTTATTTGTTAATTCATTTTGTTGTTTCATAAATATTTCTAAGGATTTTAATATGTTTTGTTCTTGTTGATTGTTATCTTGTTGATTGTTGTGTAATTTGCGCATACGAAAATTGATTATTTACAGATCGATTGTTAGGATTATTGTTATTATTAAATGATGGGAAATATTCTGCGTTAAGACTATAATTAGCTTGAGGAATATTTAAATTATTTCTGCGATGTTCATGTTTTCTTTTTAAGATATTTCTATATACTTGACATCCCTTATAATTTGCGGTATGATATTACAGGCAATTAACACACCTTGGAGATGTTTCTTCTGATTTAGGATAAGTATCAGATGTATCAGTCCACATTTAACACAATTAA
The DNA here is from genome assembly GCA_963682025.1 of Cordilura impudica. Taxonomy (NCBI): domain Eukaryota; kingdom Metazoa; phylum Arthropoda; class Insecta; order Diptera; family Scathophagidae; genus Cordilura; species Cordilura impudica. The sequence continues at coordinate 179,345,822 of OY821520.1, read as the reverse complement.
ACATTTTCCTACAATATGTTTTTGAGTGACCAAACTTCTATAACATTGTATAATTTCATGTGTTTTTAATGTTGGCTCTATTTTGACAATTGCGTTCAAAAGATTTCTTAAATCATAAATGCTCTTGTTGTTTACCATCGGTTCTAGATCAACAAAGAACATTGACATAGGCTGTTTCGTTATTCTACTTTTTATGTTCATAACATTTCGAACTGTGTGTCCTAGGCTTTGAATTTCATCTTTTATTTCATAGATTGGTAAGTGTGAAAGTTAATATTTTTGTCATCAAGGTATTTCACTATCACTCTATATGACTGAATGTCTTTGATCATTAGTCGTACCTGGCCATATCTCATAGAATTGTATGAATAATTTTCTGATTTTATTAGTTTGATAAATTATTAATCATTGCTTTAATAGCTGAGATATTTGGAATGAATATTTTGGCGGCGGTTTTGCTTAATATTATCTGTTTGAAGAGTGGCAAATCTGTTATTACTTGTAGTTGTCTTGTATGGTCATTGTTGCTGAAATTTTTTAAAACGTGTTTGTGCTTGGAAAATGATTATTTTTCACAGCTTTGCTTATATGTTTAAAAATAACTGGTGACGTTCATAGCCAACGTTTTGTTATAAGTTTAGTTACTGTTTGCCAAACAGCATCGTCATCATCAGCAGAATCGTCATTAACCATTTTCCTTTAGCAGAAATGGATTAGTAAAGTAAATCACTAATCCCTTTGTTTTTACATTTTTTAAAACAAAATAAAAAGTTGTTATTGTATTTAACACACAAGTATGTTAAAATAAAGCTTTTAGTACAATAACAAAGGTTATTGGTTGTAATTTTTGAGCAAAATAATAGAATTTGAACACAATTTATGATTGCAATTTATCACTGTCAGAGAAAGACTCAATGCGACAGTGTGGTGGATAATAAGCACATAACTTGATTTATTTTTGAATACACTAATTTTTCATCAACCAACATACATATATAACTCGCCACATAGTGGATTTTAAAACATTTTCACAACATTCGGCTAAAATTTTACCTCTCTCAAGGTCGGTTAAACTATGATCACGTGATGTATAAATAAAACTTTATAGTTTTTTAAGACCTGACTCAACAAATTACCTGTTTAACTACATATTCAAAAAATACAAACACTGCATAAAAAAGTACATATGTATAAAGATCTGCAACTCATATCTATATTTTAGGAGAAAATTAGAAAAATCAAAGACATACTATATTCGTTATGCTTGATTTTCACTATGTTATATTCACTGATATAAAGATATTGCTTCTCGTTATTTCCGGCCGTCATACGACAACAAATTTCCATGTTGGTAATTTCATGTTTTCATACAAATGACCACAATATGCATTGAAAATAACAGCAGGCATTCGTAATAAATTATATAAATAAATCGGAAATACGACAAAAAAAAAGTAATTACATATATTTATTATAATTCATATTTTTAATTGCAGCGTTCCTGGTCTAGGTCCAGAACACTCTCAATTAGTTATGCAGCTGATACAAATATACAACCAGACCATAGGGGTTCAACTACACAGGTACGTAAAGATATGAAAATTTTTATACAGTTTTACTATGACGACCAGTACAAATAATTTTCTTAGATTTGTTTTTTTTTCCACAAAATATCACTTTTAATATTCCGAAATTTAAAGTATTGAATAAAGCTGGAAAATGTTAGTATTTTTATTGGCATAGTAAATCCCACAAATTCGAAATCAGCCTCAGCCCGACTTTTAACATATATGGTTTTGATTTTGGGAAGCTTTGAAAAAATGAAGCCTTGCGTGTTATCAATAAATTTACTTGTTGAAACAAAAAATGGCTGATCTCGAAGAAAATAAAATTAAATAAGATAAAACTAATAACAATTATAAATATATCATACAACTGTCTTTACATTTGGTTTGAACAAAAAAAAAGTATGCATATTACAAATAACTTCTACGGCAATAAATTAAAAAAAATATTTTAGTTAATAACACTAGGCAACAAGCAAAGTGCAATGTAAGTGGCAATATATTTTTCATGTATTGTGGCTTGCGATAACAAGTCATGTTATCCCATTGTAATCCCAAACTTTGACTTCGATGCGAGTCTCGAAAGCATAGTCCGATTAGGCTCAAATTTGTAGAACTGATGTATTAGTGGCAGTGTCACAATCGGGTCGGAATGATCCACATGCCTTGAAGTAAAAAAATGTATAGTAACCAGATTGATTGGTCTTAACTCGATATATGGTCTAAATAGTCAAACTACTTAAAAAATAATAATAATAAAAAATAAAAAACATGAATAATTAAGCGCCCCGGTAGGTGAGTAGGTAGCGTGCTCGCCTATCATGCGGGGGTCGTGGGTTCGATTCCCACCAGAGGCTTTGGTCTGTCGCTGCAAAAATCAGCCAAATGGTCTTTGTCACCCGGCTTATCCCTGGACCCAAATTAGAATACAAATTTACTTTGCATTGTAATTAATATAAATAAATAAATAAAATAATGAGCTCATCGGTCTAGACAGACTATAACTACCATGCATTTCGACAGAGTGTCTTGCTATTGTTATCAGTTTGTGGCGTGTAAATACGAAAAAGTTTATATCTAATGTTATATAAATTATGGGGACTAGGTCAATAAATGGACCGATCATGATTAACAACTAACTTTTAAGTCCAACAATTCGTATTTTATATTTGTTCATTCAAAGAGTAAATAAAAAAAAAGAATTTTTTGACTTAAATTGAATGAAATCGATATAGGTTGTATATGGGTACCCCACATAATTTTCAGCGCTGAATATTGTGGTCTATTTTAAATATGGGAAAGTCACAGATTCGTCAATTTGTGCAATAATTTCGTCAATTTTCCCCAAAAAGGTTAAAAAAATCCACAAAAATGCGGCTGATAAAAATAAATGTGAAAAATGGATTTTCCGACCCAAAAACCCCCCATTATACACATTTTCAATAATTTTTTACATATGAAGAGTATTATGGAAAATATCATGAAAATATCTTCATCGAAATTTTAGTAGGCTCGAAATTATTTTAGAGGTATGGTTCGTGGGGCAAATATACTTGTTATGGCCCATAGTACCAGAATCGCGATGAACCCATGGAGATTTTTCGGCCCTCTACAATTTGACCCATCCTAATATATATAAATATATTATATATATATAATTCTGTAAAATTTCTTTAGTTATATTTTTAATAAAAAAAACTATATAGGTTTATATAGTATATATACTAATATATACATATTTATATATACCTATATATTTTTTTATTTGTTCTGGGTCTTAATGCCCTCGTAAATTTTTTTCTTTTTCTTTTCTTTAATTTGAAAAGTTTTCATTATTATTTATTTAAGTTTATATTTCCATTTTATATTTTAGAATTTTATTCATGTACATTTTTGTTATTCGCTTCTAAAAAAATATTATTATCATGTGACTTTTCAACTGTTTCCTCCTAATATGATGGTTATTCTGGAGATCATTATTAACGTTTTGGCTTTCAGATATTCCTGCTCTAATCTGATCAGTATGTCTTTTTGTAATTCTACCAGTCGAAAGAGCATACTGATATGAACGTGGACCAGTTTAATCTTTTAATCTTTTATAAATTTATGTAGTCTCTAATAAAAACATTTTGATTCTTTAAAAAGTTACAGATCTTTTACCTTTATAATTTGACATGCTTTTTATTTGTTGCTTTAATAAGAGGAGGTTTATTAAAACTAAATCGTGTTCTGATCAAACTTCCAATAAAAATTTTCGCTGGGCTTTCTTCAGTTGAATTATGTTTGGTATTACGATAATCCATTAAAAATCTATTCAAAATTAAGTCAATACTTTCGTTTTTCTCAGAGTTTAAATTTGCATATACTTATAGATTTCTTTAAAGTTTTCAGCTTGGCCATTAGTAGTTGGATGTACAGGAGCTGTTTTACGTTATTTTTAGAAATTAAATTTTTAATATCATAGGAATTTTAATATCGTAATTACAAAACTGGAAGTAATTTCCTTTGTCTTAAAAATTTTTATCCATACAAATTACGAATCTATAACTCAAAAAAATAATAATTTCTGATTGGACCTGCACAGAGCTTGTAGGTCTCCACGGTATTAGTGAACTTTTTTTTTCAGGACTAGCTATGAGTTTTTGACATGACATGCAAGTCTTAATCAATTTTTCAATTTCACTGTTTAGGTTAGGCCTCCATACAAATGATCTAGCCAATACATTCGTTTTAACTATATCAAATCTGACAAAGATCTCTCTAACAAAGATATCTCTGCGTGCGGACGAAATTGTACGTAATTGTTGTTCTCTATTAAAAACAAAAACTTTACTGAATTCAAGTGGAAATAAATAATAAGAACTCAATTAGTTGCACTTTCTTGTTATCTGCACATATAAATACATAAACAGAAGAAGCAATATAGTAAATGAAACAAACAAATATACTTATTAGTATAGCTAGTAGTATATTTGTGTACCTTCTGGATCACTTTTCTAGTACATTTGGATGCATCATACCATTTTAGGTTGGCAACACTATTTTTCAGCAAAATCACAAACCTAAATGCAGTTTTACCTACACTTTTAACTTACCACCATTTTCTTATTCCGTTAAGTTTGAATTTTCCCGTTATTTAGCATTATTTTAACAGATTCATCAACCTTTTTTTTCATTATTTAGCATATTCCTGACCTTTTACCCATTATTTAGCAGATTCGTAACTCCTTTCCCGTTATTTTAGCGTTATGTTTAACAGGTTTACCGACTTTTTCATTATTTATTAATATATTTTATAAGGTGGCATCATTTAAATTTATATTATCATTTATTTAAGCCTAAAACGATACTATACATTTTTTTATTTAAATAAAGTTACCAGATAAGGAAAGATTACAAAATAAGTGCCATCTATATATTCTTAGTTAAATTTTTTTTTTTCTGTTCGAATCAGTATTTATACAGTTTGATTGTGTTTGAATCACTCACTAAATATAGTTATTATTCATGTTCAGAAACCTAAATGTAGTTTTTATACAGTTTGATAGTTTTTTACCCATTTTTTTTTTAGATATATTTGAGAAAATATTCGTTTATTCAAGTCTATATGTTTATATCTATTATATTCTAATATATTTTTTTTTGCTTCTTATTAAGTTTAATTATAACTAATTTTAATACCACTTTTCAGACTTTAATATTTATTTACTAAATTTGTTATTACATCAGACCAATTTTTTTTTTCAAATATTAACGATCAAATCTTTATTTTTTTTTTTTCAAATAACGATTTTCAAAAAATTTTTTTTATAATTGCTTTTCAATTTTTTTAATTTAAATTTTCAGATTTCAGGTTTTCAATTTTTAATTCAAGTTTTTAGTTTTTAATTTATGTTTTAAAATTTTTAATTTTTAGTTTAATTTATTATACACAGGTGTCTTTCAGTTCGTTCCTATAGTTGTTTTTCTTTAATATTTTAGATATTTCATCCTTTTTATTAACTCTGAATATTCAAGTGCCTTTCAGTTAGTTCCTAAATAAAGAAAGTTGCTGACTGGTTGGGGCGGAATATTCTGTCTACAACCGCAGTCAACATCTACTCTGATAGTCAGGCCGCGGTAAAATCCTTGGAATCAATGTTCCCGAAAACAAGAAGCACCCTTAACTGCCGCACGTCTTTAAATGAGATGGCCAAGCAGTTTGATATCAGACTCATATGGGTCCCAGGGCACAGGAATATACCGGGAAACTGTAAAGCTGATGAGCTGGCACGACAGGGCACTACCTTACGGGTTCCAGCGGACTTGGAATGTGTTGGTACTCCCCTGGAATCGTGCAAGCTGGAACTTCGGCTTCAGACCGCTGGATAACAGATGGGCTAATGGATCAACGTGTAGGATCGCGAGACAAATCTGTCCGGCTCTGAATCATAAGCACACTAGTGCGCTACTATCACTCCCCCGTATGGAGATTTCAACGGTAGTTGCTGTTATCACTGGGCAGGGTTTCGTCAAATGACTTCTGTCGTAGCTGCATGGATGTGAAGGAGGTGGAGAGTATAGAACACTTCCTTTGCCATTGCCCGGCGCTCTCCAGAACGAGACTTCGAACATTGGGATCGCATTTTCTTCACGATCTCTCAAATGTGGAAATTTCACATATCAGGAGCTTCATCAGGAGCTCTACGGTGGGGACTGAGGAGAACACCTATTCGTCTCGTGGTATCGCAATGGACCCCAGAGTCTAAGTGTGCTTTTCCTTTGGATTAGCAACCACTTCTAACCTAACCTAACCAGCCAATTGTGTGGGAAAAAGCCCAAATGAGAGCATGAAATCCAGTGCAATAGGTGTCAGCATTGGGACCATATATCCCAGAATATCAATTCGCATGAACTGTGGCGAATCTAGCGAATTAGAGGGGCTGCTTAAATAAATAGTTGAACAGTAAAAGAGTGTGTGTGAATAATTCTCGTGTTGCAAAGGCTATGGTACAACACAACGTTGGCAAAGTAATTAACTCATCCACAGCACTTCCAGGTATGTCATACTGCGAGTTTATTTAACTCACAAATAAATCAAAATACACGTTCCTGGGCAGGAAAAATCCTCAATCATCGATGAATTTATAAACCTCTCAAAATACTTCTTTGAACCAGAAGAGCTGTCACTAGAACGAGAAATAAATACATTTATAATTGATTATAAAAACGTCAGAGGCTAAACCCGAATTTTTGCGCCTACTTAACAAAGTTAAAAATATTTACGGGCCTTATATGTATTAATTCTCTATCCTTCAACGTCATCCCCTAATCAACACTAGTCGTCAAATCGATCTGTTCAACACCTTATTTTACAACAAAATTGACATAGCTTTTACCCAAGAATGTCATTATTGTCCTTCCTCCATTAAAGAAATATATCAAATATTGGGGAGAGGAAAGTCTCCGTTTTGTAAACATCTCTTGGTAGACAAAATTACCAAATCTAATGATTCGGAGATTTCCGAACATTTTAAAGAGCGGTTAAATTAGTGAAAGACCCATTGAAAATCTGGAGTCTTGTATATTTTATCATGTGTTGTTGCTGTTCCACGTCAAATTTACTCATTTGATGAACATTTTAGTTCATGGGGAAACCAATATATGTACTTATATGCTGATGATTGTATAATTTATTCGCACGATGAATCTCCTATACAGGCGCTAAGAAATACTGCCTTTCACCTTGGTGCTAAGAAATGCTTCTGGCAAATGTTTTAGTCCCCCAGATCAACTTTGACAAAATGATGAATTTCAATAATCATGGCAGACCTCTCCTTTCAAAGGCTAATCGCATATCTGGCATGTTTTCCGGCTTAATCAATAACAATTATCTTCCCTAAAAAACGAAGATTTATCTCTCCAAAGTCCGACAATGGCAAAGAAATTGGAAGTCTGTGAGAGAAAAGTATTAAGAAAATGTATAAATAAGAATGTATAAACGGTTCGCAAACATTTACGAAAAGGCTAATGTTATTTAATTTTTCAAATATGTCGTCAACCTCGCACGAATCGGAAAAGAATACAAATTGGTCAGGTTGCTCATACCTGTCTCCTATTGACATACTGTTCGAGTCAACTGATGTTAGCCCAAATCAGCACATCTTTCTGGAGTTTTATATGAAAACACTTCCAAAAGTTGGGTCACGTGACATGAAACCCCCATATATACAATATAAGTTTCCACACGATAAAATAAATTTCAAATTAACATAACTTTTATTTATTATTTAAATTGTTTAATTGCTAAATCACTAAATTAAAGTACATATCCAATATTTGACAAAAGGTAAGAATAAATTCAGCCGTTTCGCTGATATTAAGTAATAAAATAAAAAACAACTTAAATTACGTTACATAAGAAAGTTTCCATGTAATTTAGTATCCACAATGTCCACCATTTCTGGTCGACATTTTTGACAAACGGTCATCCATGGTTGTAACAAGTTTCTTGCATTCCTCTGGTGTAATTTTTTTCCAAGTTTCCTTGACACAATTTTTTAATTGTGTAATATTTTGTGGCGCTTCCTGCGAAATCCGTAGTTTCAAAGTTGCCCAAACGTTCTCAATCGGCTTTGCGATGGCCATTTTAAAATATTAATATTTTCATCTTCTAGGTATTTTGTTACTTTTTTGGCGGTGTGGATAGGAGCGTTATCTTGTAGTATAAATGCATTTCCTATTAGTCTCCTTCCTTCCGGTATTGCCACTGCCTTTATAATATTTAAATAAATGTCGGCATTCACTTTACCTTCTAGAGTGATTAATTTCCCTCCTCCATTTGTGCATAAACAACCCCATACCATTAATCCTCTTTCTGATCCCTTAAACGTAGGCTTAGTGCACTTATACGACAATGACTCTCCTTTCTTTCTCCATACATGAATTCTGCCATGAGAGTACTTCAAGCGAATCATGGACTCATCTGTCCAAAGTACAGTTTTCCAAAATTCATCAGTTTTTAAGGCATGATTTTGATAAAACTCCATTCGTTTTTTCAAATTTGCTTTGCTAACATAAGGAATTTTTCTTGCAACACGTCCATGCTTGCCAGCTTCATGCAATCTTCTTCGTATAGTTTGCGCTGATGGTACTTCGAAGCCTTCACTTTGTAATTTGGCACGAATTTTTGGCACCGAAATTAATGGATTTGTATTGGAAATAGTGATGATTCTATCCACAACCCTTTTCGATGTAATTATTTGTCTACCTGCACATTTTATAGGGCATACCCGCAAATGTTGTTGGAATACGCGAATAACATTTCCGATAGTTGTATGTGATTTTTTGAAAATGTTAGCAATTTTTCTGTGAGAATCGCCACTTTTATGCATTTCAATTATAGCCTTACGCTCTGCCAAATTAAATTTTCCCATTGAAGTGCCTAAAAAATTATAAAAACTAATTATTCCAGGTTAGAATTTAATTTATTAAAAATCTTACAAATTTGATGATTGTTTGGTTTTATTTTTTATGTTTTATTTTAAAACGTGATATTACACAATTTAGAAAGCAAATTGTTATATTTTTATGGCCACTGAACGAGAACTAATGATTTTTTTGCTCTGGAAACTTACTTCTGTAACGCCAAAAACTCAACTGATAGCAAAAAACGTGGAATATATAAACAAACCCTGAGCTGCCGCTGCTCTGCCGGCGCCATTAGTCGGCTAGATAACGGTTCTTGAAAATAAAACACATGCCAATGTAAGTTTTCAAATATTTTAAATATTACAGTGCGTTATTGATATAATGATGCCATGGAAACTTATTTCTGTGAGATACAGTATATATACTAGGCCGGGTCGATTTGTGTGGAGGCAAAAAAATCGCCAATTGCTCAGTGAAAATCGTACTCTAGGGACCAAAATAAGAAACTTTGCCGAAGGAACCATACCTCTAAAACGAATTCTGATGTCCCAACTTTTGACCTGTCTGTCTGTCTGTCTCACTTTGACCCATTTAGAGTTCCCCAATCGAGTCCAAATGTATGATTGACCCCCCTAACTTTGGAGGGCCGACTTACCCATGCCAGTGTCACACCCTTTGGAACTGCCTTGTGGGGTTCCCATATAAAAAATCAGCGAAATGCCTATGTTTTTTCTTTTTGGAGTTTATTTTTCTCTTTAGAAATTTATTTAGTCAGAACATATGTAAATGATAAAATGAATTTAACTTAGTAATAGAAAAGAAATTAAAAAAATTTATTAGAAATTTGCGTTTTTTATAACCCTTTTAAAACCAAGGCATCACTGTGATGCATTTGCATGTCGTAAACTTAGTTGTGTGGGTTTTTTATTCAACCCTTTTAAAAAATGAACGTATCACTGTGACACAATTGCAGGTCGTAAAATTGCTTGTGTGGGTTTTTAAGCCACAACAACATCAACAACTATCGAAAACCCAATGAGTCATATACCAGTTAACAAACAAAACATTTTTGTTTATTTAATTCTGGATACTCCCTCCCATTTCTTTTTTATTTACTTCTGTTTGCTGTGTTCGCTTTGCTTATCAATTTGTTTGGGTTCAATAAATTGATTTGTGGCTAAATTGCATTGTGTGTCGCAACAGTAAAATATTTTTATCAGAAACCAATCGATAATATGATTTGTAAGCGAGGGAATAATGTAAACTATAATTGTTGCGTCTCATATTACACTATGTGTCGCAACAGTACTTTGTTCTTTCGCTTGAAATTAGGTTGTCCATAAAAAGAACAAATTATTGATTTTGCTATTTTAACGGAAAAGACCCAAAAATTGTCAAGTGGGCAATAAATTATTTATTTTGTTATTTTAACAGAAAAGACCCAAAAATTGTCAAGTGGGCAATACTATTTAATTTTAAGTATTAAAATTAAGAAAGACCCAAATTTGAAATGGGCAGCAATATTGTAAACACTAGTTTTTAGTTTTAAATAGAAAAGAAATGAAAAATAAAGTTCAGTTGATATTGAACACTCAACAGAAAAACGTTGTTTTTATTTTAATTATAAAAAGAAATAACTGGCGCCCAACAAAAAACCCACATATCCTTAGAAGCCCTAAAGTAGTGCAAAGGATTATAGTGGTAAAAGTTAAAATAAGTGCAAAATTAAAATTAAAAAGTGCATTTAATATAAAAAAAAGCCCTAAAGTAGTGCAAAACTGAAAAAAGCCCTAAAGTAGTGCAAAACTAAGCCCTAAAGTAGTGCAAAACTAAAAAAGTGCATTTAATAGTTCAAATCTAAAAGCTAAAAAGTGCAGTTAGTTTTAAAAAGCCCTAAAGAAGTGCATTAAGACTCCAAAATAAAAACTCCCATAAATATTTTCTAAAAAAGAAAAAAAGGAAAAAACTTTTTTAAAATTAAAAAATTCTAATGCTAAAAGAACTCTAATAATAAATAATAACATTTAACCCAAGAAATTTTTAAATAAAATATACAAAATACAAAAATTATTGAATAAAACTATAAGAGGAACTCTGATAAATTTTTTTTATTGCATTTAATAGCCCTACAACTTAAAAACAAGAAATATTTTTAAAATTTAAATCTAATAAAACAAAAAACAAAAAAAAAACCCTAATAAAAACATTAACCTAAGAGACAAAAATTGTAAACTCAACTTAAAAGGAGAAAGAAAACAACACAGTCACCAGGCAACGATTTTGCCTGGGCAGCAAAGAAGCACCAACATCAATTTAAAAACACCGACACCAAATTAAGTACATCAACATAAAATTCAACATCAAACCGGACCAAACTCAACTTAAGATGAAATATATACCAATTATTTTAATGTAAGTCATAAAATAAGAAATAAAAAAAATTGTAATTACTTTATTGACAAGAAAAAATTTATGGTACACTTTTAAAAGAAAATTTTTATTAATCTTAAAGAATAAGAAGAGATATTTTTAACTAATAGGATATTAAAACTTTTAAATTAACCAAACAAGAAAGTAAAAATAATATGTTACACATTTAAACCTAATAATAAAATCTTACGAAATAATTCTTTTTCAAACCTTTTCTTTGGAAAGGAAAAACAACGTTATGTTTTTTAAAGGAAATTTTTGAATTTAAAATATTTTTTTTTTTTTTTTCAAATAAAAGAGGAAACTTAACACTTACTTCTAAAGAGAAGGACATACTATAAATTTATGGCCAACCAAAATAATCTGATTAGACCCCCAATCTTAGTTCACAATCCCCAAATCGATCCCCCCAATATGAATCCTCAATTGGAGGCCACTGTGACAGACGTAGTAACAAGACTATGTAGGGAACAATGTAACAACCTAGTTAGGGAGATTCTAAATCCTGGCGCATCCATAGCAGGTATAGACCAAGAAATCGAAGATAGATATTTGGAGAATTTAACTGACCTAGACAAGGTACCAGATGTAGTACGATGTTTAAGGGAATTTTCGGGCAATCCTTCCGAATTTAGCTCTTGGAAAAAAAGTGTAGAACGTGTACTTAAATTGTATGAATCAACCAGAGGAACACCAAAATACTACAGAATTCTCAACGTAGTAAGAAATAAAATCATAGGCCCAGCAGACGCCGCTTTAGAGTCATACAATACTCCCCTTAATTGGACCTGCATATCAAAATGCCTTACTCTACACTACGCGGATAAACGGGATCTCGGAACATTAGAATACCAAATGACAACTTTGATCCAAGCAAGTGCCTCAATCCAGGAATTTTACCAACAGGTTTATTCTCACCTTTCACTCATAATGAACAAACTCGCCTGTATGGACAATGGCAGAGCGGCTATGGACCTTTTGACACAGACATACCGCGACAAAGCATTAGACACCTTCGTTCGTGGACTCATAGGAGACCTACCGCGTTTGTTAGGAATTCGAGAACCGGCAGATCTTCCACAAGCATTACACTTATGTCTCAAATTAGAAAATCAAAACTATAGGGCTCAACATGCCTATACCCATAGGGTAACTAGGGTCCAACCACATTTACCTCCGAAAAACTTGAAACCACAATTCCCACAATCAACATTTACAAGACCTCAATTCCATCCACACCTCAACACACATGCCTTCAACAGCCCAAAATTTCTACAGACAATCACAACAGCAATATAACCCTCATCAAAACTTCAGCAGACAACCACAACAACAACATAACCCTCATCAAAACTTCAGCAGACAACCACAACAATTCACACCATCAAATTCTTATAATCAACCTGGAAATTTTCGTCCAAATAATCCACCACAAAGACCGTTTGGCCCCAAACCACTACCGAGACCAGAACCCATGGACGTAGACCGCTCAATGCAATCCAGAGCAGTCAACTACATGAATAGACTACGACCAAATACCGATTTCTCAGGGAAAAGGCCCCCTGATAATACATACCAACAACCTCAAAAATTCCAAAGAAACTTCCATATAAATGCTGGTGACTGGGAAACAGACAATCAAGGTAATAACTCTTGCAACGAAGACCACTTCGAAGCCTATAACAACCATTTACTGGCTAGTGGCACAGACGAAGACCTCCAGGACATGCAAGACTACCTTGACGGTCAAGGCGGAGAACATGTCGACGAAATCCTTAATGAAGATCAACAATTCGCTGACATTCATTTTTTAGATTAGCGAATTCGTCATTGCCGTATTTCGAGGCTAAGACGAGCTCCGGCGAAATACTCAAAATACTTGTCGACACTGGGTCGAACAAAAATTACGTACAAACATCTTTGATAAAAAAATCAATACCCAATGACATCAACTTCTATGCTAACTCCATAGGAGGCAAAACCCCGGTAGCACACCACACATTTGTTAAACTTTTTGGATCGGACATTACATTTTTCTCACTGCCTTCATTAAAATCATACCATGCAATATTAGGTAACGATAGCCTCAAAGAATTAGCAGCTATTATTCACGCAGCAGGAAGTTATATGATTATTAAAGGTCATATCAAAATAAATTTAAAACAGAAGGTTTCTCAATCAGTCAATTCTATAAATATTAGAACAGAACACATGACAGCCGAACAAGAAAACAAAATTGAAGAAATTATAGGAAAATATCCCAACCTATTCTCAGAACCAAATGAGAGCCTGACCTACACAACTTCAGTAAAAGGCGAAATTAGAACCACCACCGACAACCCCGTATATTCTAGATGTTACCCATACCCTATGCATCTGAAGGACGAAGTGGAAATCCAAATTAAAGAATTGTTGGACCAGGGTATTATAAGGCCCTCAAAATCACCTTATAATTCGCCGGTATGGGTGGTCCCAAAAAAACTAGACGCTTCAGGTAAAAAGAAATACCGAATAGTTATCGACTATAGAAAATTAAACGCGGTCACAATCGCCGACCGATACCCCATCCCGGAAATTAATGAGGTGCTCTCTCAGTTGGGTGAAAATAAATATTTCCCCGTTTTGGATTTGAAGAGTGGATTTCACGAAATTTCCTTGAATGAAAGGGACATAGAAAAAACCGCGCTCTCGATCAACAACGGCAAATACGAATTTACTAGACTTCCGTTCGGATTGAGAAATGCACCATCGATATTTCAAAGAGCCCTCGACGACATATTGCGTGAGCACATCGGAAAAATCTGCTATATTTATATAGACGATATAATTATTTTCGGCAAGGACGAGAAATCCCACCTAGAAAATATCGAACAAGTATTCCACACCTTGGAGATGGCTAACATGAAGGTCCAGCTCGACAAATGCGAGTTTCTAAAGTCGGAAGTCGAATTCCTAGGGTTCGTGATATCCACAACGGGAATACAGGCTAACCCAAAAAAAGTAGAAGCAATCAACAATTTCCCGATACCGAGAACGCTTAAAGATCTTAGGTCCTTCCTTGGTATGGCAGGCTTCTATCGCCGTTTTATTAAGGATTATGCCAAACTGGCAAAACCTTTAACGGCTCTTTTGAGAGGGGAAGAGGGACGAATGTCCAAGAATGTTTCAAAAAAAATTAACATTACACTAGATGACAACGCCATAGAAGCACTGAATAAAATCAAGAGAACATTAACATCAGCGGATGTTATGTTATCTTACCCTAACTTTGAAAAAGAATTCCGACTGACAACAGACGCATCCAATTATGCGATCGGAGCTGTGTTGGAACAGGATGGTAGACCCGTGACATTTATCTCAAGAACTCTCAGTAAAACCGAGGAACACTACGCTACAAACGAAAAGGAAATGTTAGCAATTGTTTGGGCCCTTAAAAGCTTAAGAAACTACCTCTATGGAGCGACGAAAATAAAGATTTTTACGGATCATCAACCACTAACGCATGCTCTGAGCAATGGAAATACTAACAGCAAACTCAGGCGATGGAAAGCAATATTAGAGGAGTATAATTACGAATTATTATACAAACCTGGCAACACCAATGCTGTAGCAGACGCACTCTCTAGACCTCCACAGTAAATATTCGAGATTACCTCAACAAACGCTACACAGCACAGTAACCAGAGTTTACCTCGAAATCTCATCCAACATACAATTGCCCCAATAAACGCATTCAAAAACCAACTCATCATAGAACCGAGCGAAACCCAGTCATATGAATTCCAAATTGTATTTCCAACGTATCATAAACATGTCATATTGGAACCAAATCTTTCCGAGAAAAGATTGAAGGAAATCTTTACTAAATATTTGAATCCTTCGGTAACAAACTGCGTGAAAACAACCAACGAAATATTGGGAAAAGCTCAGGAAATATATTCTTCTAACTTTCACAAATATAAATTCCTCTACACAAGAAACATGGTAACCGACATCCTTAGTGAGTCGGATCAATAGATAGAAATCATAAATGAACACAATAGAGCTCATAGAGATGCCAGTGAAAATAAAGCTCAACTTCTTGACAGATGCTATTTCCCACAAATGTCCGCGAAAATAAAGAAAATAGTGGCATCATGTAAGGTCTGTAAAGAGAATAAATACGAGAGACACCCCAATAATATTTATCTACAGGAGACCCCTATCCCACAGTATCCTGGCCAAATAATACACATCGATATCTATATCACGGAAGGTACTTCTATCCTGACGGCAATCGATAAGTTGACAAAATACGCCCAGACGAGGATACTTAAATCAAGAGCGACGGAAGATATTAAACAACCACTAAGAGAAACACTTTTAAACTTCGGTATGCCAGAAATGGTTGTGATGGATAACGAGAAATCCTTTGCTTCTAAAGCTGTTACATTT
Organism: Cordilura impudica; assembly: GCA_963682025.1. NCBI lineage: Eukaryota > Metazoa > Arthropoda > Insecta > Diptera > Scathophagidae > Cordilura > Cordilura impudica. The sequence goes on along the minus strand of OY821520.1, from coordinate 179,329,983 downwards.
TTGCTGGAAAATCAATTTAACGTGAAGGTTTTCCGAATCCCACCATATGCCAGCACGGTTAACGGACAAATAGAAAGGTTCCACTCCACTCTTTCCGAGATTATGAGATGCATCAAATCAAAGGGAGCTCATGGTAACTTATCCGAACTCTTGGATAAATCTACTTACGAATATAACAACACTGTTCATTCAACCTTGGGAAGAAAACCATATGATGCATTTTTTTGTAAAAGGTCATCGAGCGATCCTCTCGAACGGGAAAAAGATATGATTAAAATGATAGAGGACTTCAAGAATCGACAATTATCCGATCTGAAGTATCATAATCACCGTAGGGAAGAACCGAAGAGTTACAAGGAAGGGGAAGTGATTTTCGTCAAACAAAATAAGAGGTTAGGGACTAAACTGAGCAAGAATTATAAGCAGGAGATAGTTAAGGAAAACAGACACACCACTGTTCTGACAAATACCGGAAGAGTGGTTCACAAAAACAACATCCGTAAATGAAAGAATTTCTACCTTGCTTTCACTTTTGTTTTTTCTTTTTTTATTTTTTTTTTAGTGCAATCTTGTTGCCCTTTGTCCAGAACGAGGTAAAGATTTTAGACCACACTAGTTCACGAATTGTGGCGATTGACACAGGTATAGCAAAACTCCAAATGGGGTCCGTAAAATTGATACATGAGATAGAATTGGACAATTACCAGAGGTTTATCGACGACACAAAAGCGACAGTAACTGCGAAGATAAGTACATCCCATCCTTTACATCCTTTCCTCGATCATGAGTTATCCCAATTGCAAAACAAACTAGATCAGCTGAAACCTAGATCAAAAAGATCTCTCAACTTCATAGGTTCGGCATGGAAATGGATAGCAGGAAGCCCTGACCATGACGACTTCGAAATACTAACACAGAAGACAAATAAGGTATTAAAAAACAACAATAAACAGGTAATAATCAATAAACTATCTAGACAAAATCAACGAGTTAACATCCAAGATGAATCATGTAATAAAGGTTGTGCAAGAGGATGTACAGACCTTTCGAAATTTGGACGTTACCGAATTAAAATACAAATTAGAAATAGTAAAAGAAGAGATAATAAATTTACAATACGCCATCCACTGGGCAAAAGTGGGTGTTATTAACTCGTTTATTCTGTCTCATGATGAAATAGAAACCGTAAAGAAACTATATGAAAATAATAAAATTCCATACCTTAATATGGAAGAAATATTAGAGTTTAGTGAGGTAAAAATTGCTTCTAGCGACAATTCCCTGATCTATATTGTTAGTGTACCCACAACCCACAATGTTTCATGTACCAAATTACTTATAAGGCCTATAAAGATTAATAGGGTTGTAACTAAGATTGGGTTTGACGAAATATTGGTTTGTGATAAGAAGGTGTTTGGATTAAAAAACAATTGTAAGAACTACAACAAGTTGACCATATGCAAAGACGAAGATATCGAGGATATCAGCGAATCTGAATGCCTCCCCAATTTAATACACAGTAAACCCTCTAATTGTACATTGGCAAGTAACTTCCATATACCCACAATACAGGAAATATTTCCTGGTACGCTTTTACTGAATCAATTTAGTGGGACGATTCTGATAAGCCAAGAACCATATGATTTAAATGGCACTTTCATCATTAAATTCCACAATGAAACCGTATCAATCGGTGATAAAACTTTTTCATATTCTGAAATTAATTTTTCTAACGTTCTCCCAGCAGTGGTACAACCAATCATAGGCAATCCACACGTGGAAGAAATTCTCACGCTGGAACTAATTAAGGAGATGCATACAAACAATACAGAGGCAATAGAGCTTCTAAATATGGAAAGCAAAATAGGTGATGCCATTACCTACATTTTAGCGGTTCTCATAACCGGCATAATACTGTCCGTCTGTTTGAAAAAACTGTGTAATAGAAATGAATTTAAGCGGTCGGAAATTATTAATATCAATACTCCACTACCACCGCAGAATATTACCTTGAATGAAAACGAGCCGAGAGAATACCCTGTGTCGAGGATCTCTCAAATACCTTTCTTTTGATTGAGGACAATCAAAATTTTAGTGGGGAAGAGTTAACAAACAAAACATTTTTGTTTAGTTAATTCTGAATACTCCCTCCCATTTCTTTTTTTATTTTCTTCTGTTTGCTGTGTTCGCTTTGCTTATCAATTTGTTTGGGTTCAATAAATTGATTTGTGGCTAAATTGCATTGTGTGTCGCAACAGTAAAATATTTTTATCAGAAACCAATCGATAATATGATTTGTAAGCGAGGGAATAATGTAAACTATAATTGTTGCGTCTCATATTACACTATGTGTCGCAACAGTACTTTGTTCTTTCGCTTGAAATTAGGTTGTCCATAAAAAGAACAAATTATTGATTTTGCTATTTTAACGGAAAAGACCCAAAAATTGTCAAGTGGGCAATAAATTATTTATTTTGTTATTTTAACAGAAAAGACCCAAAAATTGTCAAGTGGGCAATACTATTTAATTTTAAGTATTAAAATTAAGAAAGACCCAAATTTGAAATGGGCAGCAATATTGTAAACACTAGTTTTTAGTTTTAAATAGAAAAGAAATGAAAAATAAAGTTCAGTTGATATTGAACACTCAACAGAAAAACATTGTTTTTATTTTAATTATAAAAAGAAATAACTTACCCAAGCATGATGTTACTGTTTTTGGTGTGTCTACTGATTTGATTGATCTTAATTTACCAACCCATCTGGATATCTTCAGATATTATTTTTACTTAAGCGAACGTGCTAAAACAGAACAAAAAAAGTTTTCCTATAAATCATTCACTATTCAAGTACAAGATAAGTTGATTGGAATTTGGGAAAAACTTGGTATGTAAATAATGCTGAAAAAAGTGTATGTAATAAATTGAATAGATTGCTTGACAAATATCAAGACCAAATCAAGAGACGAAACAAAACCCAAAAATTTACAGAGTATGTAAAATCTCTGGAAACAATTTTTTACATTGTATAACAAGGATTTTGATCGACGGCTGAGGTAGTTCAGTCGTCTCCAGGGTCAGCCTAAGGACCCTCAAACCTTATGCAATAAAACACTATAAACCTTTTAGTTACAAAGTAGTTTATTTAAGTGCTAATTGTGTATATATGATTATATGTATCTATATACGTTTGAAGACGCGACTGACAACAGTTCTGCTTTCGTATTATCGGGAGGTCGGCTATGCTAGCCGGTAGCTTGTGACTCGAGTATACTGGTCGACAGATGGCGGCGCAGTGGTTGACAGGTGGCGCGATTACTGGCCGGCAGGTGATGGCGTAGTGGTTGACTCGGGTTCGTCGAGCGACAGGCGTTACGTCTACTGGCTGACGGATGGCAGCGTAGTGGTATGCTGGAGTGCGTCGGTCGACGGGCGGTGCGACTACTGGCCAACAGGTGGCGGCGTGATCGGTCGTATGATGGCTTGGATGCGCCGATTGCTGATTTCGGCGCTGCGTTGTTACTGGCAGACAGATGGCGGCACCGTGGGTGGCGTGGATGTGCCGGCTGATGGTAGCAGGAGTGCGGTGATACTGGTCGACAGATGGCGACACAGTAGGTGGCCTGGCACGACTATGCTAGCAGGCAGATGGCGGCACAGCGGATGGCTTAGATGCGCCACTTGATGATTTCGGCGTTGCGTTGCTACTGGCCGACAGATGACGGCACAGTAGGTGCTTTGGTGCGCCGGCTGATGGTGTTGGTAGTGCGGCGACACTGGCAGGCAGATGGCGGCACCGTAGGTGGCGTGGATGTGCCGGCTGATGATATCAGGAGTGCGGTGATACTGGTCGACAGATGGCGGCACAGTAGGTGTCCTGGCACGACTATGCTAGCAGGCAGATGGCGGCACAGTAGATGGCCGGGCACGACTATGCTAGCAGGCAGATGGCAGCACAGTAGATGGCTTAGATGCGCCGATTGATGATTTCGGCGTTGCGTTGCTACTGGCAGACAGATGGCGGCACAGTAGGTGGCTTTGGTGCGCCGGCTGATGGTATTGGCAGTGCGATGACACAGGCAGGCAGATGGCAGCACCGTGGGTGGCGTGGATGTGCCGGCTGATGATATCAGGAGTGCGGTGATACTGGTCGACAGATGGCGGCACAGTAGGTGGCCTGGCACGACTATGCTAGCAGGCAGATGGCGGCACAGTAGATGGCTTAGATGCGCCGCTTGATGATTTCGGTGTTGTGTTGACACTGGCAGACAGGTGGCGGCACAGTAGGTGGCGTGGCTCGGGCATACAGGTAGTCGATGGCGCGACCGGTCGGGAGAGCGTCAGCAGCCGGCAGAAGGCGGTAGTGCGACTAGAGTTGCTGTCGTGAGCTGTGCTGTGTCTTGGCCACCTGTGATGATAAGAGCGGCGTTAGTCGGGAGCAGTCAGCACAGGCCGCTGGATTTGAGAGCAGTCAGCCGTTAAGCCGCTGGATTATCGGGAGCAGTCAGTCGTTAAGCCGCTGGATTATCGGGAGCAGTCAGCCGTTAAGCCGCTGGATTATCGGGAGCAGTCAGCCGTGAAGCCGCTGGATTATCGGAAGCAGTCAGCCGTGAAGCCGCTGGATTATCGGGAGCAGTCAGCCGTTAAGCCGCTGGATTATCGGGAGCAGTCAGCCGTTAAGCCGCTGGATTATCGGGAGCAGTCAGCCGTGAAGCCGCTGGATTATCGGGAGCAGTCAGCCGTGAAGCCGCTGGATTATCGGGAGCAGTCAGCCGTGAAGCCGCTGGATTATCGGGAGCAGTCAGCCGCTGGATTATCGGGAGCAGTCAGCCGTTAAGCCGCTGGATTATCGGGAGCAGTCAGCCGTGAAGCCGCTGGATTATCGGGAGCAGTCAGCCGTGAAGCCGCAGGATTATCGGGAGCAGTCAGCCGTTAAGCCGCTGGATTATCGGGAGCAGTCAGCCGTTAAGCCGCTGGATTATCGGGAGCAGTCAGCCGTGAAGCCGCTGGATTATCGGGAGCAGTCAGCCGTTAAGCCGCTGGATTATCGGGAGCAGTCAGCCGTTAAGATTAATATGGATTAATATGGATGACAACCGGTACCGATCGTCTTTAAAAGGTTGGAAATATCTTTTAGTAAGATATACCGTTCAGCTTTAGCGCCGAAAAATCAATTCCTTACTCAGGCCAACCTTATCTTCTTATCTAAATTAATTTATTAACTTAGTGAGAATTGTAACATACAATTTGTTTTAACCACTCGATGTCTATTTTTAGCAGGCTGAAGTTTCTTATTATTCGCATGTTGTGTATATGTATCATATGTTGTTTGTATGGGAGCTTGGTTTTGTTCATGTTTGGTTGAACGTATATTTTTACAGCTGTGACGTAGATGTTTACTATTTTGAAATGATGTGTGGTTGTGCGTGTATGTTGATGTAGGTAAATGTTGTTTATTACATGTAGTACGGTGGATTTCTTTATTGTATGGTTGTTGGGTGGTTGGTTGGTTTTGGTGATGCCTGTTATGTACAATGCAAGTGTTATTTGCGTTGTTACAATTGGAACATGTAAATGCGATTTGAAAGCAGCACGATCAACATAATAAGAGAAGACTAACAATGGATGCATTTGTGATGGAAATTGAAGAGCAAGGAGCAACGTGTATGTCATCAATGCCGACATACCAACATCCCGATGATTCAACATACGCACCGCCACCGGTTCAAGAAGATATGGACAGAAACACAAGTTCACAATACACAGAGAGATACGATTGTTTTAACTTTGCCTTGGTATGTGACAGATTTGGTGTGCCTGATAGAGTAGCATCAGCATTGGGAACCGCTCTTTTTCAAGATTTTAAAATTAAGGATAAGCATGGGAAACCTCTCATCATGGATAAATCGAAATTTCGCAGAGAAAAAGAGAAATGCAGACAAGAAGTGCTTCGCAAACGGTTAGATGATACCAATTTGTTAGCGTTTTCATTCGATGGCAGAAAAGATGATACTTTAACGATAGATAAAATTGATGAGAAGTATCATACTAGGATGGTAAATGAACCTCATCTTGTTATTTTGAGAGAACCCAATTCTGAATTGATTGGTTACGTAAGACTGGAACATGAAACCGCTGATTACAAAACAACCAAATTAAATGATTTTTTCAACGATAAAAATATATCACTGGATGCATTAATTGGAATATGCACTGACGGTGAGCCAACAAACACTGGCCCACACGGTAGAATTATACGACGATTCGAATTGCTGTTAAAAATACCATTGCATTGGTTCGTTTGCCTTCTACACTTCAACGAACTTCCGTTTCGGCATTTGTTTGAAGCTTTGGATAAATCAACCAGCACTGGACCGAGATCGGCAACCGGAAAACTGAGCCGTCAAATCGAAACTTGTGAAACTATTCCGGTAAGTTATTGCTATCACTCATTTATTATAATTGTCAACCATTATTAATTATTTTATTATTATATATTTTCAGGTGGTGGACGGCTTCCAGAAAATTGAGTTGCAAAATATGCCCCTTGCTCCAGATAAAATTGAATTTTCCACCGATTCGAAGTACTTATACGACAAGGCCCATGCAATTTCTAGCGGCGTGGTTTCGGTGGATCTGGCTAACATCAAACCAGGGAAAATTGTACATTCTCGGTGGCTCACCAAGGCCGCTAGATTATTACGATTATATGTGACAACGGAAAATCCAGATGTAAATTTAAGAATTCTGGTTGAATTCATAATTAAATGTTATGTGCCAATGTACTTGAATATCAAGTATTACAGCTCTGTCGTGTACGGCAGTGCATTATTTTTCAAGTTCATTGGTTGGTCACGATTTCTAGAACCTCGTTTACGGAAAATTGTCAATCAAGTAATTAAAGATAATTCATATTATGCGCATTCGGAAAATATCTTGTTATCAATGTTGTCTGATGATAGCAAAGAAAAGCGCGACTGTGCTATCAAGAAAATTCTACGCTATCGAACCGATGCTGACGACCCAACGCAAATTAGAGCTTATAAAAAACCAGATATAAACTTTAATTGCACAAGTTACACGGAAATGATCAATATGAATGACATAAATAACGTATTTGAACCACCATTCACGCGAAGCATTCCGTACGATACATTGAAAGAATATTTAAATCAAGATGATCCACCGTTTAATGATCCAAAAATTCCATCACACATACAAGGAACGGAACGACATGTTCAATTGCTAGCTAGCGTTTCCAAACGGGTTATACCGGAAAATGTAGAGGCTGTTATGGCGACGACATTAGAGAGCCGTGCGAAATTGCCCAGACTTGAAAGTAAAAAAGACTTCAAACAATAATTTTTTTTAGTTTCTTTTCTATAACTAAACTTCATTAATTTTTTCATTTACATTTGTTCTGACTAAATAAATTTCTTAAGAGAAAAAATAGATATTATTATAAATAAATAATAAATATTATTATAAATAAATAAATAAAAATAAAGAGAAAAAAAACATAGGAATTTCGCTGATTTTTTCATGTAAAGTGCCAAAAATGGTGATTTTTTTTAAATGTTTATATGGGGAACCCCACAGGGGAGTTCCAGGGGGTGTGACACTGGTATGAGTGAGTCGGCCCTCCAAAGTTAGGGGGGTCAATCATACATTTGGACTCGATTGGGGCACTCTAAATGGGTCAAAGTGAGACAGACAGACAGACAGGTCAAAAGTTGGGACATCAGAATTCGTTTTAGAGGTATGGTTCCTTCGGCAAAGTTTCTTATTTTGATCCCTAGAATACGATTTTCACTGAGCAATGGGCGATTTTTAAATCGACCCGCCCTAATATATACATATATTTTTATTTGTTTTTTATTTTTATTTTTATTTATTTAATAATGTAGTGTATGCATGACGTCACATACAATTTAAATATAAACAATAAGAAGTGTGCCATGCATAGATACCCACTTTGCATTGTGGTAGATCATAAACATTGAAATAATTATAACAAGAAGTCATAAAATAAGTGACTAAACATGTATGAATATCTCAGGTCAGCTACAAAATTAATAAACAAATATTTTAATTGAAACAATCCATCGCGCTATGCATTTAAATTGGAGTAAAGGTTTTGAATTTCACTTTCAAAACCAAAAGCAGAGCGTTGCAATAGAAATAATTTTAGAAGTGTTGAGTAACATTCAATAATTAAGAAAGCTATTCAATTCCCTATATCTTGATTAATGTAAGCTGCTTGCTGAAATTCATGGGGTATTGATACATATACTCGTACATATACTTATTTAAGATAGAGCTAAAAGAAAAATAGAAAATTGTTAAATAATCAAATAATTGCTGAGTGAAATAAATGTCACTCAATACTAGACTATTTTTAAGAATCTCTTGTAAGCTTTATAAGCAGAAGAAAATTAAATAAAGCAAGGATTGTTAAATCAAACAAGCAACTAAAAACATTGCTTAGAATTTTTATTTAATAGCGAATAACGCTCCTTTAGATGAGCATATGTTTTTTATAAATATACAGAAACATTTCAATAATATCATTAATTTACAGACAAGTTTTAAAATTTACAAATTTTTAAGAGTTTAGTTTATACAAAATAATATATAAATGTTTTAAAAATTATTTTTTGTACGTTAAGGAAAATTTACAAAAAACCTTATTGAATAATTAGAAAAAAAAAGAAAAGGTTTATATAAAAAAGTTAAAAAAAAAAATTAAAGGTTAAAAAGATGATGAGGCCAGCTCAGCTATATAATTTATTCCTGAATTTAAGCATCTAGAATTATAGGACAGAACAATTTGATTTAATTTGTGTTCAATCATTTCTATGTTTGTTATTGAGTGTAGTCTGTTAGTTGGAAAGTGCCACGGTACCTTTAAGATAAGTTACAGCAATTTGTTTTCTGATATTTGTAGTTTAGCAAGATGACATTTTGACAGTTAGCCCATACTGGAGCTTCATAGAACATAATGGGTTTGAAAATGACTGACCACTACTTAAGATGGCCGTGTCATCAGCAAAAATAGATGTTTAAATCCGTTTAAACTTCGGAAATCTGATGTGTAGATATTGTAGAGAAGACGAGAAACGAAAGAACCTTGTGGACAGCCAGCTGTTATGTTGCAATCACGAGAGAAAGTCGAGCTCAGAAACACTGAATACTCGATCAGAAAGAAAACTTTGCATAGTTATTATCAGTTGTATCGGAAAGTTCAATCTAACCATTCTGTGAATAAGCCCATTATGCCAAACCGAGTCGAAGGCTGCTTTAATATCTAAGAGACGCATTCCAGTCGAAACTTGTGCTTTAAAGGTTGATTTAACTATATTTCTGATTCTTACCAGCGGTTTGATCGTATTATGCTCTTTTCGAAATCCGAATTGTTGGGATGGTAAAATATTTTTGGACTCGACAAACTCTGTGAGTTTATCCTTTATGTCGTTTGCGAGTATTTTACTCATTGAGATGGGAAATCGGGCGGCTTATAAGGTTTTTTAATTGGTATAGTTTTCCATTTTTTTTCCAGATATCAGAAAATAGCATAATTTGAAGCAGGAATTTATTATATCAGTACGAAATTGAATACCTTTTTTAGCAAGTAGTTTTAAACATCTATTGCTTACATTACACTGTGCGACAGCCAAAATCGGGATGGGATGAAACCACCGAGGAAAGTTATATCGGTCAAAAAAGGTTATACGTGTCCCGGCGTTTCGCTGGGTTAGTAAGTATCGTATAAGGGAATTTTTTGACATAACTCGAGAACCACTAGTCCGATTTTGTTGAAACAAATTTAGAAAAATTAAGAATTACAATAACTTTAATCTATATCATTTTTATTACTAAATTTATGAAGAAAAAACACAATTTTTTGCCTAAAAATTAAAATTTTGTATTTTTAAAAATCAAGCAAAATCCAAAACGGGAAAAAGTGTCAAGTCTTATTACTTTGGCGTAAAGACACATAAGCTGTCCACAGAATGAGACATGGATCATGAAAATCGATGGACGCGTTTCGCTTTTATTCACAATTAAGTGAAGGTATCTATCTCATTTTGAAGTAAAGGCTTCTCATTGGAAAAAACGTTGATGACTTTTTTATGATTCTCAGATTTAAAAAAAAAAAGAATAAACAAAAGATTATTTAATTTTTATGATTGCGGTAACAAACGAAAAAACGGTCATAGTCAAAGTTATAAAAAATTTGAAACGAATTTGTATGAGCCCTGGTTGTATGAGTACCTGTCGGTTAAATATGGAAAAATACGTAGTATATATATGTGTTCATTGTCGTTTTATGTCATTCAACAAGTGTCTACGAACGCGAAAAATACGGTTTTTTAAAAGTGACGAAAAGTAATACAAGTATAAAATGGAAATGAGTGCAAATTGTCCAGAAAATCTCAATTTATTTTGTTACGTTTGTGGCAAAGGAGCTTTTTCAACAAATACTGCATTACTCACTGAGCAGGTGGAGCGTGCTTTTAAACTTTATTTTGATTCCGAAATATTTCGTGGGCCCCAGACAAAATTTGTAAAACGTACTACAATGCTCTTAACATGTAGATCCAAGGAAAAAGCAGTTCACTTTCTTTTGGTGTACCAATGATTTGGACTAATCCAGGAGAGCACAATTCCGACAATTGTTATGCTTATGCAGACAAAATACATTGAGTAAATCGTAAAGCCCTTCAACAAAGAGTTTACATCTCTGTTAAAAGTGCACAAACACCTCTTCCGCATTCGGATGACATAACAATTCCACCGCTTCCAAGTCCTGACAGAGAAACTTATTTTTCTATTGCAACAACGGATCAATCCGATTCCACCTATGAACCAATACCAGAAGCCGGCCCATCGAACAAAATAATTCCAATACCACAAGCAATAATGGACAAGATTGTTGCAGAATTAAACTTGTCTCAACGTGAAGCAGGAAACTTGCCCTGCTTTTGAAAGAAGGCAACAATTTTGAGCCTAATATCAAAGTCACCGGATATCGAAGACGAAAATTGCCATTCCAACGGTACTTCACACTCAACGAAGGGAACACATTTTTTACTGCCACGATATAAAGGGACTGATGGATGCGATGGCCATTAATTACGCCGCGGGTGTCGCCGCCTTTTCATTGGCTACAGCACAGATATGAGTGAAACATACGATTAACTGAAAATGATTTTGGATAAAGTTTGCTACACTGATCACATGTGGCGGATCAGTTTTGATCTGAAAGTCGTGGCGATGCCAAGAAACACATGTGTTTCCTGTGTCTGTGGGATACCCGATTTAAAGGAAACCAATACGAAACGCATGACTGGCTTGCTCGAGATCCAACGGATAAAGGACACAACTGCGTAAATGATCTACTCGTGTCAATGGATAACGTCCTCATGCCCCCTCTCCATGAAGCAACCGAAAATTCTTGATTGTTTGAAAAATATTTTCCCACGAATCAGCGAAGCAAAATTAAAGGAAGGTCTTCTGAATGGGCCCGATATACGGAAGCTCATGAAATCAAAAAAATTTAAAGACGCTTTAGTTAGTAATGATTACCTTGCGTGGAGGGCAGTGAAGAAAGTGATACGATTTTTTTTGGGAAGTAGGCGAGCACACAATTACCGCGCTCTTGTGACCAAGAGTTGGAATACTTTCAGGAAATTGGAGTGAAGATGTCTCTCAAAATTCACTTCTTGCATCACCATCTCGATTACATCAGCAATCAGCTAGCCTCAGAGTCGGATGAGCATGGCGAGCGCTTCCATCAAGTCGCCATGCCCATGGAAACGCAATATAAAGGCAAAAGGCTCGACTCGCTGGTGGCTGAAATTTGTTGGTGGTCGCAAAAGACGTACGATCTCGACAATGAAGATGAAAAAAAAAATATGCAATGGAAGTTTCCTCCGAGGGTAAGTCACAAAATTGAAGTTATTTGACTGATTAAAAACAGTTGATTTTTTTCCAGATGAAGACAGATCCTCATCCGATACAGACTCTGAACAAGTAGGCGAACCACCACGCAAGAAATTAAAGGGAGCAAACAAACGAAAATAAATTTATGCGTTCATCGATTTTTATGATCTATGTATCTATGTAATAACCTGATATTTTTAATTTTAAGTGTTAATAATAAATAATCTATATATGTATAGGTATAAAATTCATATTCTGTTTGTTTGTTTGACCACTATACAAATTTTTATTTTTCAACGGATTTCTCTGAAATTTGGTACACATGATCTCTATACCCCAGGAAATGTCGCCATATACTTTTTATTAGCCACGCCTACTCTTACGCCCACTTTTTATGTACAATTCATTTTCTGTTTTTGGTATATTTGTTCGCTATACAACGTTTTATTTGTTAACGGATTTTTCTGAAATTTGGTACGCACGATCTCTGTACTCCAGGTAAGGTCACCATATGCTTCTTATCGGCCACGCCTACTTTTACGCCCACTTTTTTTAATTTTTTTTACGGGTTTCGCTCGGATTTACTGCACATTATTCTCATATCCCAGGCAAGGTCGTCATATATTTTTATCGGTCATGCCCACTTTTTTTAATATTCTATATACGCTTTTAGTGTTTGTTAACATATTTTAATTTTTCAATGCATTGCCCTAAAATTTTGTGCATAAATCTCTTTACTTACTACTCTTGAGTTTACACCATTATGAAATAAATATTGTGAATCAACCTATTACAAATATTCCCGTCTTGCCACTTTTACTATATGAGTTGTAACACCCCAAAATTAGTGCAGATTTATTTCATGGGTGACAAGATACAGGTTGACTACCGCTATAGGATTACTCCGATGAGGTTAATTCATACAAATATTTCCATCTCGCCTTTTGGCTACATTGGAAAGCAACTTATTACAAATATTTCCATTTCATCTTTTTCACTATATAAATGAGTTGTGCAGGTGGAAAAAGAGCTATTTGCAATTGTAACTTGCACATGAAAGCATAGCATATAGGCCGTACTACCTCAAATGCAAAAAGGCTTAGATTAAACAGAACTCTAGAGAACCCGATCAGACCCAAACTCGTATCGAGTCTGAACGAGTTAGACAATATTAGTCGAGAAATACTGAAACACCTTCGCAAACCCAATAACATCTTGAAGCCCAAAGATCAACCAAGCTTTGTTAAGAGAAGCGGTAAAGCCTGAATCTACTCAAGTGCGTCAACAAATGCAGCAGATAAGACAAGCTGAGCCGAGGGAATGTGAAACTCCTGAAACGATCAACAACGTCTTCAGGCGCATAGGATAAAACAAGCTGAGTCCAGGGAATCTGAAACTCCTGAAACGACTCAGCAATATCTTGAGGCCCAACAGATAAGACAAGCTGACTCCAGGGAATCTGAAACTCCTGAAACGAGACAACAACGTCTTGAGGCCCAACGGATAAGACAAGCTGGCTCCAGAGAATGTGAAGCTCCTGAAACGATTAATATCCCTACCAGAAAACTTTTGTCAGTTGGTTCCTTCATTGCAAGGGATGGTACAAAAAGTTTTTCCTAACATAACGTATATAAAAAGACAATCTGTTACGGTGGCAGGTATCAACTTGGACCTGTTTTTCTCATAGACAATTAAATGTCGCCTGCTCCAGAGTTGGGAGCCACCACAATCTTTTCGTATATGCACCAGAAGGAAAAACCAGAAATGCTATTTATCCCAAAGCTCAAGAATAACTAAAATTCTTAACTCTTAGACATCGTACACTCAAAATAATCCATGCATAAACATAGGTAGTTGTAATGGTAAGCAGGCGCTGAGTACTTAGTCCCCAAAGAACAAATTCCCCAAAAAAAAATGCACTTATTCCCCAACAAACTGGGAAATAACTTTACGATGAACAAATTCCCCAAATTTTTTAAAAAAGGTCCCAAAAAGAAGGGGACACATTCCCCATACTGCTCTCAATATCTGTGCTGCAATAAACGTATTTAAAATCTGTATTCTTTCCAATACCATCATTTCGGTGCGCGGAAGCGGCGCGCAATTAAAATAAGTTAACAATTGCGCGACAGCACTAGCGTGGCTGCCAAACGCGCGGAAGCGGCGCGCCTACACGACGCGCTTTCGGAACACAGCGCAGCTAAAATATTACAATGATCTGAAAAATATATTTCGGTGATTAAAATAAGTTGACGACAACTGTGCGGCTGCACGAGTGTAGCTGCCAAACGCGCGGACGCGGACGCGACTCGCTCGCGGAACACAGCTCAGTGAAAAGTCTTATGATAAATTTTATCTACGTATGTGAAATAACTACTATACATACATATAAAATAATCAGTTGCTTAAAGCAACCTTGCGGCACAATTTTGAACATCGCATTCATTTTCCATTGACGTCTCTGCTCAATGATGATCACTTATTGAATGAAGTAATTCAATTTTTAAAAGTTCTGATTCCTTTAATTTGCAAATGACTTGATGTTTACAAAATAAATAAACTTCATAAAAAAACAAGTGAGAAAATTATAGTCGGTCTAGACTAACTATACGATACCCTATACCATGGTTTTGAGACCCTATCTCTTCGGTCCAACTAATTAGATATAGCAAATAAGCATTAACCAAATTTGAATGGCATTGTTATTAATTGTTTTGGCTGTAGATATGAAAAAGTTCATATCGGATGCTATATTTATATGGGGACTAGGTCGAAGAATGGACCGATCCTGACCATATTTGGTAAAGTCACATATATTTTGAAAAAATATATACAAACCAAATTTGAGAAACATCTGTGCAATATTTTTGTTTTTTGATAGATTTAAGTGAAAATCGGGAAGCAGCTTTATATGGGGGCTGTGTTGCCATATGGGGAATTGCCATATTCGGTTTATTTTTGGAAAAATTATAAATAGATGTAGTAAACGCAAACAAACTCAATTTGACAAAAATCTGTATGATAATTTAGATCTTGTGGCAATTTAAGTGGCTCTCATAGGGGTCATTTGTATGGGGACTAGGTCTGAACATCAACACATCATCCTTTAGCCGATAAAAGCTTATATACCAAATTTCATCAAAATATATTCATATTTGCGACCTATAGATTCATTACAAGGTTTACATGGACACACAGACGGACGGACGGAAATCGCTAAATCGACTCAGAAAGTGATTCGAGTTGAACCACTTTTCAGTCAAAGGTCTTTGGATCCCGGGCAAGACCGGGTAAAAACAGCTAGTATAAGTTAAGTGTCGTTTTAATAAAAAATAAAAACACAACACCAATTTTTTTATTATACCAAAAATTTAGTTTATTTGTTTAATATTAATATTAATATTTTATGACAAGTGATTATTGACTGATTCATAACTTAAATTAAACGTTTATTTATATTGGCAAAGTTATAAGTTTGTTTACAAAATTTTGCTTACACAATTGTTAAATTATATTTTCTACTTCCTCGTTTTGGTATTATCGAATAATGTTAATATTGCAACTTTTAAGTTTTATTTATATTTCTTTTACAAGTGCATTTTCGTATTTAGGTTATTTTAATACAAAAGTTGGTTAAGAAAAAGAATAAAGGTATTTTCATAAGTAGGTTATTTATTTAGTACGTTTCCGTATTTAAGTTATTTTAATACAAAAGTTGGTTAAGAAAAAGAAAAAAGGTATTTTCATAAGTAGGTTATTTATTTAGTACGTTTCCGTATTTAAGTTATTTTAATTAACAACTCTTCCCCTCTTAAAAATGTTTGTCCTCAAACATCGGAAATAGACAATCTTGGGGGTTTAATTGGACCCGAAATTATGATAATTGGTTCATTATCTGAAATAACTTTTGGTACATATTCTAATTTTGGTGTAGATCTGATATTTTCAACATTATTTTCACCCGTATGTTTACTAGTTGAGTTATTATGAAATATTATTTTTTCCTTTGTTTTACAAATCAGTCTGGATAAAATTATGGTTAATAATAATATAATAAGGATGATAGCGGCTAATGATTTATTAATAATTGCTTCGGTCTCTAAAAATTTAATTTTACTTATATTATTTAAATGCAATTGGTTTAGTTTCTCTAGGGAAAGCATTTCGATATATTGTTTTTCTAATGGGGATTGTTGCACTATTTGTGGTGAAGCTGATATAATTGGAGCTTCCATATTGCGAAAGATTTTATTGTTAATAGTGATGGATTCATTATAGAAGTTTACTAGATATGTTCCATTTATTGATTCGTTATTTACTGTTCCATGGAAATCATTTAATATTATTGTACCTGGTTTTAATTCTTCTACTGCTGAGGTATGGAAAGCATCGGAAATGTCGCAGTGTGGACGAGATCCATTTAGAAAAAGTGGGATACAGGTAGAGTTAACAATGTCTTCTAAATCATCTCTCTTACAAATTGTGACAGTATTAATAATAGTACAATTTCTCTTAATAGCTAACACTTTTTCTTTGTGTTTTAAAATTTCCTTAAAATCTATGTTTATAATTTTATTGTCTTTTTTTATTGGTTTTACTAGAATTTTTTCATAAATTTCTTCAGAAGTGAGTGGAATCTGTATGACATATAATACAATTGAATCTTTATATAAAACTTTTACATTAGAAAATTCTAGTGCTTCTTCTGTTGATACAAATGGAAATTTTTCCTTATGTAGTGTTTCAATTACAATATTTATTTCTTTTTTGTTTAGTATAACGGAGTTAATTATATTATTTTTCGCCCATTGTATGGCGTATTTAATATT
The DNA here is from genome assembly GCA_963682025.1 of Cordilura impudica. NCBI lineage: Eukaryota > Metazoa > Arthropoda > Insecta > Diptera > Scathophagidae > Cordilura > Cordilura impudica. Next base: position 179,313,209 of record OY821520.1, on the reverse strand, counting down.
TTGTAGTTCTTCCTTAACTAATCTTAATCTAGTTTGCATATTTATAATGACAGCATTGCTAATTGAATTTTGGTCTCTTATTACTTTATTAATCTTATTTGTGTATTCTGTTAGTTCGTTTATTCTTTTACTAAAACCTTCATTTATTATTACTTGTTTATTATTATTGGAATTAAGTTCATTAATGTTGCCTTTGAGCAATTCGAAATCGTCATGGTCGGGTGAACCAGCGATATATTTCCATGCAGTGCCGATTAAGTTTATTGATCTTTTCTTTCTTATTTCCTCGGTTAATTGTAATGATTCTAACATTTCTGTAGCTTGTTTTAATTCATGTTTTAAGGATGGTATAAACATACTTTCGGTGCGATCGTTATTGTTAATAAATGAGTATATCTCACCAAAAAAGCTTTGGTACTCGTTTAACTTTATAATATGTACAATTTTAAATGTACCGTCTTGTATTTTTGCTTCTCCTTCCGTTAAGGTTACGATGTGGGAAAGTGTGTAATTAAGAATTTGAAGTTTGGCATTGGAGGGGGATAGGATATTTGTGTAGTTTAGGAGGAGGAATCTGAAAATGTATTGATTTATTAAATTTAACTTTTAATGTTATTTTTGTGTATGGTTTTATTAGATTCAGTAGTAACATATGTTCCTTTATCTTCCCTAATTATTTATTTTCTGTATTTTGGGGTTAGTTTAGTTCCTAATCTTGTGTTTATTTTGGAAAAAATTATTTCGCCTGGTTCGTACGTTTTTATTTCCTGTTTATTTTTGTTATGGTATCGCATGTCAATTTCCTGTTTTCGTTTCAACTTTTCTATGTTTATTACTCTATCGTTTTCAAGCTGCGAAGGGTCTGTGCTAACTCTTCTACCGAAAAATAATTCAATTGGTTTTTTTCCTGTTGTACTATGTATTGAGCAATTGTATTTATATACAGAAATTTCGAGTAATTCTTTAAAATTATTATAAATGTTTTAAATTTTTGTACATCGCATGATTTCGGATAACGTAGAATGAAATCTTTCTATTTGTCCGTTAACGTTGCTTGAATAAGGTGGTACAGTAAATATTTCCATATTTAATTGGTTTTTTAGCATGAAAGTAATGGTTGAAGAATTAAAAGATTTTTCATTGTCCATAACTATAGACTTAGGTACTCCGAATATAAATATTAGCTCACGAAGTGGTTGCCTGATATCTTCTGTTGCTTTAGATTTTATTATTTTTACTTGTGCTTATTTGGAAAATTTGTCAATTGCTGTTAATACTAAATTTTTTTCCGTATTATAAATGTCTATATGAATAATTTCGCCAGTATATTTTGGGATAGGTGTTTCTTTTAATGCTGGTTTCATGGGATGTCTGTCATATTTATTTTCTTTACATGTAATGCATTGTTTTACTATTTTCTTTATTTTCCTGGACATGGCTGGAAAGTAATATTTTTCCAAAATTTGTTGTCTGTTTTCCTTGCTATTTCGGTGTGCTCTGTTGTGTGTATCTATAATTATTTTGTTTTGCTCTTCTTCGTTTCGTACATCGTCTACTTGGAATCTAGTGAATCGAATACGATGCTTATTAAATTGTTGTGGATAAATTTCCTGTATTTTTCCGATATTTCTTTCCGAAGTTTTGATGGCGTTAATAATTGAGGGGTAAAGATATTTCTTTAGAATATTTATAAGTTTGCTTTGTGTAAATTCCGGTTCAAATATATGGTGACGGTGGTAATGGGGAAAAATAATTTCGAATTTATATTGGAATGTAGGATGTGTGTACAGAATGATTTGATTTTTAAAGCAGTTTATTGGTGTATCGACAGTCAATATGAGGTTCTGTCCTGAACTATCGTCGCTATGTGTTGCTACTGAAAGCGTATTTAACTGTGTTTCAATATGATCATGCAAAACATCATCTAAGTATCGTTGAAATATAGCCGGAGCATTTTTTAAACCAAAGGGAAGGCGTACAAATTCGTATTTGCCATTCGCGATGGAAAATGCAGTTTTTTCAAAATCAGATTTTTTTAAGGGGATTTGGTGGAAACCACTTTTTAAATCTAGGACCGTAAAGTATTTGCTGTCTCCTAGCTGTGAAAGAACATCATTTATTTCAGGTATTGGATATCTGTCGGTAATTGTTAATGAATTTAGTTTCCTATAGTCTATTACAAGCCTGTATTGTTTGTTGCCAAGTGAGTCTGCTTTTTTTCCCACAACCCAAACTGGTGAATTGTATGGTGAACGTGAAGGTTGGATGATACCATCATCAAGTAAGTTTTTTTTATCTGTTTTTCAACTTCGGATCTTAATGCAATTGGATAAGGATATTGTTTTGAATAAACTGGAGTTTCTGTGGAAGTGCGAATTTCGCCAACTACTCTGGTTGTACATGTCAGTTTTTGGTTAGGCTCAATAAACAATTCAAGGTATTCGCTAACTATCCTCTTCATTTCCTCTTTTTGTTGTAAGGACATATGATTGTCACGAATCGCTATTGTATTTATTCCCTGGGTAAAATGTTGCCTAAGTCTTATTTTTATATTATTTCCTATTTGCATAAAACTGTTACGCGTATAAATTATTGCATTGAGTTCCTTTAATGAATCGTTTCCAAGAATGCCGTCGAAAGATTTTAATGTTGGGAGAATGTAAAATTTTATTTCCTTTTCCATATTGAAAAGTCTTACAAACGTATGTTCTTTTATTTCAATGTTACCTGCTATTGATTTTGCAAAAAATATTTCTTTATTTGGTATGGTTTTTTTTACAATGTATGGCTGAATATAATTCCTACTCGAGCCAGTATCAACTAGAAATTTTAGTATTTTGCCGCTCTTTGCTCTACATTCAAAATAAGGTTGCGAAGAGCTCGTCATTCTAAAAAAATGGATATCGCTGAGCTCGTTAATATTGTCTTCACTATACGACATTTCGCTGAGTTGTTCAGTGCTGAAAGAACCTTCGACAACATCATTATAGGTTTCTAAAGTGTTGTCAATGTGAAAATTTCTTTGTATTTTAGGTCTATAATTGGAGTTCCCAATTGATGGCGGTGGTCTTTTGTTAATGTTCTGTTGCTGTGGTCTGTTCATATAATTAATACGTTTCGAATGCAAACTACTATCTATATCCATAGGTTGTGGTAAATTCTGAGGTTTAGGAGGGATAGGTCTTGGAGGATCAAATTGGTAGTAATTATTTGTATTAGTTTGTGGCTGTGTAGGATAGTTGTTTAGTGATATGCGATTATCGGGGTTCGGGAACATAAAAGGTTTTTGTTGTGCGTGGGGTATATGAGCTAATTGTGGGTGGAAATTATGTTGGTTGAAACGAGGTGTTAGGTTAATAGGTTGCGATTGATAGTTACGGGAGTAGTTGCGAGGTGGAAGTGGAGGAGTAACTTTTTTATAATTGAAACTATGAGAATAGTTTGCTCGGAAACTTTGATTTTCCAATGTAAGACAAAGGTGGAGAGCCTGAGGTAGATCCGCTGGTTCTCTCATACCAAGAAGTTTCGGTAAATCGCCGTTTAAACCTCTGATAAATGTGTCAAGAGCTTTATTGCGGTATGATTCCGTTAGCAAATTTAAAGATTCGTTAGAAGCTTCTAAGCTTCCAAGTTTGTTAAGAATTATTGATAAGTGTTTGTAAACCACTTGATAAAACCCTTGAATAGACAATTTCCCTTGAACTAATGAAATCATTTGGTACTCGAGAGTAGCTAAGTCCCTCTTATCAGAATAATGCAGAGAAAGACACTTAATAATGGATTTCCAGTCCAGAGGAGTATTATAGGATTCGAGAGCAATATCAGCATTACCCACGATCTTGTTTCTTATTACACTGAGAATACCGTAGTATCTCGGTGTACCTTTAGAAGGTTCATAAATTTGTAAGATTCGTTCTACACTCTTACGCCATGAGTTAAACTCAGATTGATTACCACTAAATTCGCGCAAGCTTTTGACAATATCAGGTATCTTATCGAAATCTGCAAAGTTACCACGATATTGTTCCTCAATTTCTTGATCGGAAGCTATATTAGGATTTGGGTGTAATACGGATTGAATTAATCCGGGCAATTCTTGCTGTAAAAGCCTAGAGGTTGTTTCAGTAATTATATTATTTAGATCATTAATATTTAGTGTTCTGTGCACCTGATCCGTGTTTGCTGCGTTTAATACTGAAGGACGTATAAGGTTTTCTGGGTTTGACATATTGATTTATTTAAATATAGGATTAGTAGGTTTTAATTAGAGTAGCACGATAAATTGAGAATTTTTATTTTGATTAAAGGAATATATATTTTTCTACTACAATTATTTCCGTTATTTATGTATCTCGTGTTATTATAACAATTTATGAAACTATGTTCTATAAGAAATTGTTGTATCTTTAGATTTATTTATCAAATTTATAGCTATTACAATATCTTAACTTACAATAATATTAGCTGCATCCTGCTGTTTTGTTCTCTTTCCTTTGGATAGCTGGCTGGCACGTAATGCCGTCCTTTTTGCTGCACGCTACTGGGGGGCCGCTTTCTATCACTTCTAGTTTGCTTTTTAAGACTGTCAAAGCTTCTGTTCTTATAATAAGTACTTTTATTTTTATTCTTATTTAGTCCACTTATTATTTGTTTTATTTCTATTTGATCCACTTATTATTCGTTTTATTAGATCCACTTATTATTTCAGTCACTTATCAAGAGTATTTATTTCTCAATTTTTTTGTTTATTTTCTATCGCTGCACTACTTAAGGGCGTTTTTGCGATGAAGGAAAGTTTTATTTTCCTATTGAACACCAGCACACAACGTACTACTTGAGGACGATATATGCGTTTATTTGTCTGGCGACAACTTTTTTTTTTCAGGATACGCGCTTTTAAATTAGCTCGGGCGCCAGTTAAGTGTCGTTTTAATTAAAAATAAAAACACAACACCAATTTTTTTATTATACCAAAAATTTAGTTTATTTGTTTAATATTAATATTTTATGACAAGTGATTATTGGCTGATTCATAACTTAAATTAAACGTTTATTTATATTGGCAAAGTTATAAGTTTGTTTACAAAATTTTGCTTACACAATTGTTAAATTATATTTTCTACTTCCTCGTTTTGGTATTATCAAATAATGTTAATATTGCAACTTTTAAGTTTTATTTATTTTTCTTTTACAAGTGCATTTTCGTATTTAGGTTATTTTAATACAAAAGTTGGTTAAGAAAAAGAAAAAAGGTATTTTCATAAGTAGGTTATTTATTTAGTACGTTTCCGTATTTAAGTTATTTTAATACAAAAGTTGGTTAAGAAAAAGAAAAAAGGTATTTTCATAAGTAGGTTATTTATTTAGTACGTTTCCGTATTTAAGTTATTTTAATTAACAACAGTGTTAACTTATATAATAAATATCCAAATTCATTGAAACATAAGTGCCTATTATGATCAACTATCGATTTTCGATTGCTGTCGAATTAACTGATCGAACGAATTTTAATTTGGTATTATGGCGCACATTCGATAAAATAGCGCTATTGTGAATTTCGCTCAATTGAATTATTCACAATTGTACATATATATCAGCTGGCACTATAAATAAACATTGTTTGTTTACAAATTTATTAAAGAAAAAATATGTAATTATTTATTAACATGGAATTATGGTTCTACGATCGTCTGATAAAGATGAATGCGTCTTGAGAGATGCTTCCAACATTTTGGAAATAGATTCCACTACATAAGTATGCGAGGTTTTCACAAGGGTACCATTTGTTTACAGATTTATAGAAAATTTTCGACTGCAAGGAGGCGTTTATGGAATTGCTGTCTACTACAGATAAACTGCTGCGGCAATCCACACAATTCAGATCAATCTCATGAAATTAAAATAATTAACAACTTATATTTTCAAAATTGTATTCGATTGAAAATTCGTTATACAACGAAATTTTCGACCGTGCTGTCAGCTAATAATACGAATTTGACATTCGATAGTCGATGTTCGATAGCCACCGAAATCGAATGCAACTCATAATAAGGCCCATAAAGTCAATATTCTTGTCAAAACGAGATACATTTACTTAATTGTGAATAAAAGCAAAACGCGTACATCGATTTTCATGATCTATGTCTCATTTTGTTCATATGTTATGTGACTTTACGTGAAAGTAATAGGACTTGACACTTTTTTTTTATGAATTAAAAAAAAAAATTTTAATTTTTTAGGCAAAAAACATTTTTTTTCTTCATACATTTATTTTTAACTACGAAACTGTTGCTTATGTAGCGAAACGTTATATGAACAGATTAAAGGAATTGTAATTCTTAATTTTTCTAAATTTGTTTCAGAAAAATCGGACTAGTGGTTCTCGATTTTGTCAAACAAAATAGCCATAAACGTGACAAATTCCCCTATACGATACTTACTAAGTTCAAATCGATACATCTCGATTCCTAGACGTGACCCAGCGAAACGCCGAGACACGTATAACTTTTTTTTGACCGGTATAACTTTCCCCGGTGGTTTCATCCCATCCCAATCACTGACCTCAATACCAGGCGATTTTTTCGGTTTCAACTTTTTAATTATATTTTTAACATTGTTTGGGGATACGGAATTACTATTTTGTGTATTTTGTCTTACAGTGTTCAAATTAAGTATAGTCTCTTCAACATCAACAATGGTTCCTTGATCGCTAAGATTTTGAAAGAAGCTGTGATTTGCAGTAAAGGTTTCGCCAAGAACTTCACATATCTCGTTCTGGCTATAATATATATTATTGTTAAACTTTAGAGATAGGATCGTATTATATTTCTTTTTTAAAATTTTGTAAACTTTCCAGAATGATGCAGATCCGTTATTTAATGTATATAACAAATTATTCCACGAAAAATTTCGATAATGATCGAGAGTATTTCGGTATCTTTTCAAGTCTCGTCTATATCTATTTCGGAGTTGGATCATTTGCTTTATGTATGTTGGTAAGGATTTTTCAGAAATTTGCATTGGTTTCCTGGGCACACTATAGTTTATAGCTTCTGATATAACATCCGTGAAATTTTTAACCATTTCGTCTATTAGCTCCTTGGAGTTAATTGTGCTAAGGTTAGATAATGGAAAGTTTTTTGTAAGGAAGTGACCATATATCGAGTTTAATATGATATTTATTGGCAGATGATCCGAGCCTAAGTCATTAATGACTCTGACTGGGGATAAGTATATTAGTTAAAAATATATCAAATGTGGATGGTTGACTTCTAGAATTTGAAGGAAAAGATTTCCAGCTGGTTAATTTCTAATCGATCATAGAGTAAATTGCCCCAACAGTTTGTTCTATTACAGCCACAAAAGCTGTGTCGACAATTTAGGTCGCTAGAATATATTTGATATTGTTAGATGTTAATTTACGCAAATCGGAAGTAAAATGGCATTTTATAGAATTATCAGGTCCCACAGAGCCTGCAGCAAAATAGCATGAGTAGATTTTTATATAATCACTAGCTGTTTTTACCCGGTCTTGCCCGAGATCCAAAGATCTTTGACCTGAAAAGTCCCCAATGAACAAATTCCTCAAAAAAAATGAACTTTCTCCCCAAAAATTTGTATGGGATTTGGGAATTTTTTCATCATGAACAAATTCCCCAAAGTTTACGTTTTTTGGGGAGTAAATTCACTTTTTATTTCAATTTAAATTTTTTTGATTTTTTAATTTAGAAGTTTTTTTATAAGACGCTACAACAAAAATGTTTCAAAAATAAGCTGCGAAACCGATTTAAGTTTTTTATACCTTATACCACTATGTGGTTTGGGTATAATGACTTTGTGCTGCTGTTTGTAACTACCAAAAATATTTAATATAGACCCATCTTTTGTTATACCGATCGACTCAGAATCACTTTCTAAGTCGATTTAGCGATTTCCGTCCGTCCGTCTGTGTGTCCATGTAAACCTTTGTATGAAACTACAGGTCGCAAATATGAATATATTTGGATGAAATTCGGTATATAAGCTTTTATCGGCTAAAGGATGAACACTATTGAAATTAGTGAAATTCGGCACATGTTCAGACCTAGTCCCCATACAAATGACCCCTATGAAAGCCACTTAAATTACCATAAGATCCAAATTATCATACAGATCTCGGTCAAATTAAGTTTGTGTGCGTTTATTACATCTATTTATAATTTGTCAAAAATTAAACCCTATATGGCAATTCTTTGTCACAGCCCCCATATAAAGCTGCTTCCCGATTTTCACTTAAATCTATCAAAAAACAAAAATATTGCACAGATTTTTCTCAAATTTGGTTTGTATATATTTTTTCAAAATATATGTGACTTTACCAAATATGGTCAGGGTTGGTCCATTCTTCGACCTAGTCCCCATATAAATATAGCATCCGATATCACATCTACATATCTACAGCCAAAACAATTAATAACAATGCCACTCAAATTTGGTTAATGCTTATTTTCTATACCTAATTAGTTGGACCGAAGAGATAGGGTCTCTAAACCATGGTATTGGGTATCGTATAGTCGGTCTAGACCGACTATAATTTTCTCACTTGTTTTTTTTTATGAAGTTTATTTTTTTGTAAACATCAAATACAACGTAATCATTTGCAAATTAAAGGAATCAGAACTTTTAAAAATTGAATTACTTCATTCAATAAGTAATCATCATTGAGCAGAGACGTCAATGGAAAATGAATGCGATGTTCAAAATTGTGCCGCAAGTTGCTTTAAGCAACTGATTATTTTATATGTATGTATAGTAGTTATTGCACATACGTAGATAAAATTTATCATAAGACTTTTCACTGAGCTGTGTTCCGCGAGCGAGTCGCGTCCGCCCGTTTGGCAGCTACACTCGTGCAGCCGCGCAATTGTTAACTTATTTTAATTGAGCGCCGCTTCCGCGCACCGAAATGATGGTATTGGAAAGAATACCGATTCTAAATACGTTTATTGCAGGACAGATATTGAGAGCAGTATGGGGAATGTGTTCCCTTCTTTTTGGGATCTTTTTTTAAAAAATTTGGGGAATTTTTCCATCGTAAAGTTATTTCCCAGTTTGTTGGGGAATAAGTGCATTTTTTTTTGGGGAATTTGTTCCTTGGGGACTAAGTACTCAGCGCCTGCTTACCATTACAACTACCTATGTTTATGCATGGATTATTTTGAGTGTACGATGTCTAAAAGCTACGAATTTTAGTTATTCTTGAGCTTTGGGATAAATAGCATTTCTGGTTTTTCCTTCTGGTGCATATACGAAAAGATTGTTGTGGCTCCCATCTCTGGAGCAGGCGACATTTAATTGTCTATAAGAAAAACAGGTCTAAGTTGATACCTGCTACCGTAACAGATTGTCCTTTTATGTACGTTATGTTTCGTACCATCCCTTGCAATGAAGGAACCAACTTACAAAAGTTTTCTGGTAGGGATATTACAGTCGTTTCAGGAGCTTCACATTCTCTGGAGCCAGCTTGTCTTATCCGTTGGGCCTCAGGACGTTGTTGTCTCGTTTCAGGAGTTTCAGATTCCCTGGAGTCAGCTTGTCTTATCTGTTGGGCCTCAAGACATTGCTGAGTCGTTTCAGGAGTTTCAGATTCCCTGGAATCAGCTTGTTTTATGCGGTGCGCCTGAAGACGTTGTTGAGTCGTTTCAGGAGTTTCACATTCCCTCGGCTCAGCTTGTCTTATCCGCTGGAATTGTAGACGCACTTGAGTAGATTCAGGCATTTCCACTTCTCTTAACAAAGCTTGTCTTGATCTTTGGGCTTCAAGATTTTATTGGGTTTGCTCAGGTGTTTCAGTATTTCTCGACTAATATTGTCTAACTCGTTCAGACTGGATACGAGTTTGGTTCTGATATGGTTCTCTAGAGTTCTGTTTATTCTAAGCCTTTTTGCATTTGAGGTAGTACGGCCTATATGCTATGCTTTCATGTGCAAGTTACAATTGCAAATAGCTCTTTTTCCACCTGTACAACTCATTTATATGGTGAAAAAGATGAAATGGAAATATTTGTAATAGGTTGCTTTCCAATGTGGCCAAAAGGCGAGATGGAAATATTTGTATGAATTAACCTCATCGGAGTAATCCTATAGCGGTAGTCAACCTGTATCTGGTCACCCATGAAATAAATCTGCACTAATTTTGGGGTGTTACAACTCATATAGTAAAAATGGCAAGTCGGGAATATTTGAAATAGGTTGACTCACAATATTTATTTCATAATGGTGTAAACTCAAGAGTAGTAAGTAAAGAGATTTATGCACAAAGTTGAAAAGTATAGAAAATTAAAAAAAGTGGGGGTGGCCGATAAAAATATGTGGCGACCTTGCCTGGGATATGAGAATAATGTGCAGTAAATCCGAGCGAAACCCGTAAAAAATTAAAAAAAAGTGGGCGTAAAAGTAGGCGTGGCCGATAAGAAGCATATGGTGACCTTACCTGGAGTACAGAGATCGTGTGTACCAAATTTCAGAAAAATCCATTAACAAATAAAAATTTGTATAGCGAACAAATATACCATAAAACAAAAAATGAATTGTATATAAAAGGGGGGCGTAAAAGTAGGCGTGGCCGGTAGGAAGCATATGGTGACCTTCCCTGGGTTAGAGAGATTGTATGTACCAAATTTCAGAAAAATCCGTTAACAAATAAAAATTTGTATAGCGAACAAATATACCAAAAAAACAGAAAATGAATTGTATATATAAAGTGGGCGTGGCTGATAATAAGTATATGGCGACCTTTCCTGGGGTACAAATTTCAGAGAAATCCGTTGAAAAATAAAAATTTTTATAGTGGTCAAACAAACAAACAAACAGAGAATGAATTTTATGTATGTGACCTTCTCCGAGAAAAGGGAACTAGTGCGGCAAAAAACGGGTTGTGTCAAAAACGGTGGATTCTGGTACCTAAAAGGGTGTAGAAACTTTAAATGCGTTTTTTTCTCAAAACTTAATTTTCACACACTACGTCCCTTTTCTCGGAGAAGGTCATATATATAGTTGTTATTAGTAAAAACTTTTAATCCGGCATTTTCGATTTCATTTGTATTGATGGTTGACAACACTTCATGCTTTATATTTTTTCTTATTAAAATCGCAACCCCTCCTCCTCTACTCTTGGTGCGATCCTTTCTATAACAGTGAAATTCTCTATGCTGGATAACACTTTCATTCTTTAACCAAGTTTCTGACAGAATAATATAATATAATAATATGATATAATATTTAATTTTGAATTCATCGATAAAGAAATATACATGCCAGATTAGTGATAACTTCAAACTGGTCACCTCTGGTTATATATTTTTGTAGATTGGAAATTAATTCCATAGTCAAATTTTTAATTTCTTCTCTAGAGAATAATTCATTGCTGAAATTATTATTGATATTTTTACTCTGTGTGTTTTCGGAAGATGCGAAGATATTATTGTTAGTAGATATCCAATTTTTATTTGATGAAAAAGTAATTTGACGCAGAGTATTAGGAAAACCAGTGTCGTACTTATTATTATTGCGGCTAAAAGTATTGTTACTTATATTAGCATTGTTTCTAATCGAAGGTCTTCTCTGTCGAATACGTTCTTTAATTTCAACGAATTTAGCTCTGCTAGAACAATCTGGAGAAAGTGCTCTATGTTCAAGTTTACAATTGGCACATTTGATAGTTAACAAGTTACATTCATTGGAATTTTGATTTCCGGCGCAGTTTACACAGAATATTTTTACTTTACAATGGTTGGAGCCATGACCAAATATTTGGCAATTATAGTATTGCGTTATCTTATTAGTTTTAGGGCGTTGATAATCCCATCTTACTTTTATGTATTTAATAATCGAAAAATTTTGTCGAAGCTCCTTAATATTTATTGTTTTGCTTTTAAAATAAACGATGTAAATGGTTTGTATATTTCGACCTTCGAATGATTTTTTAACATTTTAGCGTCAATACAATATAGTTTTACAATATAGTACTACAATATAGTTTTGAAGATCTGATGGAACAATATTTTCTAGACCTAAAAGTACGGCTTTATATCTTTTATCATCTTTACTATCATCTTTTTACCATATGAGAAAAATTAAAATTTTTCATCAAGTATGCCACACATGGTATCATAGTCCTCCCTTTTATTACAAAAGAGTTTAAGTCCGATTGATATCTTCCTGATGGAGTAATCAAATATTTTGGATTTTTTACATAGATCATGTATTTGTTCGATAGTACATTTCAGTATAGTAATCGGTGGTATGATAACTTTAGTTGCGTTATCGTAAGTGTTTGTCGTTTTCATCATCGACTGTCTGCAGAGGTTTATAATAATTTTGAGATGATACTCTATTCGCAGAGGTATTCGCTTTAAATTTTTTACCCATTTCATTGTGCCTCTGAGAGGAAAATGTTTTTTCGTCACGAGTACGTTTAATTTTAATGTATGTAATAAATTCACAAATGGGATAACGGGATACGCAAAAGAGAGATATTAGGGTTTTTTTATAAAAGCAACGCTTGCACAAAATATGTACGTCTATTCTTAACAAGAGATAGGGCGAGACTGATATATATGTATATTTAAATTGATATTATTTGTAAATTAATTTATTTTACATAGGCTATATATAGTACCTGTCGAGTTCTTTTCGCATTTCGTAACATATTTTGTACATGTACATTTCGTTGATATCTGATAACTACATTCTGTGATATTATGTTCTCTGTTCGGACACTGTTAGTGAACATGTAATGGTGCGGCGTTGGTGGAAGATCCGCTTCCGTTTCCCTGAGCCTTTGCTGGTCGCACGTGCTGGCGTAGGGGTATAGCTTGGATGGGTGGGGTCTTGCTCAGGCCCAGGGAAACCGCACTACAGTATTTCACGTGCGATTTACAAAAAAACTGTCAAAACATTCTATGGTCGCTAGTGGATGGATGGCCATACTTACCTTGGGATTGGGGACGAGGTGTTCAGCCCCTTTTGCCCTCCCTACCATGTTACCTCGACTCCATCTTACTTGAAGGTAACCCACTGCAATGAAAAGATTAGGTTTGGTTTGGTTTTCTACATTGGTTTTAACAAAAAAAAAGTTTTTATTTACCCTTCATTTTAAGGGTTAAAAATTTAAATCATATATTATCGCAAAATTTCACTTTTTAGAAAAAATTTTAAGTTTGGCAACATTTTATTTTCAGCCAAATTTTAATTTAGGAAAATTTTTAATTTTAGCTTAAGTTTAGAATTAGGAAAATTTTAGTTTAAATTTTATAATTAGAAGACTGTTTATGTAATTTTAGAAAAATTTTAATGTTATAAAATTTTGTTTAATATAATTTTGTAAAAAAAAATTAAGTTTGAATGCGATTTCAATTCAATGTATTTTTTTTTTTTTTTTTTGTTTTAATTAAATTTAGTTTTAATTTTAGCTTTAACAAAAAAAAATTTTTTTTTTTTTTTTTAAATATGGTACCATTTGTGAATTCTCTTAAATTTCTATAATTTTTAAATTTAGGTCAATTTTAAATATTCAAGTAATATATAAAATTTTCGGGGATTTTAATTTAGTTTTGATTTTAAATTTTAAAAATTTTTCGTTTTAATTTTAAATATAGAAAAATTTATTTAGTTAGGACACACTTATTTTCTCAGAAATATATTAATTTCAGTACAATTTTACTTTTATAATTAATTTTAAAATAGTTATTAATATTATAGTAATATACAAAATATTTAATATATTTAAGGTTTATCCACTGAACTGTACTGTACGAAACGTCTCGCTTATGTTGACCTTTTCTCCTTGATTGTGTTGATATGTTCGCCGTGATAGTTAGGGATTTTATTGTGGTTTTTGAATAATTGTTTTATTTTAGATTTCCTTCTTTTAAATTGTTTTGTTGTAATGTTAGGCACTTTTATTCCAGTGTGTTTTCTTTTATACAATTTTTGTTATAATTTTAGAGATTAGATTTTAAATATTTTAATATTTGTTTTAATTATAAACTTGTAAAAATAAAAGTTCTTTTTATCAACGATTTCTCTTAAATATGAGAAGTTTTAATGTGTTTTTTTTTCTTTTATGTCACAAACAAAAATTTTAAATTTCTTTTATTCAAAAAAAAATTATCACACAATTTGCTTCTTTCCAAATCAAAACCTTAATTTTAAACGGTTTTTTTTTATACAACGTTTTTATGTGGAATTTTTTTTTTTATTTTTTATTCTTAAATCCATAATATTGTTTTTTTTTTTTAAACTTAAACATATGTATTTAGTTTTTTCTTCTTTAATATTAAGTATGTTACAGGGTTTATAAATTTTACTTTCGAACTTTCTTAAAACTAAATTTTTTCTTAATTTAATTTTAGGTTTTCCGTAATCTTTATTCTTTGACAATCAAAACTCAACTCCTTGATTTAAATTTAACTTTATTACATTAACCTTCTCATCTTCATTCATTCATCTGCAGATAAAAACCTGTTTATTAAAAAACAAAATCACCACCAATTCATTGAGAACATTCATACAACACAATGAAGAGAAAAAAAATACGCCATAAATCAGTTTGCCAAAAAAACTGCCATCAACATATTACCATATAAGGTGTTGTTTATATGTACATACTTGAACTTGAAAATAATTTCAAGATCAAGGTTATTATTTTTTTTTCTTTCTTATTCTGCTTGTAACAGAAATTCTTTTGCTACAGTGCAGAGCAAAACAGATCACCGTCACAAACAGCTGTTTTGTTTATTTAGTTTTAAGTGCTATTTAGTTTTTATGTTAGCAGACCTTCGCTCTACCTGCCTTAGTTAATGCTGGAAGCAAGCATTGTTCATATCTGTACAATTTGTACTATGTTATATATACTATCTCATTTTGGCGTGTTGCTTATTCACTTAATGTATATTAAAACACTGTCGATTTGTAACTCATTCTCTGCAACAAAATAAAAAAAAAGAAGACTTAATAAATTTTATACTTATACTTATGTTTCACTTTGTTTTATAGTAGTCAACCTCGAAATGGTATGGTAGCAAACTCTGTAAAATTACTTTTTATCAATAATAACTTTTAAAGATGAAAAGTTGGTGTTTACTTTATTCTGGCGCTCACAGTATGTCTTTGAGACTGGTGTTTCTGGACTGCATAAACATATGCACATGGTCGAATTGCTATTAAGAGGGTTGCCTTCTTCGCGTTGTCTTCAGTGCAATTTACCTTTGTGAAATGAATCCGAGATGCATTTCGGGGGGGGAAAACTGAGGAATATATTCGAATGGTAAATTGTAACTGTACCACTTTGTACGTTATTTGGCATGATGTATTCCCTTTCTTTTGTTGTATTACACCTTTTGTTTTCTTTATATATATATATATACATATATTAGGGTGGGTCAAATTGTATGGGACCGAAAAAATCTCCATGGGTTCATCGCGATTCTGGTACTATGGGCCATAGCAAGTATATTTTCCCAAGGAACCATACCTCTAATATCATTTTCGAGCCTGCCAAAATTTCGATGAATGTAAAAAAATTATTGAAAATGTGTATACCGGGGGTTTTTTGGGCCGGGAAATCCAGTTTTCACATTTATTTTTAACAGCCTCCAGGGCGTTTTTGTGCATTTTTGTGGATTTTTCACCTTTTTGGGGAAAATTGACGAAATTATTGCACAAATCGACGATTTTCCCATATTTAAAATAGCCCAAAATATTCAGCGCTGAAAATTATGTTTGGTACCTATATACGACCTATATCGAATTCATTCAATTTAAGTCAAAAAATTGGCTTTTTATATTTGTTCATTCAAAGAGTAAATAAAAAAAAAACGAATTTTTTAACTTAATTTGAATGAAATCGATATAGGTCGTTTATAGGTACCCCGCATAATTTTCAGCGCTGATAGAGGATACAATTTTATGTTGCCTGACCACACAGTGATAAAGGGTACAATTTTATGTTGCCTGGTTTAATTGATATTACAAATTTTTATTTACTAGTGTCTACAGAAAAGAAAAAAAAAATGAAAAAATTTTTTGAATTTTTCAACAAAACCCATTTTAGTCGTATATGATTATCCCACTTTCCAAATCAATAAACTTCACTCTGATTTTTAACTTTAATGCCAAAGCGATTGATTGACACTCAGCTTTTTATATTCGAAACAAATTTCTCTAATAATACGGATTTAACATCATTTACAACACATTATTATAGAAATTTGTTTCGAAAATAAACAGAGTGTCAAACAAGCTCCTTGGCGGTAGAGTTAAAAAAGCAGCTGGAAATAAGGATTTTGCAGTTTTTCTGCTCAAACAATATAGTAGTTTAAAATATTTTTTAGCAAGCACTTCCAAATACATAAAATTGTTTTAAAAGTTTTTGTTAAATTCGTATACATTGAATTCTGCGTGAATTCAAGGTGAAAACATCTAATTTTAGCTAAAAAAGACTTAACAAAACTATTCAAATATTTGATTTGTCCGATTTTATGAGACAAATTGATTAGATTTGTTATTCGACAAAACGTTGAATTTTTTGATAGATGATTTTGTAATATTAGTATTTTGTATAGTTTAATTTTCGACTTATTGCTTATAGATTCCTGAAGAACTTATGTTGGATTATGCCGAAATAACATCAATTCCACCATTGCCATTGTGGGTTCTTTTAAACGCAGACAAAGAAACGGCTGGCCAAGCAAATATTTTATCTGATGATGCAAAGGACTACGATCAATTGTTTGAAATGGATGCAACAGATGACAATTTGGATGAATTATTAGATAATGAGAACGATTATAAGCGAGCTGATAGGCGTTTGTCTATTCCAGAGAAGCAGAATATTTCCCATTTTGGCCCACGTCAAGGACAAATATTATCAAGGCTTTTAACACACACACATCTTCCAGGACTTTCTTCCCTTGACCAAATGCATCTTCTTGCATTGGCTGATACAGTTTCAACATGTAACACAGATTTTTCGGATAAATTCATAAGCGATTCCGGAAAATCAGCAAGTTCTAAGGACGCATCGGGCAATTCACTAACAGATTCATTAGATGATTGTGGCCTGAGATTCCTATTAGCCATGAAACACTACGCTTATCTTTTACGTTGTTTGCCACTAAATCAACGAACACATTTTCAAAAACAAGGCATTGGTACTTCCAACATTGTTTGGGCGTTTCATTCGGAAAGTGAGGACGAACTTCTAAATTTGATACCTTCATATAAGAAAGGCGATCTAAAATGGTCGACATTAAAAGATTTAGGCGTGGGATATTGGTTACGTAATATAAACATATTGCGGCAGTGTGTTGAAAAACTAGCTAAATGTGCTTATCAACTTAAACAAGATCCCCTTGATGCAGCCATATACTATTTGGCGATGAAGAAAAAATCTATTGTTTGGGGTCTATTTCGTTCTAAGCGAGATGCTAAAATGACTCAATTTTTCGCAAACAATTTTTCGGAAGACAGATGGCGTAAGGCTGCTCTCAAAAATGCATTTGTATTACTTGGAAAACAACGATTTGAACACGCGGTGGCATTCTTTTTGTTAGCCAACTCTCTTAATGATGCCATTGAAGTGTGCATTAACAAACTGGATGATTTTCAGTTAGCTCTTATAATAGCACGTCTGTACGAAGGTGATTTAGACATCAGCACAAACTCGACATATAGAAAGCTTTTGTGTGAAAATGTTTTGGGCAGCAATAATGACTCAATTAAGTTCAATATAGATAAAGCTCATCCCGATCCATTTTTACGCTCAATCACTTATTGGATTTTGAAAAAGTACCAAGAAAGTCTAAACACATTATTAATTAATGGAGTTGGTCAGTGTCATGTTGCTTTTAAGGAAGAAGATATTTTTAAGTCAGAAAACCATTCCACTAACCCAAATGTATTTAATTTCTACATCTATTTAAGAACACATCCTTTGCTAGTTCGTCAAAACTTAGCATTAACGGCGCAGGAAAAGAAAACTTCTCATGTTGTTCTTTCGGGATTCACTTATTTAGGAGATGTTGCTTCATCAAGTGCTAACGATAAACAACTTCAAATTGAAGACTCTATAAGTTCTATCGAAAGACAGTTATACTTTACTACAGCACATGGTCATTTTAAGGCAGGCTGTCCAGCATTAGCTTTGGAAGTTTTAAATAAACTTCCGACGAAAGTATTAGATTCAAATGACGTGGATGAGATTCAATCCTCTAGCAGTGTTAACGATAACGAACTTATCAAAACTGGAATTTTGGAATGGGGAAATGAGTCTGCCAACAATTTTAATCAAAGTTCCTCTGTAGAATTTGATTGGGGAACACCAATAACATTAGCTGAAAATGATGATGGAAATTTTAAAATACAATGGGATGATATTGATGAAGAAGAGGAGGCAGACGACAATGCGGATTTTGCTAAAAAAGACAACATAAACAAGAATACAATGGAAGGGAATAAGAATAGTATAAATTCGAATAGGGCGGATAGTGAAAAACCAACAAAAATTGATATAATGGCACAACAACTTAAATTTGTTGCCTGTTTGAAAATTTTAATGGAGGAACTATCAACTCTGGCTACTGGTTTCGAAGTGGACGGTGGTCAGTTACGTTACCAACTGTATATTTGGCTGGAGAAAGAAGTTGAAGCACTACAACACTTATGCAATTATTGTAATTCTGACTCATCTGACCTCAACAATACCTCGGACATAATGAAGGTAAATATTGCGTTTATATGTTAAAGAAATATTTTTTTTATATGATTTCTGTCTATAGGATAAAGAAATGTCTGTTTCATATGTTTTATCGGAAAAACCTACACTACACGAAATACTTATGCATGAAAAACATGATTTTGAGGTGAAAGTGATGAGGGCAGCGAAAAGGAAACATTGGTTAAAAGGTAATTACAAAAAAATGGTTAACTTTCGTTGCATTGTTGAGCTTATATAATGAAATTTGCTATATTGATTGGCTCAAAACAACCATAGAAAATCGGTGTATGATCAGACGTAGTAAATATGCCAATACTATTAACAGAATTATAACGTATATATTTGATTAAGGCAACGTTTAAGCTTTTCAATAATCATAATAATGTATTCAAAAAATTTTTTTTAATTTTATATTTTTGATTAGGACTCACACAGTCCTGCACTTTCATTTGACCTGTGTAGTTGTGTTTTTACGCCTTTTGAATTTCCTTTTAAAAAATACAATTAAAAAAATGCGTACGAATAGATTATGTTCATGTCTCAGCAAGGCATAATATGAAAAAAAAAAAAAAAAAACAAAACCAAACAGTTCTCAGATCAAATCAACATTTTTTGCTACTCTGCGCTGGAGATCGTTAAACCAAGGAATGTAAGTCATTCGTTAAAAAGTATGCTAATTATAATGGTACACATAAAGTTGTGTCTCCAGATTTTACAAGCAGGAAACATATATGCAAATTATGCAACATACGCTAGCCAAGAGCTTCAGACAGCAAAGTCGATTATTTAATAACTCCTCAAACTACAATGATAACTTTCCAAATGTTCTTAAACAAAACGGTTTTTCAAACACACATAGCGTGGATTATAATATCATTCTAAATAATAACATCATAACAAATAAAACTACAAATCTCTTTTTCGAAGAAATTAAAAAAACTCACATTTTAACTCATATCTAATTTTACAAATTGTAAGTCTCGAGAATAGCAGTTCAAAGTCGTAACAGATCTTGCATTAAAATTTTTATTCCCATGAACAACAAAATTAAAATAATATAATGGAATGCTCGGGGTGTTCGCTATAAAAAGTATGAAAGATTTTATTTTCAACAAAATAATAATGATTACATTAGCTGCTGTGTGAAACTTGGCTAAACAGTAATATTTCAATAAGAAATCAAAATTTGTATTGCTACAGGTTTGATCGGCAAAAGGGTAGAGGTGGGGGAGTAGCAATCCTTATTAAGAAAAATATCAATCATCAGTTGCGGGAACTGACCCAACCAAAGCTCAAACGTCTGGCCTTCGTTAACTAACATGTGGCGATAATAAACATATTTTATTTATGCCGTTTTCTTTTCTGACAAAAAATGTCGCATTTTACTTGCACTTTTTTCGAAAAGTTTATTTTTTAATATATTCTGAATTTAGAGCAATTTTATCTTATACCTCAATCGAAAGGCCTCAAAGTCGATACCTCGTAAATCGCAAAAAATTGCAGTCATTGACTTCTTTCAGGTCCTAGTGTAAGAATATATCCCCATTGGTCCCCTTTTCTGAATATTTTACCCCTATGATTTCAAAGAGGATAATAATCAAATTTTTTTGCATTTTATGAAAACAGCACTTTGAGACATTTCGATTGATGTATAAGATAAGGTTGCTCTTAATTCAGAAAGTATAAAAAAATACGCTTTTCGGAAAAAGTGCAAACAAAGTGCGACATTTTTTGTCAGAAAAGAAAACGGCATTAAATTCCAGGCACAATTATTGGGATTCCCAAAGAAGACTGTTGGGGAAACATATTGTACGATAAACTTCAGCTAAGCCAAACTAGTATAGTTTTTTTACATTGTCGTATATGTAACACATTCGTTTATGCATGTATGCAAGCACAAGAAGGTGTCCGTAACAACAGAGAATTAAAACAAGCAAACATACATATACATACACGTACAATTGGCTAGCGACAATAATAAATAGAACAAAAAAATGAGTCAGTGTGTTTGTTGACTGAGCAAGTTAAAATACAAAGCAATGAAATCGAATAGAGTTGAACGATCAATATGTAGTACACTAGATTTGATTTCATATGCAAACTGTATAGAATACACATTCCAATGTATTGTATTCGGTATGTACTTTAGCCAGTAAAATTTCTACAGGTTTGTTTGAAATTGTACTCATGTTTGAATTATGAGTAATTATAAAATATAAAGAAACCACCCTTCTTTTGTTCCATGATCGCCTAATGCCAATGTACATATCCATTATTAAAATCATTATGATAGAACCAATATTGAAAAGAGAGTATTGATTTTTATTATGGAGTTACTTATAGAAAGCACTCATTATTATTCATTTAAGTATTTAGCATTTTTATATATAAGCATGAACTTTAACAATAAAGAAAAGTTCTACTTGACAGCTTAGATGAAGAGGTTTTCTTTGAAAACAAGTCTTACCTAAGCATATTGTAACAACACGTTTTCCGCTTTGAAGCTGGGGCAACCTCAGCGTGCCCAGGGTTCGTTACACTATTTATTTGTTTCCGACGGGGAAATAAAACACGCACAATGTTTTTTAAAAACGTTATAATCGTACTTTATTGACTCTTTCTTTCGACCGAAACTTATTATATACAGGAGATTTTGCCAACCGAGTGTAATGATCGTCTCGTTCGAAGGTACTCTCAGTGTGGGACCACTAGCTGTTCCCGTATAGCTGATGGTGTAGAGACACTCTCTCAGTTTAGGGTTAACTCTGATGGTTGCTCTCTAACAAAAGGTAGTGGTCACCTGGTTGATGTTGGTGAAACAAGCTTTCAACCGACAGTGACGTTTCCCGTTGTACCAACCGTATAGCTAGTGCAATCGAAGCTGGAAGACCCTATACGACGATTGTTCTCGCTGTTTATTGTGAGCGTTTGGTCAGACTCTGGCACGGGGTAGAGGTCTCTTGGTTGATGTTGATGAGACAAGCTTTCACCCTACAGTACTGCGTTGCAGTACGTTTAGTCCAATCGAAGCTGGAAGACCCTATACGACGATTGTTCCAGAAGGTACTGGGAGTACTAAATAGTCCGAGTCGGTAGACTGTGTAATGTTCACCGGATTGATGTTGATGAAACAAACTTTCAATCCAAATGACTATACTTAGTTCTGAAGGCAGTTGTATTCGCTTGATGAGAGGATACCCACTCTTTCATTTGAATACGACCTTATCTTACGTCTGTCTACTGGCGAACTGCCTTTTTCTTAACAATGTATCGCCTTTTATACTTTTTCATGTCTACCACATAAGTGGAATTTGTCGACAGCTTAATGTTAACAGAGGCTCTCACCGCATGATGTGGTGGGTTGTTAATGTTCTCTCTCTCAACAATTTAACGTACGTATATATATTCACATTTGGCATTTACAAAAATTTGATTTTACATTTACCTTATAGAATAAATTTCCTAACGAACGTTTTGTTATCGTTTCTATATTCTAACATTGCATTGTTTGTATGTTTATATAGTATTAAGAAGTAATAGTTAACATTTTGTTTCAAAGGCAAACTGTTGTCCTTAAATATATAACACTGAATGGTTAGTATATTTTAGTACATAAGGGTTTAAAATTAAATTAACATTTCGTATGTTTCTTTTGCATATTTCGCTATTATTAACTACTCTAAAAATAATGTGCTTTGGTTTTCTTAGAGAGTATGTTATTATCTATTGTGTATAGCGAGTATATGAAAACATTGGTTTTGTTATGGTGTTAACATACAATCCACAACAAACTTAACGTCTCTTCTTTCTCTCTATGTAGGTATATATATATATTTATTTATTTTTTTAAATGGAATTCAATGAGTATACTATTTTACAAAAAACCGGTTTCATACCGTGGTAAATAGAGTGTATAGAAAAAAACTAACATTTGTGTTCCTCTTTTGTATTAAATGTAATATTAAAATAACGGGGCATTATTAAAATAATAATATTTCTTAGGGTGGCACATATAATATGAACTAATAATATGAACTAATAATAATATGAACTAATAATAATATGAACTAATAATAAATGTAAACAATATTTTTTTTTTTATTTATTTTGGGTTTTTGGTTGGAACACTAACCTTTTCATCCGTCCATGTATGGAATGTGATTGGATATAGTGGGTGTGATGGGTGGTTAGGCTGTGTGTGGGAAAACGAGCGAGTACGTGCGACTTTCACTCGTCACACGGCTCCGCCTCCTTGTGGAGTTCGGCTCTGATTTTGTAGGTGCCGCAGCGTGCTATTTGTATTCGATAGGGGACCCCATTTACGGTCCTCCTGAAGCGTTGGACACAAAATGGTTTGCGTCGGATGGCCTCTTCCACCATCCGGATGACCTTATCAGGTGTTCCGACGGCGCCATCATGTTGCTTACCTTGGCGTTGGGCGACCGGTGTGTCGGCTTGTGCCTTCTCCTGGCTGCATCGTTTTGGCGATGTACTGGGACCTCTGGGTAGGTCGGTTTGACTGGTTGCGTCACGACTACTGGTTGTCCGTTCGCTCTTGGAGGCGGTAGGTGGTGATGTGTGGTGTGTGACTTCCCCGTACGGCAAAGCTGCCATCTCTGACATGGTGTGTGTGGGCGGTAACAGTAGTTGAATTGTTACCGTCCGTTCAAAACATTGGTACCCCAGATGTGGTGTTGGCGGACGAGGTGGTGTTGGCGGTCTCATCGTCGCTATCCAGTGATGGTGGTCAACGCGGTGGTAGAGGTGATGGTGGTGTTGCCTGCCGGTGGTCGATAGTGCGGTCTTCGAACCCAAAAAGGAACCGACGTAGTTCTACCTCTATTGGGTGTAACGTCCCAAGTACTTCGTAGTCTTCCTCTTCGTCATCATCGAGTTGGAAAGGTGGTGCCGGTGGTGGCGGTGTATGTGCTGGTTGGTTCAATGGTACTTTTTGTGATTGGTTAGGAGGTGGACTCCCTGGTGTGTACCGTGGGGAACCTGGATGGTTTGTGGGGGTGTTGTTGTCGTTCGCCTGAGGTGGCCGTTCTTGGGTAGACATCCTATAACACTTCGACCCCCCGTGGAGGGAAAAATGGTGGAGGGCTGTTATTTCTGGGTCGTTTAGTGGCATGACCTCGGCGCTGACCTCTGCTCGTACTCGGCATCGGATCTGGGTCCACAAAAATGGTCCTCCGCCCTTTTGGATGTTTGCGTTCGAGGTTGCGACGGAACCGTTGTCGGGCCTGTTCAAATCGGTCGGCCATTTTCTCTGTTCGTGGGTTGACTTGGTTTTGTTGTTTGTACTATGGACGTAGGAAAGAAAATAGAAGATACAATATGATTAGTGCGGGAAATAGTTAGTAATTATTGTAAATTTTCAAGTCCTCTATATGAGCAGTCAGTGTGCCCCGTTTGTCTTTCCCTTGTAGTCGGGCTATTACGGGGGACACAAAATCAGAAATGACATAGGGTCCATCGAATTTGGGCACTAGTTTCGCTGTAAATTTATCGTGTGCTTTCGAAAGTGGGTGTTGGCGTACTAAAACTTGTTCTCCCACTTTAGGTTTCCAGCTCCGTCGTCTGAGGTTGTAGTGTCGTGTTTGGTCTTGACTAGCCTTGACCAAGTTGGACTTCACTATTTTGAATATTTCCTGCAACTCATTTGCTCGTTCGGTCGGACTGAGTCTTCGTGCCCCGGTGCCGATGGTGACTTCATCGTGGAGTGCCTTGGGTAGACGGGGTTCTCTCCCTTGAGTGAGGTATGCTGGCGAGTATCCCGTGGACTCGGTTGTGCTAGTATTAATCGCCAACATAATCTCTGGCAGAAATTCGTCCCAAGTCTTATGGTTATGGCTTGAAAACTGTGCGACGATTGTTTTTATGGTGCAGTTTGCCCGTTCGGTCGGGTTTTCCTTCGGGGTGTATGGTGCAGTGAACTGCTGGCATGTGCCAATCTCGGCGAGATACCGTTGAAAGATGCGTGAGGTGAATTGAACCCGTTGTCGGTGATGATTGTTTTTGGTACTCCATATCGGGCGATAATCCGTTCGCGGAAGCTTTTGGTTAAGTTTTCGGCCGTTGCTTTACGCATGGGTATTAACTCGTTCCATTTGGAGAACCGGTCGAAGAAGACCAACAACATTGTGTTGCCATGTTTGGATCGCGGGAGGGGTCCCACGAAATCCGCGCATATAGTGGCCCAAGGCTCCTCTGGTACTCGGCTGAGCATTTCACCAGCAGGTCGCTGTTGAGAAACTTTATGTCGTTGACATGACTGACATTTACGTATATATTGAGCTATGTTTCGGAACATGCCAGGCCAGTAATATCGGTTGGCGATCCTATTCATCGTTTTCAGAATTCCCAGGTGTCCGGCGGCAACATCATCGTGGTTTTCCTTCAAGGCACGGGCTCGCATTTCACTGGCCACGCACAGTTTCCACGGTGTACCGTCTTCATCATTCAAATGTCTGGGAAAATGTCGGTATAACTGTTCTCCGACAATGGCATAGTCGGTGAACTTGATAGGATGGTTCCGAACTTCTTGAATTCGCTTTGTGAGCCACGCACAGTTGCTTGTCGTTGGGGCGGCGGTGGTAGAATATATGGTGCCTCCATTGGCGTTCGTGACAGTGCATCTGCTACAACGTTCTGTCGGCCTTGACGGTATTTTACCGAATACCTATATTGTTGTAGCTCTAATGCCCATCGGGCAAGTCTTCCCGTGGGATTCTCAATGGCGTTTAGCCATTTGAGTGGCAAATGGTCCGTCAAGACGATAAATTCATACCCCTCTAGGTATGGTCGCATTTTGCGGACACCCCATATAATTGCCAAACGTTCCTTTTCCGTGGTGGAATAGTTTTTTCCGCCGGGTTCAAATGTCGGCTAGCATATGCGATGACTCTTTCTATGCCTTCCAGTTCCTGCGTGAGCACTGCTCCTAGACCATGGTCGCTGGCATCTGTTTGCAGAGTAAAGGGTTTGGAGAAGTCTGGGCAGGCTAGAACTGGGGATTCTGTTAGTTTTGCCTTCAATGTGTCGAAGGCCTTTTGCTGTTCGCTGTCCCATTTCCAATGCTTCGCTTTCTTGAGGAGTTGTTGTGGAATTCTGGCAAATTCGGGGACAAAGCGTCTATACCAGGATGCAACACCGACGAAACTTCGGACCTCTCGGATGTTGTTTGGCGCTCGCATGGTGGTAATGGCGGCTACTTTGTCTGGGTTTGCTTTTATCCCGTCTCCACTAACTACATGACATAGATATTTGGTCTCTTTTTGAAAAATTCACATTTTTCGGGTTTGATCCGTAGGTTGGCTTTACGTATCCTTAGAAGAACTTCTTTTAGATTCTCCAGGTGTGATTGCAACGTCCGGACCAATGACGGTATCTAAGGCTCTTTGGAACGTGGCCGGGGCGGAATGTAAGCCAAATGGCATTACTCGCCATTGGTATAGACCACGTCCGGTGACTGCAAAGGCGGTGTATTGCTTGCTGAACTCGGCCATCGGGATTTGCCAGTAGCCATCCTTTAAATCGATACTACTAATATACTTGGCATGACGCAAACGATTTAGAATGTTACCAATATGGGGTAAAGAATAGGCATCGGGTACTGACCTGAGGTTTAACTGCCGAAAATCCATGCATGTCCTCCATGTACCATTTTACTTTTTCGTCAGGGTGATCGGGAAGCTGTAGGGGCTATGTGAAGGTTCGATACAGCCTTGCGAAATCAGTTTGTTCACTTCCGCGTCTATTGCTGCCTGCATGGCGGGGTTGCGCGGTGCGTACCTGATTTTGATGGGACGATCGTTCTCATGATGATGTTATGTTCCGCGATGTGAGATGGGCCATTGATATTTTGAAACTTAGGTAGCTCGGTCTCCAGAAACTGTTTAATCAGTTGTTGGTCGCTAAAACTGTTCGGAGATGGTGTAGGGTCCACCTCCGTTTGTTGAATCAATAGAATTGTTACTTTCCGGCTCACATAGTTGGGGTGTACGTATCAGACCACACACATCGGTCTGATTTACTACTGGGGTGCATTTAACGGTGAGTCCGGCACAATTCAGTGTAGTGTTGAATTTTCGTAAGAAATCCAACCCTAGGATTATATCCTCGTTGAAGTCGGGCATAATAAGGAAAGTGCAGGTGGTCCGGTTTCCAAAGGTAACCGTATAGCTGGTGGCAGAGGTTATACGTTTTGTGGTGCCATCGGCCAGAATTATATTCATTTCCTCTGTGAGGTTAATGGGGCGTTTTCCTAACACGCTGGCAAATTCGTTTTTTATGAAGCTGCGGGAGGCTCCTGTATCGATTGTGGCCGTGACCAAACGTTTTTCCACTAATATCGTGGCAGTCATACGTGCTTCTTCGCATCGTAAGTCGGGTTTGCTGGGGGTTTCTTATTCGGGAAATCGTCCGCCCTCAGTCGCGACGACTTCCGCTTGCGTTTCCCGCTGTGTGTTTTCGCGCACTGGGATTTTTGGTGGCGTGATCGCAATCTACGCAACGAAGTATTTCTCTATTGTCTGCTGCCCGTGGCTGATTCTGTCTTGGTGTCCCGGTGTTCGTTCGTGGGGTTTCTGTAGCCGCTGTGTATGTGTTTCTGGGGATGCTTTCCAGGTCACTT
This sequence comes from Cordilura impudica, assembly GCA_963682025.1. NCBI lineage: Eukaryota > Metazoa > Arthropoda > Insecta > Diptera > Scathophagidae > Cordilura > Cordilura impudica. The sequence goes on along the minus strand of OY821520.1, from coordinate 179,285,817 downwards.
GTCAACGCGGTCAACTCCTGTAGGGTGGTGAAATCTTTTCTTTTGATGTACCACTGATAGTCGGGGTGGGCATTTCTGAATATGCGGGTTAATTTTTCTTCTTCGGTAAAATTAGAGTGACGCATCAGGTGTTGTAGCACTAATAAATAATCTTTAAAAGTTTCACGTGGCCGTTGAGTGCGTTTACGGATCTCGTCCTCTAGTTTCTCGAAATATCGTGGAGGAAGGAAAAATTCAAGGAAGCTTGCCTTAAATGTAGGCCAAGTCGTCCACTGTCGATTATTGTTCCGGTACCATGTGCTTGCCTTATCGCGTAGAAACTCTGGCATTGTTTTAAATATTCGGTCCAAGGGAACACCGTACATATCGGCTAGCTCTTCCACTCGTTCGACGAAACCCAGCGGGTCTTGTTCGCCGTTGTATTTTACACTACATTTACGTACCTGGTCGATTACGGGTATGGGTGATTCTGTTGGGGTAGATAATCTGGCATTACCTAACATTGGGGTGGTGTCATTTTTGACCGGTGATGGGCACCGCCGTGGGTCACTTCCATCCGGTGCGGTTAGACCATCGGTATTGTGTTTCGCTGTTGTTGGCACGGTGAGGTTCGATGGTTTGGCCGGCTGTTCATATTTGAACTGTAGTTCTAGCAAGCGTTGTCGTCTGCCTTCCTCATGTTCAGCGGCTATAAATTTGGCCAACCGTTTTCTCCACGTTGCCGGTGAGTTCTCTGAACTCTGCTGGGTATGCGAGCAATTCTTCGCGTTTTAGCGAATATGCCCATGTAGTTTTCACCATGACGACGCTGTTAGCTATTGTTTTGATTTGGTGTACTTACGTGTCTGAATCCCTGGTTTACCTGGTCGCTTGTTTCATATCACGCTTTCACTTCGGGGTTGTCGTGATAGAGTTGTGAAGGCAGGTATAGAAGGAAAAGAAGAAAATTTTTAAATCACACACAACTTTTAATGTTAATAATATTTTAAAGAATTTGTTTTTTTTTTTTAAAGAATTTGTTTTTTTTTTCTTCTTTAATTTGAGTCACAATTTTCTATCGAATTGATAGCTCGAGTTCACTTGGCTAGTGTATATTGTTTTTTTTTTTTTGTTTTTTTGTTAATTTTCAGTTTTACGACTGTCCCTGCTCGGGCGCCATTGTAACGACACGTTTTCCGCTTTGAAGCTGGGGCAACCTCAGCGTGCCCAGGGTTCGTTACACTATTTATTTGTTTCCGACGGGGAAATAAAACACGCACAATGCTTTTTAAAAACGTTATAATCGTACTTTATTGACTCTTTCTTTCGACCGAAACTTATTATATGCAGGAGATTTTGCCAACCGAGTGTAATGATCGTCTCGTTCGAAGGTACTGTCAGTGTGGGACCACTAGCTGTTTCCGTATAGCTGATGGTGTAGAGACACTCTCTCAGTTTAGGGTTAACTCTGGTGGTTGCTCTCTAACAAAAGGTAGTGGTCACCTGGTTGATGTTGGTGAAACAAGCTTTCAACCGACAGTGACGTTCCCCGTTGTACCAACCGTATAGCTAGTGCAATCGAAGCTGGAAAACCCTATACGACGATTGTTCTCGCTGTTTATTGTGAGCGTTTGGTCAGACTCATTTGGCATTTAGAAAAATTTGATTTTACATTTAACTTATAGAATAAATTTCCTAACGAACGTTTTGTTATCGTTTCTATATTATGTTTATATAGTATTAAGAAGTAATAGTTAACATTTTGTTTCAAAAGCAAACTGTTGTCCTTAAATATATAACACTGAATGGTTAGTATATTTTAGTACATAAGGGTTTAAAATTAAATTAACATTTCGTATGTTTCTTTTGCATTTTTCGATATTATTAACTACTCTAAAAATAATGTGCTTTGGTTTTCTTAGAGAGTATGTTATTACCTATTGTGCTTATATATGTATATAAAAACATTGGTTTTGTTATGGTGTTAACATACAATCCACAACAAACTTAACGTCTCTTCTTTCTCTCTATGTAGTTATATATATTTATTTATTTTTTTAAATGGAATTCAATGAGTATACTATTTTACAAAAAACCGGTTTCATACCGTGGTAAATAGAGTGTTTAGAAAAAAACTAACATTTGTGTTCCTCTTTTGTATTAAATGTAATATTAAAATAACGGGGCATTATTAAAATAATAATATTTCTTAGGGTGGCTCATATAATATGAACTATAATATGAACTAATTAATGTAAACAATATTTTTTTTTATATTTATTTTGGGTTTTTGGTTGGAACACTAACCTTTTCATCCGTCCATGTATGGAATGTGATTGGATATAGTGGGTGTGATGGGTGGTTAGGCTGTGTGTGGGAAAACGAGCGAGTACGTGTCTTTTTATTAAAACACATCCTGCATAACAATTGCACGCAATCCTTGTAAAAACACCACAACATGAACGTGCGTACATTCCTGTGGATTCCAACAAGCAGCCGTATACCTAAGATTTTTACTTATAGTCTGGCCAGTGGAAGCGTGATTTTCACATAGAGTACCGTTATCAAAATAATTTGAATGCACCTAGGAAGCGACATCACTTTTGTAGGACGCAGTGCAAAAACTGTCAGTTTCGTGAAACAATTACAAAGTGTACGTTGTTTAACAAAATGTGTTCCGCGTACGAGAAGCGATTTGAAGCTGTATTCCTTTGTCTCCACCCTAGAGGTCCGAAAATGTTACGTTTAGCTGCAGCAAAATATATGAAGAAGTCGAAGTCATTCGTAACGAAGTGGGCGAATCGGTATATAGAAGTAAAAAAGGACGGGGCCCTAAAAAAATACCTCATCAAAGCAGGACGACGAAGCCGGGATTATCGTTACGTAAATCTAAAGCAGCTTTAGAGAAAAGTGGTGTTCAAATATCAAAAGATAGAGACGATTCGAGGACGTTTAATCGCTAACGACGTCATATACCGGAGCTCTTTGAAAAAATCGTAACTCTCATCATCACACATTGAAAAAAGACTTGGCTGGGCTTACGCCAATTCAGAACGCAATTGGAATAATATAATATTCACGGATGAATCCTCAATTTGGGCAAATAGCAACATAAATTGATCTTGGTGCACCGCTAACAATCGATTGCTCCAACGAACTGTTAAACACCCAGTGAAGGTCCATGTTTGGGCCTGTTTTTCAGAAAAAAGATTTGGACGCCTTTTCTCTTTTGTACCACCAACTTGAATGCCATTTTGATGAACAAGATTTATCAAAAAGCTTTATTACCATCAGAGAAAAAACGATATGGACAGCAAAACAGTTGTCAAGACATATTCGGCTGATTTGGAGTCGATTGCCTCGGCAATTTGCTCAGAACTTAGCGCATAGTATGAGTCGGAGGTATGAGGCCATAATAGCGAATGGCGGCGACTATACATGTTATTAAAAATATTGCGTACAATAAATATTATAAACGTATAAAATGCAGTTTATTTGAAACGAATCGGACAAATAGTTTACAAGTTATGACGATTATGGATTTTTGACCGCCTTCTCGTGAAATGGTCCACTGGCGCCGGCCAAAAACCTTTATTTTTCTTTTATTATTTTTAAAAACACAAAAACCCATCTTTACACGATTGTTTTTTCTTTGGTGGCTTCACTTTTTAGCCTTTCAGCCGCTGACGGTTTAAACGGATTTGTAACCAGTTTTCTGGGTGTGTTGTCTGATACATTGACATCTTTTATTATTTTAAAATAATCTTGCATATCTTCCCTGCCTCCCTTTCACGATTTATATCTTTATCAATATATTACCTTTTTGGTTTAAGAGTTGGAAAAATTATGTTTTCATTGTCTATCAAAATATCAAATCTATTTCCGAATAGGGTTTTGTATTTTATGCTTGCCTCTTTAAAAGATAGGTTTTCGATCGTCATAGTTCTTTTTATAGCACAAGCTTTCTTTGGCTGTTGGGGCATGGGGTGATTTGCAAATTGTGCGTTTTGTTTCGAGGCATGGTTTACTATGCTTACCAGGCGCTGAGTACTTAGTCCACAATGAACAAATTCCCCAATAAAATGAACTTTCTCCCCAAAAATTTGTATGGGCAGTAAATTAGAAGTTTTTTATAAGATGCTGCAGCAAAAATGCTTCAAAAATAAGCTGCGAAACGGCTTTAAGTTTTTTTTTAAGTTTATTTATACCATGGATGGGCGCGTAAACTGTTTACGCTGTTTACGACTGCTGTTTACGCGTAAACAAACGTAAACGTAAACAGATTTCAATTGATGTAAACGTAAACAGACAAGTAAACGTAAACAAGTTCATATTTTTCTGTTTTTCTTACTAGAATTAAGAAGAAATCAAAGAATTTGTTCATAAATTTTTTTTATTTAAGAAAAACATAAATATAACATGTGTATATATTTACAGCAAAAAAAAACAAAAGAAATCCTTATTGTTAAGAAAATATACATATTTAATTATCATCACAATGGATGTTATTCATTTTCAAGCTATAATAAACGTGTATCAATTTTTTTGAACGCTCAAAAGTTAGTCGGTTTCTTATATCAGAATGTATGTAACTCCAGTTTGAGAAAAGCCTTTCTATTTGAGCAGATGAAGCCGGTATGTTTATAAGTTTGCAAGCCAGAGAAGACAATGATGGATATTTTAAAGACGCCATGCGCCAAAACAATCCAGCATCATTGCCCAAATCTAATTCACGCAAACCTTCACCAGTCAACTCTGCGAAAAGGAAACTTGTTACTGAATTTGTTTGTTTTGTAGAGAGCTTCTCTCTATTATAAAAAGGATTTAAGAAATATGCACTGAGGGCATATACATTAAGCGCTTGATCTTTGCGGTCACAAAATATTTTTTTCAAACTATTAGGTTCATTTAATTTGAGGATTGTACATTATTTAATAACGCGCAAACTGGGTCCAGTATAGCGATTTCCTCCTCCACCCTTTCAAAATGCATATCATCAAATAGGAGATTTTTTATGTCGTTTTTAACTTTTCGCGATGAGTCTGCAACCAACTGGCGCATGAATTTTACGTTATTTTTCAAACACAAGAAACAATCGCGCATAGAGCACCAACGAGTTTCTGCAGGGGTTTTATTTTAGTACCACCTTTTTCAATGATTAATTTTTCAAGGTCTGGGTGGCGACTCTTTCAAAATTTTTGTAACTTTGTCTGCGATATCTTTATCCACTATATTTTTAGCAAGCAGATTAGCGACGTGGGCACTGCAGTTGTTATGCCAGATATAAACGATTTTGCCCATCCTGATCATATTAGCAGCGTTGTCTGAAACAACTGCATACACTTCAGTGCCGTACATTTTCTTTGCTAGTTTAATTGATTCATCAATGATCTCTGATAGCTTCTCCGACGTCTCACTTTCGCTTGAAAAGTCCCACGCATTTAAAAATGCCTTTTCCCCACCAGCAATATGAAGCATGGTAACTGCTAGCTTGCTATTACTCGCAGTATTTTTCCAGCCATCGATTAGAAGAACTGAGTCTAATCCAATTTGGTTGCTGGCTTTTACAATCTGCCTCTCATATTCTTTATCCAATAAAGTTGTTGAAAGTGTTTTTCTGTCTGGTAAAACTTTGGAATAAGCTGGTCTTAATTTCTGTAGATCTTTAAAATGCTTTGATTCAATAACGTTGAGTGGAATGTTGCATCCGAAAAAGAATCTGGCTAACTAATTCATTAATTTCTTCCTCATCTTTTTTAGAGGTCTTATCGAGAAAGTTGTGCAACACGCCATTTTTCTTTGATTTAGGCTTTTTAAAATTTGGTGGTGTAGTGGAAGCTGATGATGACGGTGATATCGCGGAAACTGAAGATAACGATGATGGTATTGTGGAAACTGAAGATAACGATGATGATATTGTGGAAACTGAAGAACATGATGACGATGTTGTTGGAGTTGCTGATAGTGTGTATGTTGTTGTTGTTATAGATGCAATCTTCATTTTGTGAAATATCCATTAAGGAAATATCAACACTGCTATCTAGATCCGTTATACAACTCATGTTCATATCATCCTTGTTGTTGTCCACATTAGACTTCTTTTTACAACGATATCTGTTCATAATGGTAGGCAAATATTAACCGCATTTAGCACAAATATTTAAAAAGTAATAAAGCTCACCTATGCGCCTTTAATCTTTCTGTTGCAATGTTTGCTAGCGTTTTTCTGCAAAACAAGCATAGCGCTGTATATTTTCTTCCATTTTTGTGCAACTCAAAGCTTAAATCCACAAAAATATCTCTTTTGGCGTTATTGCAGGCCGACATTTTTAATAAACTTTACTGAATGCTTTGTAATTGTTGAAAAGTGTTGCCATGTTATGGCATTGTAAATGTTTTATGAAATTATTACCATATATTTGTTAACAAGCTAAAAATAAATGAATAAATTATTTTATACTATAATTTTTATTATTATTTTTATTATAATGATGTATTATTTGTATTGTTATATACTTTGTTTAAATTTAAACTTAAGTTATGGCAGCTCTTTCACATTTCGTCAAAGGAATCAGCTGTTTCGTTTACGTGTTTACGTCTGTTTACATGTTTACGTCTGTTTACGACTGTTTACGTCTGTTTACGTCTGTTTACAGAGTAAACGTAAACAGCTTCTGTTTACGCGTAAACGCCCATCCCTGATTTATACACATCAAATATAACGGAATCGTTTGCAAATTTAAGGTATCAGAACTTATAAAAATTGAATTACTTCATTCAATAAGTGATCATCATTGAGCAGAGAAGTCAAATTCAAAGAAGTTTAAAAAATGAAAAATTAATGCGACGTTTAAAATTGTGCCGCAAGGTTGTTTTAAGCAACTGCTTATAGTATATGTATTGTATATACACCCGTGCTGCCGCGCAGTTCTCGTTAACTTATTTTAATCGCTAAAATATATTTTTCAGATCATTGCGATATTTTAGCTGAGCTGTGTTCCGCGAGCGCGTCGCGTCCGCGCGCCGCTTTTCGCGTTTGGCAACGACTACCCGTGCTGCCGCGCAGTTCTCGTTAACTTATTTTAATCGCTAAAATATATTTTTCAGATCATTGCGATATTTTAGCTGAGCTGTATTCCGCGAGCGTGTCGCGTCCGCATCCGTCGCGTCCGCATTCGTCGCGTCCGCGCGCCGCTTTTCCTGTTTGGCAGCTACTACCCGTGCTGCCACGCAGTTGTTGCCAACTTATTTTAATTGTCAAAATATATTTTTCAGATCATTCTGATATTCTAGCTGAGCTGTGTTTCGCGAGCGCGTAGCTTCCACGCACCGAAATGATGCTATTGAAAAAAATTATCATTTTAAATGCGTTTATTGTAGGACATATTGAGAGCAGTATGCAAGTTTTCACTAAAATAAATATTTAACAAAATTCATTAAATAAAAATATGCAAAAATTTAAGAATGAATTTGGGGAGTAAGTTAATTTATTGGGAACCTTTTTTATATTTGGGGATTTGTTCACCGTAAAGTTATTCCCGTGTAAACCAAATTTCAGAGAAATCCGTTGAAAACTTGTATAGGGAAGAAATATACCACACAACAAAAAGTGAATTTTATATGAAAAGTGGGCGTAAAAGTAGGCGTGGTCGGTAAAAATCATATGGCGACCTTCCCTGGAATATGTACTAAATTTAGGAGAAAAGCCGTTGAAGATAAAAATTACTATAACGAACAATTATACCAAAAAACAAAAAATGAATTTTATAAAAATGTGGGCGTAAAGGTAAACTTAGCAAGAAAGATTATAATGCGACCTTCGCTGGAGTAGAGAGATCACGTTTTCCAAATTTCAGAGAAAGCCATTGAAAAATAAAAGTTTGTATAGCAATCAAACAAAGAAACAAATAAAAGGAAAAAAATAAATTTTATATACATAGAAGTGGGCGCAAAGTAGGCGTGGCCTGTAAGAAGCATATGGTGACCTTCCCTTTAGTATAGAGATCGTGTGTACCAAATTTCAGAGACATCCCTTGAAAAATAAAGATTTCTATAGTGAACAAATATACCAAAAAACAGAAAATGAATTTTGTATAAAAAGTGGGCGTTAAAGTAGGCGGGGCCGGCAAGAACCATATGACGACCTCCCTGGAGTACAGAGATCGTGCGTAGCAAATTTCAGAGAAATCCGTTATAAAAAAAATTGTGTAGCGAACAAATGTACCAAAAACAGAATATGAATTGTATACAAAAAGTGGGCGTCACAGTAGGCGTGACCGGTACGAAGGATATGGCGACCTTCCCTGGAGTAGAGAGATCGCTCGTACAAAATTTGAGAGAAATCCGTTGAAAAATAAAAATTTGTATAGCGAACAAATATACAAAAAAACAGAAAACGAATTGTTTACAAAAAGTGGGCGTTTAAATGGGCGTGGCCAGTACGAAGCATATGGCGACCTTTCCTGGAGTACAGAGATCGTGTGTACCAAGTTTCAGAGAAATCCGTTGAAAAATAAAAATTTGTATAGCGAACAAATATAGCAAAAAAGAGAACATGAATTGTATACAAAAAGTGGGCGTAAAAGTAGGCGTGGCCGACAAGAATCATTGGGCGACCTTTGCTGGAGTACGGAGATCGTGTGTACCAAATTTCAGAGAAATCCATTGAAAAATAAAAATTTGTATAGCGAACAAATATACCAAAAAACAGAAAATGAATTGTATACAAAAAGTTGGCGTAAAAGTAGGCGTGGAGGGTACGAAGCATATGGCAACCTTCCCTGGAGTAGAGAGATTGTGTATACCAAATTTCAGAGAAATCCGTTGAAAAATAAAAATTTGTATAGCGAACATATATGCAAAAAAAAAACAGAAAGTGAATTGTATACAAAAAGTGGGCGTAAAAGTAGGCGTGGCCGGCAAGAATCATATGGCGACCTTTCCTGGAGTACGGAGATCGTTTGTACCAAATTTCAAGGAAATCCGTTGAAAAATACTAATTTGTATAGCGGTCAAACAAACAAACAAACAGAAAATGAATTTTATATACATACATATATAGATTTTTTCTTAATTGAAAGTTAACATAAATGTTGTATCTGTTCGTTCTCTGCCACCTGATAATAAATTTTTATTCACATTGTAATCTAATATGCAAGCAATTAATGATTTAGCTGCAAAAGATAACCTAATAGAATCTGTGATTTATATCCAGGAAGATTATACTAATGATGAGAAAAATGTACGTTATAATTTAAGAAAACTATGCAAAACTTTAAATCCAAACAAAAACTTAAAAGTTAGGCTTGGCAAATTTTGCATTTACGTAAACAACAAAAAAAATATACCTGATCGACTGGAAAAGCAGTAGCATACTCCAATGCTGATGATGAATTTTTACGAAATTTGATATCAAATGCCAACTGCCATATTGAAGTCACTATTAGAGGTGGGAAGGCTGAAAAATTAGTACTTTTTTTATTTATTTATTAGGTCAATGGAATAAATCCTTACAGACCTGTATAAATGATATAATTACATATGTACATATATTGAAACAATTAAATAGATTTACAAATAAAAACAAATAGTTAGGAATTTAAGAAAATAATGATATTATGCTTAATTACATCAGTGTTCAACGAAAAATCAATTAATTTATAAAGATTATTATAATCGCAACAAATTCTTCTAAAAGGATCAGCTAGAGCATAGTTGGTTTGAAAAGATTTAACAAAGAATGGTTGGAATTGGCGTGATACTCGTTGAGGAACATTAAAAGTTGTATTGTTGACAAGAAAGTCAGAACAGATTTCACCATTAATTAGGTTGATCATAAATGTTACTTTTAGCATAGTCCTACGGCTTTCCAAAGTAGGTAATTTTATTAATTTAAGTCGATCAACGTATGAAGGTAGATTAATTGCAGAATTCCAAGGTAAGCCACGTAAGCAAAAGAGTAGAAATTGTTTCTGTACAGACTCGATTCGTTGAATATGAATGTTATAGAAGGGATCCCATATTATTGACCCATATTCTAAAATAGGTCTTACAAGAGATGTAAAAAGTTGTTTGGTTATGTAAGGATCAATAAATTCTTTTTAATTTTTAATAAAGGCGAGTGTACCTCTAGCTTTATTAACTGTCATGGTGACGTGAGAAACAAAGTTTAATTTAGGATCAAGTAGAATCCCTAAATCCAGAAAAGTATCAACAAGTTCAAGCTGATATCCGCCCAAAAAGTAGTTAGCAGGAAGAACATTATTTCTAGAAAAACGCATACGTTTACATCTTTTCAAATTTAGTTCCATTAGGTTACGGTTACACCACGAAAAGAAATTGTTGAGATCTGATTGAAGATGAATATGATCATTATATTGAGAGTAACTTAAAAAAATTTTAACATCATCAGCGTACATTAAAACGTTGCAAAAATTTATCACTTTTGGAAGATCATTGATGGAAAGGGAGAAAAGAATTGGTCCAAGATGGCTGCCTTGAGGAACACCAGAAGTCACAGTAATATCTTTAGATGACATATTATTATACATTACATGTTGTGTTCTCTCAGAAAGATATGATTTTATCCATTTAAGGCTTAATGGTGTTAAACCTAATAAATCCAATTTGATCAGTAGAATGTTATGGGTTACTTCATCGAAAGCCTTACTAAAATCGGTGTATACTGCATCTATTTGTTTTTTCTTGACAAAACCATCGTTAATTATTGTCGTAAAATGAAGCACATTTGTAACGGTAGAGCATCCCTTCCGAAATCCGTGTTGAAATGGTGACAAAATTGACGATGAGTGATATCACAAAAAATCTGTAATAAATTTCTCGAAAAGCTTAGGGATTGCACTAAGTTTCGCAATACCACGGTAATTAGAAACATCCGATCTATTTCCAGATTTAAATAATGGAATTATGTAAGAAGCTCTCCAAAATTTTGGAAAATAACCTTTTTTTATTGACGCATTAAACAAAAGAGTCAGTGGTGTTGCCAAGGAAGTAGCAGAATAATTGAGTATAGAACTAGGTACTCCATCAGGTCCATGAGTAAATGAAATTTTAAGTTTCTTCAGGCTATTAACAAGTTCTGCCTTATCAATTAGGAGAAAAGATATAGTGTAACGTATGCATGGTATAGCGTGTACGTTAATGCAAATAATAACGCCATGCATACAACAATTCTTTTTGGTACGGTTGAGTCTCTGTTTATTTTCTTTAGTAACATGAGTAATAATCATGTAGTTTTTGGGGTAAACCGCCAACACAATTGACTAATGCAATTGAAACTAGTGACCCATTAACATTTGTTTTGATTTTATTTTGAATGAAGAAATTGCCTCACATGCGGTTTCTATTTACACAACATCCAATTAAATTAGAGTTAAAAGTAAAACTCTATAAATAAAAACTAACATAGAGAGAGACTGAGTGTACTTTAGCAAGTCACTCTTAGAATTTTAAGTTATTGAGTGTACTTTAGAAAGTCACTCTTAGAGCAGAAGTCTAGAACTTCTCATAGGGTATTTATAAGCAACTGTTTTGTGAAAATAAAAACAGTTCTAAATCGTGACTGATCTAGAACACAACCAAAAAATAAAAGAAGTGCTTTATTTAAATCAGCACCTTTAAACCCCCATTCCTAAAACACTATATGGCGATCCTGCCAAATTAAAAGTGCTTGACTGCACTGGTTGATGTGCTATACGATTGCACCAGCCATATAGTGCTTAAATGCACCATAATAATTAATCCTGCTAAAGGATAAAAACGAAAACTGAGTTCTTGAATATTTTGCACCAGAAATAATAAATACTGTCCTGACGTAGAGCAGCTAAGTTCCGTCAGCTGCGTTGATTATGAGGATAAAAGAGGGTCCACAGCCGATAACGATAGAACAGTATCGAGCAAGGCAGGCCAACAACAGGAAAACTAATACAACTACAGCAGAAACCCAAAACACCACAACATCCAGCAACAAGAAAAGAAGAGGTGGTTACCTACGACGTTACAAGAGGGAGAAAGCCATTTTATTGCGACTTGTAAATGCAACTTGTAATTCATGCAGCATTTGGAAGCGGATAGAAGAAATAGAATTTCTAATGGCGCAATATTTGGAAAAACGCCAAAAATAAAATAACACTTTTTTTCTTCAGAATAAAATTTTTCTTTGTAAACGAAGTGCGTCTAATCCGCACTCGTAGGGCCAATAAGCGATAAATCGCTCGTGGCAAAAATAGGAAACAAACATATATATATATATATATATATATATATAAATAAAAAAGTTTTGTTTTCAACATGATAAGGTTAATAGAAATAATAGCTATAATCTTAATAATAATTGTAAAAATTCTGAAAAACTACATTATAAATATTGCTCAAAATGAAATTGAAGATTTTAGCATATTCGAAAATGTATTTTCCATAGGAAAAATTTTTAATAGAAAACACCATAAATAAATAACTATTTTTAAGGAAAAATAAATTGAAAAAAAAAGTCTAATAAAAAAAACAAAGAAAACAATTTTTTAATCTGAAACAATATTAAAATGAATAATTAGCAACTAAGAACATTTCTTTTTGATAACATATTTATATAAATTTTTTTAAATGGATGAGATATTAACACCGTTAGAAACATTAGTGTCGAATGCTAGGAAATCGGTAAACAGACCATATTCACAGGAAACTTTAACAACGAAAAAGTTAGAAATAGAAAGATTAGAAAAAAAAAATAGAAAATATACTAGACAACGAGAATATTTCAGACGATATTACTAGAAGGTCAGTAGAGAGATTTAGAAGCTTAAAAGAGGAAGCATTAGAGATATTAAACCAACATAATAGTAAGAAAATTATTTTAGAGAAACGACAAGGAACAGTAACATTAAATATGGAATTGAGTGAACTTTCTGCTATTTCAAAGTTGATCCCAACTTTCTCGGGACGGAAAGAAGATTTGAACAGTTTCACAACAAATTTAAAACTAGTATCACAGACTATACCTCCAGAAAAACAGAATTTTTTCTTCGAGTACATTATTTGCACAAAATTAGACATAAAAGTACAAAATAGAATAAAACAGGAAAGCATACCAACAACAGTCACAGAACTGATAACAGCCCTTAAAACAGCGTACAATTCGTTTAAGAGCACGAACACAATTCTAAATGAACTGACTAGCCTTAGACAGAAGAACAATAATCTGACTGGTTTCGCAAGTAAGATAGAAAGTCTCGTAGCGGAACTTAATGAAATTCAGATCGCAGATGAAGGTAAAGCAAATAGACGTTCTATAGTTAATACTAACAGCAAAATAGCTTTCAATACATTTGTGAATGGGTTACAAGATCGACAAACTGTATCTACCATAGATGCAAGTCAAGTAACGGCATTCTCAGAAGCTCTGAAAATAGCTGAAAAGTCGGAAGCAAGGGTAAAACAGAATCAGATTTTTTACCATAATGTTCACAATGGCAATCCAAGAACAAGTAATAATAATTTCCAACGGAGAAATAACAGCAATTCTGGAAATAATGATAGAAACTTCGGCGATAATAATAGAGGTCGTCGTAACAATAATTGGCAATAGAAACCGCGTGAACGACAATGTGAATAGAAACAATACTACTAGAAACTACAACAATAATAATTATAACAATAATAATTACAACAATAATAATAATTACAGAAATATTAATAACTGCAACAGAGGTAACAATTATGGACAAAGAGGTAATAACAGGCATAATGGATACAGTAACAGAAACCGTAATATTAATCAGATTCAGAACCAGGAAAACTACCAGGTTCCGGAGATATTAAGATCCCAATATATATATAACATAACATCCAACCTCAGAAATTATGTAAGATTGAATATTGAGGATACAAACAGAGAACTTACATTTTTAATAAACACAGGTGCGGACATCTCACTGTGCAAACAGAAATATTTAAAACGTCATGAGGAAAATTCAGATGATTATTGCAACTTAACAGGTATTTCAGAGGAAATTATTAGATCAATTGGATCTACAATTATTAATATAAATATACACGATATAATTATTGAACAGAAAATACAATTGGTTACGGATGATATATCGATAGGTACCGATGGAATCTTGGGTAGAGATTTCTTAACAAGATACAGATGTAACATCGATTACGACAAATATGTATTAACTTTCAACATTAACGGTGAAACGATAACAATCCCAATTCATGATAGTGCTTTTAATATAAATCAGGTAATAATTCCAGCGAGGAGTGAAATTGTGGTTCCTTTTAAAATAAAACTGAATGAAGATGCTGTGATATTGAATAGAGAACTTATGAAAGGAATTTATATGGCAAATGCAATAATACCTAAAGATGGAAACCAACACGTGAAATTATTAAATGTAACAAACCAAGAAATAATAGTGGTTAATATGAAAGTGGAAACAGTTCCATTGAAAAATTATCAGATACTTTCAATTGTGAGTAACGGAGATAGTGGTAAAGATACGGAGAAAAGATTTGAAAAATTAATGAAAAACCTGAATATGAAAGACTTAAATAATGAAAATGGAAATGAACTTACATCAATACTTAAAAGATATCAGTCAATATTTCATTTTGAAGATGAAGATTTGACAACAAATAATTTTTATAAACAAACAATAAACCTACATGATAAAAATCCCGTATATATAAAGAACTATCGTTTGCCACACACACATACTACGGAAATAAATTCTCAAGTTATCGGATTATTGGAAAGCAGAATAATTGAACCATCTATTAGTCCATACAACGCACCACTATTACTAGTTCCGAAAAAGGGACAAACAGATTTAAAGAAATGGAGATTAGTAGTAGATTTTAGGAAACTAAACGACAAAATCGTCAATGATAAATTTTCATTAACACTTTTGGATGACATTTTGGATAAACTAGGTAGAGCCAAGTATTTTTCAACGTTGGATATGACAAGCTCATTTCATCAAATTGAACTTGATCACAAATCAAGACCATATACCGCATTTTCTACACCTAATGGACATTATCAATGTACTAGACTACCATTTGGTTTAAAGATATCATCGAATAGTTTTCAGAGGATGCTAACCATAGCTCTAGCCGGATTGGAGTCTGAAGCTTTTCTTTACGTGGATGACATTATAGTATTTGGTTGTAGTCTACAACACCACAATTCCAATTTGATCAAAGTTTTTGACAGACTGAAGAAATATAATCTGAAGCTAAACCCGAGTAAATGTTGCTTTTTGAAACCGGAAGTATATCTTGGACACTTGATAACGCCAAAAGGTATTACACCAGATCCTTCAAAATTCGATTCCGAAAAATGCCGATGAAGTGAGAAGGTTTGTGGCATTTTGCAATAATTACAGAAGATTTGTTAAAGATTTTGCTGAAGTGGCAAATTGCTTGAATGCTTTGTTGAAAAAGAATGCAAAATTCGAATGGACAGTGCAATGTCAAACAGCGTTTGAAACATTGAAAGGGAAATTGGTAAGTCCAGCAATTTTGCAATATCCAGATTTTGAAAAATCATTTGTACTAACAACAGACGCATCTGATTATGCACTTGGAGCTGTACTATCACAAGGAGAAATTGGAGATGATAGACCAATATCTTTCGCAAGCCGTTCACTAAATAAACACGAGAAGAATAAACCTGTTATAAAAAAAGAACTACTTGGTATATATTGGGGAATACAATTTTTTCGCCCATACCTCTACGGAAGAAAGTTAACAGTTCTTACAGACCATCGCCCACTAGTTGCGTTATTTTCTCACAAAAATCCGAATTCAAAGTTTACTATAATTCGCTTGGAATTATCGGACTATGATTTTCAAGTAATATATAAAAAAGGTATAAGCAACACAAATGCAGACGCATTGTCGAGAATAGAATTAAACTCAGATATATTAAAAACAATGATACCTCATAAAACGGATGAATCAATAAAAAAAGACGCTGGTGATGACGAGAAAAATGAAGAAATATATGATACAAAATGAAGAAAATAAAAATAAAATAGAAGAAATTAAAGATATAAATGGGGAAAAGGATAAAACATCTCCTATTGGGCCTGATCAACTCAAGATGTGGGAATGTACATCCATTAAAGATATAAAACTAGCGAGAAAATTAAAATTTATATTGGACAAGTCGACTAAAGAATTCAAAATTGAAGATAATCATTCTGTGAACGAAACACGCGTGAGATGCAGTGATAATCCCATTTACTTAGGTAACATGTTGGAGAAACTTTCATCTAAGTTAAGCAGATTGAAATATGATAAATTCGCACTAGAAAAAGGTGAGGAAATATTTAAGATAATAACCCATGGGAATATGAAAAAGGAAATTAAC
This sequence comes from Cordilura impudica, assembly GCA_963682025.1. Lineage (NCBI taxonomy): Eukaryota > Metazoa > Arthropoda > Insecta > Diptera > Scathophagidae > Cordilura > Cordilura impudica. The sequence goes on along the minus strand of OY821520.1, from coordinate 179,269,439 downwards.
GAAAATAATGATAATACTGACGTCAGAATTCTTTTATATAGCAATCCGCAGAAAATAATAAACAACGAAGAGAAGACAAAATTAATTAAAATGTATCACGACACACGATGCGGAGGTCATTTCGGAATTAGAAAGACATTATTGAAATTAAAACAAAAATATATATGGAAAAACATGAATAAAATGGTAAAGAGATATGTTTTGACGTGTGATCTTTGTCAGAGAAACAAACAAGACACACAAAAGAACCATTATGTATAACGGACACACCAAATTATAGTTTTAGCACTATAGTCATCGATACAGTAGGACCACTACGTCCTTCTGGATACTACAGATATATATTGACTATGCAATGTGAACTAACAAAGTATATAATAACAGTCCCAATGGAAACTAAAGAAGCCAAATCAATAGCGAAAGCTTTAACTGAAAATTTAATATTGAAATATGGAACATTCAAGACTTTAAAATCAGACAGAGGTACTGAGTTCGCAAATGAACTTTTGAAGGAAATTTGCGATTTGTAAAAATATAACAAAAATTCTCGACACCTTACCATCACGAGACATTAGGTACTAACGAACGAAACCATAGGGTACTGAACGAATATTTTTTATCTTTTATAAATGATGACAATTGGAGTGAATGGATATCTTACTATTCATTCGCATACAACATAACGCCACATATTGACACCGAATATTCACCTTTTGAGTTAATATTTGGTAAAATACCAAATATACCAGGTGAAGAAATTATTAATAACGACAAAGTATATAATCTAGAAAATTATGCAAACGAAATGAAAATTAGATTAAGACAATCATTAAGAAATGCTAGACTAATGATAGAGGACATAAAGAATAAAAGATTAGAATCGTTTAGAAAAGAAAATAGTATAAAATTAGCGATAGGAGATTTAGTATTAGTTAAAGTAGGAAATAGAAAAAAGAACGAACCACCATACAATGGTCCGTATAAAGTTATTAATATCGACGATTTAAATGTCATAATAAAAATAAAAAATAAAGAAAAAATCATTCATAAAAATTTACTTGAGAAATATAATAGTAAATATATAAATATAAAATATAAAAAAAAAGAAAACGAAAATAGCAACAAAAATACATGTATTAATTTCAAGTCTATATAAACATATATTTAACTATAATTACGTCACAAAATAATGAAAATATTTGTAACACCAAAAATACTATAAAAAAAATACTACAAAAATCCAATTTCAAAGTAACAACACGATAAAATTTTTTTTAAAGCAATTGTACAAATGAAGTATTACATTACAATAAACATTTAAAATTTTTTTGTAATTGCTACTATAAGAATGCACTTCAGACCACTTGAAAATCATACAAATGTGCTAAAGAACAATTATATGATTTTTCTTAAGGGTGTAACGTATGCATGGTATAGCGTGTAAATTAATGTTTATAATAACGCCATGCATACAACAATGCTTTATGGTACGGTTGAGTCTCTGTTTCTTTTCTTTAGTAACATGAGTAATAATCATATAGTTTTTGGGGTAAACCGCCAACACAATTGACTAATGCAATTGAAACTAGTGACCCATTTACATTTGTTTTGATTTTATTTTGAATGAAGAAATTGCCTCACATGCAGTTTCTATTTACACAACATCCAATTAAATTAGAGTTAAAAGTAAAACTCTAGAAATAAAAACTAACATAGAGAGAGACTCCACCCAATCAAAAATGCATTGATAATATTTAGAGTTATTGAGTGTACTTTAGAAAGTCACTCTTAGAATTTAAGTTATTGAGTGTACTTTAGAAAGTCACTCTTAGAGCAGAAGTCTAGAACTTCTCATAGGGTATTTATAAGCAACTGTTTTGTGAAAATAAAAACAGTTCTAAATCGTGACTGATCTAGAACACAACCAAAAAATAAAAGAAGTGCTTTATTTAAATCAGCACCTTTAAACCCCCATTCCTAAAACACTATAATAGCTTGATTTGTGTTTAATGGATATGAATAGCTGTTGGAACAATATTGAGCAACGGAAGCAAAAAAAGTCTGCAAACATGTTACTTTTTATAGTATCATCACTAGATTCGATATCGTTAAATTTCATTACAGATGGATAACCAGTAGTTTTTCTTTTTGAATTAACAAAGTTGTAAAATGCTTTAGGATCACGATTGAAATCTTCCTTCATTTTGTTTAGATAATTTTTGTATAAATAGTTGTTAAGAATATTATATTCGGCACGATGAATGGAGTATTTTTCAAAAAATACAAGAGAATCAAAAATTTTATACTTTTTATAATACTTGTTCTTCAATTTTTTTAATCTTGATAGTTGTTTTGAGTTCCAAGGCAGGTCAGTTCGTTTGTAGACAGAGCGCTTTGGGATGCATTCATCCATAAAAGAATACATAGTTCTATAAAAGACCTCCACCATTAAATCAATAGAAGTATGGTACAACAAATCATTCCAGTTAGTGTTAGAAATTAGATCAATCAATTTGCTATAGTTGGTTTGTTTAAAACAAAAAACTTTATCTTTATTAATACGAATATTGGATCCACCAAAAGTAGGCAAAACACAGCTAATTTCAATAGTTGGATGAAAGCGATTTTCCGGCAAGGTGATAGGATCAGAGCGAGTTATTATACAATCTTCTGGATTATTTGTAAATACCAGATCTGGCAGTTTACCATATTCATTAAATACGCCATTCATCTGGCAAAGACTAAGATCAACTATCTCATTCATTATTAAATCATCACAGTTATTAGATTTAATTGAAATAAAATCCGGAGCATCAGGCGAATTTTTCCAACAACAAAAATTAAATCCCCAGGTTTAGCACGTTGTGCAACTGATTTGATGGTCTGAACGTGTTCAAGGTATATTTCTTCGGGAGATTTAGGAGGTATATGCGAACAGGTTATGAAAATGATTTTATAATTAAGCTTTATCATTACACTGACAAACTCTATATTTGGAGAAGATTCAGATTAAAATTAAAACACCACCACCATTACGATCGTTTCTGTTATATCTATATATTTGATAATTGTTACATAGTAACTCAGAATTAAAAATATTATCTTTCAGCCATGTCTCAGTAAAGATGATAACATGAAAATTAAAATTATAACTGTTAACTAGTAGATTATACATTTTAGTATTTAAACCACGAACATTCTGATACATAATGATTAGTCGTTCAACAGGTATAGAATCTAGTTTTTTGAATTAATGTTGAAATTCGTATTTTCATTTATTCGATCTCGGGGCGGAAGCTCAGCAGTGTTGTTTCTCCGTGGATTTTCTTTAAATTCGTATTCACGAACTAAAGTATTCATAGGCCAGAAACCAGGGTTAACGATTTGCTCATAAAGATCGATCGGAATGGTTATTTTAAAAGATGTAATCCTTCTTGGTACGGAATAGGAAAATTTATATATCATAACATCAGCTTTGTAATTTAGCTTAGAGTTTATATAAAAGTTAATGTCATCAGTGGAGGTATCCGAAGGAAGACGCGAAATAAAAATAGATTTCTTTGGAGCATCAAAGGAGCAGTATTTGTAAAAGATTGTGGATTATCAGTTGTAAGTATCGATGAAGCTTTATTAAAAGATGGTAGGACAGCATTTTGACGCATCAAAGGAGTAGTAATTGTCGTAAGCATATTTGCAGAATTCAGAGTTGTATGGATCGAAGAAGCAGTAGTATTATCAGGGTTTTCTCTATTCATGAATCTGGGTAACTTACGGCGATTTGGAGATGGTAATTTAGGTTATTGGAGTCCATCCAATGACTTGAAATCATCGAAAAGCTTTCCATAAGAGTTTATTTGCCCGGATAAATTAGCAAAATAGTTTCGAATTTGCAAAAAATTGTTTTTAGTACTTTGGAAGAAGCGGCAAAAATTAGCGCCAATTTTTTGACAGTCATTACAGCGCCAATGCAAGTTTTTATGCTTCGATACAAATTCGGCCACTAAACCAGATAAGCCACTGCATTTAAAGTGACATACACCAAGACAAAGCCAGCAACTCATCATTCTCTCGTCATTACCTTCCAAAGAACAGCCTTTTTTAAACATGCCATTTTAAGCGATTTAATTTAGTTTTATTGCGGATTTAGATTTTTAAAATAACTGGTTGTTGTTTGGTTTTGCTATTGGTTTTTTTTTGTGTTTTCTTTTTATGCTATGTTCTATTGAGTAAGTGTTATTTCTGTTTAAAATGTTTCGAATTTATTGGTTTATTGTTAGTAATTTTATGAAGGAACTGTTATTGTTGTTTTTTAAAATAAGAGTATAGCACTTGTTTTAAGTTATTTGAAATATTGATATTGTGTTTTTTTTTTTTTTGTATTTTCTTTTTGTAAGTGTTCTGTGAGTAAGTGTAATTTCTGTTTAGTATATTTTATTGTTGCAAAATGTTATGAATTTGACAATTTAGTTGTTTATTGTTGGTAATTTCGTGTATTGAAGAAAGAAATTATTTTTTTATAAAACAAATATTTAAAAAATGCGGCCTTTAAAATAAGCTTTTTAAATTGATTTTTTTTTTTTTTTGACAAACCAGAAATAATTAAACGGATTTTTTAGCACTAAACACAAAATGATAAATTCTTTAATACAAAAGTTATTGCCGCAAAACACGGAGCATAATTAAAGATAAACTATCTTACACGAAGGTAAAATATATTAGTACTTCAAATACGTTAAATACGTCTGCACGATACCAATTTAACACATGCCATTTACATGACATTTCGTACAATGTTGCAAACCTAGTCAATAGTCTTAATTTCGGAAATTTTATACAATACATTAATGAATTCGATATATGTATATATATATATTTTTTTTTTTTTGAAACGTATTTGCGAAGAAAACTCATAATGTTGGTCGTGCTAGTGGTGGCTGATTATATGGCATCAAAAAGGAAATACAAACAAGTACAATACGATACCCTATACCATGCGTTTAGAGACCCTCTCTCTTAGGCCAAACTAACTGGACATAGAAAATAAGCATAAATCAAATTTGAGTGGGATTTTTATACCCTCCACTCCAGTGTTCAGAGGGTATATATAAGTTTGTCATTCCGTTTGTAATAATTAGAAAAAAAATTTTGGACCCCATAAAATTTATATATTTGTGATCCTTATAATAACCGGAGTTGATATAGCGATGTCCGTCTGTCCGTCTGTCCGTCTGTCCGTCTGTGGAAATCACGATGACGGCATCAATCGGGCAGCTAGGGTGCTCGTTGGCATAAAAAATGATTCATTAACATCCTGAAAAGTTTGCTATTTAAAATCGTCCAAATCGGTCGATTAGGGCCCGAGATTTGAATGAAGAACTAAAAAAAGTCTTGAAAAAAAATAATTTTCTATGTTGTTCTTGTCACGATCACGCCCTCAATAGTGCAGCTACAGTGATCATTTTTAGTTTGAATGATTCACCAAATTCATGGGAAGATTTCTATATCAAAAATCATTAAAATCGGTGGAACAGGTCCAGGAAAATCTCTGAAAAAGTAAAAAAAAAATTAAAAACATGATATTTCTATATTGTTCTTGTTGTTATTCTAAATGTTGCATTGTTTTCATAGCTGGACTTGTTGTTTTTGTGGTCGTTGTGGTAATAATATAACAAAAACAAACCCTTTTTACATTTTTTTTTATCAACTCTGGTACAAAAATTTCAAAGTTTCCATTGTTTTGGCATCACTAAATAAATATGTTAGATCATTTCTGTCATTGCCACGAGCCTGCCTGCAAAATTTCAGATCGATTGGGTCACGGGAAAGTGGTTAAAATCTATCCAAAAATTTTTCGACAAGCAGACACTACGAGTTAATATAAAGGGAGTAAAAATTCACCAACATCTAAAGCAAATAATGCTAAAATACCTAGTTGTTAATAAAAAAAAAACAATTGGGCAATTCACAATGGGTAATGTATCGTTGTATCTGTTGTATCGTGTATCACTTTACAATAGTGTAAAATTGTTGTTGGTAATTTTCACTGAAAAATCTGATACACGATCCAACTTCATTTGCTATGTTTAGTAAATGTTGTATATTGTATCATAACATATCAGTTCCAAGTGAATGCCAGTTTTTATGAAAAAGAAAAAACAAATACATAGAATTTTATCAGCATAAATAATTATAAAATAAAATATGGCAAATAATGCAAATAACGCAAATGCATCGATAAGTTTATTTATATAAAAATTAATGTTTATATTTTTAGTATGTATTTTCTCTTTCAGTACCAACCAAAACATTTAACATTTTTTTTTTTTCATTATAAATTAAAATGCAAGAGGTACGTAACTAAAACTCCAGGGTATATCTCACGACCAAAAAGCAAACACTGACAAGTGTTTTCTCTTATACAAAATAGCAGAAGCGACGGAGCGATCTTTCCTCGTTGGATCGAAAATTACTAAAAAAAAAGCGTTTTACAATATGAAAATACAACTGAGTGTTCACAACAAATGATTGTATTGTGTATTTCAATACAACATACAATATACAACACCTGTTGTGAATTGCCCAAATGTAAATTTAGCAAAAAAATTTATGTATTAATTTATTTAAAGAGAAAAACACAAAAATAACGTTTGATGTTGTATTTTTTGTGTGTAATATTTAAATATACACACATACACATATTAAATAATACAAATAATATACAATATACATTATATATATGTATGTATGTATATTCATAGTAACTGCATGTTAGAAACAAATCGGTTATTTTATTTACATAAAATTCTGCAGTATTTTGTTGTGGGGAAAATACATTTCTTTTGCATTAACAGAGTGTCACTTCATTTTGCTCAGCGTGATGGCGCCATAATTTTTGTTTGTTCTAATTAGCTTTGCAATAGTTATTTCTATTTTAACATGAATGTTAATATTTTCAAATAGATATCATACAGAACAATGGTAAGAGTATACACGGGCTGGTCTTTTATTTCATACGTTTTTTCATTATTCTTTTACAAATATGAACATAAGTTTGGCATATTAACTTTTTGTTGTCTTTACAAAATTGAGTTACCGAGTTCGTCAATGAGTTTTTTGCTTACAAAACAGTTCTACATAGTTATATAGAATTATTATTCTGCTTTACCTATAAAATATCTGATTGCGATTACATCTAATTTTTAAAAATTGTTTATAATTAATAAAGCATTATTATTCACATAAATACAAAATTTCACTTTTTAAATTTTCCATTCAAATTTAAGAAAATATCAATTATAATAAAAACTGAAAATAAAATTTCCCATTATAAATTAGAAAATATTAATTGAATTTCAGAAAATCATATCAAAACGTCGGAAATAATAATTTTAAATTTAGAAATATGTTTACATTTAAAAATGTTCACATTTAAAAAAAATATTGCCATTCAGGAGATATTAATAACTTTTTAGTACCGCGATTCAGTAACTTCTTTTAACGATAGTCGAATCGTAAAAAAAAAAGAAAATTGCAAAATTATCAGTACAATTTTGAAACGATATTCGCTATTGTTAAAATCAGCTGTTGTTGTTATCTAAACGACAACCATTTTTGTGTTGTTTATTCAATTGATAAAAACTTAAATTTTTAGGTTGAAATGTCGTCATACATAAATAAAAATCATGAAATAGTGAAAATATTTTGCTTTAATTAAAAAACTTTTTTATATAAATAAAAAAATTAAATAGCATATTCAATTCATTATTTCATTTTCAAATAAATAAACAGAAATATTAGTAAAAAAAATAAAGATATTAAACATAAACATAAAATCATCCTGTCAAACACGAAGTAATTTGTTTTTTTATATTCTTTGTGTTTTTCGCTTATTTTGACAGAGATGCCACTCCTTTACAATTTAAATAAATAGAAAAACAGATTTGTCGATATTAATTTAAATTCAATGAATTTAAGAAAACCTCAAATGATATTTAAGAATTGCTAACATAAAAATTGTTACATAAGTAAACGTAATTTTATGAGAATGTTATTTTTTATATATAAATTTTCACAATTTTTTTTGGATGAAAATTTGAAGTTTTTCAGAAAATAAAGATAACATTAAATTATTTTATTTAAAATGTTTGGGACTTTTCATTTTTTGCGTTTTTCATCCCTAATTTGATTATTTATTATTATAAATTTATTCTCTATGTTTTCAAAATATGGCAATATTTTAAAAAAAGTTGAGAGAGCTTTTTTTTTTTTTTTTGGTTATTATTTTGTTACTCCATCCGACCTATATGGCCACAATGAAGAAATATTTGGCCAGTTAAAAGAAACTATACAGCCATCTCCAATTAGCACGATTTAATGCATAATGCATACACAACCATTACCTTTGCAATGGAGGTTAGGGCGAGCTATTTAATTAGCAAAAACTAAATTAAACGAGAAGTTATGTCATATAACCGGAAACGCATGCATATAGGTATATAACCTTAATGCATGCCGATCAGCAACTACGATGACCAAAAAGCAAACACCGAAATAAATCCGAAATAATAGAAAAGACGAAAACCAACCCAAAGAATTTTCTGAAATATTAAGTTTAACAAATTATTTACTTTTTCCAATATTTTGTTTACATTTATTATCAATACTCAAACCGAGGTGGAGGGTATCAAAGATTCGGCACAGCCGAATTTAACACTCTTACTTGTTATTAATTTTTTTGGCTGCAGATATGAAAAAGTTCATATCGGATGCTATATCTATATGGGGACTAGGCCCAAAATTGGACCGACCCTAACCATGTTTGGTAAAGTCTCTTGTATTTTGCAAAAATATATACAAACAAAATTTGAGAAGAATCAGTGCAATATTTTTGTTTTTTGATAGATTTAAGTGAAGATCGGGAAGCAGCTCTATATGGGGCCTATGAGTAAGAGTTGTCCCATAGGGATCATTTTTGGACTACTCATTAATGGATGTAATAAACGCATACAAACCCAATTTGAGTAAGATCTATATGAAAATTTGGATCTTATGGCAATTTAAGTCGATTTCATAGGGGTCATTTGTATGGGGGCTAGGTCTGAACATGGACCGATTCTCACCAATTTCAATAGCGTTCATCTTATGGCCGATAACAGCATATGTACCAAATTTCATTAAAATATATTCATATTTGCGACCTGCAGTTTGATTACAAGGTTTACATGGACACACAGACGGACGGACGGACATCGTTAAATCGAATCAGATAGTGATCAGATAGTGATTCTGATTCGATCGGTATAATAAAAGATGGGTCTAGGTCAAATATTTTTGGTAGTTACAAACAGCAGCACAAAGACATTGTACCCAAACCACATAGTGGTATAGGGAGGGTATAAAACCACATAGTGGTATAGGGTATAAAAACTTGATTTAAAATTTTTGATTTATTCTAATAATAATGTTATACTCAGAGCAAAACTTGATGGAAATTTGTTTGATATTATTCCACGGTATTTAAGTTGTACTAATTGGAAAGCTTATTTTGACTTTTGGAGAAATTTTTAACTGAGCTTGAACGAACAGATTTTTGTATGAGTGAAGTATTGAATATACGTTTAGTATAGGCTGTGATTATAATATGACATATAATTACTTACAAGTCTCTTTAAAATACAGAAAATTAATACTAAATGAATTTTGCTTTAAACAATCTTAAAAATTAAAATTTAAAAAATTTTTTTAAATCCCTTAATTTTTAACTTGTTTAAAAAATTTTTTTAAATCCCTTAATTTTGAACTTGTTTAATTTAATAATAAATATTAATCGATGTTGAATTTTTAATGTTATAAAAGAATGCTAATTAAATCATTAAATGAATTTTCATACGGCTGTACTATGTCAATCTGGCTAACAACTATCCTTTATGCCAATTATAGATATTAATTATGTTATAAAACTTTAAAATTGTAAACATAATAATTTCTATCTATTAATTACAAAACAGAAAAGAACTTAGTTCGTAAACCACAAGTCAAATATGAATACATATAACATAATAAGGAAATAAATATAAATATAAATTTAAAAATAAATATAAATATAAATATCAATCACAAACTTGGGGATGCTGTCATTTAAATAATTGCACCTGTATATTTTTCAAAATTTTGTGTGGAAACTCTTATCCGCCTAAAGTCCACAAATGTGACCGCACTTAAAAAAAACTAAGATTTCAAAAAAATTATCAAATAAATGATGTGATGTTCTTTTTCTTATTACTGTCCTCTTTTAATGGGCGGTAACCATCTTCTGAACTATGTACAGCTTCTATGTCTCCTCAGATCAGATTTGAACAAAATATATAGCATTAGACAACTAATATCTACATATTTTTTTCAACTGTCTACAGTGCTTCCACTGGATTATCTTTACCTAAACCTAAATAATTTTTATTTTGCTCAAAAGTTAGTTAACTTTAGTTTAAAAATGATCTGAATATATTTGTTAAAATCATGATATAGACAATTAATTGAGCTTTGATTTTAAATAGAGCACGATGACTACATTAATTACCTACGGTTTAGATGTGTTGAAAAATCTGTAATTATTGATTATGGTTTGGGTGATCCAATTGTGAGCTCATTAAGAATATTATATAAGTATGTTACACAAAATATATTTTCTATACCCGTATAATTTGTCTGTATTTGATCAGAAGTTCCTCAGTAATTACACATAATTCTGAAGAAGCCGGATATAGATACCTTTAGTTTAAAAACCACGCTAATTGGAAAACAGGGCGGTAGTAAGTAAAAGAATGTCATATGATTGATATGTTGTATTTTTTCTATACGGCGCAGTTTAAAAGTGTCTGATAGCTGGATGAAAGTTACCATTCAAAATAAAAAACAAATTCGCATGTGCTACTATTTTAATGTCAGCAATCATATACATACCTTAATTCAACTATCCAAAAGTGATTTTTTGTGATAAAAAAAAACTTAATTATTTTATTATTAATCTCTATTTGCAGCTAATGAAACGCTTTTAAGAACATTATTAAGCTATTGTTCTTTACATGGTGCTAGCGGCGGAGGGTTAGCGTCGGTACGAATGGAACTTGTACTTCTTTTACAAGAACTTCAACAAGAAAAAACTCAACAACAACTTTTGAGTCCATTACCGTTTCCAACTACGCTTCCATTACTAAGTGCATGTGTAGCTGGAAATAAAACAGTGATTGCAGACCCTATTAAATATTTACAGGTATAATATATAAATATACGTATATAAATTTAAAAAAACCCTATTTCTATTCAAAATTAAAACTAATTTAAAGATGTTTTTATTCGACCTTTCCAATTGTAAATAAGAATTAAATATTTGACCTCGAGCTCAAATATTTAATTCTTAATTAAAACTAATTGTAGCCACAAATGCCCATTTATCCGTAGTGCATATCTTTAATACTAAAATGTATCATAAATATTATGCATATAAGCATTTCTATTTTATTTTTGATTCCATTTTTTTTGGCCGATACGTGTTTTGTTTTCGTTTAAATGACAAACTGTTGATATATATGCGTAAAGACTGTTCTTGCAATTCGCCTGCAAAATCTTAAGGCTTAGATTGTTAATATCAATTGGTTGGGTACATTCAAATTTCAGGAATCTCAAAAAGTCGATTGAAATATGCTAATATTTTTAAAGAGATGAACTTTGTGATCAGAAAATTCACGGCATTTCAATTTTTTTAAGTATTTAAATACATACGATGATTCCATATTTTGAATAATAAAATTACATGTGCATTTAAGAGAGTTAACATATATAAAGAAAATAAAAATACATTTCTAACACCCTCACTTGTTGAAATATTAGTTAATAATTAAAATTTACAAATTTTTCATACATAGTTAAAGTTCTGTGATACTAGCGTTAAGATTAATTTGTGATATCTGTGTACTGTGTTTTATTTATTTATGTATATTTTCTGTGTCACGGTTTCTATTTAACTGCCATCCAATTAAGTCGATAGCGCAAAATATTTATAATAACCTTTAGTTTTCTTGTAATAGGAATTAGCAACACAACCTGTTTTGTAATCTTATTTTTTCTTGTTTTATGAAAAAAAAAAAAAAAAACAATAAATAACGGGCAAAAGCAATTACAAGTTGTCTTCTGCATTTATGCAGAATGTCTATCTTAAGTGAATTGAGTGCTGAAAGTGAAGAGAGTGAAGTTCACTGGCAAGAGTGTTACTCACGATCTAATAAGCGTAGGAATTCAACTCTTATCTCCGATTGGAAATATCTCAAAGGAAGGAAGAGTTATAATAAACAACTCACAAAGTTATAACAACAGTAATAACATCAATAGTAATAATCGTTTTGATATATTGAATGATGCTAATAAAGAAGGCGAAATTAAAGCTGATGATAATGATGTTAATGGTAAAAAAATAATCTCCAAGAAAATATTTTAAAACCAAAGCCACCACCACTGTTTGTACCAAATGTAACAAATGTTATAGGAATGATCACAGCTTTTGCTGGTGTAACTAAAGCCAATGAGTTTTCCTATAAAGCACTTAGAGGAAGTCAAATTAAAATTATGCCTAAATCTATTGCAGCGTACAAAGCAATAGTGGTTTTATATAAAAAAGCAACTTACCATACATACCAAATCAAAACGGAAAGATCTTTTCGAGTTGTGTTTAAAAATCTACATTTCTCTACACCCATTAATTAAATAAAAGAAGCTGTTGAAGTTAAAGATCATAAAGTAAGACAAATAATTAATGTTAAAAATCGCATAAATAAGAGCCCTCTTCCTCTTTTTTATGTTGATCTAGAGCCAAACACAAATAATAAAGAAATATTTGAAATTCAGCATATAAATTATGCTTTAATAAAACTCGAATCCCCCAGATAAATGATATTGTACAGTGCCATAGATGCCAACAGTATGGTCATACCAAGGCTTACTGCTTTAAGCCTTTCAATTGTGTGAAATGTGGAGAAGGTCACCCTACTGCAGAATGCACTAAAAACAGGGATGCTCCTGCTTGCTGCGCCGTCTGTCACAAGACCCACCCAGCGAACTACCGTGGTTGTGAGGTATACCAAAAAATTTCCCGCCACCAACGTTCTCATCAACAGCATCCTCAACAACCCGAAACAACTACATTATCAGCAATAAAGATATAATCAACCACGTCAACACGATTTTAACACCAACAACAATAATATTACTTATTCCGATGCTGTAGGAGGTGTAAATCATAATGATTCCTTAGTTAAAAGACAATTAGATATTACTAAAAAAGTCCTATCTATGATCAGTCTCTTAGTTAGTAAGGTATGCAAATAGATCTCAGACTTGCAATTTGGAATGCCAACGGCTTGTCTAAACATAGGCAAGAATTAGAAATCTTTTTGCATCTTCATAAAATTGATCTGAAACGCATTTCACAAGTATTTCGATATAAATAGTTATACATCATTGTGCTCGAATCGACCTGATGATAGATCCTATGGTGGATCTGCTATTTTAATTAAGTCTACCATAACATTTGATGTAGTAGACAAAATTGAAACATGCTCTTTCCACCTCGTTATAATTTAAAACAACAAGATTTTAAAAATTTCTTCGACAAATTAGGTTCCAAATTCATTGTTGGAGGAGACTTTAATTCAAAGCACCCGTGGTGGGATTCTCGAGTATCAAATCCAAAAGGCAAAGAACTGTTTAAATGCATTCAAGATGATAAATTTTCAGTACTTTCAACTGGAAAACTAACATATTGGCCCTCAGACCCATGTAAATTTCCTGATCTAACCGATTTCGCTGTTTATAATGGAATATATCATGGCCATCTAGATTTCAAGGACTGTTTTGAGCTTAGCACCGACCATTCACCATTGATAATATCATATAGCACACCGATAAAACTAAGTACGAATGTACAAATATTTACAAACAAAACAGTTACTAAATCGTATACTTATTGGTTAGAAATGTGTTTCTTTCAAATCTGGTGAGGAAATTGAGACTGCTGTGGACAATTTTTCAAATCTCATTGTTGAATCTGCTTACCTGTCTACACCCGAATCAATTACTGTAAGAGCAAATCAATTATTTATTTCAACTGAAATAAGAAATCAGATAACAAGAAATAGACAATTACGCAAAATTTGGCAAAGAAGTCGTAAAAATGAATTTAAATAATACAACTAAGGACCTTAAAAATGTCTAAAGGAATTAATCGGTAGGTGAGTTTCTGGAGAATTTAAATTCAACCCGGAATGACGATCACTCCTTGTGGAAAGCTTTAAAATACTTAAAAAGGCCTCAAAAAAGGTAAAGGATACATGCGGTGTATAGTGTAAATCTAATTATGAAAAAGCAAGGGCCTTTTAATTTAAATTCTGGTTCATCAAACGAATCCTTGGACTGTGAACTTTTAAATGCTACTTGTCAAATGGATTTTCCCGTAAGAAGTATCATACCTTCAGAAACACAGCGAAATAAACGAATTTGCTGCAACTAAATCGCCAGATTTTGACAAAATAAATGCTAAAATGATTAAAAATTTACCTGTTTCGAGCATGGTGTTACGTACCTATATATTCAATGCTATATTAAGACTCAGTTACTACCCAATGAAAAAGAAATGTGCTGAGATAATAATGATTCTAAAACCAAACAAATCTGAGAAAGATATCACATCATAAGACTGATAAGCTTACTAGTATCTTTTTCTAAAATATTCGAAAGATTATTACTCAGAAGAGTGCTACCCTTGGCAGATAAATATAATATAATTCCAGAATACCAATTTGGACCCCAGCATACACAAGGATACCTAGATAGATTAAGCCAAATGTTCTTGCAATATGCTTACTTAAAGGTTGCACGTCCTCGATCTTTCGTATAGAAATTGACAATATTTACTAACGCATATGTACATAAAAGTTAAATTGTTATTGTGCTTTACTTAATGTAGTAAATCACACTTATTGTCGGAGGGCCTGCCGCACAAAGAAAAAACAAACACATAAAATCTCGCACAAAACAACAACATGGAAATTTTTTTTCAGCATATCAGAGACAAATGCAACAACAAAACATGTAGTCTGTTAAAACGGTACAGTAGGGAAGTGGAGAAATTTGGCAACAACAATAGAAATATAAAATTTCTTTCAACAATGTAGACAACTACGTATCACCTTTGCACATAAAAAACATCACACAACAGATGAGAAACTTATTTGGATCAGCAACAATAACAGCCGAACTAAGAATAATAGAGACAAACCTACACAGTAGTAAGTTATTAAATGTTGAAATAAGAGAAACTCACATCAACACATCACAGAAAAAAAGGAGATAAAAAATATTGAAACAAAGATTAATAGGTCTGTCTGCGTACTTTTCCAGTAGCAAATACTCAGTAATTTTTTTTGGGAGAGTAAGAACAATTTTACTCTCTCGATTGAAAATATCTCAAAAAGTATGCAGACAGCATCCAGTGAAATCTTGCAAGAAAACAGCTGATCGGTGTGTAAACAATTGAAATAACAAAGCAAAAGAATTTTAGCATATGTGTACGCAAAAGTGAGTTCATTTTTTATTTTTTTAAACGTTTCCCAGTTTGAAAACCGATTGCATAGGGTTTCAAACAGTTGCATCGATATCCGGAAATGTTTTCCAAAGTCCTCTTCGCTATAGTTGGGCACTATTTCTTCCATATACAGCTTTACAGAATTTCCTTCTTTTGGCTTCATAAGAAAAGGCTTTAGACGGGAATATATATCATTGCCTCTGTATCCATTTAGTAGTATACTTAAAATTGTCTCTGAATCATCTTCTTCACCTTCACTCTCGGACGACGAAGAATCCAGCACCATCATTGCAGTAACTATTATGTGCTTCCTCATGTCACTGTTTCATTGACGAACGCACTGTTTCTTTGGAGGATTCAAGCATCGAAAATAAAATACTGTTAATAATGCCTTGATTACACTAATATATAACACAATTCCAAATACTCGCCTCTTCAATTGCAAAGTTTGTCCCACAAAGTTCGGCTGGTTCTATCGGTTCTGCCATCTCCAATCCACTTGCATCACGGTCACACTGTATATTTGCACGTTTCTAGCATGAAGTAAAATGTTTTGTTTATTATAATTTATTATAAACGTTAAAAATCAACACAATTCTAACTACTTACCTCTGCCATTGTTAAATTTCAATTTTTATTTTCATTTCACAAAAATTATTTCATTCAAACAGTAAATAAAAACAGCTGTTCAAACTAGTTGCAAAATCTTGCAAGCAGAAAATTCTTCAGCAACATTTTAAAAGTTCTCTAACTTCCAACTGTCAAAAAATTATCTTTTTGGCTCTCTCGCTGCAAGAGATTTGGAGTACGCAGACAACATTTTGCAAGATTTTGCAACATTTTGCACAAAATGATGCAAAATATGTGTACGCAGACAGATCTAATATTACGCCGAACGAACAGAACTAACAAAATTAAAAAACAACAATGAAAAAAATTCTATAATATTAGAAAAAAAAACTAACCGGACACATTTATCTAAACTGGAAAGATCAAAACTAGAAAAATTCACGAAGTTTGACCCAGAATTTAATGAAAATTGGTTTGTAAATTATGCTGACATAGATTTTGGAATTGAAAACAGATGGCTTCTATCGCTAGGAAATAAATTTGCATTACCAGTGAACAATAAAAATTTAGCACCAATACCACTTATAGCTGACATAGAAGAATGGGTTCAGAATATAAAAGATGATACGTTAAATGACATAAAAAGAGCAAAAATTGTAAATAGGAACTTAAAACACTGACAAAGAAATGTTTATATTAGGCATCTATAAAGATACGAAGGAATTTATAAGAAAACACGAAGATAAAATTATAGTCACCTCGGCAGACAAAGGAAACAAAACTGTAATAATGCATAGGGAAGAATCGCATCCTCCATTAAAGTACCGTGTTACAATCTAGCCAAATATATAAGACAAATCCTTAAAAAATAATCTCGCCGACTTATATTAAAAACTATGAACTTGAAGATAAATGGGAAAATATAGTTTTTCATAAAAATTACATTATAGTTTCTTTGACGTGGTATCATTGTTCACCAATATTCACTTAGCAATTAAAAACATTCTTGTAAAATGGGACACACAATAATACTACAATACCCAAAAACCAATTCCTCAAACTCTTACAATTTTGCTTATCAGAAAACAACTTTTTTACATATGACAACAAATTTTACCATCAGACTTATGGTATGCCTATGGGGAACCCGATTGCGAACATTATATTGGACTAACTTTCATTTCATTTTTCATTTCATTTATCAACTTTCCATTTCCTATACAACAAGAATAAATCTTATAGTTAAAGTACAGGAATGCATTATTGATAGGATAGTTTAAAAACTTTAGAAATATAAATACAAATACAAAAAAAAAAAAATATGAAAACAATAATTTAAAGATTTAATGCAAAGTTAACATACAATAAGAAAATATATACATTTAAACAATTAAGGAAAAAAATTGAATAGGAATTGTTTAAAGCTAATTGCGTTGCTATTGAGTTGTTGGTTGTGTGGAAGAATATTCCATAGACGTGAGGCTTTTATATAAAATTGCCACTCAGGTACGAGGGCGCTATGACGAGGGATTATAATTTTTCTACCCCTTCGTGATCTGGCAAACCTAATTTTGGCGTATAGATATTGAGGCTTTTGTGTGTAGATTACCTTATGCAGAAAGATGAGAACACGAATTTTTATCAAGGATAAAAACGATACTCCACAGAGATTACTTGATACATGTGAAACTTTCCCAAATTTACTTATTCCATATACATTCATATCGTATAATATTGTTGTACAAGACCTCTAGCTTACGTTTGCTAGTACAATCACAGTTGGCAAATAACTCACATCCATAAATTAGTGCAGGAATCAAGTAACATTTAGCAAGAAGTACTCTTATTCTTAATGGAGGAAAGAATTGAGTCGACCTGAGTGACCTCAACTTTATATAAGATTGGCCAACCAGTGTACTGACATGATTGGTCCAAGTTAAATTGTTATTAAAAATCAGTCCAAGATTTTTTGCAGTATTAACGAGTTTAATTTTTTCACCATTTAATAAAACATCATCGTCTAAAACAGGATCAGCAGTTCTTTTATGGATTATCATGAACTTTGACTTTTGAGGATTGAGACAGAGACCATTTGCAGTTGCACAGGCATATATTTTACGTAAATTTTCATTAAGTTTAGCAATATTAGTAGC
This sequence comes from Cordilura impudica, assembly GCA_963682025.1. NCBI lineage: Eukaryota > Metazoa > Arthropoda > Insecta > Diptera > Scathophagidae > Cordilura > Cordilura impudica. The sequence goes on along the minus strand of OY821520.1, from coordinate 179,251,085 downwards.
AATGTTGTGAGAATGGCTACTTAAATATATGTAGTTGCACATCATCCGCGTACATATGGATTTTACAGTTGGAAAGTTGTTTTGGCAGATCATTAGCATATATTGAAAATAGCAAAGGCCCAAGAATAGAATGAGACCATGTATTATTTACATAAACAGCTTGCGTACGATCGGTTAAGTATGAAGATAAAAGATTAGTCGATGTTTGAGAGAACTTAAAAAAGTGTCGTAATTTCAGGCAGAGTGTGTTATGATCAACAGTATCAAAGGCCTTTGAATGATCAAGCAGAACCAAAAAATTTATTTTACGATTATCTAGTTCACGTCGGATATTTTCAGAAACATCCAACAAAGCAGACACACAACTGTGGTCAGGTCGAAGCCCCGATTGCATATTAGTTAGCAAAGAATTTTCATTAATAAATGAATTTATTTGCCCATGTAAAATCTTCTCTAACACTTTTGAAAGGAAACATAAAACAGCTATTGGCCTGAATTCCGAGGTTGATTTTGGCAAAGGTATTATTTTGGTATGTTTCCATTTTGACGGAAAAGTGCTGGACATAATGATAGTATTGAACAAAAGGGTGACATATGGCAAAATTGAAGGCAAAAGTATCTTAATGAACTTAGTGTGCATATCATCGTATCCCACTGCATTCGATTTCATTAATGAAAAATTTAAGCATACATCAGCCTGACTAACGCAAGAAAATTCAAAAAGATGATCTCCGTCAGAGTTATTTACATCTGGAAAATTGTGAAAACTATTATCTATTGAAACCATGGGTATGTTCGTAAAAACATTATTAAGGTCATTAGGGTTTGCATGGCAGTTTGACCTATTCTGATTTCCAGTTGCAATTTCACGGATGGTTCGCCATGTCTGTTTAGAATTGACTGCATCACAAAACCGTCTAAATTTATATGTTTATGTTAACATTTTTTCTAGCAGCACTGTATTCAGCTTTCAATTCAGGAGTTCTAAAGCGTTTCCATCTAGCATAAGACAAATCTCTTGTAACAATTAACCGTTTTGTGGCAGTTGAGAACCACAGTTTTGCCTTTGCTGATAATTTTTTACATTTTAGTGGAACATGATCATTATAAAGACGTTGAATATTGTACTCAAAAAACGACAGTTGATCATCTACAGAAGTCATTAAATATATGTCATTCCAGTTTACCTGAATAAAATCCTCACGCAGCATATCATAATCCAAGTTTTTAAAATCACGATAGTAATAAAACTGTTCAACTTGGTTAACTCTAAAGTTGTATGTTAAAAAAACCAAATCGTGTTTAGAGAAACACGAAGCAGATATTTGATCATATAAAATTACATTCAGTAAATTCGCCACAAAAAAAAGATCAAGCAATGTACTGCTCGAGGCAGTGTGGTGTGTTGGGTTAATCACATTAGTAGGCGTAAGTCCAAAAGACGACATGTTTTCTGTTAAGATATTTTCCGCTAATACATTCGAATTGAAATCTCTAGATATTACAACATCATCATATGACCCCGCCAGATTTGCAAGCGTTGAAAAAAATTCCGAAAAAGGAGTTCTATTATTAGGCCTGTAGACACAGCCCACAAGTATGTTCATCCCTAGAGATAAAACTTCGATAAAAATATACTCCACTTTTTTCGATTCTGGCGACTTATTCGTTTTTTTATTTTTTCTCTTAATTGGCGAACTAATATTCGAAATTAGCGAATTTGACGATTTTAGGCAAAATTTACATGGTAAGGAATCCTTTATAAAAATAGCTACACCTCCAGCTTTACCATCTCTATCAGCTTTTAAAACTTTGTAACCATTTAGGCAAATAAGACTATCAGGAGTTGATTCTGCGAGCCAAGTCTCAGAGACGCAAATGATATCAATATTAGATTTTTCGAAAACCAGTCTGAACTCATCGATTTTGTTGTTTAAACTTTGAGCATTTATGTGAGCCAGTGTCAAACCTTTTTTATAAGTAGCCAGTAATTTTACCATGTTCATCGTTACGTCTACGGAGCTTCCACCAAAGCCAAGATCATTATTCATCAACATACACAACCAAGTAAAGAACATCCCTAATAGCAACGCAATATATATTAAAAGATAATAGAGTTTGCGGTAAAAATTGTAAAACAATAATAATTTTAAACTATAACAAGGATTTTGATCGACGGCTGAGGTAGTTCAGTCGTCTCCAGGGTCAGCCTAAGGATCCTCAAACCTTGTGCAATAAAACACTATAAACCTTTTAGTTACAAAGTAGTTTATTTAAGTGCTAATTGTGTATAAGTTTTAATAAAATATTCTTTATTAAATGAATTCCAAAATAGAACTAACTATATCATTCACAAAACAAAAATTTATAATTAAAATTAAACCCGTTGAGACTGCCGAACTTGCATTTATTTTTGGTGTCATATATTAGACAAGCAACGTCCACAACATTGTTGTCAGCCAAAGCAGTGATCGCTGTGTTGTTGTTTATTCTTTAGCATACGCAAAAACCGCTGATGGTGCACTATGAGCTGACTACTATGCATGTTTAGCTAGGCAACCACCTTGTTGCTGCGCGGATGTGTTAACTCCTCCCTCGTTTAAGTGAAGGACGTCCTCGGACTTCCTGAGGCCATCAATTAAATCCTGAATGTTGTGTTGGCGCCGAGCCCTCTGATGTTTTTTGTAAAGCTTGAACGAGGTGTAGCAAAGGACCAAAAAGGTAATCGCGTCCAACCCAGATATCAAAGGCCATTTTATCAGTCCCTTTCCAATCTCGTTAATATACTGGGAATTTTCCATACTCAGCCTTTTTAAGTATGGTAAGCTCAGTATTTCCTGATGGCTTGTTATGTTGAGAAGCGTTGACAATGCTGGGCCTGGAGACTTCTTTACATAGTTCTTCAGGTTCTGATATAAGGAGTCGTTGACCCTGACCTCGTCGTCAACGTGAGAAGATACGTTCCCGTCACAATCTGCTCATGGGCATCGCTAGTCCTGATTGTAGCGGTTTCATCATTGATAATGGTAACGCCATCGTCAATGACTGTCAGAGGTTCAAGATGGCTTGGACGAGTTGTGCAATGTGCTATGCCGCCAGAATGAAGTTGCTGTGCGCATGTTATATGAGACAGCTTCCTGCAGAATGTTGTTGTAAGCGTGGCGGTACAATTTCCAATTGACACCATTTGATTACCGCAGTCTGCTATGTTATTTTCATCAGCAAAATCAAGAATGGTATTATTATGCTCAACGGGATATAAGATTATTTTTTTACATACTAAACCTAGCTTAGGATATTTAATAAGAAAATGCATAAATTTATCATTCAATAGGACCCTAACATTTGCTATTTCCATTAGATCAGTTATGGTTATACCTGTAGAGCGCTCAGTGATTGTTTTATTTAAATCATTAGAATCAAGAATTGCTGGGTTTATTACTCCAATCTTTGCAAGGGTGACCGACAACATTAATGTTTCCAGCTTTGAAATTAGGATTCTATCTCTTGCGAGTAGTGTTTCATAAAGGTGACCAGTATCAATCTGTTTAGTTTTTGAATCCCTAATAATTGCGTTGACTGTCTCTGATAATTTATTAATTTGTTCTTGTGCCTGAGTATTTATAACCACTTGCCTATTAGCGGACTCAATAAGTTGCTGTTGTTTAAATTTTAGCTGCTCAAAGTCGTCAAAGTCAGGGGTTCCGGCGACCACCTGTAGAGCAGTTCCCAAGATGTTGATGCTTCTGGCATATCTGTGGTGGATGTTTACTGTTTCCAAAAGCGTATTGATATGACCTATGTCGGCGTCAAGTATTTTTCTCATGTGTGACTGGGGAAAATGGTTCGTCAACAACTTGGTTTCTTCTGCCATTTCTGAATACATGGTAAGGTTTGATGAGTGCCGCAAATATTCATATCCCTGCCATATTACTACGTCACCATCTGTCAGAGGTATGTAGTCTGAATTCGAATAGTCGGTCAGCTTGGCGGTTGTTGTCGCGACAAGAAACAGCACAATCAAAATCCTAAATGAAAAAGCATAAATTAAGAAACTTATCTTAAATTGTCCTTATGGACCGCCCTCCCTTTTATTAGAACCGTCGTTCCCAGATCAGCTTCTGTTTCTTCCTCTATATATAGAAGTGTTAGTTTATTTCCCAATCTCCTGTTTGTTTTTACAAGTACTTTGTCACCCCTTTGAAAGGTTCTATTCTGTCTTGTCTCATTCAGTCTTTGCATTTGAACGTCCTGGGCCCTATTTCCCCTTTCCCTAATCTCTGCCTCGAATTCCGGCGGGAATGCATGGACTATGTCAATGGGCCGTTTTTTTGTCACCGAGTGGATAGTCTTGTTGTACTCTATTGTCGCTTGAAGTATCAGTTCGACTGTGTCATTTAAGTTTCTTTCGATTTTCAAACATCTTGCAATTTCCACAAGAGTACTATGAAATCTTTCCACCTGCCCATTCGACGTGCTGTGGAGCGGTGGCGCATTTACAATTTGCACGTCAAAGCGATTTAATAAAAGAGACCGAATCGTTCCTGAGTTCAGAGAGGGTTCATTATCGCAATATACCGTTTTTACGTGGGGGTAAAAATTCATTAACTGTAAGATTGGTGGTTCTATATCTACTATTGTTCTAGAGTCAATGGGTTGAACAATCGCGAATTTTGAAAACTTGTCAATACAGGTTAGAAAAAATTTTTTATCTGTGGAATATATGTCGATATGTAATATTTCGCCTACGTGAGAAGGAATGGGCGTTTCGCCTATAATATGCTTTTTTGGGTGTCGGTCATATTTAGCTTTTCTGCAAATTTTGCAATTTGCGACAATTTCATTAGCCAAACGGGTCATCTTCGGAAAAAAATAATCCTGCAAAATTTGCTTCGTATTTTCTTGAGCGGCTCTATGCGCCCTGTTATGTTCAGTGACTACTATTTCCTTTCGTTCACTTTTGTTAAATATATCAATCACCATTCGGCTTGCGTGCCAAAAAGTTGTTGTTGGAAAAGTTTTTACTAGCTTATTCTGTATGAATGCCAGTATTGGCAGTTCGCAATGAATCGCGTTCACTATATCTTTTTTAACTGCATCGTAGACTATCTGCATTAAGGTTTCTCTATTAGAAAAATTTATGAGATGTCTGGTTTTCTCACCAAACATAATTATCGTACGTGTCGAGGGAACTTCGCTCTGTTCTATTATTATCTGATTTCGAAAACAATTTACAGGCTTTTCGGTTGATTCAATTGTGTAGGTCAGGGATTGTTCACTGTGTATTGTTGCACGGTCAGACTGTGCCTCCTCTTCAAGAGCATGAATGTTTTGCCGTGATAGAGCATCCGCGACGAAATTTTCCTTTCCAGGCTAATAGAAAATATGTGCGTTATGCTCGTCTATAAATGCCTTCCATCGTTTTATTTTCGCGTTTGAGTTTCGATCCGAAACTGCGAACGTAAGTGGCTGATGGTCAGTGTAAATATTCAAATTCCTTACACCGTACAGATAGTTTCTGAGACATTTCAAAGCCCACACTATAGCAAGCAACTCTCGCTCGTTGGTTGCAAAATTTAATTCGGAATCTTTCAGGGTTCTGGATATAATGGTAATCGGTTTTCCGTCCTGCGACAAGACCGCCCCAATACCCAAAGAAGAAGCGTCCGTTGTCATGTCAAATGACTTATTGTAATCCGGATAGAGCAACAAGACATCTTCAGATGTGAGAACCCTTTTCAACTTTTCAAATGCCTGGTACTGTTCCTCGTTAAGGCGCACTGGTATTTTCTTTGACCGGGTAGCGCTCACATTGCCGTTCTCCCCTTTTAGTATGTTAGTCAGTGGTCTGGCTACAGATGCAAAATCCTTGATAAAACACCTGTAATAACTTGCCAAGCCCAAGAAGGAACGAACATTAAACAGTGTGGTGGGCTGCTCATAGTTTTTAATTGTTTCTATTTTGCTAGGACTCGTTTTAATGCCCCTTTCGCATACCAAAAATCCCAGATACTCAACCTGTTTTATAAAAAAATTTGACTTCTCGCGTGAAACTCTCATGTTAGCCTCATTTAACCTATCCAACACCCGTGCTATATGCTCAACATGCTATTCCATACTTTCTGAGAAGATGATTACATCATCAACATAAACATAACATGATTTCCCAATTTGATCTCGGAGCACGTCATCTATTGCTCTTTGAAAAATACTAGGCGCGATCTTCAGCCCAAAGGGGAGCCTACAAAACTCATACTTTCCATTGTTTACCGAAAATGCTGTCTTTTACCTATCTTTCTCAGCCAGCAAAATTTGGTGGAATCCCGATTTCAAATCAAGGATTGTGAAAAACTTAGCGTTCCCGAGATTTGATAGAATAACCGCAATATTTGGTATCGGATATTTGTCATCTATGGTTTTTGAATTCAACTTTCTAAAATCTATTACCAAACGCTTCATTGCATTTCCTTGTTCGTCCGTACCTTTCTTGTCAACCACCCAATTCTGGGTTATTGTACGGTGACCTGGATGGTCGAATTATGCCGTCTTTAAGCATACTTCGCATTTCGGAATTTACAAAGTCTGATACACCCATCGGGTAAGGGTATAATTTAGAATATATCGGGTCCTCATCTTCTGTGCGAATGGTAGCAACAATCCTGGTATTAAAAGGGAGTGCCTCGTTTGGGTCCGCAAAAACACCGATTCGTTTTTTTATCATTTTCTGAAATTGTTTTTCAATTTGCTGGGGTACCTCAATATCATCTGTGTTAGTAAAATTTACACTAAGGCATTTTAAAAATTTCATATTTTCAGATTCAGTACTAGTTCTTAGTCGTTTATTTCTAAAGTCCAAAATTGCATTTGTTTGATATAAAAAATCTAGCCCGATTATTCCATCGAAGGTAGTTAGATCGGGGAGCAAAAAAAATGTTGTGTTAACATTAAAAAGCCGCATAGTGCATTTTTTTTCTACAATATTATTCCCGTGAAGAAACTTTACAATAAATGGATTATTTACTTTTGATACAAAGTTTAGTTCCTTTAAAGGTTTTATATAATTTTTAGAGGCACCCGTGTCAATTAGCAATCTAATTTTTTCCCTGCTATCGTTCTCTCTACATTCTTCGATTTCATTTTCTATATCTGTTGCCTCTATTTCTGCTAGTTGTTGATATTCTTGCTCTGGATGATCTCCTGAGATCTCTTCCTGTGACAGGTTGTTGACCCTCTGATGTTTGGGTCCGGTGAACCTGGCTGTGCCGCTATTCGGCCTCTTAAAAACTTGTCCCAGGGCTTGAGTATTTTGGTATTGCAATTGTTGATTTGCCTGGTATTGTGTCGGTTGCCTAAATTTTGGTGAAGGATCAACATCCATTGGTTGAACAACATCTTGCTTTGTAGGGCCTAAATTGTTTTGTTGTCGCTGTCTATTAAAGTAAGGATTTTTCCCTGTCGATAGTCATTTGAAACAAAATTTCTGGGGCTTTGTTGCCTTTGTTCAAGTCTATGTGCCTTATCTTCTACGCTTCTCGCATAATTTGTTGCAAATAGAAATCGCTCGTGGTTTGACTCGACTTCTTGAGCCAGCGCCAGAGCGGATGGCAGGTCCTTTGGACGAGCCGAAAAAAGAACGTCGCTTAAAGACTTCTTTGTTCCTGAAATAAAAACACGCAAGGCGTCTTGTCTGTATTTTTCATTTAGCGACACGGCCACTACACTGTCATACGACATTATCGTCTTATTTATTAAAAGAGTAAGTTTTTTTTTTTACTTCATCGTAGTATTGTAGTAATGTCATATTTGCTTGTCGAAGGGTCGATAGTTCTTGCTCGATGAGATATATTGGGCGCTTGTCAGCGTAAGTAAAGTCTAGCCTGTTAATAATTGCCTTGAAATTCAGAGGTGTGTCGTATGATGATAGCACCATGTCCGCCGAACCCCTGACTTTGTGTTTTGAGCTGCCTTGATATTGTTCAAAAATTTTGTACGCTGTATGCGCCGCTTTTCGCCAAGAAACGTATGTTTCATGTTTGCCGTCAAAGTCTGGTAACGATTTTACTATATCCAAAGGTTCGTCACACCCTATTCTATTATCGATTTCTGCATCCCTATACACTTCTACTTGTGGTGAAGAAACCGTCGAGTTAGCTAATCTGTTTGTAGCTTCTAACAATTTTTGCTCAAAATTCCTTTCCTGAACTGCCAGCGCGCTGTTCACGGCAGCCTCTACTACCTGTCTCAATTCGTCTGCATTAAGTGCCATTTCCTGATTTCTATTCGACCACCAATTTGAATAGCGGGTTGTACGGCTTATTGGTTGTAATCTAGCTGCTAATTCTGTAGAGATTTCTTCCAAATCACTGTCAGTCATAAGGGAAATTCACTTTCTTACAAAGATTGGTTAATTCACAAATTGTAATGATAACAACTACATTTGGTTTTTTTTTTATAATGGCAAAACTTTAAAATTTTTTCACTCTTTTTTTTTTTTTTTTTACTTTAATCTTTGTATTTTTATTTTTTTCCAAAATTAATTTCACTTTTACACTGAGCGTCTACTTACATTTTATCTTGATTTATTAACTTAACGTATCCTAATGACGTCTGCCTTTGCCGCTGTTGCTGATTGTTTCTCGTATTGTAAGCTGCTGCTGTAGCCACTGTTCTGCTTATTGATGTTATATGTTTTTGTTCTGTTCCCGTTGATTTGACGTAGAAATTTAATGGAGTAAGTTGTTGTTGTTACCAATGTTCTGCTTAGCGATGTTATATTGCTGCTTTTCTGTTTTCTGTCGATCCGACGTAGAAGTTTAATAAAGCAAACTACTGCTGTTACCAATGTTCTGCTTAGCTATTTTATACTGTGCTTTTTGTTTCCCGTCGGTCTGACGTAAAAACCTTATTCGTCGTTATAATAATTTTTTATTTGCACTTGGTATGGAGAAATTTAAACGACTTGGCCTTGGTTCATAAGCCGTTGGGCGCCAGTTTTAATAAAATATTCTTTATTAAATGAATTCCAAAATAGAACTAACTATATCATTCACAAAACAAAAATTTATAATTAAAATTAAACCCGTTGAGACTGCCGAACTTGCATTTATTTTTGGTGTCATATATTAGACAAGCAACGTCCACAACATTGTTGTCAGCCAAAGCAGTGATCGCTGTGTTGTTGTTTATTCTTTAGCATACGCAAAAACCGCTGATGGTGCACTATGAGCTGACTACTATGCATGTTTAGCTAGGCAACCACCTTGTTGCTGCGCGGATGGGTTAACTTATATATGTTTAGATGTATCTATATGCGTATGAAGACGCGACTGACAACAGTTCTGCTTTCGTATTATCGGGAGGTCGGCTATGCCGGTCGGTGGCGTGACTATGCTAGCCGGTAGCTGGTGACTCGAGTATACTGGTCGACAGATGGCGGCGCAGTGGTTGACAGGTGGCGCGATTACTGGCCGGCAGATGATGGCGTAGTGGTTGACTCGGGTGCGTCGAGCGACAGGCGTTACGACTACTAGCCGATGGATGGCAGCGTAGTATGCTGGAGTGCGTCGGTCGACGGGCGGTGCGACTACTGGCCAACAAGTGGCGGCGTGATCGGTCGGATGGTGGCTTGGATGCGCCGATTGATGATATCGGCGTTGCGTTGATACTGGTAGACAGATGGCGGCACAGTAGATGGCTTTGGTGCGCCGGCTGATGGTATTGGCAGTGCGATGACACTGGCAGGCAGATGGCGGTACCGTGGGTGGCGTGGATGTGCCGGCTGATGATATCAGGAGTGCGGTGATACTGGTCGACAGATGACGGCACAGTAGATGGCCTGGCACGACTATTCTAGCAGGCAGATGGCGGCACAGTAGATGGCTTTGGTGCGCCGGTTGATGGTGTTGGCAGTGCGATGGCACTGGCAGGCAAATGGCGGCACCGTGGGTGGCGCGGATGTGCCGGCTGATGATATCAGGAGTGCGGTGATACTGGTCGACAGATGGCGGCACAGTAGATGGCCTGGCACGATGGCGGCACAGTAGATGGCTTAGATGCGCCGATTGATGATTTCGGCGTTGTGTTCACACTGGCAGACAGGTGGCGGCACAATAGATGGAGTGGCTCGGGCATACAGGTAGTCGGCGGCGCGACCGGTCGGGAGAGCATCAGCAGCCGGCGGTGGTGCGACTAGAGTTGCTGTCGTGAGCTGTGCTGTGTCTTGGCCACCTGTAATGATAAGAGCGGGGTTAGCCGGGAGCAGTCAGCACAGGCCGCTGGATTATCGAGAGCAGTCAGCCGTTAAGCCGCTGGATTATCGGGAGCAGTCAGCCGTGAAGCCGCTGGATTATCGGGAGCAGTCAGCCGTGAAGCCGCTGGATTATCGGGAGCAGTCAGCCGTTAAGCCGCTGGATTATCGGGAGCAGTCAGCCGTGAAGCCGCTGGATTATCGGGAGCAGTCAGCCGTTAAGCCGCTGGATTATCGGGAGCAGTCAGCCGTGAAGCCGCTGGATTATCGGGAGCAGTCAGCCGTTAAGCCGCTGGATTATCGGGAGCAGTCAGCCGTTAAGCCGCTGGATTATCGGGAACAGTCAGCCGTTAAGCCGCTGGATTATCGGGAGCAGTCAGCCGTTAAGCCGCTGGATTATCGGGAGTAGTCAGCCGTGAAGCCGCTGGATTATCGGGAGCAGTCAGCCGTGAAGCCGCTGGATTTATATGGATGACAACCGGTACCGCTCGTCTTCAAAAGATTGGGGACATCTTGTAGTAAGATTTCACCACTCAGCTTTAGCGCCGAAAACTGACTTCCCATCCTCAGGCCAACCTTGCCTTCTTATGTAAATAAATTTATAAACTCAGTGAGAATTCAAAATACCCTTTGCTTTAACCACTTGAAAAACTATTTTTAGCAGGCAGAAGTGTAGCTTGTTTTGTTCGTGTTTGGTTGAATCTATATTTCTTTAAATGATGTGTGGTTGTGCGTATATGTTGATCTGTAGTTATTTTTATATGAGAGCTTGGTTTGGTTGATGTTTAGTTGAATGTGTATGCTTTACTGTTGTGACGTGGATGTTTACTAAGTGAGTATAGTTTTGTATGGTAGCTTAGCCTTATTGATGTTTGGTTGAATGTGTATTCATTGCTGCCGTGACGTAGGTATTGAGAAATGATGTGTGGTTGTGCGTATATGTTGATGTGTAATTTTGTTATGTGGGAGCTGGGTTTGTTCATGTTTGGTTGAATGTATATGCTTTATTATTGAGACGTAGATGTTGTTCTCGTTTGATGTGGTGTTGCGCTACGGTGGGTATTTATGGCTGTTGGTTGGTGGCTTTTATGTGCAACGCAATTTGCGTTGTTACAAAACAAACAACAAAAATATAAACATTTAAGACATAAGTTAAATATCCATAATAAAAACTTATATGTGATATATATTAAATTAAAAAAACATATAATAAAAAGTTCAATAATAAAATTTGTTGATGGCAACTTAAGAAACAGGCATTCAATTTTTGTTAACAAACAAGTTTGATGACTGAAAAAACTGTTGCAGTTGTTCAGGAAAATCTATTTTAAGAGGTTCATCTTTTTCATTTTTGTTGACATATACTAAACCACGGTACGTATATGCTGCATTTAAGCACTTATCCTTTTTTAACCCAAGTGCTGTTTTACAATTACTTAAATTGTGCAGAGTTAAGCCTTCGTTAATGAAAAAGGGCTGATTGCTATCAAAGCCAGCATCATATAAACGCAAAGGTGATTTTTTATTATTTTGGACGAAGTTATTGCTGAACTTAACGAGAATAAAGTAAAAATAAAATTTCTATCTAAATACGTGGACGATCTTTTCGCAGTAATCGACATGTCTTATGAATATCTAATTCTAACAACACTCACACATACTATAAAAAAAGTTAACTTTGCCATAGAAAAGGAAATTATTGGAGAATCACCGTAAGGTAACAAACTTATAACCAATTAGTACGCAAAACCGGCATCTTCAGGCAGAATGATAAATTACAACTCCACGCAAACCATGAAAATAATAATTAATAGAGCGACAAAAATATTAAACATCAGCAAAAAACAATTTAAAAAAGATAACCTGGTTAAAATGAAAAAAATATTAACCATAAATAACTACCAATCTTCCTTAATCAATAATTTAATTAACAAAAATTTAAATGGCCAAAAGACGAAACATACAGAAGAAAAACAAGAAAAAAACTTTTTACAGTGTACCTTACATTCCCAAATTAACAGAAAAAAAACAATGAAATACATGTTCAACGATGAAAAAGCAACAATAGCTCACAAATCAAACCAAACAAATGAGGGGGAGAGGTGCAACAAAGTTTACATTGGAACAACAAAACGAATGTTTTGGACAAGAATTGCTGAACATAAGGCGGACATAAACAAACAGGACAATACTTGACAGTTAGAAAGTTTAGGCATACAACAGAGATTAGAATATGCGATGAACACAAGAGAGGATAAAGACAACACAAGCTGGAATATTCGGTTGCAATAACTTAGTAAAATAGTTAAATTTCGGTAATACAAGCATTAAGATTAATATGGGATATCTGTGTACTGTGTTGTTATTATTTATTTATTGATATTTTCTGTGTCGTGAAGTCTAGTTAAAAAAAAAAAACAAAAAAGGAGTTAAAGTTCCGTGATACTGGCGTTAAGATTAATTTGTGATATCTGTGTACTTTGTATTTATTTATATTTTCTGTATCGTGAGGTCCTGTTTTTTAAATAAATAAGTAATTATAATCACAAAGATGTAATACAGAATCATTTAAAAACAAAAACACTCCTGAAGAAGTCTGAAAAAAGCAGACGAAACGTTGAGTAAAAATAAAAATGAATTGATTTTATTTACACAAAATTTTACCATCATTAGCCCGTCAGGAAACTCCCTTTACAACAAAATTGCACATTTAATGATCACAAAAGGAGAGAAAAAAAATTTCGGGAAAATATTTAATTTTCAACATATCCCAGAGTTTTTGGTACAAAAGCTACGTTTTTTCTGGTAATTGCCTTCGTTATGTAGTATGCGATCATCTTCTCCGTAGATAAATAGTCGATGCTCATTGTAACGTCTTCAATTTTTCTCTCTCAGAAAATGGTATCTTGTGCCTAAAGTCATCTGATTCTGGCAACTTAATCGCACCTTGATTATCGCAAAATATTGTTACATTTGACATATTCTCGTTGTAAAGTTAACATAGTAATAGTTTTAACCATATGGATTCCAAAAAAAAAGAGGTTATGGCCATTTATCCAGTATCCGTGCATGATAAGGCCACAGTTGGTTGCCTCTTACTATTCCAGGAGATAGCTGCATTCGCCATTTTAAAAACATACCCGGTGCAGGAACGCCGCTTATGAATATCTGATAGACAATCTGAGTCACTAAAGCCATATAGACCACCACTATCTTTGCTAAATGTCGATTTACATCAATTGTATCTTTAAGCTACCTCATATTTCTTTTTACTGCCTTCCAATGTGGTAAACCATTGTTTGAATTGAATCTGCTTACATCGTTTACTGGAAATGCAATATCAGGACAGGTATATTGTGATATATGCAGTAAGCTGCCAACTGCTTGACTAAATTTTTTTTTCGACTCAACATCGTCTGACAACATCTTTATCGATAATTTTTGATTTGTGTCACTAGGTGCAGATACTGGCTGATATTCTGACATCTTAAATCGCTGCAACATATCATTAATATGCGCCTTTTGGTCTGATTCAATTATTCCATTTGAATAATGATTAATTTGATTAATTTTCATACCCTAGGAACTTTTCACTGGGCCTAAATCTTTCATCTTGAAGGATGCGCTAAGAATTTTCTTCAAATGGTTTAACTTTATCTCTCCACAAGATCAAGAAATCGTTACATAAATTCCGATGATTATATTTCTGGTTTCTTTAAAATAAATGCATGTATCCATCTTAGATTTTTTTAAATCAAATCTTTTAAATACACCCTCTAGTTTCAGATTCCATTGACGGCCTGTTTGCTTGAATTCATATATTACTTTATTCAGTCTGCATACTCGGCTGTAGAAACGCCGTGACTCATCCATTTGATCAATTTTCATATAATTTTGAACAGCTAATGCCATCAATAAACTAATTGACGAATAACGTATAACTGGTGCATAAGTCTCATTAAAGTCAATACCTGGTGGATGGCCGTAACTCTTTGCTACACAACGCGCCTTGTATTTGAAAACATTTTCTTTACCATTTTGTTTCTTCGAAAACATTAATTTTGTGTTCAGCGTCTTTTTACCCTTCGTCAATTCAACCAGATTCCAAGTATCATTCTCTTTCAAAGACTTCATCTCAGTACTCATAGCTTCTTTCCATTTTTAAAAATCGTTTCTTCCCAGAGCTTCATCAACCGTGACTGCACATTCATCATCTGATTCACTGCAAAAATATGTGATATAACCATTATTTTGATTTAATCTTCTCCCATTTGCTATGAGTTTCTTAACTTTGGTGAACAATGGTAACATTTGAATCAAATTCGCCATCTGATTCAGGATTATATTCACATAATGAATCACTTCTCCGACTCTCTGGATCTTCCACTGAATCGGATTCCGTCTGCATATCAAAAATTATATTGGATGATAAATCTTTCTCATAAAAAATTCGGGTCAATATATTGAATACCCTTTTTTTCTATCATACCCAACAAAAAGCATTTCAATAGATTTTGGGTCTAGTTTTTATTCGCTTTTCCTTAGGAACATGTACCATCACAATGGTGCCAAATATTCGTAGGTGTGACACATCAACTTTCTTGCAATGTGAAACAAAATGCTCTATTTATCAAATACACGCCCATATTACAAGCTTCAGCCCAATAGGAGTTGTCCATTTTAAAATCAAAAAGCATGCATTTCGCCTTTTCTATTACAGTGCGATTCATTCTTTCAGCGGTACCATTCTGCTGCGGAGTTTATACATTCGTTATATGTTATATGCCATATTTTTCACAAAATCTGTAAACATTTTTAGAGCAAAATTCTGAACATTGTCCGTTCGAAACACCTTTATATATTTCTCGGATTGATTTGCCATCACATTCTTAAAGTTTGCAAAAATATTGAGGACTTCAGATTTTTCCTTTAAAATATGAACAAAAACCTTTTTAGAGAAATCATCAATAAAACTCAAAAGATACCTTGCCCCTCCAATTGATTTTGTTTTCATGTGACCAATAAGTCAGAATGAATTAATTGTAGATTTTCTGTTGATTTACTTTGACTTTGTTTCAATGGATATATGTTTACCTTCAGCTCAAATTTTACAGTTTGAGATTCCAATTTCGTGATTTTACATTTTACACAACCCTTTGTAATTAATGTGACGATGACAAATTTCTGCACTACTTTTTTCAGCTTTACTTATCCTACAGCTGGCTGTCTCATTTTTAATTTTTTAAACACAATCACTATTGTAAATAGAATAACCATATCTATTTAATTCGACACTATTACCTTTTTGGAACATTTTGCTAACTGGTATTAAATTTGCTGACAATTTCGCAACACGTAGAACGTCGGATACCTCAATTTGCTTTTTGTTGATCGATAAACCTAATTTGCCAACACCTTCGACTTTCATCTTTGAATTGTTTGCGGTAGCAATCTCATTTATACCGGATTTTTACTTTCAAACAAGAGCTGCTTGTTGAGTGACATATGATAAGATGCCCAACTGTCTATGTACCAGTCTTTTCCTACGAAAAAACAACATGTAAATGCTGCACCACTTTCGTTTGTTGCTTTTAATTTTCGATGGACAATTGGTAGGTTTGAATTTTCTAATCTTATTGATATCAATGCTCGCAATAAACCAATCTTTCGTGGGTTGTTAACACGTTAACACGTTCCTCATACAACCCTTAAAATGTTCGCCAAACCTCCAACTCAATTTTGCATTCTCAACACTTAGAACACAGTGCAACACATAAAATGCAAACTCCTTCTCGTGTGCGGTTTTCGAAGTACTTATCGAAACTAACAAAACCCCATTTGGGTTTTGATAATTAACCCGAAAAACTGCATCTAGTGACTCAAAATTTCTAAAATGTCGAAAAATTTTATTTTTTTTCTTTTCTTTTTATAATATAATTCATAGTTCTTTAGAACATTATTATACTGGAAAAGGCTTTTTCCAATTTTCCAGCTAAATTTTACATCGAAAATTCGAGTATTATGATAAAGTTTAACTGTGATAACTAGCTTTAAGAATTTATACTCTGATATTTTAGTTTTTCAAATTATTTTTACATTTATTTATACAATTTTGTGTTAATTTAATTTATTAAATGTGTAATTGACGAAAAACCCAGGAAACGTAGGATGGAAAAAATAAATAATCTTTTATTCGATTTTTGAAAAAGGACCTTAAAAGCCCATTAAATTAATTTCTAAGAAATCATAGTAATTCGAGATTTTAGTTTATCAACTATGTGCAATTTTGTTTGCCATAGATGGCGTTGTTGCAAGTGTATATAAAGCTGGAACTAGCTCTAGCAGTCAATCCAAATGTCATGTAGCCGCATGCTGTCATTAATGTGACAAGAAAATAACACATTGTTTTGAGTGAATCCCAATTGAACAGCACAAACATTAATGTTTCAAAATGGAAAATAAAAATAAATGAATTTTGCTAGGTTTGTGGTCATATAGTGCCTAAAGTTGGAAAGAAGGAGCGAACAAAGTTGTTAATTGCTGAAATTAGCTTTGCATATACGATGAAGTTATACAAGTGGTCAAGATTTCACGCCAAATACAGTATGCACTAATTGGTTTTATCGACGAAGAGGACACTTGCTTTTTGATAAGCCGGTAATCTGGGTAAAAGACCCAAACGGTACTACGCATGCATTAATTATGCTGTTGGAACAAATAAAAGGAAGTTGAACTTGCATATAAAATTGGGAATTGCTAAGAAATTCACCGAAAGATGATGAGGAAGTTTTTGACTGTTCGAAAAACATCTTTCCATAAAGTGCAAGTACGAGTGTATGTAAGATAGACGCAGGTTCATTGCTTGCAGAAGTTTGTTGGTGGAGTCATAAGCCAAAATATAGATGCAGGCACCTAAGTCGCTAAGGACGATATATTTCAAGGACACACCGAAAGAGATATGCCATTAAATGTACTATCAAGCTCAGATGATGATGATGATTCAGATCATGGATCTGAACCACCAACGAAAAAACCAAGAGCATCAACTTCACAGGTTTCACCGAGAGCATCAACTTATATGCATATAGATTAATTCTTATTTTTTCCCTTTGCTACGTTTTTCATAAATTTCTCGAATTTTCGATAGCTGGAAAATTTATATATTTTTTTTATTTCGATGGAAATAAAGTTAAAAAAAAATAGATCTTTCTGGGTTAAAATTTTTAGACATTTTAGCAGTTTTGAGGCACTAGATGCAGTTTTTTCGGGTTAGTTTGTTTTACACTTTTTTTCTAGTCTATAGCTACAATTGTGCCGAAGACAGAATTCCAATTGGTTAACGAGATACAGCCGTCAGAAAAATTGCATGTTCGTCGGAAAAATCCATACCGCCATAAAATCCGAACCGCTGTTAAACTAACAGAACCCAAATGGGGTTTTGTTAGTTTCGATAAGTACTTCGAAAAACCGAACACAAGAAGTTTGCACTCGATGACTTACCGACGCACAGTGGACCATTTCACGAGAAGGCGGTCAAAAATCCATAACTTTTGATTGGATTGGAATTTTGATATGCGGTTTTTTTTTTTTTGTTTGGTAGGTGGGACTTTAGCCTCAAATTTTTTGCTTTAAAACGTAAATATCGACCGATAATAATGGAGGGTTTAAAAAATATTTTCACTTCAAGTTGAATTTTAGTACAAAATTGAAGTTTTAAAAGGTTAAAAAAGAGTTTTTTTTATATAATGTCTTATTTTTTCAGTTAATTTTACAACTAATACTTTTTAAAAATTTTGTGTGTTAAATTTTGTCAGAAAATGACAAACTTTGGCCCCGTAAACTTTTTAGTCCTAATGTTCATAAGGGCCAAAGGTTGGCTTTTTTTAAGAGCCCGTGTTAAAATATAATTTATTAAGTAGCGAACGTAAAAGTTACCTGATATTGGTTCAAGATAGAGAAGTTTCAATGAAAAAGTCGTATGTTTTTACTTCAGTTAAAAATTTTTTTATTGTCTTTTTATCAATTTTTATTATAAATTTATAAAATACATAAATTTTTAAATCAAGAAAAATTGTTAACTATCTAAAAAAAAGAGTATAACTTATTGTTAGTGTACTGAAAAACTACTTTAAATGAAACAATTTTAGTACATATTTCTTCTAAATAGCCTTGATTTTCATCTTCTAGCTTCTTCGTCTAATTCAATAGAGGTAGTTTTCCATTTTTGTCGAATATTGCACATATATGAATCTGAAGTGCACAACAAAATAGTGATAAGGTCTTCCTTAGTGCAACAGCTGGACATTTTTCTTGTGTTGTGCTCGCGAAGGAATATGTAGTCTTTATTCCTTTTTTCTTGCGCTTCTTCAGATAGATCTCCTATTGGTAGCATATTGTTTTGAATTATTTGTTCCCCATGGTACAAACTTTTATGAACTGTGGATGGCATATATCTCCAAGAGTATTTTTCATTATAAAGTATAGCTGTTTTATTGGCGTACTCTCCAATTTTTTTTGCATTTATATTTCTGCTGCATGCTAGAACTTGTAATATGATTTTGAATCGTCTTATTAATTCATGATCTACACCTGTGATAGCTGCAGTTTCTGGATCGGAAAAAAATCTCCTTGCAGTATTTCCATCATTTGAATTTCCTTCTCCTTGTTTTGGTTGGTCGATTATAAGCCCTAGCTGTAGATATTTTTCTTGAATTTGTTTGCTCCATAAAACGTATTCAAGCATGAAGAGAGGACATTCCAAATTCGTAGGATTCCTTAGAACTATCGTCTTATGGTGGAGATGGCTTAATTGACTTGATGTCTTTTGCCATATAATGCAGCTTGACGATGACTGAAAGTTTGTGCAACTTTTCCATCAATCATTGGGAGCGCATTTTAAAATTTACTTTAATGTCTTGGTCATCAAATTTAAATATTCCTGGTTGAAGTTCCTTAATTTGATCTTTTATTTTGTGAACTTCTTCAGTTATGACATCTTTGGTTTCCTTTTTGAATGCAAATTTTATTGGTCTGCAATACTTTGTTGAAGAAGGAATTTAATTTTTCCATACATCAATTTCTGTTGCTCCACTAGTTGACGGCTCTAAGGCGCTATAAATTTTTGTTAAGCGCAATGGAACGAAAGATACCATAAATAAATTAGCATCTGATGAATTTTCGGCATTAAATTGCATTATTGTTTCTGACCAGATGATCCATCACGTCCCCATTTACAAATTGAAGTAATGCTGCCATTTCCAATTTTTTTTTTTATGACAGTATCAAGCGTATTTAGCAATCGTTCTGCACTATGTTCAAGGAGATCTTGCAATTTTATTTCTGCTGAACTTGAAGTGACACTAATAGCAGATTGTGAAAGTAAGCATTCTTTTCTGGCAGAAACTAAAATCTTGATACTCTGGAAAAATCTCACAATTCTTTTCATTGGTTCGCTTCCGCAATTCCTTATATTGATTTTTGGTCAACTTTAAATCGAAAACAAGCATGGTTTAGAGACCCTATCTTTCGGTCCAACTACTTCGATATAGAAAATAAGCATAAACCAAATTTGAGTGGGATTTTTATTAATTTTTTTGGCTGCAGATATGAAAAAGTTCATATCGGATGCTATATCTATAAAGGGACTAGGTCCAAAAATGGACCGATCCTGATCATGTTTGGTAAAGTCTCTTGTATTTTGCAAAAATATGTACAAACAAAATTTGAGAATAATCAGTGCAATATTTTTGTTTTTTAATAGATTTAAGTGAAGATCGGGAAGCAGCTCTATATGGGGTCAAAGGGATCATTTTTGGACTACTCATTAGTGGATGTAATGAACGCATACAAACCCAATTTGAGTAAGATCTATATGACAATTTGGATCTTATGGCAATTTATGTCGATTTCATATGGGTAATTTGTATGGGGGCTAGGTCTGAACATGGACCGATTCTCACCAATTTCAATAGCGTTCATCCCATGGCCGATAAAAGCTAATATACCAAATTTCATCAAAATATATTCATATTTGCGACCTGCAGTTTGATTACAAGCTTTACATGGACACACAGACGGACGGACGGACGGACGGACGGACATTGTTAAATCAACTCAGAAAGTGATTCTGATTCGATCGGTATAATTAAAGATGGGTCTAGGTCAAATATTTTTGGTTGTTACAAACAGCAGCACAAAGTCATTATACCCAAACCACATAGTGGTATAGGGTATAAATAGGGCGAACGCTTCTGCTGGAGTAAATTTCTTATCTTCAATTGGTGTAGGAATGCTTTTCAAAATTCTCTTTGTGCGCCTTGAGCTCGCTTCTACTATTTTTTCAATTATTTCAATTTTAATGATTGTGTTTGAAATTATTCAGGCTCAAGATCAAATGTTTTTACTTTAAATAAGCAAAAACATTGGCACATTTGTTTCAAAAAATTGATCTATATTCTGCATGACAGGTTATACAGCTGTTTCGGGAAGAGTCACCAACCCTCATTAGTAATCAAAAGAAGTAGATAGTTTGTTTGGTAAAAAGTTAAATTCATATATATTTGCTGAAAACAACCAAATGAGAATTCAAGCAAAAGTTATACTATTTAAGCCTCTTCCAATATAACAAACTAAACAAGTAAGAAAATTATAGTCGGTCTAGACCGACTATATGATACCCTATACCATGCGTTTAGAAACCCTATCTCTTAGGTCCAACTAACTGGACATAGAAAATAAGCAAAAACCAAATTTGAGTGGGATTTTTATTAATTTTTTTGGCTGCAGATATGAAAAAGTTCATATCGGATGCTATATCCATATGGGGACTAGGTCCAAAAATGGACCGATCCTGATCATATTTGGTAAAGTCTCTTGTATTTTGCAAAAATATATACAAACAAAATTTGGGAAGAATCAGTGCAATATTTTTGTTTTTTAATAGATTTAAATGAAGATCGAGAAGCAGCTCTATATGGGGCCAAAGGGATCATTTTTGGACTACTCATGGATGGATGTAATGAACGCATACGAACCCAATTTGAGTAAGATCTATATGACAATTTGGATCTTATGGCAATTTATGTCGATTTCATAGGGGTAATTTGTATGGGGGCTAGGTCTGAACATGGACCGATTCTCACCAATTTCAATAGCGTTCATCCCATGATAAAAGCTTATGTACCAAATTTCGTCAAAATATATTCATATTTGCGACCTGCAGTTTGATTACAAGCTTTACATGGACACACAGACGGACGGACGGACGGACGGACGGACATTGTTAAATCAACTCAGAAAGTGATTCTGATTCGATCGGTATAATTAAAGATGGGTCTAGGTCAAATATTTTTGGTTGTTACAAACAGCAGCACAAAGTCATTATACCCAAACCACATAGTGGTATAGGGTATAAATATAGAACAACTTTGAAACAAATATGTTTTGTATACGAGTACACATTGCATACTACAATATACATGTTGGTTTTTGTCTTGAAAAAACAAGAAAAACAATTTGTTTTTGCTAAACTTACAGTTAGCGTTAATTGCGTGCCCTCCGAAACAGCTGTCAATATCAACACAAAAACGTTAAAGGTTTACTTTATGCAAATTTTGAGATGGTTTGCTCCAGCTTAAAATTTTGCATTATACTTATCCTAATAAAATGAACCTTTCAAATGATTATGAATGTTCATCCTGCTCATGGCACAAGCTAAATTATATAATTTAAATGAATCAAATTTAAATTTAAATTCTACTATGTATCTCAAAAACACGCGCTTTGTTTTATAATGAAGTATTGTTAAATTTTGTTGGAATATTTCTCAATTTTGTTGAGAAGTATTAATTTTGAACCGCTGTCATTTTTATACTATTTGAGATAATTGCATCAACTCTTCTGAATAACATAAAACATTTTTCAGAGAATTCAACTCCGAAATAGTAGAAAATCAAACTTAAAAACAAACAAATGCGATTATCTCTTTATGTATCCACGAAGATTCGAATATGCATAATTTGACAGGTTTTCATTGCTCAACATTAACAAACGTTAAATTTGTTAAATTCATATCTTTTAGATGATTACAATTAATAAGTGTTTTTTCTTATAAATTTTTTATATTTTTATTTTTATATATTTTTTATAGTCTCAAACAATTGATATGCTTCATAGTGTTATAAAGTTCTCACCGTTTGCTGGTTTGGATACGAACGCTTTTTGTGAAATATTTATTATTCGAGATCTGGCTGTTGCACTGTCATCTTGTATTTATCAATCGCTTTGTGACTCAGAAAGCTTTGTGGTAAATAATGCATCCCAAAATGGTTTTCAAAGCCCTGGTATTGAAAATATAGCAAAACTTAACTCCTCATTTGAGTGCTCGCACCTAATAGGTAATACAAATATTTACAATAGGAAGAGAATGTATTCCACAGACGAGCCTACGACAGTCTGCACATTGCCTTCAAAGTGGCCAGGAGTCGCTAATTTAAGGGCTCTTTTGGCAAGAGAAAAAGACGAAGATATTCCTAAGTTAAATGTGCTATTATTGGAGAGTTTCATTGCTACATACGTGTCGCTAGCTACTTACGCATTAGTTACTTGTGATAGTCGTATTATATACAGACTTATTGCTCATAATTTTTCCATTGAAACATGGTCTAATATTTTTGGAGGAGGTATGAAAAAATTATTAAGAAAAGCTACATGTGAAAATCAAGTGGTTACAAGTAATACATTGTCGGACGAGTCGAATGAAGAAAATAGTGTATGGAATACTGTTACTTCCATAACAAAACAACGAGTAAAGCTAAATATGAAGATTCTTGGAAATTTCGGCAGTAATAATGCATCCACAAATATGAAGGAAGACAAACCAACTTACCGGGAGCAATTTGTTCCACCTGAGATGTCAATGCTGTCATACTTTTTGGCTAAACCAAAAGCAAACGGTATGTATACCACTTCAAGGTTTTTTATAAAAATATTATTCTTTAGCCCTTTGACGACCACAGGCAAACATGCTTGCCCAGGGGTTTTTGGCTCATATAATTGTCCAGATAAGAGATAGAGTAAATATATTCACACCTTAATTGTAGCGGAGAGTTGGGGCAACAAAACTGTGGTAGGATATTAGGCCCTATCTGGCTCGCTTTGCCCGCCAGGGGAACTTAAAGTTGCCCAAAAAGTGGCGCTACTTCAGGGGGCCGCTGTGGGGTGAGTGTAGGGCACACCTGTCTAAGACTCGGGTATGTTTTGGGGGCACCCCTTGCCTTTGCAAAAATATTCGGGGGACGTTTGTGTAGGTTTCAGTCTGCCCGCAGTTGCCCCAAATAAGTTTGGCAAGTATGTTTGCCTGTGGGTTGAAACGGAAAAAAACGCACCTAAAAAATATAAATTTTCATTTTTCGTTCCATGTTTGTTTTTAACTGTTATTGATGAAATTTAATTGAACAAAACGCATTTTGTTTGTAATTGTTTCAAGTTGCAATTTTTTTGCGCTGCTTGTTTGTTTTCATCTATTAATGTAGGATTTGATATATTAAAGTACAGAGTTTAGGTTTAACAGACAATTAGAAAAAGTACGCTTTGACAGACGGATAATATTAATGTACATATTTTAAAAGTAACTAACAATTAGAATAAGTAGGCTATGACATATATAATATAATATATTTTCAAAAACGGACAAACAAAAACAGTCTCATTATAGATATTGAAGTGAAAGCACCAAAAAAACCTGATTGAATTTATAAATACAATTTTTATTGAAATCAAATACTAAAAAATAATAGTCGAAAACGTGTTTCATCCTCAAAAAAATAAAATTAGAGTCCAAAAGCCTACATTAATTATTCGAAATCAATTAGAATAGACGTGTTTTCTGCGTTATTAGTTTAAAGTGTAAGTATTTCCGGTGTTATTTTTTATTATATTGCGTATTTTAGTATAATGTTCTCTTATTTGAAGTGATTATAATTAAAAATTTTAACATGAGTGGATCAGTCCGTGAGCGTTATTTTTTTCTTCGTCCGGACGAAATTGAACAACTTTTGCTTTGCGACAGCAGTGACAATGAGGAAGAAGCTGTCACATACATGGACGAAGAAGACATTGTTTTTCTCGAAAATGATGCTTTAGAAATCCAAGAGGATGATTCCTTAGAAGTTGTTATCGAAGGCACTAATCCCGTAAAATCTCCTGTAGTTAAGAAGCCGCGCATTGGCCGTAAGCCGGCACCAGTTGCAGTAGA
Source organism: Cordilura impudica (assembly GCA_963682025.1). Classification (NCBI taxonomy): domain Eukaryota; kingdom Metazoa; phylum Arthropoda; class Insecta; order Diptera; family Scathophagidae; genus Cordilura; species Cordilura impudica. The sequence goes on along the minus strand of OY821520.1, from coordinate 179,226,585 downwards.
GAATGAGGCAATTGCATCGACTTCAAATGCAGTACCAGTACCAGAAGAGTCAGTATTTTTTATACCACCAGAGAAGAATTTCTGGTTCAGAGAGACACTTGCCTATAAAAAGCCCGTTTTCACCGAAAATTGCATATATGAACATTCCCAAGTTCAAAAACCCATTGTGCATAGACATGAGGAAATGCCGCCAGCGTATGATGTGTTCAATACTGTTTGTAATTTTGAAGGTAAGTTTTTACAATTGCAAAATACTAGTTTCTTAGTTTCTATTATTTTTTTTTTTTTCAGAATTGTGCGGAATGATAGTGGAGCAGTCTAACCTATATGCCAGACAAAAGGGACGTGTTTTCACTCTGACTGTGGAAGAGTTCAAAGCTTATATGGGTCTAATCATACGTATGAGCCTATTAAAACTACCCAGCATTCGTTTATATTGGTCTACAGATCAGACATTTCATCAAGCTCAAATCGCAGATATCATGCCTCGGCTTCGATTTGAGGAAATTACTTCTAATTTGCACTTTTGCGACAACGATCAGGTTGATGTTAGCGACCGTGGATGTAAAATCCGCCAAATTATTAACCATATGAACAAAGCTATGCCAGACGCATACACGTATTCTAAAAAATTATCAATTGACGAACATATGGTGAAGTTCAAGGGACATAACGCCATGAAGCAGTACATGAAGAACAAGCCCGTGTCATGGGGCTTCATGCTTTGGTGTTTATGTGAGTCGAGCACTGGATACCTGTATAACGTGGACATATATACTGGTAAAAAGGCGTTTGTTGAGCACGGTCTTGGTGAGTCTGTAGTTTTGCAATTATGTGAACCACTAGCAAATATAGGGGTTGAAGTTTACTGCGACAACTTTTTTACGAGCTTGAACTTGATGGAGATTCTACATAAAAATGGTATAATGGCATGCGGAACAATTCGAAGCAACAGAAAACACATGCCAAAGAAGTTTCCGGCGGATAAAGATATGAAGCGTGGCGACATAAGCTATTTTACATCCGATAGCATTTCCGTAATCAAATGGATGGATAATCGTGCTGTTTATCTGGCTTCAAATTTTATCGATCCAACTGCTGTATTCAAAGTAAAGCGGCGTGTAGCTGGGCAAGCTAGCAAAATTGATGTCGATTGCCCATTGGTTGTCCAGCATTACAATAAGGGAATGGGAGGTGTCGATCTGATGGACCAAAAAAAGGTTTACTATGAGTACGATCGTAGAAGCAAATGGCGGTTCTATATTCGCTTGTTCTTCGATCTTTTCGAAATATGCGTCCATAATAGCTACGTCATATACAATAAACTCATGTCGGTCAACAGCTTTGGGCAGAACGTGACTTCGATTGAGTTTCGGGCAGCTTTGGCAAAGGAATTAATTAGTGACTTCAGTTCAAGAACGCGCACATTCCCAGAGACAACCAGAACCGGAAGTCACTTTATAAACAAACCAAAATCTCTCCACAAAATGGAAAAGCGTGAAAATTGGAAGCGCTGTCAATTGTGCCTCCAATAGCAAAATATAGCCGCACAAATGTATTTTGCACTCAATGCAATGTATTCCTATGTTTCACTACATCACGTGACTGCTTTGGCGAATACCACAAATAACATTTATGGTCTTAAATGTGTTAAAATTCTTTAAAAGTTAATTTCTAAATACTTAAATAAATAAAATACATATAAAATATCATACTTTTCAACTAATTTTTTTGGGGTAAAAAGTTCCCTTTCAACCCACAGGCAAGTATATTTGCCAAGCAAAATTAGGGACAAGGAGAGGACCTGGGAGGCCAATTTTTTTTGAGGTAACTATTAAAATCCCTTCGGCCAAAAATGTATGGTCGTCAAAGGGTAGGAAATGTTCTCCATAATGTCAAAAATGACGTAAAAAGTTTATGAGTTTAAATTTTAAGTTTGTTTTCATATACCTTATGTTAAATGGAATTTAATTATGTTGTTTGCCCTACGGCACTTATGTTTAGTTGTGGAGGATTTTAGAAATAAAAATCGAAAGACTCTTACTTGGGTATATATTTAATTATAAAACTATTCAATTATAGTTAATAATCTAACTTTACAATATGTTCATACAATATGTTTTATAATATGTTTATATTTACAACTATACGATACCCTATACCATGGTTTAGAGACCCTATCTCTTCGGTCCAGCTAATTGGGTATAGAAAATAAGCATAAACCAAATCTGAGCTGAATTATTATTATTTTCTTTTGCCTGCAGATATGTAAAAGTTCACATCGGATGCTATATTTATATGGGGACTAGGTCGAAAAATGGACCGATCCTGACCATATTTGGTAAAGTCACTTAAGTGAGAAAAATCTGTGCAATATATTTGTTTTTTTGGTAGATTTAAGTGAAAATCGGGAAGCAGCTTTATATGGGGGCTATGACAAAGAATTGCCATATGGTGTTTATTTCTGAACAAATGATAAATAGATGTAAAAAACACTCGCAAACCCAACATGACCGAGATCTGTATGATAATTTGGATCTTATGGCAATTTAATCGATTTCATAGGAGTCATTTGTACGGGGACTTGGTCTGAACATAGACCGAATTTCACCAATTTCAATAGCGTTCATCCTATTGCCGATTAAAGCTTATATACCAAATTTCATTAAAATATATCCATATTTGCAACCTGTAGTTTGATTACAGAGTTTACATGGACACGTAGACGGACAGACGGACGGACGGACGGACATCGCTAAATCGACTCAGAAAGTAATTCTGAGTGGATCGGTATAATAAAAGATGGGTGTAGGTCAAATATTTTTGGTAGTTACAAACAGCATCACAAAGTCATTATACCCAAACCACACAAATATGGTATAAATATATCATTGTGCGTTTCAGTCTATTTTGAGTATTTATTGATAAATAGACGAACTCCAGATGAAGTCGGCAAATAATTGACGAATCGTCGGGAAAATATTGTAGTAAATATTGTTTTTATTACATAAATTTTAGGTCAAATTAGCTTATCAAAATACACAACAAAATAATTTAATCTAATGCTACCAAGTTGACTGTAAAGTCGATGTACTTTAACATTCTTATGTGTGAAACTTTACATAAATATATTTAACTTTTTTTACTTCACTTTGAGCAAATATCTACAAATATTTTTAAAGGATATTAGCATATTGACATTGATTTGAATTAAAGTAATTTTCTCCATAATTGCGCATTTTATAAAATGGTAACGGTTGTGAACCCAACATGATAAATTACCAGATCTAATTAATTGCGGAGTCACGATGGTGCACTATAACTCGTCTTTGATCTCACAGCCATGCAAAACGACAAATAAGTTAATATATGGAAAGTTTGCCAATATCCATTATGCAGAAAACATAACGCTAAAAATAACAAGATATTTGTGTTCGATTAAATGTTTAAATCAATCTCAAACTTGCTAAAATCTTTGAAAATATGACATTATCAATGTATTCTCTCCCAGATTAACCGTAACAATCAAAATCAATACAAAAAATATATTCAATAATGAGGTCCCCGCTTTCTGGCAGCTGACGATTTGAATACCGATCACATAGACAGTCCCGCTCTGCCCAAAGAATTCGCGTTTTTCATTTTTTTTTTTATTTTTAAACGAATTCTCTCTGTAATGCGTTGTGCGGTCAAGAATACACTACAAACGGCTGTAATCTACTAGAGAAGCGGGTGGAGCGAACCGAAACTCGGGCACTTGGAATAAGTTCTCTAATATCAGAAGAACATTTCCCATGGTAGTATCTATAGAACACTGCTACACAACCCACATTCCGACGATGTTCCAATGAGTCAATAGAGTTGGATACCCTACTGTCATTGATGAGCATCAACGCCCTCCTTTGCACGCGGTCCAGTAGACTTTGAAGCTCCTACCCATATATGGGAGTTGTATTCCATTTTCGGTCGGATGTAATTGGTATAGATTTTAAGGAGATCAGAAGGAGTGAAGTAATTTTTGCACCGTTTTAGAAAACCAAGACATTTGAATGCTTCTTTCGACACTTGAAAAACATCCTCGTTCCAACGAACATCACATTGAATTCTCTTGCCTAGAACATCAAGAGTATCCGACTTCTCAATATCTATATCACCCATATATACAGATGACATTGTTGAATCCTTGGCCCTATGGGTCAACATACAACATTTAGTCTTCAGCGCATTAAAATCAACCATATTCGCTTTACCCCACTGTTATTCATCGTCCGTCTTTTGCCCCCCAACCTCCAAGAGGCTTGGTCCATAATTAAGGGAAAATGAATGACAGAATGATAGAGTTAAAAGTTTGACCAAGAAGGTCGTTCAGAAAGATAAGGAAAAAAGGAGAAAGAACGGAAACTTGGGGTACCCCGAATTAAGCTGAAAGTCATTAGATGAGACCTCATCAATAACAACACGTTTTATTCGTTCTCTGAGAAAACCCGATAGAAATCGAGAGAAGTTATTACCGACCTCAAATGCAATAAGCTTTGATATCAATGCACCGTGCCACACCAATCGCATACCTTGGTAAATATCAAGAGCAACCACATTTCTTTCGCCAAAATTGCGAATTGATCGATTCAAGCGCTCAGAAAGTAAAGCTAACAGGTCTCCCTTTGAACGATTTCTACGGAAGCCATACTGTCGATCATTAAGAAGTGAGTTGGCTTCTAGGTAGTTCACAAGATGGAAATTGATCATGCTCTCCATCACCTTTGAGAGCGCAGAGCAGATTGCAATTGGACAGTAATTTTCAGGGTTATTAGCCTTCCAGCAAGAGGGAAGGACTCCCGCACGGTACGAAAGGCTGAAAAGGTTGGCCAATGGACTGGCTAGCGTCGAAGAGCACTGTTTCAGCACCAGTGCTGGCATACCATCCGGTCCCGGAGACTTATTAATGTTGAGATCCGAAAAAACCTTTTAAACTGCACGTGCTCGGTAGAATATTTTAGAAATAGTACAAGATACTCTTTCAAGTTCGGGCAGAAAACGAATTTTTTACAAAAAGTTCAGCTAAAAGGTTAGTCTTATCAACCGGGTCAGTGAATATTTGGTCATTCATTATAAGAGTTGGGATTGCAGAACTAGCATTATTCTTTATCCTGTTAGCAAATGACCAAAAGCTCTTGCTGCCCCGAGAAGCAGAAAGAACTTTAGCACGAAGACGCTGATCGTGATCCACCTTAGTACTTTAGCACATTCGTTTCTCGCCTGTTTGCGTAGCAGTTTAATGACGAAATTTTTATTTTCCCGCCAAAGTCTGAATGCTTCCTCTCTGGATCTGACTGCATCTCTGCAAGTCTGGTTAAACCAAGATTTTTGATTAGGTTTAGTCGAAATGTGCTTAGATGGAATGAATAATCGCATACCAAGCACTATGATTTTTTACATAATTTTCGCTGCAGCGTCAACATTATTATCCAGGAAACAAAGTTGCCAGTTTAAATGTTTGAAGAAATCGTTGAACTCAGCCCACGAGCCTTTTCATAGTTGGTGTTGAAACACTTTGAGTACAGAGTACGAGAAAGATGCGGAAATGGTGCAGTGATCCGAATTACCGAGAGGTGCAAGTATTTTCACTTCATATTTGCCAGGGTGTGAAGTTAGAAAGAGGTCGAGGGTATTTTGTCTTTGCCCTTCAATGCATGGAATGCGTTTAGGTTCATTCACTAGTTGCGCTAAGTGGTTATGCACAGTGAAAAGCTCAACGTAACGGCTTTCGGGAGTTGTTTGACTCGAATGGTGAAGCCAAGAAGAGTTGTGAATATTAAAATCCCGACAAAAACGATTTTACACTTCGGGCAAATCTCTAGGATTATAGTTATAGATTCAGAAAGGGCATCGATGCCGTTATAGGTATGCTCCCTTTCTATGTTTGGGCTTCTATATAGAAACCCGAAATGCAAAATATGTGACCTGATTTTGTACATTGCAAGGCCCCTATGAAAAAAATAAATTATTGGAGAGCTTAATACAATTTCTAACCTCTAAAATGGGTATGGATTTGATCTTGCGTGGTTAACCAACTTAGTACATAACAGATAAGTAGAAAAAGACGGAAGTATCGAAATTAATTACTATAGTTTCAAATTTCCTTATGATGTGACTCGATAAAAAATTAAACGGCAATTACAAAATTTTTGAAATGCATGAAACTATTTACAAGATACATACCAAGGTTCAGAAAATACCTACATAAAAGTTCGTTTCCGTTTTTTTACACGTGTACTGCTGAAAAAACAGAACATGTTCTTCATCGCGTACATCTATTATTTTTTTATAATTGCTAATGAATTATTTTAAATTTTTTAATAAATTTGGTTGAAACAAAGCCATGGACACTCTGATTCAGACTTACAGGGACAAGGCGCTGGATAAATTTATTCGTGGGCGCTACAAGGCGACCTTTCCTCTCCCACAGGCATTGTGCAGCGGAACCACTTATGCAAGATAAAGAGGCGCCTGAATCTAAAAGGCCTAATAATTTCATTCCCAATATGTCAATTTGGATATAGGGTCTTATGTCAGATTTTGACTTCTCAATAGATTCAATGCAACTTCGGACTTTAAACTTGTTTAATTTTAACATTTTATAAAAAATTCTAATTCGTAGAGTATTTCTTTTTACTTTATGAATTTGCGGGTTAACTTTCGCTGGGGTGTTAATCGATTCGCAGAAAATTCGTTTTCTCGCTAATTCATATAATCTAACTCTCTCATGGTATGGCTTGATGGGAAATAGAATTGGTTTAGACTTTTCCTTGTCATTTTTCAAAATTGTAAAATTGTTAAAATTGGTGAAATCGGTTTGTGTGCTACCGTCAGAGCTGGTCTTTAAAATTTCAGTGGAGTTGTCAATATTTTCAAATTGTTTTTCGCCTAAAGACGTATCTATTTGGTTCTCGAGCGGAAGCTGGTGTTGTTGCTGACGCTCGCCTGGAAGTTTCCCTGACACGTTTCGCATTGGGGTCTGTAAACTCCTAAGGTACCACATCCATAACAAAATATGGTTCTGTCTTCGAGACAGTCCATATACCTGTGGCCTTCCTTTCGGCAGTTCCAGCAGATATTATTTTGTCTTCGGGCCGGGTCTTCTTTTTGTTTGCGGACCTCGCAAACTTCTTCAGGTGGGTCTTCATCGAAAAATTCATCCTCAATGTCAATTTCATTAACTTGTCTTCTAAAAGTTTTATGAGTTCTATCGAGTTCGAAACTCAGTGCCTCTCGTCGCAAAACCAAATGGCGTAAATGGGAGACATTGTCAATTTGGAGGTAAAGTAGTTCTCTCCTCAAATGAGGTCTTAAATTTCTCCTTAAAATTTCAGTCAATTCATGTTCATTTAGAGGATATCTGAGGCGATCGCAAAGCTGTAGAAGGGCATGATGGAAGTCGTCAAAGCTTTCATTAGCATTTTGTTTTCGGTCTCTGATCATTTCTCTGATATCTAAGTCAGATAAATGATCGCTAAAATGATTTTTAAGAGTCCTGCACAAATCTTCCCATTCGATTCTATCGACGGTGCTGCGATATCGCCAATACCATTCTTTAGCTTTGGACGTAAACAAAATGTGACAATGGTCACTTAATAACCTGAAATCTCCCGCTAAACTATCTTTTGTTAACGAATTTATCATATAAATGAATTTCTCTACCGGTAACCCTGAGGAATTTCCATTAAACGTTATGTTCCAACTTTTAATCAGACTTGCAATCTTCCCACTATTGTTAAGGGTAACGGACGATAATGATGCTCTCTCACGACTTGCGGTTACAGACGGGTGAGTAGAAGGAGGCCTAATATTACGCGGAGGGACAAGAGTAGGTTCATGGGGAACCTGATGAACGGAAGGGGCAGTAGAATTACGAGGGATCGCGGCGGTTGGAAAAATTTCTCTAGGCCATTCAGGCTCTCGATTTGCGTTAAGGTTTACGCTCGTAAATTGTTGAGATAATCTTTCGACGACAGCGTGGAGCTTATTGATTTCCCCTTGAAAACTATTTTCTATTTTAGACCTAATTCGATCTTCCAAGCTATCCCTTTGCTCTACACTAGCTTGACCTGGTGAAATATTTCGATTGGCATTGAACTCTTCGTTTCTCTGTTTTCTGCCGGATAAAATTCTTTCCGCGGATTTCGGAATCGTTCCAGTATTAACTGGTAAACTTTCATTATTAACTCGGACGGAATATTTTAATAAACTGTTTTTAGTGACAGTTTTGTTACATTGCGGACAACAAGTGGAAACGTTGAGGAAATTAAAAAGGCACTCGTGGTGGAAAACGTGTCTACATCTGGTAGAAACTAAGTTGCTGGTATGGTCGTAACTTTCTTGGCATATCAAACAAACGTTTTCGGCTAAAGCCGAAGCCAAACTTCCTGGACTATGCCGTACCGCCATGATTTCGGACTAAATATAACAATTTTAACGAAAATAAATTCGGACGATATGAAAGAATGAACGGGTATAACGACAATGACAGCGAATATAATGAGATGTTACGCAGTTGAGATAATTTTAAGTCAAATTAAGTCCAGGTTCAATAGAACCAATATAGGCTGTAAATAAATAGATGAGCGTTTATAAGGTTGAGTTTGGCTGAGCTAGGTAAAGTTCAAAAGAAGTTAATGGGAAATATTTAAGCAATGACACGCGTTCAAATTGATTACAATTTTTGTTCTAAGTGAACAAAGGTTGTACGGCCCACAAATGTGAATTTTATGAATTCCAAAAAAAAAATTTTATAATTTACGTTAATTTAAATTTACGAAAAATTTGAGTTCACGTCGAAAAGGGGATGAATTTTAATGGAAAAGTGATTACAAAAGTTAGTTAAAATTGATCAAAAGTTTGAGTTTTTTAATCGAACCCACGCAAAAGATTAAATTTTCAAATCAGTTTCAAAGCAGACTTAAATTTTAAACAAAATTATCAAAAAGTTTCAATATAAGTTCCATTAAATTTAATAAAAATTCTAGATTCTTCAAAAAATCTAAATTGGAAAAAAAATTTCAAAATTAAAATTCAGAAAAAATTAAAAAGTTCAAAATTAATTTTCACAAAGTTTCAAAATTTCTATATAAAGTTTTAATATAATTTCAATATAGTTTACATATATAATTTCATCAAAATTTCAACCCAGTTCAAATACAATTCTTAATGTCAAAAAAAAAATTCTATAAATTTCAATATAACTTTTCAAATAGAGTTAAAATTCAATAAATTGTTAGTAAATTTTTAATATATAATTTTCAGTATAAATTTAATATAATTCAATGTAGTATTTCAATATAATTTTCAATATAAAATTTTCAAAAGGTTTCAACCAAAAAAATTTCAAACAAAATTTTCAATATACTTTCCAATATATTTTCAAAAATTTCAATAAATTGTTAACCCAATGTAGTTATCCCAAACAAAAGCATATATTTAAAAATTCCGCAAGATAAGGATGTCCATTCATCCATAAAAGTAAAAACATTTGTGACCTAAAATTTTCCCGATTATTTGCTACAAATTCGTACCATAAACATTAATTCGGACAAGTAACCGGTTCGTGTAGAACGAAGTTATTATATTCCAGAACTAAACTTTATTGACCAAGCAAATTAAAAAAATCACAAAAATAAATTAAATGTTTGTAGGGTGAACTAAATTGTCAAAGCCAGTTTCAATTTCGGTCAATATAAATAGCGATTTACACATATTTAATTAAAATTCCAGAAATTGAAATGAGGCATGACATTTAGGACACTTAAGCAAAAAAATGTGTTGAGGAACAATAAGTGCTTACCCGACGGCACTGATGTTAAAATTGAATTTATTTCGTTCCTGTTGAGCAAAATTTAAGTAAAAAAAAAAACCGATCTATGGATGTTCGGGCCCCACGTTGGGCGCCATTTCTGTAATGGTACGGTAACGTGGTTATCGAAAATTATGACTTATCGGCCCCACGTTGGGCGCCATTTCTGTAATGGTACGGCAACGTGGTTATCGAAATGATCAACTTATCGGCCCCACGTTGGGCGCCATTTCTGTAATGGTGCGGTACGGTGGTCGGTCCGCTTCTGTTCCCTGTGCCTTTAACGGTTCGCACGTGCTGGCGTGGGGCCTAGCTCGCCGGAGGGGTGGGTTCTTGTTAAGGCCCAGGGAAATCGCACAAAAAATTCACGTGCGATTAACTGAGAAATTGTCAAAACTACCCTATGGAATAGAGGAATGGATGGATGGTCATACTTACTTTTGCGTCGGGGCTTGATGTTATGCCCCTTTTTGCCCTCCCTACCATGTTACCTGACTTCCAATCTTAATTTGGAGGTAACCCACAAATAATAAGAGTTTGGTTTGGTTCGGTTTTCTACATTGGGTTTTATAAAAAAAAGTTTATTTAACCTTCATTTTAAGGTTATAATTTTAAATTAAGTTTAGCAAAATTTAATTTTAGGGAAATTTTAATTTAAGGAAAATTTTTAATTTTAGCACAATTTAAATTTACCATAATTTCAATTTTAGCACAATTTAATTTTATGAAACTTTTTAATTTTAACAATATTTAATTATTAGAAAAAATTTTTATTTAATTTAAGCCAAATTTTAATTTTAGGAAAAGTATATAATTTTAGGTTGGATTTAACGAAATTTTAAGTGTTTAGGGAATTTTATAATTATCCTTAGGAAAATTTAAATTTCTATTTAGTAATATTTATAATTATCTTTAGAACAAGTTTAATTTCTATTTATAACAATTTCTAACAATCTTTAGAAAATTGTAATTAATTTCTATTTAGAAAATAAATTTTATTTAATTTTACATTTAGAAGACTTTTGATTTAGCAAAATTTTATAATTAAAAAAAATAATACGTAGTTACCGCCTTATCGTTGGTGTTGCATCCCGATGAGGTACCGATGAAGCTGCTGCCGCCGGACGCCGTGGTTGTGTCTCGCAATTGGAAAAAGTTGGCCATAGTTAAATTTTCTTTTTTATTCAATTGAAATTTTACGATGAATTCTTCGTATTAATAAAGATGAGCATTCATTGCAGATTTAACCAAATAATTTTAATGATGATATTATTTTATAGTTATTGACGATAATTTAACATAAACTTATGAATAGTTGTAATTTTTTTTTTACGTTTGAGTTTTTAGTTTTCTTATGAATTGTTTATTTAATAGATTTAATATTCTGAGTAGAAGTTTTGAAATTAAATTTTAAAACAATTGAAACTTTTTTTTTTTTTTTTAATACACTTTAATATTTATGTATAATATTTTAACAACGAATTGAAATACGTTTTGCACGACTTTATAGCACCACCGCCAACACTGGACTCCCAAAACTTGAATGCTCAACAACCAAAACCTCAATGAATTTTAAATTCTGGCGTCATCTTCATAACACCAATTATACAAGACTTTTTTTTTCTGACTAGCACAACCAAAAAAATAAACCTGTTTTTTGTATTACCTACGCTCACCCACTCATTGAATAGCCTATGTATGTCATTATGTAACTTTTTATCTCTTTATCCCTAATACACATAGATATACAGACACTCGTTCATAATCTCACTCTTTTCGTAAAAAAAATACCAACTCATATTAAAAGGAGAGAGAGTAAGTGGGATTACCGAGTGAACGAAGGGGTAAGCTAATAACAATAGCTGAAAACCAAGTGGGAGAACGAGAAGGATTGCAAGCTGTAGTTGACCCATACATACATGAATAATCATGAATTCATATAAAACAACGAAGAGACAAAAAATCGCTCCATAAATCAGTTTGCAAAAATAGAACAAAAAAATTTTCCATTAACATATTACCATATAAGGTGTTGTTTACATGTACATACTTGAACTTGAAAATAATTTCAAGATCAAGGTTATATTTTTTTTTTCTGCTTTCTAATTTCTGCTTGTACCAGAAATTCTTTGGCTACAGTGCAGAGCAAAACTGATCACCGTCACAATTGTATATGTGCCTAAAATTACAGAATCAAAACTTTCGTACGGAATATGCTTACAACAGATATACCAGAAACCCACAAGTCCCTCTGGGGAACAATCGGAATTTTATACCACAAATGCCAAATAAATTTTTCCCTACTGTAATGATACCCCCAGAAAATCATGCCAATACATTTCCCTCACCCCAATACTATAACTACAGACCGCAACAAATACATGGCCAAAGATAATTCCCTAACCAATTCCAAGGAAATATACAGTAATTTCAGACCGAATAATCCACCACTTGCGCCAAAACCACCGACAAAACCAGAACCAGTGGAAATAGATCAGTCGATGCAAACAAGAAACATTAATTACATCATCATTACAACAACCACAATAAGTCCAAAGGAATTTCCATATTGATACGGAACCTACAGAAGCAGCAAATCCTGAAGAAGAGCTTGCTACGGATTATTATAATGAGATGGCATCTTACGAAGCGGTGGAGGAATTACAACCGCTGGAGGAATACATTAATGAACAAGCGCAATATATGCCAAATGAACAAGAATATGACCACCTACGCAGACATTCATTTTTTAGAATAACGAACATGTCTGCCATATTTCGAAGCAAAGACAAAAGATGGGGAGATACTGAAGGTATTAGTAGACACAGGATTAAACAAGAATTATATACAGACTTCACTTATAAGAACAGTCATTTGAACGAAAACACTTTCTATGCAAATTCTGTGGGAGGGAAAGTTCCAATAACCTACCACATATTCATTAACGTTTTCGGATTAAGAGATCTAAAAATAAAATTTTTCGGATTACCAACATTTTAAACTAATCTTATACTATTTTATACTACATTCTATACATGTGAAACTCTGTTTCACAACACGACGCGGGTCAATATATGATTTATGTATCGCACAAGAAGTGTTTTTATGTTTGTAAAATTTAATTTTTATTTTTGTGAAGAAAAAAGTGTTTTCGTTTTGTTTTTGTGGTATTTGAGAAAAAACCATTGATTTTGATGATTATTTTGTAAAAGACTGAAAATCAATAAAATTAATGAAAATAAATTAAAAGCATAGCGTAATTTTTTTATTATATCTTCAAGTTTTAGTAAAAATATTTATATGTTAAAGTTTTTATTTCGAAAAACTAGGGAACAGGGGTTCAAACTTTCGGTCTGTTAGACCGCGCGACTGATGTTTTCTTATTAAAAAAACCTTGTTAACTTAATTTTTTTATTTAAAAAAAAATCTATTTTAATTTTAACAAACCTTTTGGTTTGAGTTGAGTCTTAAGACTACTTATCAACTAACATTTATTATTTCAGTACCTCTGTTAAAGATCATGAGGTATTTATGACCTTTAAAAGCAAAAATAATATATAGGGAAAATATAAGTGGAACTGGGAGAGTTGTTAAGGTGAATAGGGAATTTATTCACGATTTGGAAATAAAAGTGGTTATATTTCAAGTAACTTACATTATTTTATTCAGAATATGTGTACTTATGTAGATAATGCAGACACGTCTTCTTTGGGTTGTAAAAAGGGAATAGGATATTCTACTTAGCGCTAAAACCTTGTAGCCTCGGTATTGGATAAATGTAATACGATAAATATAACATAAAATATAAACAATAAATGTCAATTCAAAAAGACACAAAAAAAAAAAATAGGGGTTGATAAAACGTTTACATTTAAAGATAATTCAAATATAAGTATACTTTATAAATTCATTGGTAAATAATTATTATAATAATAAATCATATTAATAGAAATATATCTATATACATATTTATATAAACAAATTGTGAAATTCAATATAATCATGATGAACGTACAAATACCTTTCATCGACCTCAACTATGCAACAGGTATCATGAGAACAACAAAAGCCAGCACAAATGTCTGTTCCCATGATTTTTGTATGCAACGAAATTCAAAGTATCAAGTTAATTGTTGTTGACGTTAAACGTAACTCCTCCCCCCACTTGTTTAAAAATACTCCTGGATTTTTATAGTCGTATATATGTATTTATGAAAATCAATAATTGACATGATATATATATATAAAATTCATTTTCTGTTTGTTTGTTTGTTGGTTTGACCGCTATACAAATTTTTATTTTTCAACGGATTTCTCTGAAATTTGGTGCACACGATCTCCGTACTCCAGCAAAGGTCGCCATATGATTCTTGCCGGCCACGCCTACTTTTACGCCCACTTTTTATATACAATTCATTTTCTGTTTTTTGGTATATTTGTTCGCTATACAAATTTTTATTTTTCAAGGGTTTTCTCTGAAATTTGGTACACACGATCTCTGTACTCCAGGAAAGGTCGCTATATGCTCGTACTGGCCACGCCCATTTTTACATGCACTTTTTGCATACAATTCGTTTTCTGTTTTTTTTGTATATTTGTTCGCTATACAAATTTTTATTTTTCAATGGATTTCTCTGAAATTTGGTACGCACGATCTCTCTACTCCAGGGAAGGTCGTCATATCCTTCGTACCGGTCACGCCTACTGTTACGCCCACTTTTTGTATGCAATTCATATTCTGTTTTTGGTACATTTGTTCGCTACACAATTTTTTTTATAACGGATTTCTCTGAAATTTGCTACGCACGATCTCTGTACTCCAGGGAGGTCGTCATATGCTTCTTACAGGCCGCGCCTACTTTGCGCCCACTTCTATGTATATAAAATTTATTTTTTCCTTTTATTTGTTTTTTTGTTTGATTGCTATACAAACTTTTATTTTTCAATGGCTTTCTCTGAAATTTGGAAAACGTGATCTCTACTCCAGCGAAGGTCGCATTATAATCTTTCTTGCTACGCTTACCTTTACGCCCACATTTTTATAAAATTCATTTTTTGTTTTTTGGTATATTTGTTCGTTATAGTAATTTTTATCCTTCAACGGCTTTCTCCGAAATTTAGTACATATTTCAGGGAAGGTCGATTTTATACCGACCACGCCTACTTTTACGCCCACTTTTCATATAAAATTCATTCTTTGTTGTGTGGTATATTTCTTCCCTATACAAGTTTGTATTTTTCAACGGATTTCTCTGAAATTTGGTTTACACGGGAATAACTTTACGGTGAACAAATCCCCAAATATAAAAAAGGTTCCCAATAAATTAACTTACTCGCCAAATTCATTCTTAAATTTTTACATATTTTTATTTAATGTATTTTGTTAAATATTTATTTTAGTGAAAACTTGCATACTGCTCTCAATATATGTATGTCCTACAATAAACGCATTTAAAATGAGTATTTTTTTCAATAGCATTATTTCGGAGCGCGGAAGCTGTCAAACGCTGTCAGCTAAAATATCGCAGTGATCTGAAAAATATATTTTAACGATTAAAATAAGTTAACGAGAACTGCGCGGCAGCACGGGCAGTAGCTGCCAAACGAAAAAAGCGGCGCGCGGACGCGGACTCGACGGATGCGGACGCGACGCGCTCGCGAATACAGCTTAGCTAAAATATCGCAATGATGCGAAAAATATATTTTCGCGATTAAAATTAGTTGACGACAACTACGCGGCAGCAGGGGTGTTCGCGCTCTCGGAACACAGCTCAGCTAAAATATCGGAATGATCTGAAAAATATATTTTGGCGATTAAAATAAGTTGACGACAACTGCGCGGCAGCACGGGTGTATATACAATACATATACTATAAGCAGTTGCTTAAAACAACCTTGCCGCACAATTTTAAACGTCGCATTAGTTTTTCATTTTTGAAACTTCCTTGAATTTGACTTCTCTGCTCAATGATGATCACTTATTGAATGAAGTAATTCAATTTTTAAAAGTTCTAATACCTTTATTTTGCAAACGATTCCGTTATATTTGATGTTTATAAATAAACTTTAAAAAAAAAAACTTAAGCCGTTTCGCAGCTTATTTTTGAAGCATATTTGCTGCAGCATTTTAAAAAAAAACTTTTAATTTACTGCCCATACAAATTTTTGAGGAGAAATTTCATTTTATTGGGGAATTTGTTCCCGGGCAAGACCGGGTAAAAACAGCTAGTAATATAATATTATTAATTTAATTTGAAAATATTATTTGATCCGAATAATACGAGTAATAAAAAAAAATTATGTATAAAAATTTGTCAACTTAAAGATTTATGTATTTTTCTTATTTTGTTGAATATTATATTCTTCTGATACATCTAAAATTTTCGGTAATTATTATATAATTGAGAGATAATAATCTTTATATAAATATTCATGTTTAAACATTATTTTCTTATCTGTTTTTTTTTGTTTTGTTTTGTTTCTTTTTTGTTTTTTTTTTTTTTTTGTTTAGTTTTTTTCAGAAACATTTTTCATTTCTGTTCTATCGACAATAGTGACTTTTTTCTTATTTTTATGATAGTAATTACGATTAACACTATTACAATTACAAATGTTATGTTTATTCCATATGAAACATTTCTATGGAATTTAAGTTCCTTTATTTCCTTAATATTTTCAACATTTTTTAATTCTATTGGCTTAAAATCTGCTGGTACTATATCGGATGGTGAAAAGTTGTTATTAGAATAAAATAATTTATCCTGAACACTTGTCTTTCTATTTTGGAAGATTTGTTCCTTAATTTCTATTTAATTCCTTAATTTCTATTTTGTCACAGTCCTGTATAATTTCTAAATCGTTAGCATTTTTTACCAAAATCATATCTTCTCCGAATGCTTCAACTTCTGTTTTGTTATTATATCCAAAATAACAACTTTTTAATAGAGTGCAGTGTTTACTATTTTTAGATTTTTGAGATAGACATTTTCCTTGTAATCCAATACATAATTTTCATTTTCAATCATATAGCCGTTTGGCTCGTTAATTTCCATATAATTCATATTAGGCAGAGGTAAAATCATTTTTAGATGCAATTATTTGGAATTTTTATTGCAAGAATTAGTATTCCATCATTGTCTATTAACAGTTTTTATAATAGTTTTTAGCAGATTCCAGCCCTCGAAATTCGAGTGCAACTTCTAGGAAATTTTATTTTTTTATTAAATTAAGACCCTAAAGTTATGCTAATCAATTATAGCCAATTCACAAATCAACACAAAAAACAAACTCATTTTTATTACAAAAAAAAATAACAAATTTAATAAACACACACATAGCATTGTATAATTTTATATATATGTGTTAGTAGCAACTTTAAATGCAATTTACTCAAAGTAAAGGAAAAAATTTCAAAATCTGTAAATCTGCAAAACGGCTAAAAATAAATACCTTTCAAATAATATACGTTTGGTCAAAATCGGGATAAAACGGTAGAACAAAACGTCAGTCACAAGAAATCGCCTAGCCTATTAATATTATTGATTATGATTGTTCTGATCGATTACGTCAAGGTGTTCAAGATTTTCCTGTCGATTTTCATCGTCCATAACCCAAGCAAACCATTTGTAGGCATGACCCAAGAAGTTAAACAGTCCCCCCTTTTTTTTCTTAAGTGCTATTGGAGTAATTGATTTCTATTTGGATTTTATTGTCTTTATCTCTGTTTCAATTATTTCTCTATTATATAAGTCCAAGTTTCTTACATTGTTTTCGATTTGTGTCACAATATGGTTTACGATTTCAACTTTTCTCAGTTTAATTTGGGCATATCCCGCCTCTTCGGTAATTGGGTTAATCTGCAGTGTTCCCTGTGTCTCGGTTGTGAGCATCATCATCATCATCATCATTATGACTATCAAGATCTGCAAATTTGTCTTTTAATATTTGTTATGTGGACATTTTCTAAATTGCGTTTTATAAACTTTGGTTCTTCGTTATGTCTTCAACTTTTGTAATTTTTTATGAATCATGTTTCCCTTCTTTCTGGTAAGATTCCCTACTGCGGTTTAGTCTTTGAATAGTATTATTTTTTCCACTTTCCAGTCTACTACTGATAAATTCGTGATTTATAACGGGTGATTTTTTAAGAGCTTGATAACTTTTTTTAAAAAAAAAACGCATAAAATTTGCAAAATCTCATCGGTTCTTTATTTGAAACGTTAGATTGGTCCATGACATTTACTTTTTGAAGATAATTTCATTTAAATGTTGACCGCGGCTGCGTCTTAGGTGGTCCATTCGGAAAGTCCAATTTTGGGCAACTTTTTCGAGCATTTCGGCCGGAATAGCCCGAATTTCTTCGGAAATGTTGTCTTCCAAAGCTGGAATAGTTGCTGGCTTATTTCTGTAGACTTTAGACTTGACGTAGCCCCACAAAAAATAGTCTAAAGGCGTCAAATCGCATGATCTTGGTGGCCAACTTACCGGTCCATTTCTTGAGATGAATTGTTCTCCGAAGTTTTCCCTCAAAATGGCCATAGAATCGCGAGCTGTGTGGCATGTAGCGCCATCTTGTTGAAACCACATGTCAACCAAGTTCAGTTCTTCCATTTTTGGCAACAAAAAGTTTGTTAGCATCGAACGATAGCGATCGCCATTCACCGTAACGTTGCGTCCAACAGCATCTTTGAAAAAATACGGTCCAATGATTCCACCAGCGTACAAACCACACCAAACAGTGCATTTTTCGGGATGCATGGGCAGTTCTTGAACGGCTTCTGGTTGCTCTTCACTCCAAATACGGCAATTTTGCTTATTTACGAAGCCATTCAACCAGAAATGAGCCTCATCGCTGAACAAAATTTGTCGATAAAAAAGCGGATTTTCTGCCAACTTTTCTAGGGCCCATTCACTGAAAATTAGACGTTGTGGCAGATCGTTCGGCTTCAGTTCTTGCACGAGCTGTATTTTATACGGTTTTACACCAAGATCTTTGCGTAAAATCTTCCATGTGGTCGAATAACACAAACCCAATTGCTGCGAACGGCGACGAATCGACATTTCACGGTCTTCAGTAACACTCTCAGAAACAGACGCAATATTCTCTTCTGTACGCACTGTACGCATTCGTGTGGTTGGTTTAATGTCCAATAAAGTAAACTGAGTGCGAAACTTGGTCACAATCGCATTAATTGTTTGCTCACTTGGTCGATTATGTAGACCATAAATCGGACGTAAAGCGCGAAACACATTTCGAACCGAACACTGATTTTGGTAATAAAATTCAATGATTTGCAAGCGTTGCTCGTTAGTAAGTCTATTCATGATGAAATGTCAAAGCATACTGAGCATCTTTCTCTTTGACACCATGTCTGAAATCCCACGTGATCTGTCAAATACTAATGCATGAAAATCCTAACCTCAAAAAAATCACCCGTTAATACCATTTAGTACGTCAAATGGAGTACATGTGATAGTACTATGCACTGTTTTATTGTAACATTTTATGGCTTTCGTCATTTGAATAATAATTGGTAACTTTTACACAAGGTTCAGTGTTCTAATTTTCTCAGTTAAAGTGTTGTTAAGGCATTCGATATCAGAATTTCCTGTATGACTGTTTGGTTTAGTGGCATGAAATTCAATTCTTTCCTGTGTTAAGATATTTGTGACGTTTTTAGAATTGAATTCGTTGTCAAAAACAAATTTTTTCACTGGTCCTTTTATTGCCAAAAATCCATTTTGCTTATAATCGTCTGGTTGTTTCTGTCTGGCAGATAGAAACCTACAGCATGTTTTGAGAATTTGTCGATAAAAATTATAAATGATTGTTTGCTATTTACATATGTATGAACATGGACAATTTCGTTCACTGTTGTTGGCGTTTCCGTAACGTGAAATTTTATCCTGATTGGATTGCGGTCATAATATCCTCCGGAGCAAATGTCACAATTATTAATAATTTCATAAATTCTTGTTTTCAGTTATGGGTGATAGATATTATGTTTCATCCCCTCATAAGTTAGGATAATTCCGGCATGACCCACTTCGTCTTTATGGAAAAACGATATCTGTCTTCCTAGCTCATTTTCATCTTCGATAACCCTAGCAAAATAGCTACATCTTACAAAGGACATCCTTCCGTTACATGAGTATAAGTCCAATAAAATACGTTGTAGTTTATGGAATTGGTGATCGTTGAGCTCGGAAAATATCGCAACTTTCATTTTATCAATATGTCTTCGAGTTAAGTTAATAACCTTATCAGAATCGAGATCATGTTTGTCGATAAAAATTCTCTTGTTATTAAAAATGGTTGTCATATCCATTTCCTTTGTTGCTAACAGAATTATTTGGTACTTCAAACGATTTACAACTGTATCGAGGATCGGAAAGTGATCATTAAAATTTTTCGCTTGTGAATGTACAGTTTTCCCGTTGTCTGATTGATCGCGATTGCTAGTACTTAGAATTTCGATTAAATTTTCTTCCTGAGAATGGTCTGTTTGAACCGCCAGAGAGGTTTCTGATTGCTCCTGGTGCTATCCGATATTCATATTCTTTATGCTAAGCATTTCATTTATGGTGATTCCCAAATTTTCGGATTCAAACGTGTTTATTTCAAATTTTTCACAGATGATTCGACTGATAAAATCAGCTATTTTATTTTCCTTTCCCGAAATATAATCAATTTTCGCATCATATTCTTCTAACTGTATTAGCCATCGTTTCAATCTGGGGTTAATATCTCTACCTGAATTTTTAGCCTGCAACCACTTCAGTGGCTGATGATCTGTTTGCAAATCAAATTCCCTGACAAAAATATAAGGTATATAATACTTCAATCCCCAAACTATCGCCAATAATACTTTTTCAATAGTGGAGTAGTTTTGACCATGGTTGTTTAAAGTTCGCGACGCAAACGAAATTGGATGACCCTCTTGGGTCAAAAATGCGCCAATTGAAAAGTTGCTGGCATCAGTAATAAGCGTAAAGCGTCTGTTAAAAGGTTGCCTGTCAAAGGCAACAATATAGTTTGAGTCCTTTATGTTAACTTTTGCATTTTACTTCAGATATTTTATCATAGGATATGCTATTTTGGAATAAGCTTTTATAAATTTTCAGTAGAAACCTGTAATTCCCAATAATATTTAGTCTGCTTTATCGTCGTCGGGAGGTTTAATTTTTGAATCACCTCATTTTTTTACTGGTTTGGTTTGACACCTTAAGGTGTAAGGATATGACCCAAAAATTCGGTTTCCTTTTTTAAAAAATTACATTTACCCATTTGAATTTTAAGTCCCACTTCTTTGAGCGTTTGAAATATTTTTGTCATGTTTTCTATATGTTCAGATAATGATGTACTAAATATTAAGATGTCGTCCAAATAGACTAAACAAATTTTATTTATATATTGACGGAGCACAGAATTCATAAGACGCTGGAAAGTCGATGGAGGATTTTTAAGTCCAAATGGCATTTTTATAAATTCATAATGTCCTAAAGGCGTGGAAAATGTAGTTTTCTCCATGTCATTTTCATTCATTTCATTTGGTGGAAACCTTGTCCAGAATTCCGTCCATATTAGGAATTGGAAACTTATCACTTACTGTATTTTCATTTAGCCTTTTGTAGTCGACAACGATTCGCCACTTTTGGAGGCCCGAATTGTCGGTCTTTTTTGGTACTACCCACAAAGGACTATTATAAGGTGAATTGCTTTCCCTAATATTTTGCTCTAACATTTCCTTTATCTCTTTTCGAATTTCTTATTCGTGTATTTGTTGGTATCTGTAAATTTTTGAATATATTAAACGGTCTGTTGTCGTTATTATTTCGTGTTTGATTGCATTAGTTGCAGAGAGTTTATGTCCTTTCCTATAAAATAGTTCTTTGAAATTTTCTAATAACCTTGTAATCAATTGGCTTTCCTCTGAATTTAAATGTTCCAAATTTAATTTTGCTATGTCGCTATATTCAAGTGAACAAATTTCCTGACTATTGTATGGGCTGTAATTTCGAAACTGTATAGTGTTACCCAAAATGGTAGTAAATTTATTCTCAACATCAATCTTAGCTTTAAGAGCAATGAGAAAATTTTGGCTAATTATGGCTGAAAAATTTCCACTATTGAAGTCAATAACCTTTCAGGAGAACGTTCCTGTGACATTAAATTCTCTAGGTATGGGGGGAATATAATTTTATGTGTCTCTTGATTTATTCCGTTTATGGTTCTGTACGAAAGGGGTGTGTTAATTTTCTGGGTGAGAAATGAATTTCCAAGGGCATTCGGCTTAATTATACTTGTGTCGGAACCTGTGTCTATGAGACATTTAATTCTGTGATTGCCAATTGTTACTAATATTATGGGCAATTTTGGGAGTGAGGTGCTGTAGAAAAATTTACATCTTCCTCTTCTTTAAGTTACCGATATCCATCGGTTCTGGTCTTTGGTAATAACTATTAGCTTGGCGTTGTTGCCCACTGTGGAATGAATTTCTGGTTTGGTTAGATTGTGTTTGATTTTGAAAATTCGATTGTTGTATTGAATTCTTATTGAAGTCCGACCTCATATTTGCTCCTAGGCCTTGATTTCTTTCGTTTGTATACTTCAAACCAGATTGTTTCCAAATATCATTTCTGAAAATTTTTTCCATTTTTACCACTACTGTAGGTATTGTTGTAACTATTTTTATTGCAATTATTAGCTTTAAAGTTATCTTTATTTTCATCTCTACTGTAGCTATTGTCGTAATTATTTTTATTAACTTTCCTCTCACCAATATGCTCACTTTTCCTATGCTTATAATCAATAGTCCTTTTGTCCCATAAAAGTTTTAATTTCGTATACTTCATTATTATTCCCTGTATGGTTTCGTTCGGTTCTATATGGGCCCTAATAGTACCATCAATCTTATCCAACATAATATCTACTAGATCCCTATCGGTTCTATATGGGCCCTAATAGTACCATCAATCTTATCCAACATAATATCTACTAGATCCCTATCTACAATTATCAAATGAATACAATTCGTTTAAGTCAAATTTGTCCTTTCAAATACGTTAAACTATTCACTTAAATTACTTACTTTTACACTCCGACATCGATTAAATATTTCTCCATATGTCCCCTTGGTTGAAATGTAGATATGATTTTCTGTTTTATTCCCACTGCATATCGCTTACATCTCCGATACGTCTGCTGGCTTCTCCTGTTAGTGTTTCGTTCGTAATTATTTGTAAGCCGTAATTAGCCAGCTGATAATTACCCATACAAAATCCGAAAGTGCCGAAATTTAATAAAGGACATCACATTGTGCCTTCCTTCCAGGGGTTTTAACCTACGGAATTGGTCCAGAACGTCTTTCGGTTTCAGCATTAATTTCAATTGCTGTGTTAGTTGCTGTTGTGGTTGCTGTTGTGATTGCCATTGTGGTTGTTGTTGTATTACAGCTTCTTGTTGTACAACAATTCCTTGGAGCTCCAATATCCGGGCTTGTAGTGTTTGAAGATCGTCCATTGCGTTTCTTTGCCGGTCAAAATTATTTTCTTTTTGTAATATCCGGTTTATAAAGTTTTAATATTATCGTTTTGTTGCATATTAAATTGTTTTCTTTTTTATGTATTTTATATTTTTAGTGCCAAAATTACGGAAGACATTGGTTACACATATAATGTTTATTTTTTTTAACTTTAGCTAAAACGATTACCGACTGCGCCACTTACGTTTTCTTATTTAAAAAAAAAAAAACCTTGTTAACTTAATTTTTTTATTTAAAAAAATCTTTATTTTAATTTTAACAAACCTTTTGGTTTGAGTTGAATCTTAAGACTAGCTTATCAATTAAAATTTATTATTTCAGTACTTCTTAAAACTATGCAACAAGTATCATAAGAACAACAAAAGCCAAACGCTTTTCTTCAGCACAAATGTCTGTTTCCATGATTTTTGTATGCAACGAAATTCAAAGTATCAAGTTAATTGTTGTTACCTTGAATTCGTCACATAAATAACATGTTGACGTTAAACTAAAAGTGTGGGAACGTAACTCACGCGGGTTACTACTCACAAGTTATCATCGATAATGTCCTACGGTCCTTTTTACAAGGTTCGCAGGATTGTAGTCTTTAGTTGTTGTAAGTGGCCACAGCCCTTCCCTTTATCCCTTCCTTTCCTACGAAATAGAAGAACTGCTAATGCATATTGACAATAAAAAACCAAGAAACAAGAGATCCTTAGATTTTATTGGATCAGCATGGAAATGTGTTGCAGGTAACCCAGATCTTGCTGACTTCGAAATTATTGGACAAAAAATAAATAATGCGTTACAGAAATCAGGTATTATCCTGGACGACGTCCTTAAAAATGCCGCTGCTGTCTGTGGCATTTTGCTACTTATCTCCTCTATCTCACTGTTAATTGTTCTCTTCAGCAAATTCTACCCTCTTATGTAAGTGGGACAATTTTACTTCAATGCCTCTGCGGGCAGCTACACAAACTAGTCTGCATCTTAAATCAACGAAACAACCCTCCGCTGCAACTTTGTGGGTGGTTGTCGCTGATAGTTGACGTTCAATAGGAGTCTTATCTCTTCAAGTCTCAAGTAGAGGTTCCTCAAATATTTCTCTACCTTGTCGTACTGGTAGGTTTGTCAGTATTGAGGCATTTATAAGACTTGTCAAATTCTTCCCTGATTGCTCTGCACTGGCTTTGCATTGCCAGCCAGTTCATGCAAAAAAAAAAATTAAAATCGACCTTTGTGTATAATTGTTTCGGCACTTAATGCCGATTATTAAAAATTCTATCAAAGTTATTTTAAAAATCAATTCATTGTATTAGCCTAATGCCGAAAATCAAAATCTTTAAAAATGGTGCTTAATGCCCATTATATAATGTCAATTCAAAGTTTCAATATGTTGAAACTCATTCAACAATCATGCCAATTTCCAATAAAAATTCAAATAAATTATACTAAATAATTATAGGCACCGTATGCCACGTATAATCAAATATATTCAATACCGGCATTTAATGACAATTTTCAAAAAAAAATCATTCAAAATTATAATGAAATTTGCCCTTCCAAAAACAAGTATTAGCCACTATATGCCACAATTCTTTAATTATTTACAATATTGGTAGTTAATACCAATTCTTTAAATAAATCAGACGTTATTTGTTTGTAATAATAAATGAGAAAAATATAATAAAAAAACTGGCACTTAATGCCATTTGAGTACGAATAAAATACCCCTCAAATATATTTGGGAGAAAACATGGTAATGTAACCTATATAAATTTAGAAATTGTAGTATTTCGTGTTTAAACTTCTACTAATATATCTCTTTCGAAGTGATCTTTTGTGCAGAAGATATAATTTGAGCAGAAAATTAGGCACAATGTGAGGTACCAGAAGGAATCTATTTGATTCGTGTGGTCGACAACCTCGATGTTGGTTATAACGTTCGCGTTTGGTTTTTCTAATTTTGATTCGGTTTTTGCCATATCATAAAAAATTTTTTGTTATAAAAAAATTAGAAAATTTACTAATTTCTGCGCTATCCTAATTCATCAAGAGGATGAGTTTGGAGAGCATTCAAATTTCACGCGTCAATAAAAATTAAAACTTTATAAGAATTTAGTCTCACCCGTTCAGTCAGAGGACTGATGTCTTTCCCTATTTCCTTTGTCGTATGTGTCGTAGGTATAAGTGTGCTAGAAGTCTACAATTTTAATATTTACTTAACACATTGCATGTTTTTATCTTCTCGGCACTATTTTCGTTATCTTCAAAGTTTCTCAGAATTTTTCATATATTTTTAGTTAAATTATGCCGAATTCATTGGAGAGTAAAAATTTATTAGGTGAAGGAAGGTACATTTTCTTTTCATAAAACTTTTATTTTTGTTTTTCAAATGTAATTATTAATGATATTAGTTATTAAAATATAGAAATTTCAATAAGTGTTTTCACTCTTGCTGTTATATTTACAACCCTGTTATATTTACAACGATTTTATACTACAAAGCATGAACGTCTTTTCCGTGTATACTGTATTGGGTTGTAAATTAATGAATAACTGATTTTTGTTTTGTTTTCCATCAATTTGAAAACTAAAAATATCAAAAAGCATTTGAAGATTAGAAAAATGCCGAAAATGCTAAATTTGCCTATCGGTCCATATTTATTATTTATTTATTTATTATTTTGATCCATTTTGTTATTATTTATTTTGAAAGTGACCACAAAATGAAAAATAAAATTAAACAATTGTTTTGGCAGCTCAACGATCACCTGTTTTAGTCTTGTAAATGTTTAGTCTTGTTAATGTACTATACCTTTTACCCTTGCATTTTAACCACAGCGTAGTAAATAATAGAACTTTTACTATATCTACAACATTTACAAGGCTTACAAGGGTACTTTACTACCAAGAGTGAAAACTCTTAATATATTAAAAAAATTATAATTTTAAATTTATCTTATCATATTTTTAAGTTTTTCAAGCATGTTATCTTTTGCTTATTTAAAATATGCGTAGTATATTTTTATAATTATTTATTGTTTAAATTTAAATATAATATATTTTTTCTTCATGTTATGCTGCTATTAGCGATATTGTTAATTCTGTTTTTTCTCTTTTGTTGTTGATGGTGTTTGTGCTGGTGCTGTTGTTGATGTTGGTTGTAAATGTTGCAGCCCGTGTTGTTGTTGAATTTGTTGTTGTTGTTGTTGGGTCTTTTTTTGGTCTATCGGCCACACCCGTTATATGCTCCTTTAGTCAATGCATTTATGTTATTTTAGGCATTAGTTTAACGAAATGCAATAGCATTAATCAAAATCAAGAAAATTAAATTTTTCATTTGATCATGCACATTGTTGTGGTTTTGAATCATAATTGATGGTTTTGTGATTAGCATTTTATTAATTTTTTTTTTTGTTTTGATTTTACGGCTATTATTATTTTTGTTTCAATGATTGTTTTTGTTCTTTTCAGGCACTCTATTTAGTGTAATCTATAAATGTTTTTATTCTTTTCAAGTACTCTATAGACAGAGATAAGTTTGATATATTTTTTAATTAGTAATTAGTAGATTTTATTCTTGTCTAGTTTCTCACGAAATAAAAAAATAAAATATGAATCTGTTGGATTGGGTTTATTTGCAATGTGATATTTGTATCACTAAAATTCGATGAAATGCAGTGGTTCAAATTGAAATTTAGAGATTTTTTTTATTTATTCATTTAAGTATTCAAATCTTAAAACAGGTATTTAATATAAAGTCCAGCGACTGCTAGACTTTAATATAAAAAACTTTTTTTTAGATAGCAATATTATAAGGTCTGTTGCCCGTTAATTATAGGATTTCCTTATAATTGTCAAAGTTCTGGCTTGCTAGTATTTCTCCAACACGCCTCAGATTTCCTCTTTATCATGGAATCCATATGGAATCCAAATATCCATATCTCCTTTATTTTTCAATCAAAATTCTTCAACTTCAAACAAATATACTTTATTATTTACTTTTACTATTTACTTAAATATATTTTTGAAACTACACTCAATTCTTAAATTTTAGATTCATTAATGTGACGACCTCCATTTCCTATAATATCACGACATAGTGTTGGTATCCTTTAAATCAATTTGTTCAATGTTTCTGGAGTGATCTGGTTACATGCTTCATTCATTTTATTCCTCAGGTCTTCCTTAGATGTAGGACAGGTAGCCTTGCTGTATAATTCATCCCACAATTACACTGTAGGATTGAGGTTAGGTGACTGTGGTGGCAATTACATAACTTTACAGGTTCCAGCTCGTTCCTGGATATCTAAATACTGCTTACAAATTTTTACTGTATGTTTTGAATCATTATCTTGCTGAAATATGAATTTCCGACCCATAATTCTTAATCCAGTGACCATGGCACGATCCTTCAGGATATGTTTGTACTAGGTGTTATTCAATTTTGTAAAAATCGCCAACATTTTCGCAAGCAAAACAACCCCAAACCATACCAACCTCCTCCGAGTTTGACTGTGAGCTCCTCAGAGAAACTAGCCTTCTGAAGCCGAATTCTTCAAACTTCGATTCATCGAACCAAATGAACTTGCACCAATCGTTGAAAGCTATTTCACGAGAATTTGATAGGCGGTTTTTTGTTTGGTAGGGCTTACTTTAGCGTTAAATTTTTGCTATAAAACGTAAATATCGACCTAATAATGGAGGGTTTAAAATACATTTTCATTTTTAGTTGAATTTTTTTAAAAAAGGTTTTTTTTATGTAATGTCTTATTTTTTCAGTTAATTCTACAACTAATACTTTTTAAAAATTTTGTAAGTTCAATTTTGTCAGTAAATGCCAAACTTTGGCCCCCGTAAACTTTTTAGTCCTAATGATCACCGAGTTAATATATAATTTATTAAGCAGCGAACGTAAAAGTTACCTGATATTGGTTCAAGATATAGAAGTTTTAATGATCAAGTCGTATGTTTTTACTTTAGCTTAAAATTTTTTTCTGTCTTTTTAAATATTTCTATATCAATTTTTATTGTAAATTTATAAAATAAATAAATTTTTAAATCAAGAAAAATTGTTAACTATATAATCTAACCCATAAAAACAAAGTTCTTATTAAAGCTCTTTCTTTCCTTATGGACATGAGTTTTAAACCTCTCCGTGACTGTGTGTGATTTTGCGTGACTACTTTAAAATTAATCTTTGGTTACAACAAGTCTATGGATCAAGTTTCAGATTGATTGGATGAGGGGAATGGGATTTAAAACACTCCGTGACTGTGCGTGACTATGCTTGACTATCTTTAAGTTAATATTTGGCGACAACAAGTCTGTGGACCAAGCTTCAGATTGATTGGATGAGGGGAAATGGGGTTTAAATCACTCCGTGACTGTGCGTGACTGCCAGTGACTATCTTAAAATAAATCTTTGGCCACAAAAGTCTGTGTACAAAGTTTCAGATTGATCGGATGAGGGGAAGTCAGGTTTTAATCTCTCCGTGACTGTGCGTGACTATGTCAAAGTTAATCTTTTTTCACAGCAAGTCTATCGACCAAGTTTAAGATTGATCGGATGAGGGGAAATTACATTTAGATCACTCCGTGACTGTGCGTGACTGAGCATGACTACCCCAAAATTAATCTGTAGTCACAGCAAGACTATGGGCCAAGTTTCAGATCAATTGGATAAGGGGGAATGGGGTTGCCCCAACAGACAGACAGAGAAAATGAGTAAAAAGAAAGAGTTTAGTAAAAAAAAGAGTATAACTTATTGTTAGTGTACTGAAAAATTACTTTAAATCAAACAATTTTAGTAAATATTTCTTCTGTATAGCCTTGATTTTCATCTTCTAGAAGTTGTTTAGCTTCTTCCTCTAATTCAAGAGAGTTAGTTTTCCATTTTATTCGAATGTTGGACATATATGAATCTGAAGTGCACAACAAAATAGTGACAAGGGAACGAAAGATACCATAAATAAATTAGCATCTGATGAATTTTCGGCATTAAATTGCGTGTATTGTTTCTGACCAGAGGATCAATCACATCCCCATTTTGAAATTAAAGTAATGCTGCCATTTCCAATTTTTGTTAATGATCAGTATCAAGCGTATTTAGCAATCGTTCTGCAGTATGTTCAAGGAGATCTTGCAATTTTATTTCTGCAGAACTTGAAGTGACACTAATAGCAGATTGTGAAAGTAAGCATTCTTTTTTGGCAGAAACTAAAATCTCGATACTCTGGAAAAATCCCACGACTCTTTTCATTGGTTCGCTTCCGCAATTCCTTATATTGATTTTTGGTCAACTTCAAATCCAAAAATAGGGCGAACGCTTCTTCTGGAGTAAATTTCTTATCTTCAATTGGTGTAGGAATGCTTTTCAAAACTCTCTTTGTGCGCCATGTGCTCGCTTCTACTATTTCTTCAATTTTATTTATCTTATTTTGTGTTGTTTGAATTTGGTGCAAAACTGAATCCTTAATAATGCTTTGAGAAATTTCTTCATTGATATTCTCCAGCTTGCGCCTTCGAGATCTTTCACAACATCCGTCAAACGTTTTGCTGGTCGACCCCTTTTTTCCACTTTCGTTGGCAGTTGTAGATCAACTCTAAAAAATAAGTTCCTTTAATAACCAGTCTTAGTGACGTTTCTGTGAGAGAATTCAATGCAGGGTCTTGCAGGTTTCAATTCTTAAAGAAATGGTTGCTCAGTATGTGCAAAATTATATCATCTACATCTTTTTGTTGAAAAGAAATATCTTGCTATTATGTAAAATACAATTTTTTTTCTTTCATTACCACCTTTTGAAGCATAAAAACCTAGACCCTAACCCGTTTTAAAAGGTGAAGCATACCTGCTCATATCTTAAAAGGGTATGTCGCAATAGCTTTTTACTATTTACCTGATATTTAAAGTTTCCCATTTTGTCAGGTATTTAAACTATATAACTCAAGTTCCGACTATTAATGTTTTTGAAAAATACCTATGTAAATGTACCTGTCAAAATAAAAAAGATTTTACCCATTAATATAATTTTACTATTAAGCGCATTATGTCTCAACCCTTTTTAATAAGTATGTATATAACAACTCGTGTCAACTCTACTGTTTCCTTTTTCTATCAGTATAAAAACAAATAAAACTCACGGAAAAAAAATTCACCGGTACGGCCAACTTTTGTATTCATAACACACAGACTTACGGATGGACATCGTTAAATAGACTCAGGAAGTTATTTTGAGTCGATCCATATAATAAAAGGGTATAGGTCCAATATTTTTGGTAGTTACAAGCATCAGGGCAACCTCATTATACCATAACCACATAGTGGAAAACTTTGGTAATCGTACATTTTGCACAAAATATCTGACTTTGGGTCAGAAAAATTGTTCTGGTCCACACGGGCGGAAACTGGCGGGTATACAATTGGGTATAGGAGTGTAGGGGAGGGTTCGGACTACAGAAGAGTGCAAGATCTTTTTTTGATGGACAGGAGTTAGCTCTATTAAGTAGGAGATTTTCAGGAAATTTTGACCTTTTTTAAACATTTTTTGTTTTTAATTTCTAAATGACTCAGTGACTTTATATTTAACATTAGTATCTTAGAAGTTACAAAATTATACAAAATTTATTTTACTTTAAAATCAGTTACAGTCATTTAAAAATTAAAATTTACAAAGAAAAAAATGATTTTTGGTCGCCTTCTCAAAATATGGTCCACAGTGCGGCGGTTTACTGTAGTCACAGTTACTGCATTCGTACGGCTGCTGTTTCTGTTGACGGCTGTTGGCGCCGATTCGTTTACTTGTCGTTATTATTACAAGATCCTCATGTTTTTTTGTTACACTGGACCGACCACTTCGATCTTTATTCGCAATTGTACCATCCTCTTTGATTTTTTTTCACAATATAGTCCACGGTGCGACGCCATGCTTTGATATCCTTTGCAACTGCTTGATTGCTTTTCACAAA
Source organism: Cordilura impudica (assembly GCA_963682025.1). Classification (NCBI taxonomy): domain Eukaryota; kingdom Metazoa; phylum Arthropoda; class Insecta; order Diptera; family Scathophagidae; genus Cordilura; species Cordilura impudica. The sequence goes on along the minus strand of OY821520.1, from coordinate 179,195,244 downwards.
TTTGTGTAGGGAAAGAATAAGGTGACGAGTTTCAATTGAAATCTCCGCAGTTTTTGTACTTCTTTCTTTTAATAAAATCACTTTCTCGTGTTAGGTGTTAGTTACGTGCTAATAACTTCGCCGTTTTTTGTTTAGTGTTTCAATTTGAATTTGTTTCAATTCTTTATACAGCTGCTGCTACCTTTAGTTATGTAAAAAGCCTACGGTAGTCGTTTACCCAATAAGGAAATTTAAAAAAATATTGTATTGTATCGTTGTATCTATTGTATCGTGTATTACTTTACAATAGTGTAAAATTGTTGTTGGTAATTTTCATTGAAAAATCTGATACAACGGTACAACTTTATTTGCTATGTTTACTAAATGTTGTATGTTGTATCAAGTGAATGCCAGTTTTCATGAAAAAGATAAAATATGTACATACACTTTTATCAGCATAAAAAATTATAAAATAAAAATGGAGAAATAATGCAAATATCGCAAATACATCACTTAGTTTATTTATATAAAAATTAATGATTATATTTTTAGTATGTATTTTATCTTTCAGTCTCAACCAAAACATTTAAATTTTTTTTTTTTTTTTTTTTTGTGTTCTAAATTAAAATGGAAGAGGTGCGTAACTAAAACTCCAGGGTATATCTTATGACCAAAAAGCGAACACCGAGACGTGTTTTCTCTTATACCAAATAACAGAAGCGACGAATCGACCTTTCCTCATTGGATCGAAAATTACTAAAGAAAACGTTTTACATTATGAAAATACAACTGACTATTCACAACAAATGATTGTATTGTGTATTTTGATACAACATACAACATACGACACCTGTTGTGAATTTCCAAAATGTTTTTATTGCATATAATAAAAGATTTACTCAATAATGAATGAAAAATTCCATCTGTAATAAAATTATGACCACATATTTTAGGAATGGCAAATACTTTTGGACGGTAGACAACCTTTTGAAGTTCTGTCAGTTGAACCTCTCGCTTTGTCAGTTCGTCACTTTGTTATCCTCGATGGCTATTTCGATTGCCCTTTAATCGAAGTTTTTGGACTTGTTATCTTGTTGTAAAGATGAAGTTAATACTTAATGTTAATGTTGAATCAACAGACAGAGCTATGTTGACATTAAACTCTTTCCTTTTACGATCTGTTTAAGCATATGTAACTTGAAAGGTGATGGCTAGTAATAAAACACAAAAAATAAGCTGTATAACTACATATGTTCCTTATTTCGTTAAAGTGTTTATACCTAAATAATAATTAAAAATTGCTTGACAATATAAACTTAAACAATGGGTATTTTTGTGTTGGTAATCAAACATAGTAATGCTTAGTAGTAGTAATTGCAGTTATTCATAACTGGTCAGTCAACTTGTTGCCTTTATAGTTATTTTAACGTTATTGTGTTTGGTAATAATAACTGTGACAATTATGTGTGTGTATTATTTTCTTGTTGTTTACCAAGCATCAACTTATTAATTTTATTGATTGACTTATAATCTTAGTTTGACCAAGAATTATTATATTTGGCAATAAATGTGACAAAATAAAAAATGAAATGTATGTACAAGTGTAGTGTTTGTATGTAATAAATATAAATAAAAGTTGACGGTGGATCGTTAACAGCACTGTTGGACAATAGATGAATATGCCCGATTCGCAGAATTTTCTTAATTGCTGCCTGACTAGCTAGAATATATGTGAGTTTGCAGTTCTATTTGTTTGTGCCTGTTCAGCCATTTTGGCTTCATGGACCTGAAATATACTGAAGGGGAGTTCAAACGGAAGGAAGAGTATACTAATTTTTTTGTATAGGAGGTTCTACGACCAATTTTTATCTAACTACCCACATTAATATATGACGGACTCGTACAAAGTGTCAAGGCTTTCCCATTTAAAGTACTTCAGTTGTATGATGTTATATATTTTCTTCGTTAATATTTACACGTCAATTTTGGGCTCATCACATGAATAACTTATGGGCTTACGCAAAGTCCCAAGGCTCTCACTAGTACAATAATCCAGATACATGTCATTTAATATTTACTTTGTATGGGAGGTGCCACGCCCATTGATCTGATCCCGCCCATTTTCGGCATGGCTACTACTAATAATAGGTGACCTTACACAAATTTGCAAAGCTCTTCCTGCCATAGTACTTAATATATATGATATTAATAATTCACTTTAAATGGGACGTGGCACGCCCACTAGAAATATCCAAAAAATTATAGCGTATAGTTCCTTTCATATACACAGTAAGACTAAAAATTTCAGGAAGATTGGTCGAATGGCTTAGCCTCCTATAAGCTACAAGCAAACAAACATACATACTTTAGCTTTTATATACATATATAGATTATTTTACAAAATTGTTTTGTATTGACATTTTAAGTTGTTCAGGAATACCTCCGATAACCGCTTTTACAGTACTTTCAGTGAGATGATGTAAGATCAGGTAAAAAATTAGATACCTCATACTACTTTAGGAATGGGTGTAGTCTCTTTCGCAGGCATTTTCAATCGTACCCGTCATCACATACGAACTGCTTCTTTTTCCATTACTACAAATAGTCTGCCAAACTAAATTTTTTTTTTGGAACTTTAGATTTTTTTTGTCTTAAATTGTTCACGGACATTCCCGCTCCTAGTGTCTGTGAGATGTAATCTAGCACGTGTGTTTCATCGTCCATAATGCATCACTCATGCTTGTTAATGAAATTACGTTTAAGTTTTTAGCACGTTCTTTTGCTCGATTTGACTCCTGCCTCCTTTTTCACTTTTCTTGTGAAAAACACCGAACAACAATCTCAATAAGTGCTAATATTTTGCAAACCTTGTTAGGGTCAATATATCCCTTTTTTCTGATATCTCCAGGGCATTTCTTAATAGTAAGACATTCGGTATAATTTTTAGTAGCCCAGTAAACCGTATGCCGAGAAACGTTTACTTTATAAGCGATTGATTTAAAGCCCTTTCGGGTTTTTATTAAAAATTCTAATAATATTTTCACGTACTTTTCCTTCACAATCCATTTTATAGCGTTCTTTAATGTCTGATCAAATTTTTCACCATGCTCATCAGATTCTGTTGACAACTGGTTCTCAAAGTAATCCATATGGGAATTTAGAAAATGAATTTTTGTTGACATATGAACGCCTAGTTTTTCAAAAGCTCTAAGCGTGGTGTCTACGTATATTCGAGCAGTAGGAGAACGATTTTTGTCCAAGACATTGTATATCACTTCCTTAATGCTTTTCCACGCATCAAGCTCAATTGGTGAGAGCATTTCGTCGAAGTCAGCGTTTTGCATTAGCTTTCTTATATCTGGACCAACAAAAACACCTGTTGGTATGAAACCAATTTTAAGGCTTTTAACAATAACAACGACTTGAAGAATACATACATACCTTCTTTAATCTTTGCTTCGCTTAATTTTGGAAACATTGTTTTCAGAAAATTGAATGCTGATCCATTTGTATCCAGACATTTAACAAAGTTTTTATCACACCAAGTTTAATATGCATTGGGGGTAAGAGAATTTTTCCAAATTTACCAATGCTTGATGAACGATATTGTGCTCTAATGTTCCCTCAGCTCTCATCTTTCATTGTTTTTTGGAATATTGGTCGCCCTTCCATCTGCTATCCTATGTGCATAAAAAGCATACGTACTTAACGTATCCGGCCTGCATACCTGAAAGGAAACTAACGACTTTTAATTCGCAACAGATCCGGTCTTCGTATTTTACGGAGTCCAGTACTAATTTTATAGAATCATAGGTTTCTTTAATGTTCATTCCATAGGCAATTGGAGTAGGATTTTTGATATTATCGTAATACAGAAGTACAGCTTTTATACTCTTCTTAGATGAATCAATAAATATACGCCAGTCCTCGTGGTTGTACTCAAAATTCATTACATTCATTGTCTTGACGCTTACGAAAGCTGGTAACAATAACACCAGGTTCAAGTAGATGAAGACTTCTTAAGTCTGCAGCTAAAATTTCTGATTTGTTTTTAGACAGAGACTGACTCCGAGCCAATGCATGTAAATGCTCTTGCGACATTAATATTGGTCTTGGGATAACTTCAATTCCTGTGTAATCACTACCTGCGCAATAAAGGGTTCCTGTTTCAGCGATTGTTCCATCAAGATAATGACTAGGACTTAGAAGTTGTAGCACAGGTACCGGAAGTTCGTCAGAATGCCGAACTGGGAGCATGGCTGATGGTACAGCTTTGTATACAAAACTCTTTCACCTATATCTATTCAACTTTAATATAGGACTATTTTGGCACACGTAGCATGTAGCGTCTTTATGTTGACCTGGATCTAACCACCGCATAGAAATACTGCATTGAATTTCGTTGACCTTCAGCGAGGGTTCAAAAATAAAACTATAGTTTTCGAACAAAAAAAAAAAAAAAAAATAGTGAATTACCTTTGGATCACAAAATTAAGCCGTTATAACAAATACGACAGCAATGCTTCGGCGTCCACAGTTCATCCGGAAAAACTTTCAGCTAAAAATACCTTTTATAAATGTCTTCAACTTTAAATCCCTTAAATCCCTGTTTTAATAGTGTTTTTTGCTCTTTTTTTAAAAGAAGGACAAAAAACACCCATAACTTGAGGAGTTAGAGCTTTAACATATTCTACAAAAATTCTCAAAAGTTCTCCGTAACATTTTACATAAATTTGCTGAACACGTTTTATAGCTAAAATGTAAGGGTTACATGGTTTCTATGCCGATTAACAATAAGAATGTGCCAGAGCTGGGAAACTGTAACCCTCCCCTCAAATGAAATTCAGATGTAAACTTTCAAAACACCGATACGCGTGTCGTTTTTTTCGTCGCCTCTATCAAAATTTATAGGCCGGACCTTGTAATTTTTTTTTTTGTGCTGTACAGTGTTATTTTACCTTTAGCCATAGTAGATTGTGATCCTCATAGTGTATGAGTAGAATGCGTATTTGAATTGTCCACAATAATAGTGCGTTGATTATTTAAGAAAAATGATGTTAGTTCCGTCATTGGTAATGGTTCTGATGGATTAAGATAAAGATATGTGAGTTTTAATTTAAGATCAATAAACACATCGGCTATAATGGAAAAGTTCTTATATGAATTCATATCATTCTATTAAATGTTGTTTTTTATGAATAAGACAGCACCATCTCTACTGTATCCGTTTTTCTTTGACAAATATGACGTATACCCGTTAAGTGCGATGATATCTAGCGAGTTTACATGAATTAATACTTGAAGTTCATGTATGTTGTTGTAAAAACCATTTAAGTTCCACTGTAAATTTTTTTGATAATGTAGCAGCGTGAATTTGTATTATATTATTGCATTAAATGAATTCATTATTATTATTTTTTTTTTATTAATTTTTATAATTACTTTTTATTTTGTTGAATTGTATTTTCATGAATTTTTTTTATAGAATCCCACGTAACCATGAATCTTCACATCCATTATTTTATTTAGCATCACTAACGGCGTTTTCTATTCTGAAAAAAAATGTTACACTTTATAATGTTACATTTTTATAATGTTTGCCTCACACATTACAGATGTTGCATTTTTAATGGTTAGAATAGAACATAAAATTACAACTATGCAACACTTTTTTAATGAACAGCTGATTTTGTTGACGTTTTTATTCTTAGACACCAAAAAGGAAAAATAAAAATTTAAAAAAAACAGTGATATTTTCCATATTAATAATTTATTTTAAACAAAACAATAAAAATTACACTTTTCCTTATTTTTTTTTTTTTTTTTTGTTTCTTCACACAAATACACATTAACAAACAACACAACTGTCAGCTGTTTTATCGTGATATTCTCCTCCTCTGATTTTTTAGAGTGCGAAAAATGCACCCTTTTCATATATTTATAGTGCGACATTTTTAGAAAAGAACACGTTGCCCTTTCGCAAGGCTGACATTTTTTTTTAGAAAAGAACACAAAAAGAGAAAAAAAGTGCGAAGTGGGAAAAATGTGTAACGTTTTTGCCAGAAAAGAAAACGCTATAAGACAATCAATTAATTTGCACGCAAATATCATTGTCATTTTTTTTGTGCATTATAATTATTACTCTCTCCTTTACATACTAGACGACTAATATGATTTTGTAAAATCCTAGGTCGCCAAATTGTCGCTGTTATTTCATTCATTCTATCTCAATCGCTTGAATATTAAACAACAAAATTTAATCAGAAAGTGCTTGTGTTTTTTTTTCTACTAAAAATGAAATTGTAAGCTCAGTCACAAGTACCGTAAGGACAATTGCAATCAGCTTAATTCGAGGGCTAATGCTGGCGTTTGTTCGGACCGAAGCAAATTGATTTTTTTTTAGAAAAGGAAGAAAACTTAAAAGTTTAATAAAGTTAAGCACTTTATTACAAGATTAAATCTATAATATTAATAGGTAAGGCGATTTCATGTGACCGATGATTTGTTCCACAGTTTTCCCCCAATTTGGACCAAACGTATCTTATTTGAAAGGTATTTCCTTTTAGCTGTCCACCAGATTTACAGATTTTTAAATGTTTACATTTTTTTTTTTTTGAGTAAAATGCCTTTAATTTTGCTACTAACACATACATAAAATTATACAATGCTATGTGTGTGTGTTTATTAAATTTTTTAATGTGTTTGTTAGTTTGTTTTCTTCATTCACAATAAATAATATTTAAGAAGTGTTGAATTGTGAATTGGCTAAAATTGATTAGCATACCTTTAGGGTCTTTATTAAGTGAAAAAAAATGTTTCTAGAATTTACGCTCGAATTTCGAGAGCTGGAATCTGCTAGTATAAATAAATAAAAAATAATGTAATGTTATTAATTTATGGTTCGATGTTTGTGTCTGGTGAATCGATTTGATTTCTTCTATATTTAGCTTTTCCTGGTTGTTTCTGTTTCTGTGTTTCCGATTGTTTTCACTTTTATTTTATTCGTCAACAGAATTAACTCCAGACTCAGGGGATTTATTTAAAGTAACTTTTTTTATTTTTATGTGTAGATAACTTTGTTTATCATTTGCTGTGGTATTTATTGTTGTAGTTTGACATAATTTTTAGTTTTGTATTGGTAAGAATGTTTCATTGTGTTTGTTGAGTGCTGTTTGTTTATTTTGAGTGTAAGGTTGCTGTAATTTTAGAATTGCGTTGTGAGTTGTTATTGGGATTAGTTGGAATATATTTTTTTTTTATTTCTTGTGTCTCTTTTATTCCTGGTTTTTATGTCTTCAATTGATATTTCATAAGTTTGTCTGTAAAAGCAATTATTAACTGTTTTTATTTTTAACATTTCTTTTTTTCTTACTATGGGACATTTTTTGTTGGTAGAGCGGTATGGATGATTGTAATGTATGCATTGAATTTTTTTTTGCATGGAATGGGATCATGTAGCATTGATGAGCAAATGTCACAATGTCAGTTACCGTGTCTACCCCTTGGTCATTTAGTACTTTTATTTCTTCCACGTTGATATCACGTAGTGTTGGGGCAAACATAACACCTTTTATGGGATTCACAGATGAAAAATATACTCTATTGGGCAGATACGTGGTAGGCTGGTCGTCTTGAGGAATATGATTGCTTCAGTCTAATTTTTTTTTTTTAATACAAGAAAATTACCGTCTCTGGGAAATGTTGTTTTTTTTTTGCATTGGTTCACTAGATTTAGCCTCAAGTGCCTTAGAAACCATAAAAATGTTATAGCCTTGAATTGGTTTATCAGTTATTTTACTTTTTAGTATCATAAACCTGGAGCATTGGCTTTTAATGGTGTTATGTAGTTTGTTCTCTATATGTAGTTTGTTCTCTATGTAGTTTGTTCTCTATATGTAGGAAATCTATGGTGTTGTTTATGTCAAATTGTGTAGTATTACTATTACTTTTTTGTTTGTTTTGGCTATGGATCTAGGATCGAATAATAGTTCCCTCCCGCAGATGACTCCATGGTTAGCTAGTTTTAAATACCATAAGCAAAAGTATATGTAATTAATTTCACACAGTAAAATTAATGAAAAAAAATAAATGGAAAAAGAATAAAATAAAGATCTAGTTTTTCAGCGTGACAAGTTTACTTTAAACAACCATATTCAAAGAGTACTTGTTATAGACTGTAATTCAAAATTCGAGTGCATATTCTAGGAAAATTTATTTTTTCATTCAATTATAAATATTTGTTGAACACAAAGAAGATATATAACTGGGTTTGTTAATAAATAATTTTATAAGAACCTAAAGATGTGTTGATAAATTTTAGCCAATTCACAATTCAACACAAATTTAATAAACACACACACAGCATTGTATAGTTTTTTATTTGAAGCATAAATATGTGTTTTATGTATGTGTTAGTAGCAAATTTAAATGAATTTTATTCCAAAAAAATTTTCCAGACGGTGCAAATCTGTAAATATGGTGGACAGCTCAAAATACCTTTCAAATGGGGTATTTTTGGACAAAATCGGTTGGTAACTAAAATTTTTATATTGGTCACAAGTAATCGCCTTGCCTATATAAATATAATATAATATTATAATATTATTGATGTTATAATTGATTATATATTTTCTATATGATATATTCCACCATGGGCGGCTGCGAGGTTTAAGCCTATGTTACATACACTCGTACTTCAATCACCGAAAGTCAGGCCTGCGAGTAGTGTGTAAGTTTACGAGTGCTTGATTGACTAAAGCTAACCGCAGGTATTTTTCATGGTGAAAGTACTACTTTTCCCTTTAATAGCCTTCCAAATATTTTTCAGATAATTTATTTGTACTTGGACAATCACAACGGTGAAATTACTTAATATGGCGTTTTCGTTTCAATATTAAAAAAATTGTACCTTAAGTGTGCTGAATTCGCATCTGTCCTCAGAAAACGTGTAATTTGCACTTCTAAATTAATGAGCAACGTACTTGAGCAATATCTGAAAAAAATCAGAAAGTTTCAGATACCTTACCGAGATCTGTGTAAAAAAGAAATTATTCGAGGCACAGTATAGTCCCCAATATAATAAAGAGGGTTTTTTTTGCATTTTTAAGTTAGGGTGGGATCCAAAGTTATGAAGAAATTCTGAGTTCATATTTGGATTCGGCGCATCATTCACTCAAAAACCAAATATCATTAATCTGACCCTACCCTAGTTTAGCCGACATTTGTATTGAGATTGAGTACTGTCCAACACCCCATTACTCTTAGCACGCAAGTCTCGTATCTGCTCATTTTAGGATGTTGAACAGTGTTATTAATCAAATTGCTTTTAACGATTTTATTCAGGCTCTTGAAAAATATATATATTTCAAATACAGTTTAAAATTCCTGAAAACAGATGCGCCTCACCTGGATAGGAGTGAAATTTTAATTTTTGCAAGCAATAAAAAATCTTAAATTAATACCTTTTAGTATTCGTTTTGAAATAAATATCAATAGGCAAATAGTGAATATTATTTAATTTTTACCATCCAATACATATTTTTAGATTGCGATGAGTACGATACTGATGATCCTTATGAATCCGAAACAGAAGAAGAAGACGATGATGGTATAAGTAATACAGATAAAGTTGGAAGTAAATTTAACAAAGATAATAAAGAACACTTGGATCCAATGTCATATTCATGGTGTATACTACGGTTGGCATTTATGAAAATGTTTATTAAAAATGTTCAAGACTTCGTTAATATATCTGGAATTGAACTTCAAGGTATTGAATCCGAGTAATATATTCTCTATTGATCATAAAATTATATATATTTTATTTGAAATTAGATTTGCCGGTCTTAAGTCCATTGTCGCATGAAGTTCTAAGAACACTTAATAGGTGGCAGGACATTGCACTTAATATCTTATCAGCCAAGGGTCCTCCAACTGCAGATTATATACCAGGTAATTATATCTGTATTATAAAAGAAATTTGTTACGACAAATAAAAAATATATATTGTTTAGGATGTTTTATGAATAGCGGGGTACCAGGGCTTTCTATTCATAGATATAGGTCACTTTTAAATAAAGACAATACACCTTTTACAATAAGTTCATCCGCTGGTCCGGCTCGACGCTTATGGAATTATCTTGTCCGACAGGATGAAGCACAAGATGTTTTTATTAAAGCAATATTTGGGAAGAAAACAGACAATGCTTCTAAAAATGCATCACAACAATATGACGGTGCAGATAACGGTAATGTAGATCGATATTAAAATTATTATTTTTTTTTTTTTGCAGGTCGCCCTGGTTCTATTTATAACTTCATATCTTTTAACTAGTAATTGACAAATAGTTTTCTAGCAATTAATTTATCATTTAATTTGTACAAATTTAAAAAAAAAATTACTAAAACGTTTTAAGTTTTTACGGAAAACATTTTTCTAGTTAGAATTTGCAATCAAATACACATATTATTCAAAACGAGTGACAACTCCTGTTATTACAAATATTGTATATTGTTTTTTTACGCATGAACACTTAATAATAAATAGTGAATTAAATATGTTCCGGATTAACATATTAAATCTAGTTCTCTTTTATTTTCCATGTCGACTGTTTGTTTTTTATTTTTTATTATTATTTTATTACCGTTTACTATCATGGATTGCTCCTACAAGAAAAATCCGCTTGGCTCTATATTCTTTGAAGTTTTTCCATCACAGCAATTCACAATGGTTTGAATAGAATGCTTAATATAGCTATATATTATAATGGTTTTTTCATTGGTCATTGGTGATCTTTATGCCAAAAAACCTATCAGGAATGATAAAATCGGCATTTCCAATCGAAGAGTGGTACATAGTTAGTTGGACTATATAATTTTAACAGTCGTACGCGTTTCGGATAACTCTTCTTTAGTTCCCGATGGATCCTCTTTGCTGGACCACCTATTAATGAATGTCAATTTCATTCATATGAATATTCCCAACTTAAAAGTTTCCATTCTATCCAACTTCTCCGATCATTTTCGAATCAAACTAGAACTAAAACTCAATAATAATGAATTCGTTTTACTCCCTCCGTTCTTGAATACGTCCACTACGATCAATTCCTTCGAGACTTCAACTCTTATAATGCTAACTGTTAACAAAAATTTGCAGAACGCTCAAATTGATCAACTTATCAAATAATATACATACATTAATAGCTAACTCTATCATTAAAATAAGCATCAATAGCTAACTTTTCTATGTTATATTTTTTACGATCCGTGCTTAAGGTTTCCTTGTAACGTTTAATAACATTATTCATCGTACTTTTTGGAAGCATTAGTTTTTTTTAGTGATCATAACATATACATATCTTGTGAGGACCCAATTTCGTACGGACCGAAATTGGCCACACATTGAAGGTCCAGAGAAGAAGAGACATAGACCGGTGAATTACATTCATCATGACCCATACAGTGGACCGGTGAATTACATTCACCATGACCCACACCACGGACCGGTGAATTATATTCACCCAAACGCAGTTACATTCACCACGACAGGGTGTGAATTACATTCACCACGACGCCGGGCGGTGAATTATATTCACCATGACCCACACACCGGACCGGTGAATTACATTCACCCAAGCACAATTACATTTACCATGACACAGGGGTGAATTACATTTACCCGAACACTGCTACATACACCACGACATAGAGTGAATTACATTCACCCGAACACTGCGAACACACGCACACAGTCACACACACCTACAATCAGCCGTCAAAACCACACACTCAGCTAAAACCCACCTAACATCAACCATCAGATCACACCCATAGCTACAGACATTAACTATCAACCACACCACACACACACAAACCATAAAACACCAGAGCAACAAGTAACAAAGAGCACACCACACACACTGGTTACCCAGACAAACGGTTAACCATGTCGTTTGTCATCGGTTGCGTAGGGCTCAGTTATCAAACCATTGAGAGTTCTCTTACAACCATTGAGAGTCTGTGGTCGCGACATAGCGACATGGTTGTAGGAGAACGCCATATAAAAGGGCTTGCAACGAGCTACGAGGATGATTACTTCGATGACCGGCACAGGCAACGCATCGTTTAACTTTGATTACTTCGATAACCGGAAAAGGGTACGCATCGTTAAGCTCGACAGGGAAAACAAAAACGGGACGCAAAGGCGATCGTGAAAATTAAGCACATTGGTAAGAAAACAGAAGATTTCTTTTAACTAGTGTAGGAGCGGGATTACATACAGCTCAGAGTAGTAGCGAATTACATTCGCTAATGGGGAAGGATCATATCCGTCCCAAGCGTAGAAGGCATGATTAACCAATTTCGGAGCGGGATTACGTCCAGCTCGGAATAGTAGCGAATTACATTCGCTAGTGGGCAAGGATCACATCCATCCCAAGCGTAGAAGGTAGGATTAACCAAGTGTAGGAGCAGGATTACATCCAGCTCAGAATAGTAGCGAATTACATTCGCTAGTGGTGAGGATTATATCCGTCCCAAGTTTAAAAGGCTGCAATTTTAGGGTGCTGAATTACATTCAGCAGAGATCAGGGATGAATTCTATTCACCCAAACCAAAATCCACAGGAACATCGGGTCGTTAGGCTAGGGAGAACCCTAAACCCGCGAGTAGTACACATTCGACATCCGGCAGCAACATCAACAACCGCTGCACCGATAACACCTGTACCCACCGTATCCCAGCATCAACATATTATTATATTGTGAAGTGTAAATTTTTCTTTTTTAAAGATAAATAAAAAACCAATATTTTAAAAAGAAACACGAGTGAAGTGATCAATCATTTAAATAAAAATTAGTGGAAGGACCCTGGAACAGCTGAGGCTATCCCCGCTTCAAACCCGGACCCACCGGAGGTTCCTTACAATCTGTTATATATTTTGTATCAGTGTATAACCTTACCACCGAGGTCTGGCAACCACTATTTTCATTATTATATGTATCATAAATTGTTAGTAGTTTTTCTTTGATATAGACACACACTTCTGTTAAAATCACATTTTATCATTATTCACTAAAAAGACTGCAAGTCATATTTAAAAACTGGTGTCAGAAGTGGGATTGAAAACCCATGAGAGTTGAGATGGAATAAGATCCACAACAAATTGCACCATTGAAAAATATAATTGCAGATGCCATTCGGCAAGCTTGTGCACAGGCGAGGCAGGCGGCAATAAGCAGCGTCACACAGCAGCACATGTCTTCGAATTCAAAACATCCGCCTTTTTCTATTACTGATTTTAAAACTACTGATACAACTACGGTAGTAGATTACTTCACTCGATTCGAATGGGCACTTAAACTTAGCAAAATTCCGGATTCGGAATATGCTAATTATGCTAGAGTACACATGGGGTCCGAACTGAATAACGCTCTGAAAATCTTGATAAGTCCTAGACTACCCGAAAACTGCACATACAGTGAAATTATGAAATTTTTAATAGACTTTTTGATGCGGAGAAGAACAAATACTCTGAGAGTATTAAATTTCGAAGTATTACTCAAGGTAATGAGGAGTCAATGGCCAATTTTGCTTTAAGGCTAAAACAAGCAGCAACATTCTGTGCATGCACCGAATTTCTCTACAGAATGGTTATTGGGCAGTTTTTGTTCGGATTACAATCCCAAACCATTTGCGACGAAATAATAGCAAGAAAACCAACTACTTTCAAAGCATATGAGATTGCTCACGCATTGGAAATATCACATCAAACTGCAGCATATATGAAAACTTCGTTATTGACCACACCTACTGAACTGACAAACAGAGTAGGCATTCCACCTCTACAGCATAAGAATAGGAAAGCTGGATCGAATAAGTGGCAAAAAAGTAATCACGATGATAAATATTATAAATATGAGGAGCCTAGAAAAACTACAAATTCAAACTGCCATGGCTGTGGAGGACAGCACCTTCGTAGAGAGTGTAAATTTCGTAACGCCACCTGTTATTTATGCAAGAGAAAAGGTCATATTTTTAAAGTGTGTAATTCGAGAACAGCACAGATTGATGAAGATCAACCGGAAAGTGAAATCGACTTCGTACAATTTATAAATAAAGTTAATGTCATCAATACAAATATTAGGGGTAAACAAATGATACATACACACATTAATGGCACTGTTGTTAAAATGGAATTAGATACCGGGCCACCATGTGGTATGATAAATAAAGCCATACCACAACGTATAAAACCCGTGGGTACGTTACGAAAAACAAATAGGCAATTTTGCAGTTACACAGGCCAGAGGATACAATGTTTGGATCAAGTACCAGTAAACGTGTGGGTTGGTACAACTCCTAAACTAAACGTATATGTACATTGTCGGTGGTACATTTGACTCTATTTGGGAGAGAATGGATTTCTCATTTTGTAGACGAAATCAATTTCAAGAAACTGTTTTCTAACTCCGATCAGTTAAATACTATTAAACTGGCAACGCCATCTATAACTGCGGATCAACATAATTCTCTCCAACAGATTCAGTAAATACTATTAAACTGGCAACGCCATCTATAACTGCGGATCAACATAATTCTCTCCAACAGATTCAGTGATGTAGCAGGCAAATTGGTTGGGCCACCTGTGAAATGTAATTTTAAACCCGACGCGACACCAATATTTTCGAAGGCAAGAGAAATACCTTTGGCATTACGTGATACCTATGCTGCTGAAATCGATTCCAAAATTGCCTCGGGGTTTTATAAGAGGGTTGAGTTTTCAGAGTGGGCTTCTACCACCCATGTTGTCACGAAAAAGGATGGTAAGATTAGAATTGCGGAACTACAATCCCGCGTGCCGATCACCTATTCAACAAAATGAAGGGAAGGAATGTATTCTGCCATCTTGACATTACAGATGCATATTCACATTTGCCAATTGATGTAGACTTTAGCCATGCCCTTACCCTCAACACACCAACTCATGGTCTTATTCGCCCAACAAGAGCTGTCTACGGTGCTGCGAACATTCCGGCCATTTGGCAACGACGAATGGAAACTACGAAATAATATAGCTAATGATGTAATTTTTTTGACGACATGCTAATTTATGCAAAGGACTTTAACGAAATGCTATCTACACTTCAGGTTACATTAGAACGCCTTCGAGAATGCGGATTACGGTTGAATCGAGCTAAATGCATATTTGCAGCTCCGGCTGAGGAATTCCTTGGCCATAAAATCGAAGCTAGTGGCATCCACAAATCGGAAAAGCATATAGAAGCGGAAAGAGACGCCATGAAACCTACAAATTATGATGAGCTGCAACTATTTTTGGGAAAGGCGACATACTACGGTGCTTTAACTACCACAGAACAAAAGTATCCGCAAATGGATAAAGAAGCCCGACGATCTTTTGGGCGGCACAGAAATTCTTTTTTATCTGTATTCGCGCCATTGGACATTGATCGCCGATCATAAGCCTCTTTCTCAGATTTAACAACCACATAAATCACTTCCAATACTGTGTGTTAGAATGGCAAATTATTCCGATTTTCTATCGAATTTTGATTTGACGTCGAGTTTAAGTGTACAAAGGCAAATACTAATACAGATTATTGTTCTCGCGCATAAATATCAACTAATAGTATACTGATCAATGACATCAATAATAAAGATTTTCGGATTTTGATTATGATGCTTTCGATAAATTTATGATAAAACGGATAAGTCAACTAGATTAATTACAAATTAAATGCGGGGTGTCTTACAATCATAGGGTTGTAATACCTAATAAAAGCTTCGTTCAGAATTTTAGAGGCCCTACATACTGCTCACTTAGGTATAGTGAAAATTACTAGATTGGCAAGATCATTTATTTATTGGCCGGGAATCGATGCGGATATCGAGAGTGTAGCACGGACTTGTCCCGATTGTGCTTCTAATGCTCATGATCCTCCCAAATTCCGACAGCATCACTGGGACAATGTTATTAATAGTTCGCTGGTACAATGTTATTAATAGTTACTGATGTCTTCAGTAAGTGGGTCAAAGTCAAACTTACCAATTTAACTGGCTCTAGTGCGACGATAAATGTCCTGGACGAATTATTTGCATTACTATATGTTTCACTTCAACGGAGTTTAAAAATTTTATTGCAAACGTAGGCGTTAAATACCATAAAAGGACTGCACCATACCACCCATCCAGTAACGGACAAGCTGAAAGATACGTTCAAACGATAAAAAAAAAATGCTATGAAAACGATGGGAACAACCAGATGCACACTTCTGCAAAATCTAAGTGAATTCCTCCGGCAATATAGAAAGGCTCCACATTCTACAACTGGCTAATCTCCTGCACAATTATTCCTAGGACAGTCCATCCGCACCAGATTAAAAATCGTGTTCATTCAGACGTCCCAACAGCGGTTATGGAGAAGCAGTATATGGAATTTACTCCAGTTTTTCGATCATTGGACAAAGTTCAATTTCTCTCCGGAAACCCAAAAATGGAAAAATGGTTATTCGGGAAGATGTATTCACAACTTGGAGAGTTAGGTTAGGTTAGGTTGGGTTGAAAAAGAGGAGCCATGTATACACATAGCTCATATCCGTTTTACCCGGATATACACTTAAGCCAGAAAGTCGGCTTGTTGTGCGCTCTACATCCTCGTGCTCTTCCGGTTATCTACCCCTTATTTAACTTAGAAATTCGGTCTCGACAGCAAATTTCCTGTGTGTTTTCCAGCATATCCCCCTAAGAGCCGCTAGGCCTGGTATGATATCGTTGGATAAATGTCTGACCCTTGTTCCCGTAAATGCAAGACAGTAACAAAGGTAGTGTTCTAGGGTCTCGTCGTCCTCTCCACGAGCTCTGCATGTGGCCGACTCCGCCCGTCCTATACGGAATAGATGATCCCTCAGTTCAGAGTACCATACTCTGTTCCCTTCTATTTAGGCTAAGGATTTCCTGTCCGAAAATATTTTCACGTCTCCGGGGCTTGGGATTGCCCGTGCGTCAATAGATCTTATGCATTCCGTTATCGCGACCACTTCGGCCTGAAAGACAGAGTTGTGGTCCGGAATGCATAGGTATATGCCATTAGAACGGTCTTCATCATAGAAATCTATGCCAATCCTACCATGCAGCCTTGATCCGTCTGTGTAGTAGTGTGACCCTGGAAGGTTTTGTATAATATTTCCGTTTAACCAGCTTTCCCTGTCAGGTATCGTTATACTGTAGGGTGTGTTTGTCGACACTTCCGCGATTCTATCACAGCTAAAATCCACTGAATTCTGGTATCTGGTCCAATATTATTTGGTGTCTGGTCATATGGTCGTTGATGTATTCCCCTGTTACCCTTAGTCGTAACATGGCCAGAGCTGCCTCATATTTAGTTCAAATCTCCATCGGGTGTATAGATTGAGTCGTCTCTGAAGCCCTCATAGATGTAGTCCGTATTGCACCGCTGATTTCTATGCAGTGGGTGCGTTGTATCTTGGAATGGTTTAATATAGCATTTCCTGTTCATTGCTGTCCTTATGACTACGGATGCGGAAGTTAGAATTGGTCTAATGACGCTTGCGTATAGCCAATGCGTCATCCTCGGATTTAAACCCCATTTTGAACCAATAGCTCTTCTACAAATGGCCCATATCCGGTGAGCTTTCGCGACCCTGCTCTCAATATGGTCCTTCCAAGTGAGCTTTTTGTCGAGAATCACCCCAAGGTATTTCAGCGTTTGTGTGATTCTAATCGTTTTGCCCTGCGGGGTTCGACCCAGAGAAGGGGGATAAAATTCCCCCTTGAGGTGTCCCACAACAAACCTTGTCTCTTATTTTAATGCAACCAACCTCGCAACTTATCCATCTATTCCCTAGCATGTGACTGATCCAGGCTTTGATATCCCAGTTCATGTCGAATCGTTCTAGGGATTGAAGTAGCGTATTGGTTGATACATTGTTAAAAGCTCCTTCTATATCAATGAATAAAGCTAGGGTGAAGATTTTTGGATCAATAGATCTTTCGATGTGGTGAACTACTTTATGAAGCGCAGTTTCCACTGAGCATCCCTTTAAATAAGCGTGTTGTTTGAACTTCAATAGCTCATTTGGAATTTGAGATTTAACCATGTTATCGACTATACGCTCCATGGTTTTCAGGAGGAGGGACGTAAGACTTATCGGTCGATAGGCCTTAGGGTTCGCGTAGCTTTCCTTTCCCGGCTTCGGTATGAATACCACTTTGGCCTCCTGCCATGCCGTGGGGGTGTACGCCAATTTTAGGCAAGCAGAAAATATTCCAGTCAGACTACTACCAATCAAGTCCCCGCTCTTTTGTAATAGAGCAGGAAAGATTTCATCTGGGCCTGCTGCCTTAAAGGGGGCAAAGCTTTGTATTGCCTTAATTACCATATTTTCGGTTATTCTATCATATCTTTCCACTCGATGTTGTTCCTCATTAGGCCCTTCATATTGTTCCCCTTCGGATACCGTCTGCTGTTCCACGTTGGTCCCAGTTTTTCGGGACACATTGGTACCAATTTCTGGGTTCCTATTCGGCCCATGTTCTTCGGTAAGAAAGTGTGTTTCTATCAATATTCTTAAGGACTGTTCCATTGATTCCGCCCGAATCCCGTCCTTATCGACTAGAGTTTCAGGCTACAAATGGGTTTTCGATAAGAATTATTTGATTTTCGAGACGTCATTATCGCTATCAACCTGTTCACAGAAATGTTTCCAAGAGTTGCGTTGCTCGAATGTTTTTGTTGTAATCCCTGAGTTTGACATGGTAGTCGTCTCAGTATATTGCGTGTTTTTTACGACGAGCCCTATTGAGTAGTCTTCGGAAGTCCTTCCCAAGATTTATAAGTTCCCCTGTTAGCCAGGGTTTATCTCGGGGAGATCTCCTTTCCCGGAGTGGAAAACATTCCTTGAAGGACTCAATTAGGCTCCTCGTTAATTTTCTCACTTCTTCGTCAACCTCTTCGACATACCTTAAGTCTATGCGAGGAGTAGTTAGACGGGCTTGTAGATTTCTTCTAAATTTAGTCCAATCAGTCTCAGCCTTATTCTTGAAGTTAAAGGGTTCAGGTGGTGGGTGTGTTAGTTAAAATAATATGTATCGATAATACGAGAAGGAATGTTCGCTTCAGACATGCCAATCTTGGATATCATCCACTAAATTGTTTTGAACAAATTGAAATATCTAGAACCTCTTCCCTTAATTTGTTAACAAAGGTCGCTGTGTTCCCAACATTAAGGGTAAAAAGGTTATTTTCGTTAAGGAATTCAAGTAAAGCATCTCCCCTTTGGTTACAGTTCGAACTTCCCCAAGCTATATCATGAGAATTCGTATCGCACCCTATGGGAATTTCCTTACCTGTTATCCTGGCCGTTTTTATCATCTCTTCCAGTTCCGACGTCGGTGGAGGTGTTGGCGAGTCCGAAGATAGATAGACCGATACCAAGAGCATGCAAGTGGAGAATCTGCAGCTGTTAATTTGGATATTCTGTCCATCCTTCTCGGCCTCAACGGTATATTCCAGGATCCTTTTATTGAATGGCTCTTCGAGAACTTGTCTCTGGGCTACATGGATTTTGCCTGCGGGGCTACTCGAATCGACAATGGCATAGCAGAGTTCGTCCATTGCTGGTCTTTTCGTCATATTAGCATATGAAGTCGATTGTTCCTTGCCTGATGGTGCAATCTGTTTTCTCTTCATTGCTTGTCTTTCTCTTCATTGCTTGTCTTACATTTTGCATCACTTTTCCTAGTTGACGTTGGCCCAATAACCTCTCCTTTGTATTGAGTTCCCGTGATGGTACCTCTGTTCTTCTGGTTGCGGTTATTGCTCAACTGTGTACTAGTTGGCATGGAGTTCCTCTTCCTATATTTTGCTTCTGGAATGTTCTGTTCCTTAGGAGAACGTATCCGCTTTCCCACTTCCGAGGATGCGGGTGTAGCAGGTCCATTATCCTTTGGAACATATTGCTTAGCTTCAGCTTTTTGTGTTTTCCGTTTCATTTCGGCGATTTCCTGTCGTTGGGCCCCAGATAACTTTTTCTTATTGGTAGAGAGTTTAGCTATGCTGGCGCTTACTTCCTCTACCATTTTGTTGACTTCAGAATTTGCCTTTTCAGGCTGTGTCGCAATGATTGTATCATTGCCTTCATTTGAGGAATTGGATTCGTCGGAATCCGTACCTGTCATGTGAGGTTGAGGTCGCATAAGGCTCCCTCTCGGATCCAACTCCTCAGCCTCCTTATTTTGGGTTTTTCTTGTAACATACCCATCTATAGAGGCCAAGTTACCAACCTCCATAGTGGACTTGCGGTCACCACACTTAGCCGCCGGTACTGGGTTATTTATTCCCTGCACCGTAACTTTATTTTCATGAGTAGACATATCATGGGATTGGTTTCTTTTCGGGAGCCACCCCTATCCAGTTTTTGGTCCGCGGGGAGTGCATGATCTCCGAAAATCATCATCCTCTTGTAGAAACAACTTTAGTTATAAAGTAAGTTTTTACCTGGTTACGATGATATTTAAGCTAAGATGTTCTCTAATAGTTATCTTCTGCGAGTGCCGGTGAGCATTTGTATCAGAGCTATTAGAGTACATCCCAGCCCCCTACCCGCCACCTTGGGACGCGCCCGATGGGAGACTGGCATCTTCCGCACGTTACAACTTGGAGATATACATTATGAAATCATATATAGAGGCAAGCACATCAAACGACATATTAATCAGATCAGAAAAACAGATGTTTCCGTGGATATGGAGCAAACAGGAAAAGAGAAGGTACAGAGTCCGATATTTAGAAGAAGATACTCTAAAGTGCAGTTACCTATGCTGCGGGAAACACAGAACTGGAGGACAGTACTCATCATCATATACAAACCCCACCGAATGCGCTAATTCAGAATGAATCAACTATCTCAAATTCAGATATGCATAATCATAAACAGCGCGACCCAGTTATGGAAAACATACCACACTCTCCACCAATGCGATCACAACTGAAGGTGCAACATGGTGGAAACCCAGAACCATCATCTACACAGCCACAGATGCCGTTGCTTAGATCTAAGAGAATGAAGAGGCAGCGCCTTATTTACTTCCCCTAACTATATTGAGGACATGGAAGAATTGTTATGTATTTTGTCACAGTGTATAACCTTACCACTGAGGTCTGGCAACCACTATTTTCGTTATTATTAGTAGTTTTTCTTTGATATAGACACACACTTCTGTTAGAATCACATTTTATTATTATTCAATAAAAAGACTACAAGTCATATTTAAAAATATCTAAGAAAATAAAAAAGTTTTTTGGTATTGAACATAGATGGCAAAAACATCTGAAATGAATCTACAATAGATGCCCTAATAGATATAGCTTAATACAACATTCTTCCAAAACTACTAAAAAATTATCATCAAGGAACTCATTAATTTGGAACAATCACATATATTCTGTGAGCGTTAGGAAAATGCAAAGACTTATAACTTCAAACACAATTTCGCGATTTTTCCTTGATTGAACCCTGTTGCTAAACTCTTCTATCCACCTGCGCATACTAATTCCAAGTTAATAACACTTTTATACTGTCGATAAAAACACTGCCTTTTTTAATTTACAATGCTCTTATTCAATATTTTTCCCCGAAGCTGGGGGGTAATTAGATGAATTCATATGTTTTTGTATTACATCGACCATATTACTTCAACATGGTTAAATCAACAGGGTTAAAAATCGACAACATAATGGACTGTTGGGTTCTATATTATGTTTGAGCAGTATGGTTCGTGTCTTTGCCAAATATCGTGATGGTTAATTTTTGCCACATTAATGCCCAAAGTCTAGTGTCGTTTTGTATTTGAGAATTCCGGTATAGGTGCAATATGTGTTTCGGAAACGTGGTTTCATCCGGATGTAGATAATAATATACTTAATAGTAATGGTTATTTCACGCTGATAGATTAGCTCGCGCTTATAGAACAGGTCGTGCCATATTTCTCAGGTAGTAACAATGGAAAGATTATTTTCAGATCAAATATTGAACATTATATGAAGTAGATGTCATTGAAGGAAGATATGGTTAGGAGTAGGCCTAGAAAAGAAATTGAAATAGACACACTGTTTGAAGAACTTGTAAATCTTACACTGATAATATCGCTGGTGATTTCAATAGTAATATTCTTGGGAACACCAACCTTATTGATCCAGTGAAATCCATTAATATGATCCCTGTTGTGCATCAGAGCAAAAATGAATTGTTTCAAACGCGGTTACCAAGTTACTGATTTATTGAAAATGAAAAAATATTATATCTACGTACAAAGTTATGTTTGTAGAGAAAACATATGTTGGTGTTGTGCTGTGTATTTGTTTTAATCTGATCAGTGTGCCTTTTTATTAATTTATTATTACGATCAAATACACAATTGTAACTGCATGGACCAATTTGTGAATTTATAGTTGCCTGATACCAAGTTGCTTTGTTTGGATTTTTGTAATCACGTATATAAACTTTTTGTCCTGCTCTGAATTCTACATCTCTTTTAACTGAATAGTTTCTCCTGCTGTTTTCCTGGCTAACTAAAATAGTTTCTTTGACCTGAGGCGGTTTAATAAAATCAAAGCGAGTTCTAATAGATCTGCCTAAAAACAGTTTAGCAGGAGAATCATTTGTAGTACAATGTTTTGCAACTCTATAGTCCATTAAAAATCTATTTAAAATTAAGTCAAGATTAGTCTCAAGTTCATCGCGTAAATTTGCATATAAAATTTTTTTTTAATGTTTTAATAAAATTCTCAACTTGACCATTTGCTGATGGTTGGCCTGGTGCCGTTAATATATGTTTGATTTTGTTGAGTTTTATAAAATTTTTTAACTCTTCGGAGATAAGGAATTAGTTTACTTTGGTTCGGGCTGGGCAGTAGTTCTTGATACCGAATACATTGTTTAATTAAGTTTTCAATTTCACTATCTATTTTTGGCCACCGTATGTACAATCTAGCCAAAGTCTTTGTTTTAACTACTCCTAAATGTGAGTCGTCTTGACAAGTTGTCAGCCTCATTTAACGATCCCGTCACATACTCGATTTTATAATTAAATCCAGAGAGTAAAAACGCCCATCTCTGCATTCTTGCAGCAGCCATCAAAGGAAGTCCCTTGTTTTCTCCAAATATGGATAAAAGTGGCTTATGGTCAGTTTGTAATACGAAACTGTTGCCTAAAATATATTGTTTGAGTTTTGTTACTGAAAAAATAATAGCGAGAGCTTCTTCTAGATCAGTGGTGGCCATCGAGAGAATTGAGTTAGTAATAGTGTTTATGAGAATGTGTTAGTTGTACTACACTGATTGAAATCCATGGACATAACACAGTGCCGATATTTAATGGGTTTGTGTAGATTTTGTATGCATGTGTTTATGAATAACTAAAAGGGAAAATAGTTGAGTTCACGAAGAATATGGTAAAATTTTAAATATATTTTGTTGTTTTAAAATTTTAAATCTTACATTCTGAAAATGTAAAAAAAAATGTGAAGAACATTCTCTTTTATCCATAAGTTTGAAGTTTATTAAATCAAATAAGTAATAATAAGTAATTCACTTCTTTAAAATGACAGAGAAAAAAAATACCAAAACTTAAAGAGATAAGAAATTTCAAAGGTTAATAAATGGTATGTTACCAAAAACTAAAAAATCTTACCAGCCTGCAATAACTGGATATTTTTTAAAATTAAAAAAAAAAAATACATAAAAGACAGTTATAATGTTGTTAAATGGAGGCGACGTATGTAATTTATAGAAAATGTTTAATTTATGGCAGATCCAACTGCTTTGCGTAATTTAGTTATCAAGTCTTCGAAATTTTCTCAACATTTTTGGTTTCTTTTAAACAAATATTCTCTGTGTACCTATTAAAAAAATATATATATGAATTTCAAAAGGCAATGCGACATAGACCTGCTTTGTTCAAAAGCTTTCATAAGACTGAGTGAAATTGTTGTTTACTTTTACTCTTTGGTGAGTATTTTTGTTTTCGTTCGGCTGTATACATATAAGAAGCCGAGCACCAGCGTGCTTGGTACGGCCTTCACTGCTCTAGATTGAAACGCAATCGGTTTTAAGCTTTTGTCTGCAAATTTATGTGATTAATATACCTGCTACTGCGTTCGAAGATGCATCAGTAGATAAAATTATAGGCAATTTTGGGTTAAAATGAACAAGAATTTGTTCTGAAGTCGTTTCTGTTTTAATATTTTCGTACGCATCTTGACATTGACGTGACCAAATAAATTTTTGATCTTTCTGTAACAGTTTGTAGAGCGGTGACATCTTTTCTGCAAAATTTTGTATGAATTTCGAATAATAACATTCATGTTCCACAAATGCTCTTAGCTCTGAAATGTTTTCAGGAACAGGTGCCTGCAAAATAGACGAAATTCTTTCTGTAGTTCTATTTAAACCATTTTTGTCAATCTTAAATCCTAAATAAGACACTGTTTTTGAAAAAATTTACATTTTGAAAGATTCAGACGTAAACCAGCAAACTTTTGAGTTTATTTAAAACTGATCGTAAGTTTGTTTCATGCTCGGTCAAATCTTTACCGGATATTGTAATGTCGTCTTCATATATTACAACAAAAGGTACATTGCGTAGCAAGTTTTCCATTGTCTTTTGGAAAATTGCCGCAGCTGGTTTAACACTAAATGGTAATTTTTTCATTCTAAGACATCCAATATGTGTGGACCACGTACACAATCGCTGGGAATTTTCATCTAAAACAAGTTGATTGTAAGCATTAGATAAATCTAATTTTGTAAATAATTGTCCGCTTGTAAGGACGCAAAAATATCTTCATCAATGGTAAGGGATATTTGAAATCATCAAGATGTTTGTTAATTGTAACTTTATAATCCCCGCATATACGCAATTCACCATTAGGTTTTAAAATTGGTACTAATTGTGTTCCCTAATCTGCATTGTCAACAGACTCTAAAACATCTTTATCAATTAAATTGCGTAAATTGTTTTCTATTTTATCTTTCAATGCTAAAGGAACCGGACGCGGTTTAAAAAAAATCGGTTTAGCATCAGGTGAAATTTGAAGCGAGACTTTGACTAATTGATATGTACCTAGTTCGTCTTTGAAAACTTCACTAAATTCATTTTTTAAATTTCTAATGATTGCCTCGAAATCACTTTCTTCCTCAATAGCGTTAACTGTCTGTATTAAATCAAAATCATATAGTCTCAAAAAGTAACATCCAACCAAAGGTCCGTAACTAAAATTTGCAATTTTCGTTTCGTACCACGATATTCAATTGTTTTTCGTTTTTGTAACAAAGTCAATTCTGTCGCCGCACAGTGGCGCCCGTAGAGCAAACGAGGTTGCAAAAATCAAAATTTTCGTGTGCGCCGACGAAGTTTTGAATAAACCCATGTTATAGGAAACTTTTCAACGATTTCAAATATGCTACTCTTATTAATATCACATTTTTAGTTTGGAAGATATACCCGTTCAAAGTTGACCAACTTTCGGTTTTCAAAAAACACACAATTTTTAGTCAATTTGTTGCGATTTCAGGTGTAATATCACGAAAAATAGGTAACGAATCGCCTTATTTTTTGTTTGTATTGATTGATGTATTTATTAAATGTATAATGATAAAAAAAAATTAACTGTTTGCTTTGTGTTTCTCCTGGTAAATCACTATTTAAAAACTATCCGTTTTTTAACTATTTTTCAACTTTGACGGAAAATAAAAAAAATCTATATTTTTCTATATTTGCCATATTTGCAAAACATGTTTTTTGATTATTTCTTTACATAATTCAAAAGGTTTTATCTGCCCGTACGCGCCCGTTTGGGTTCTAGAGGTAAAAAAGGTTAAAAAGACATGGTTGCAGAAATTGTATAGCGTGCATCCCTTACATGTTTTGACTGACAGTAGTTTGATCTAATAGTTTGAAAATTGCATTTTAAGTCGGTTGTCTACCTGTGAGCATCTGCCAAAGTCTACTCCCAATATTCTGTTACAGACACAGGATGCACAAAAAACTACTCATTGAAATTCGCAGGTACGCACCTCACTTAAAAATTACTTTGGAGTACAAATGGTCAAGAACAATATTGACTTATGGTCCCTCCAGGTAGGCACAAATCTTATTTAGACACGAGCATAATATCAAAATTGCATAATTCAGCCTAAATCCAAATGTATGCAGGGAACAGGTAAATTTTTAGGCATGGTAGCTTAAGCCTATATATTGCAAAATAAGCATAATGCCTGGATTAGTCTACAACTGAAAGTTGGCGCAACAAGTACTGAAACCATGGCGTTACACAATTTAAAATTATTTGAACTGTTTAGAAGGTCAACCACACCAAAGTTTTTCACGGAAGCTGCTTTAGAAGAACTTGATAGCTTATACGGAAATATTGAGAGAAGCGAAATTATAAAAAATAATTTTTATCTGATATATGCAAATATTAAGGCAGAATGGGTGAAATCTAATCGAACCATTCAGAACTTCAACTCCAAATACGAGGACTGGCTTAATGAAGACACCATCCTGGATATATTTGCAGTAGATAAACCCACCACATCAACCAGAGGAGCAAAAGGAAGGCCAAAAAAAAGTATTGAGGAGTGTTCAATTTTCACAAGAAAGAGGAAACTTGCCGATGCCACCAATGACTTGACAACGAAGCATTTATCGGACGCGCTGTCTATTAAATATACAAAGGATAGTGAAAGAGTTAGGTCGCAGATTACAAAATCTGTTGCTGATGCAAGCCCACTGCGACTAAAAAGGATTAAGGAAAGCATTCCCACGCCCACAAACGCACACATTAAAAAGTATGGTTCCGAAGAAGCCTTGGCCTTGTTTATGGACTTACAACTTTCTAAAGAAAAATATGAGATACTACGGGCATCCTTGATGCGACACGGGGCTGACGTTTTACCAGGATACAAGCATATTACGCAAGCCAAAATAAATTCACGACCGCTGCATACGGAGTTTACGGAAGTCTCTGTGAAAGCCAATCTGCAGGATCTCATAGGCCATACAGCAAAACGGTTGTTGGAGAGTCTTCCTGAAAATGAGGTGGAAATTCTTCCTGAGAAACTGACATTGATCAGCAAATGGGGCTGCGATGGATCATCCGGACAAAGCGTTTATAAGCAAAGGATATCTTCCGATGACGCTACAATATCGGACGGAAATATGTTTATGGCATCTGTTGTTCCTTTGCGGCTAAAATCTGATGTTTCCCTATACTGGAAAAATCCACGTCCGTCATCAGTGCATTATTGCCGACCAATAATGTTTCAGTTTGCAAGGGAATCGGCAGAACTCATAAGGACCACGGTGATGGACATTGAAGAACAAATAAGCAAGATTAAGCCTACAAAGCTGCAAATTGGAGAAGGAAAATATATTGAATGCAATTACGAGTTCCACCTGACCATGGTTGATGGAAAAGTCGTAAACGAACTGACAGGAACAACCTCAACATTGTAATTTAAACGATTCTACAAACGAGGAGAATTACGAATATGGAATGTCACCATTGCACGCAAGGATAAAGTGTATGGAGTTCTTGCTAAAACTGGCGTATACCCTACCACAAGAGGAGGAAAACTTCAATGAAAATACATCAATAAAGGATAAGGAAAAGATCAGAAAGAAGCAAATACAGGATGCTTTTTTTAAACAAGTTGGACTAAAAGTAGACTGTCCCAAGCACGGATACGGTAACTCAAACGATGGAAACACTTCTAGGAGATTTTTTGAAAATGATGAGGCAGTAACTAGAATCACTGGAATTGACAATCAAATCGTGAAAAGATTCGGAACGATCTTGAATGTTTTAAACTGCAAAGAAAATGTCAATTCTACAAAATATGGAGAATATGCATCGAAAACTTCATCTCTTTTAGCAGAAATGTATCCACAGAAGAAGTTGACCCCGACCGTCCATAAAATATTGGCGCATGGCAAAGATATAATTGAGTACCAGTCTTTGCCAATTGGAGAGCTTTCTGAAGAAGGACAGGAGTCTCTTAACAAATTTTATAAAAAATATAGATTGCAGAACACATTCAAAGCATCAAGGGTAAGGCAAAATGAGAACCTCTTCAATATGTTGGCAGCATCTTCCGAACCACTTATTTCTTCCCTGCGGCAAGTGAAGTCACGAATAGAATTATTACCCAACAAAGATTATTGAGGAAAAATTAAAGAAACGTCTTCATTTCATACAGAGAGTTTGATGATCAACTGTGTCAAACGCTTTGGAATGATCTAGAAGTACAAGGAAGGTTATTTTGCTGTCGTCTATGTCACTTCTTATGTTTTCGCAAACGTCAGTTAAGACCGTCACGCAACTGTGGTTTGCTCGAAAGCCGGATTGTTTGTGGGAGTTATATATTCATTCATTTGAAAAAAAATTATCTTTTCAAAAACTTTTGGCAAATAACATGGAATGGCTATTGGTCGTTGCTCAGAATTTGATTTTGGGATAGGTATTATTTCCATATGGTAGGGAAACTGCTTGAAGTTATAATGCAGTTGAAAAAAAATGTTATATAAGGCAGTAAAAGTGGAAGAAGTATTTTAATAAATTTCGGATTTACATTATCATATCCTACAGAGTTTTACTTTACCAGAGAAAAGCATTTTATAAAATCAAGTTGATTAACGCATTCAAATTTAAAGGAATTTTCCTCGGAAAAATTTGGAGTATTTCGTATATTATTGTAAAATTCATGATCAACTTCTACCGAAGGTATATACGTAAATTTTAAGTTCAATTCGTCAGCTTCTATCGAACAGCTATTATTATTGCATCTTCCAATGCCAATATCTCTAATTTTCTTCCACGTTTGTTTGGAGTCAATGGCAGAATTAAATTTCATAGAAAAGAAATTGCACTTAGCAGTTTTGATTTTTCACAATGCTTACATGCATCGCCTTTATTTGAATGCTTGCTGCCGTTGTTGTTTTTGTTGCTGTTGCCGCCATTTGTTTGCTTCACATATTCATTCTTTTTGTTGCCTTTCTTCGATTTCGATTTGATAACATAACGTGTACGTCGCCTTGAGATCTGCTAGAGAACTTCATTTCCATAATTAAAGCTTTTCGGAGTGCGTCATCTAATTTGAGTTTCTCATCTTCTTCCCATATTCTCTCAAAAATTTTTTCAGGTAGACCCATTATGAAAGGGTCAAGCAAAAAGCTTCAAGTTGATCTCCAAATTTGCAATTAGGTGCAAGTTTCTTTGTTCGTGCATACCACTCAGAAGTGGTTTCATGTTCTTCCTTCTTTGCACTGTGAAACAGATTTCGCTCACGAAATGTTATTGAAGATGGTGTGTAATGCGTTTTCAGCATTTCACAAAGTTCTTTGAAAGTTTTGCTCACAGGCGAGTGTGGACTACATAGACTGTGCAGTACTCCATACGGTATTGCTCCAATTGATTTGAGTAATATGGCCTTCTTGACATTGTCATCTGTGCAGTTTATCTCACAAAAGTGGATTTCAAGTTTCTCCTTCCACAATTCTCATGTTTCGTTTTGCGACGAAAATTCTGGAAAGTTGGTGGCGTGATAAATTGTAACGGTATCACGGTTATTTTGTGTTGGTGGTGTCGTCATCTTTGATTTATTTAATTTTATTTTTGTAATATATATACATATACTATATATTTATATGTTGCACTATAATGCACTATTTAATGTTTTTGTTTGTGTATTTACACTTTACTAAACTTATTTCAGTTTTCTTGTTCTTCGTGTATTTACACTATTATTTATATTTTTATTGTGTACTACACACCTTTAAATTTCATATAAAGTTTGTTTAAATATTGTTTGTTTTATGTATTTATATTTTGTTTTATTTAAACATTGTCTTTAAATTTTTTTGTTTTTATGTATTTTCACTTGTTTTTTAATATAACACGCGGTTGACTTTTTCTTCCTCGTCAAATTGTTGTGTATCAGGGCAAAAATGAATTGTATTCAAACACGGTTACCAACTTACTGATTTATTGAAAATGAAAAAAATCTTATATCTACGTACAAAGTTATGTTTGTATAGAAAACATATGTTGGTGTTATACTGTGTTCACATTAGACGAACATATAACAATACCTGTGAATTCTTCCACGCATTTTACAAACACGAGTAAAACAATTTTGGATGTTTTCCTTGTAAATGACAAACAGAATATACTACACTACGACCAGCTATCAGCACCTATGTTTTCGAAGCATGACCTACACTTTTCATACCGTGATTTTAACAACTTGAATATAAACGATCTACGGTGTGAATTGCAAATGATTAGATGGGCGCGAATTTTTACAAACCAAATGTTGATGAACAATGTCAATTTCTGCAAGCCAATATTCTTCTCCTGTACAATAATCATGTTTCTATTAAAACAAGGAAAATTTCATCTAACGATATACCATAACGCTAATTGTTTAAAGACGTAACGTTGCATTTGCTCCTGCAGATGTTATTGGAGATATTCAGAGTAATGCTGACGATGATCAGGTCACGTTTTTAATACATCTAGACCATTAAAAAGCCTTCGAAACAGTTCACAACCCTGTGTTCAAAGCTATTATCTCCAATTTCCATTTTTCATCTTCTTCGATTAACTTAATTTCAAATTATATGAATGGAAAACATCAAGCTGTTTTTAATGACTCGCATTATTCCTCGTGGCTACCCGTCACAAGAGGAGTTGCGCAAGGATCAATCCTTGAACCACTACTGTATTATATATACTCTAACGACTTACCAACGCATTTGCATTCCACGAACATTCAAATTTATGAATAACGTTCTGCTTTTTATTGGCTGCAAACTTTCTACAATTAACGATTGTACTTCAAAGAAAAACTCTGGCCATAAATCGTCTAAGTATACAACTTGGATCTTCTGACATTGATATGGTACCATCAGCAAAGAATTTGGGCATTACTTATAATGAAAAACTTTTGTGGTGAGACAAAATTAACATTGAAACAGGAAGAACATATGGCATGCTAAGGACGTTATGGATAAACCAACATTTTACACCGCTAAGATCAGGATGTTTTCTTCCAAAACGTATTTGTAACTTACGCTTTTATATGATTGTAAATTATTTGCCGGTTGTAAATTAACAACTATACATTATAGGGTGGATTACTTTTTGAAAAAACTTTTTGCAAAAGAATTCTTGATACTAGATAATATTTGTTCCAAAAATTGTTATTTGCACGATCCACTGTATTTTTTGTTGAACACATACGTGAAATTTGAGGCTCCATATATTAAGTGCTGTAAAAGGTGGACTTGAGCAACTGGTTAAGGCGTTCTGTGTACTGGTGGTGACTGAAGGTGCAAGGATTGGGAGACATTTATAATTGGTTTATAAGTTTATAATTGGTTTCCGTGATTTCATTTAAAAAAGGGGATACAAATTCTTATATTTTATATATAAAATTTAATAAAGTCACTCAAATACTGGAAAGATACACCACAACCATATGTATGTATATGTAAAATTGTTTAACCCTAGTAAATGAAATAACATCAGCAGACCCTTTCACATAACTATGATAAAAACATAGTTATCGTCGACAAAACAGTTCATCATTTGCCACTTATTTTTGTAGAAGCCTGAAAATATGCAATGCACACCAAATGAAAAAACCCAACATGCAAAAAGGCAAAGGGCGCTATACACTTGTCAAATTCACCCCCTAGCATTATGGTGGTATTAGTGAAAATTTTTTGTATGTGTGACACCGACGATGCTTGATGAAAAATCAAAAATTTAGATTTTGTCGGTGTCACACACACAAACAAATTTTCACTAATACCACCACAATGCTTGATGTGAATTTGACAAGAGTATAGTACCCTTAATGTAAAACTATCGCCAGAAAATAAAGCTATTTTGGTAGGAAGCATGAGGATAGTGGATTTAAAGAGCGTTATTAAAGAGGCAATAAAAGATAGTTTGGATGAAAAAATGAAAAGTTTAGCTACCAAGTCCAATATTGCACGAAATAGGCGTGGTTAACGACGATATAGAATTATTACGATGTGCAAATGCTCAACTTAAAGAAGAGGTTGAAAAACTTAAAAGGGATAAAGAGGTTGACAGAAAAAATCTAATGTGGCTGGAACCTAAAACTTGTAACAAAAAACAAATTTTTAAATGATTAGTAAAAGAAAATAACCCTCGAAATGCAATTAGCAAAACATGTAAGGATATTCTAAAGATTGAGACGAGTATTTCATCAGCTCAAAAAATGTTTGAAAATGGTGAAAAGATGTCTGCGGCTGCAGAATTTGAGTCAACAGCCGATGTTGTAAAAATATTTAAAAACACTAAAAAATTATCAGGAACCACAATTCATGTTGAACGATATCTAATGCCCTTAAAACAGGAAAAGAAAAAAATATTTTTATATCTAAAGAAAAAAAAAAGATTAAATATGAGTACAAAATACAAAGTTATGGTGAGAGATGATAGAATGAAGGTTGAAGATAAATGGATTGGTTGGAGTGAAGAAAACAAATTAATCTGTGGCAAAGAAAATGATGCAAAAAACGCGAAGACTTGTATTGCGAGGCGGTCAAATCATTAGATTTTAATTATGAAAATATTATCAAGAATATATACCCAAAAAACTAAAACGCGTCTGTCGCCAAAAAAAAATTAATAAAGATATTGATTCTGTAGAACAAGAAATATCGTACAATATAAATGGCATCGAAAACAAGCTACTTTTCCCTTCGTTTTTTAATTATATAATGCAAGCTGATGTTTTCTTTTTAATAGGAACCACTTAATCGAAGAAAAAACTGAGAAAATTAAAAAAATACTTTCAAGGTTTCACTTTCAGCTTAAAAAACTACAGCAGTTCTGCCACAACTATAAATTCATTGCCCAACATTCGATGGTATGAAAAAGAAAAGTTGCGGTACCAACAAAAACTTAATGAAAACCTGCAATCGCAAGACAGCGGTAGTAACGTCTTCAATATAAAACCCCTAACAAACATAATTAAATCTTCAGCAATTAGACCGAAATTCAGATTATTTGAACCCAAAAATAAATGGTACAACTATAAATGCAACAATGCCAGAATCAGTGTTATGGAATGTTTAAATAAGTACATGTCTACAAAAAGTATCATTGATAAGAAATTTACTTAAATAAACAGATGAAATATAAAACTATTTGTAATCAAAGTAAAGAAATATACTATCAGCAGCTGGCGAGTAAATTAAACTTTATAAATGAAAGTAAACAATGGTGGAAGTTTGCGAGGGAAGTGCGAGGGAAGAATTATCAAGTTGGGACCAAAATATCTACTACAAAATTCAAAGAATATTTTACAGTATTGCTAAATTCTACTCAAATATCACAATAGTTTCTTTATACACCAGTGTTAGTCAAGGATGATACACTCGATCACCCTATTAATCTAAATGAATTAAAACTGGTGTTGAAAAACAGCAAACGTAATAAAGCCCCTGGAGAAGATGGAGTACCGTGTGAGTTTATTTTTAATGCCACTGAAGGGATCGTCTATATAAAGCTAGCTGAAAAGAAAAAAGTATTTGCTCTTTGTCGATTTCAAAGCAGCAAAAAAAATCGTTAATATAAAAATTGTACTCAATCGGAATTTCATATAAATTTGTTAAAATAGTCGAAGCTATTTATGAGGATACTAAATCTGCGGTGTGGAATGACGATACTAAATTGGGTGTGTAACAAGGATGCTTGTTATAGCCACTTTTATTTTCATTGTATCTCAATGATTTACATGACAGTTGGTGTGGTGGTACGAATGTGGAAAATATAAATATCAGACTGCTAATGTACGCTGATGACATCGTCGTTTTAGATGATGTAGATACTCTTCAAATAATGATAGCTAACTTGAAAGTTTATTGTGATTTATAGAATCTTGAAGTGAATCTTAACAAGTCAGAGATAATGGTATTTAGAAATGGTGGCAGACTAAAATCGTAGGAAAAGTGGACATTTATATAAACATAACGAACGAGTATACCTATCTTGGCGTAATTTTTACACCCAACATGAAATTTGCAAACCATTGAAAGCTTAGCTATAACCGCAATAAATTCTCATGGAAAACCTTTCTTTCTAATGAACATTTGCAGCTTAGACAAAAGTGGAATCTTTGCAGGGGGCAAATCGTCGCATTCGATATCGAGTAAAATCAATCGAAATTCCATATTTTGGTTTATTATTTAAAGAAGACGGACAATCGTCAGACCACGTTTCACTTTTACTATAAACTATGGACGATAACTCGTTAGCTGTGACAGAGTAAAATTACTCTTAGTATTTTATTTTGGAAAATAAAAAAATAATTTCGATCGAAAAATTTCGATAACGAATGCAACGATTCGACCCCAGATCAATACAAGCGTATGCATCGCATGTGTGGGGTTTTGGACATTTTGAAGGAATAGATAAATTACAGCGATATTTTATGAAAAAGTTTTAAAACTGTCTCTTATGCTTGAAACTAGTGCCGTGAATAATCATCTTTACACTTCAGAACTTCATTTGAGGTACATAACTCGAGTGTCATTTGAATACCAGTCTAATAGACTACCATTTCAAATAACGCAATACTTATTGGAAAAGATTTGTTTTCGGTTAAAGAGCTAAATGCCATTGCCATCAATCTCAATGCATCATGGTCCAGTGCACAGTCTGGCGAATATCAGTGGATAGCTCAAAATAATCAACTTTTAAATAGTATACGTGTAAATCAACACTACACATCTTTACAAACCCAATCAATTTGTTCGAGGGTCTACAAACATTTAGATCATACGAGAGGTAAAAGTTATTTCACCAGCTAAAATAGCCTTGATATTTAAAGCAAGGTGTGGGCTAATTAAGTTTAATTATAACACCTATGGTGCATCAAATCAAAAAAAACTTTGTAAAATCAGAGATTTTAGAACATCTCCGATATTACAGGAGTTTCGGCAATCCACATTTGAGAAGGTTATCTCAAGTGAAACGGAAATAGTGCGGATACTCAACGGTACAAACTCAACAGATTGGGAAAACCTTGCTCAATAATTAAAGATAACGTTACAATATAGACACTTCATGGTACAAGAATTTAATTAAAATTCATATAAAACAAATTTCTAATACTTTTGGTAAATTCAAATCCCAGCTTAATCAAAGGCTAATAGTCTAATAGACAGACGATTTATATATTATTGTATTTTTCAAATGTAAATATCATAAAATAAGTAAAATTATTTTTATACTATACTACTACTACTGGAGGAAAAACAATAACTCAAATTCGTCACCAATATCTGTTCTCAAAGCGCCAATTTTTTATTTATGCAATCTGCCTCTCGAAGCAATTAACGCAATTAACAAAATATAAGCAATGCAATACAAATTATAAAATCAAATTTTAAGTACTTTAAAGGATTATAATTTTTTAATTTTCTTGATATTATTATTTTCTAATTATTAAATGTTGAATATTATAATTCTGGTTTTTTAATATGTTTTTTAATATTTATTTATATACATATTTATATTAAGATTTTTAATATATATACTTACATTTTTAAATTATAATATGGTGTTATGAATATTGTATGTGCCAATATAAGATTTTCCAGTGCTAAATCTAAAATATGTTATATCTTACTGCGCTGGTTACAATTTAATTAATACAAATACTTCAATGCCAATCAATTGCATGGTGCCAGGAAGCTAAATCAGGTCAAAACTTTACTAAGAAGACGTTTAATAAAAGGAAGTAAACGTTCCTGGAAGTATTCTTTTATATAAATATTCGAAGTCATCGTTGAAGAGGCGACAATCGACTGCAGATAGCTGGCCAAACCATTGTCTCTTTATCAAATTTATCCAATTTTTTATACTATTATTTGGGATTGAGTCTCCCCGACTGTCCAAACATGAAATTAGTGGAAGTAATTTAAGTTCAATTTTAGCATTGGTCTTATCATCCACAATAAAGTTATTGAACAGTTATTGAATTTTATTTAAACTAGTTCGTAAGGCAAACGAGCCCGATTTTTGCAACACTATTTTGTATTTCAGTGCGGTTTTAGTATTTAAATCAGGATATGTCCGTAGACCTCCAGACGTATTAGTCTTGCAGTACTTACGCCGCACTGTGGCTGAAATTTTGATTTCATTGGTCAAAACCCCAATTTTTTTTTGTCACCGATTTTTAAAATTTTAATGCCATTTTGTAGGATATATCCAAATTAATGGAGCCAAAAATTATGTTAAACTATTGCTAATTGTGGGCGTGGCATGCTGTCGAACTCAACTGTTCAGCGCAGTGGCTGAAAATTGTTTTTCATTGGCCAAAATTCTGTAACTTTTGAACCGATCAAAATATTTTAGTAATTCTTTTTCTAGTGGGTAGATATTTAGTTGAAGTTGAGTCATTAACATTGATTTAGTACTTTTTAAGAAATTCTAGGTCAAAGTTGAACTTTTAATTGTTTTTAACTTTTATTTTTTTTATTTATTAAAAAATTTAATATTTGGACTTTAATAATAATTACAAGCATTTTTTGTAATAATGGGATTTTTTTTTAATGTTTACACTCAAAAAAAATTTTACTCTAAAAAGAAAGTAAAATCAACTGGAAATTTTGCTATTACTACTGAAAAATTAAAAATTTTTTGCTGTCAAATTTCCCAATTTGTTTACACTCAAAGAATATTTCCACTTAAAAAACGTTAGTAATCTATATTATTAATAGGCTAGGCGATTTCTAGTAACTGATGTTTTGTTCTACCGTTTTATCCCGATTTTGGCCAAACGTATATTATTTGAAAGGTGTTTCTTTTTGGCCGATTTGTAGATTTACAGATTTTTTAATTTTTTCCCTTATTTTGAGTAAATCGCATTTAAAGTTGCTACTAACACATACATAAAATTATGCAATGCTATGTGTGTTCATTAAATTTGTTAATGTGTTTGTAATAAAAATGAGTTTGTTTTTTGTGTTGATTTGTGAATTGGCTATAGTTGATTAGCATACTTTTAGGGTCTTTATTTAATGGAAAAATAAAATTTCCTAAAATTTGCGCTCGAATTTCGAGGGCTGGAAACTGCTACTATTATCTAATAGTCTTGCTATTACTACACAAAAATTTATAATTTTTTGAAAATTAGCCCAATAATTCTGATTTTGATGTGAAAATAAGGGTTTTTATTTTCTGAATTTTTCTTATTTATTAAAACATTTCATACATACTATTCTGAATCTTTCTTATTTATTAAAACATTTCATACATATGTACGTGGGAAAAAAAACCTTTTAAAAACATCTAAGAAAATTATTGTCGGACTAGACCGACTTTCTTTCTTATTTATTAAAACATTTCATACATACGTGGGAAAAAAACTTTTTAAAAACAAGTAAGAAAATTATAGTCGGTCTAGACCGACTATATGATCCCCTATACCTTTCGTTTATAGACCCTATCTCTTAGGTCCAACCAATTGGATATAGAAAATAATCATAAACCAAATTTGAGTGGCATTGTTATTAATTTTTTTTGGCTGCAGGTATGAAAAAGTTCATATCGGATGCTATATTTATATGGGGACTACGTCGAAAAATGGACCGATCCTGACTATATTGGGTAAAGTCATTTATATTTTGAAAAAATATATACAAACCAAATTTGAGAACACTCTGTGCAATATTTTTGTTTTTTGATAGATTTAAGTGAAGATCGTGAAGCAGCTCTATATGGGGCCTATGACTAAGAATTGCCCTATAGGGATTATTTTTGGACTACTGATTAATGAATATAATAAACACATACAAACCCAATTTGACTGAGATCTATAAGATAATTTGGATCTTATGGCAATTTATGACGATTTCATAGGGGTGGTTTGTATGGGGACTAGGTATGAACATGGACCGATTCTCACCAATTTCAATAGCGTTCATCCTACGGCCGATAAAAGCTTATATACCAAGTTTCATCAAAATATATTCATATTTGCGACCCGTAGTTTGATTACAGGTTTACATGAACACATAGACGGACTAAATTGCTAAATCGACTCAAAAAGTGACTTTGAGTCGATCGGTATACTTGTATTGTATACTTATAGGGCTGTTTAAATTACCATAATTTTAAATTTTTTTGAGTAATTTCATTAAAATGAAAAAAGTGTTCTACCCGCGGCTCGTCGCGGGTGCAAAAGCATGCATAGGGTTAAAGAGGACACTTTCACCTTTCTTTGGGAGGTATACGTTTCTTGTTCTCTTTTGTTCCCTCGAAATTCTATTCCACTAAAGTTGAAATTTGACACAAATATAGAAGTTTAATAAATATTTCAGAACACCCCTAATATTAAACGCTAGTGTTGTGACCACTAACAACTAAAGACTGTAATCCTACCAACCTTGTAAAGAAGACCGCAGCACTGTGGCTGAAATTTTGATTTCATCGGCAAAAAGTCCAATTTTTTTCTCACCGATTTTAAAATTTTTAACACCATTTTGTAGCTTATATATCAATATTAATGTAACCAAAATATTAGGTTAAACTATTGCTAATTGTGGGCGTGGCATGCTGTCAAACTCAACTGCTTTTTTTAATTTCAGAAAAAGGTGATTTTTTTGTTTTTTTTATCAAAAATAAATGGTCACCAATCGCAAGTTATCGTCGATAATGGCCTGCAGTCTTCTTTACAAGGCTGGTAGGATTGCAGTCCTTAGTTGTTTTAAATGGCCGCAACCCTACCTTCCATATTTGTATCAAATTTCAACTTTAATGGAATAGAACTCCTAGGGAACAAGAAACGAATACCACCCAGAGAAAGTGTCCTCTTCAACGCTATGTATACTTTTGCACCCGTGACGATCCTCGGGTAGAACACTTTTTTCATTTAATGAAATTATTAAAAAAGTTTCAATTAATTTAAACAGCCCTATAAGTATATAATGGTGTGTTAAATTTGTGCTTTAGGTATTTTATAGCTTATAATAGTCATTATTTGTTCTATTACCAGTAATGATATTTGCTTACAAAATACACCACCCTTTTGATATATTTGTAAGTAAGAATGTCAATACACAGAGGATGTAATTCATTTGTAACCTGGGTTT
Organism: Cordilura impudica; assembly: GCA_963682025.1. Classification (NCBI taxonomy): domain Eukaryota; kingdom Metazoa; phylum Arthropoda; class Insecta; order Diptera; family Scathophagidae; genus Cordilura; species Cordilura impudica. The sequence goes on along the minus strand of OY821520.1, from coordinate 179,156,031 downwards.
TTTTATTATCATACCTTTTTTATACCTTTTTATTTAACCTAACAATGCACTAATGCAAATAGTAAAGAAAACACACACAGGTAATTCATTTCATAGTGGGTTTTTTATATATCATTTTAGGTATTAAGGCACTAATGGCATTTTCTTACCTTATTTTACCTAGAAACATAGTATGATGGCGTATGAAAAGGCTTATAAGAAAGTGACATTTTGAATACAAACTCAATTGCTATAACAGCAATAACAGTCGGAAATAAAAATATTAAGAAAAATATGGAGAGCTTCAGTTATAAAGAACTGGCCGAAGAGTATTTTAGGAACAAAAACCAGGAAGATGTTCTTAGTTACGTTAAAATAAAATTACAACTTAAATTCGTGTAGCATCGAAATACAAGAGCAATTATCCAATATCGTCAAAGCAATAAAAAAACGTTACAAAGAAGTTAACTACAATAAATAAAACTTTTATATAAAAAGTGCAAACTGGTTAAAAGGCCAACTCACTGTTGCTTCAGAAACAACAAAGCAAGATAAGACTGGAAGACCACGCATATCATTGCACAACTGCAGCGATTGATCTAAGAGGCGGAAACTCAAAGATGTTAACGATGCAATTGGATGTATAAATATAAAATAATCTTTCCTACATCAATTACGATCACAATTGACAAAAGTGGATATCATTGAAAAATTTGTTAAAGCTAGTCCAGTGAGAACAAAACGGATTCTTAAAAGTATACCAACTCCGAGCGATGCACAACAGTTCACAAATGCGGAGGCATTAGCATTATTTCTGGATTTGAAATTAACAAAACAGCAATATATTCAGCTCAGATTGCGTGCGATTGAAAAAGGCTCAAATATGTATCCAGCATATCATCCCATAACCGCTGCTAAAATGGACTGGTTGCCATCAAAGGACACTATCAATATCACACCAATTTCGGCAGAGGTACAACTACAATCTCTACTTGATCACACAGCCGAACGCTTGCTACAATCAATAAAAGGAAATGAGTTAAAGAAATATGGGGACACAAAGTTAATTCTATTTTGTAAATGAAGATGTGATAGTTCTTCGGGACAAAAACAATACAAACAAAAATCATTTGTACCATTGCGATTGAAAAAGATTTTTGAAGTTTTAGAGCCTGCGACTAGTACAACGCAAACAAAAGATATTTGGAAAAATGACACAACAAAAAAGTTACTGATATCAAGGCCCAAATTGCAACACTACAGCCATTAAAATTACGGTTAGATGGGCAGCAAATTGAAGTAAGCGTCCAATTAATGCTGACAATGATAGATGGAAAAGTAGGCCAGGCTTTGACAAACACGAAGGCTGCATCCAGCCGTATCATATGCAAAGCAACATCAAGCCAATTAAATCAAGCCCCGACAAAATCACTAGATGATACTGATGCATATGAGTTTGGAATTTCACCACTACATGCAAGAATACGACTTATGGAACACATACTAAAAATAAGTTATGATTTGGATTTCGGTTCTTCAGGATCAATAAGAAACAACGAAACCAACAAGAAGTTAAGAAGTTCAAAAAAGAAACATGTTCAAGATGAATATCGAAAATTTGGATTGATTATAGATCAGCCACAACAAGGGTCAGTCAATACAAATGATGGCAATACCGCAAGAAGATTCTTTTCAAATCCAGAAACAGCATCTGAAATAACAGGAGTGGATTTAAACCTTATTTTCAGATTTAAAATAATCCTAGAAGTACTTGCGTGGAATGAAGAAATTGACTCCAAAAAAATTTGGAGATTGTGCTAAAGAAACTGCAAAAATATATATGTACAACCAAGTACCCATGGAGAAATATGTCTGCAACAGTTCACAAAATTCTTTATCATGCAAAAGATGTCATTAAATATCATTTGGTGCCACTTGGAGATCTATCAGAGGAGGCTCAGGAAAAAAGGAATAAGGATTACAGATTTTATAGAGAGCACAATACTAGAAAAATTAACGAAATTCCACAAATGAAGATTTATTTAATATATTATTGGCAACGTCGGATCCGTTCATCTCCAGTATTCGTGATCGAAATGGAAAGTCGAACATCAGGATTTAGATGAAGTCAAAAAACTACTTAAGAACAGAAATAACACAAAACAAAATATGGAATATTTGCAATCAATATTTGAATCAAATTAATAATAATTATAATTGCATGAATAATAATTATAAGTATGAAAACCATAGTATTAGTAAAAAAACAATAATAAACAGAACCTCCCATTGTTACAAATGCTATTAAAATCTATTGAAGTTTTTTTTAAAAGGTTTTTTTTTACCCACATATGTATGAAATGTTTTAATAAATAAGAAAGATTCAGAAAATAAAAACCCTTATTTTTATATCAAAATCAGAATCATTGCGCTAATGTTCAGCAGATTTATTTTGCAAAAATTAACAAATTTGACACAAAAAATGATAAATTTGTCTGTAGTAATAGCAAGACTATTAGATAATATTACTAACGTTTTTTTAAGTAGAAATATTCTTTGAGTGTAAACAAATTTGCAAATTTGACAGCAAAAAATTTTTAATTTTTCAGTAGTAATAGCAAAAATTTCCAGTTAATTTTACTTTTTTTTAGTGTAAAAATTTTTTTTGAGTGTAAACGTTAAAAAAAATCCCATTATTACAAAAAATGCTTGTAATTATGTATTATTAAAATCCAAATATGACATTTTTTAATAAATACAAAATATAAAAAACCCATATTTCAAGCTAAAAGTAAAAAAAAAAAAAATAAAAAGTTCAACTTTGACCTAGAATTTCTTAAAAAAGTACTCAATCAATTTTAATGAAATTAAAACAGACTCAAGTTCAACTAAATATCTACCCACTAGAAAAAGAATTACTAATATTTAGATCGGTTCAAAAGTTACAGAATTTTGGAACTTAGCAGGCGCAGGATAAGGTAATCGTTATTTTTGTTAAATTCTAGTATACAGTTATACTAGGACCACGTGAATATTATGTGCTATTAAGAAATTTTTGGAATTTAATATCAAACAAGTAAGAGTGTTAAATTCGGCTGAGCCGAATTTTTGATACCCTCCACCTCGGTTTGAGTCTTGATAATAAATATAAATGAAAAAGTAAACAATTTGTTAAACTTAATACCAAATTATTTCAGCAAATTCTTTGGGTTGGTTTTCGTCTTTTCTATTATTTCGGTGTTTGATTTTTGGTCATCGTGCTTGCTGTTCGGCATGCATTTAGGTTATATACCTATATGCATGCGTTTCCGGTTATATGACATAACTTCTCGTTTAATTTAGTTTTTGCTAATTAAATAGCTCGCCCTAACCTCCATTGCAAAGATAATGGTTGTGTAGGGTGGCTACATGCATTAAATCGTGCTAATTGGAGATGGCTGTATATTTTCTTTTAACTGGCCAATTATTTCTTCATTACGCAAAAAACCAAATGTCCCAAACATTTTAAATAAAATAATTTGTTATCTTTATTTTCTGGAAAACTTCAAATATTCATCCAAAAAAATTTTGAAAATTTATATATAAAAAATAACATTCTCATCAAATTGCGTTTATTTATGTAACAATTTTTGTGTTTGCAATTCTTAAATATCATTTGAGGTTTTCTAAAATTCATTGAATTTAAATCAATGTTTTCTGTAGTCCGATTCTGTAAATTTCAACGATCCGACAATCGCAAAATATATAGACAGCTATTGTTGTTTGCACTAAGGATTAAGTGATTCACTAAGTACAGACATCTTAACGACAGTCGACATTTCTATTTTTCTATTTATTTGAATTGTAAACAAGTGGTATCTCTGTCAAAATAAGCGAAAAACACAAAGAAGAATAGAAAAAAACAAATTACTTCGTGTTTGACAAGATGATTTTATGTTTATGTTTAATATCTTTATTTTTTTTACTAATATTTCTGTTTATTTATTTGAAAATGAAATAATGAATTTAATTTTTTTATTTATATAAAAAAGTTTTTTAATAGAAGCAAAATATTTTTATCGATTGAATAAACAACACAGAAATGGTTGTCGTTTAGATAACAACAACAGCTGACTTTAACAATAGGGAATATCGTTTAAAAATTTTACTGATAATTTTGCTATTTTTAAATGTGAAAATTTTTTTAAATGTAGACATAGGTATTTGGTGTTTTTTTTTTTTTTTTGGAATTTCAATTTGTGTTTAACGAATAAAATTTATATTAAAGATGCAATTGATGTCTTCTAAATTTAAAATTTTTATTTCCGACGTTTTGATATGATTTTCTGAAATTCAATTAATTGTAATTTATAATTGGAAATTTTTAATTCCAGTTTTAAGAATTGATATTTTCTTAAATTTGAATGGAAAATTTAAAAAGTACAATTTTGTATTTATGTGAATAATAATGCTTTAATAATTATAAACAATTTTTAATAATTCTAATAATTATGTAGAACTGTTTTGAAAGCAAAAAACTCATTGATAAACTCGGTAACTCTATTTTATAAAGACAACAAAAAGTTAACATGCCAAACTTATGTTCATATTTGTTAAAGAATAATGAAAAAACGTATGAAATAAAAGACCAGCCCGTGTATACTCTTAACATTGTTCTGTATGATATCTAGTTGAAAATATTGACATTCATGTTAAAATAGAAATAACTATTGCAAAGCTAATTAGAACAAAAATTGTGGCGCCATCTACTGCTGCATAGTCACGCTGAGCCAAATGAAGTGACATTCTGTTAATGCAAAAGAAATGTATTTTCCCCACAACAAAATATTGCAGAATTTTATGTTAATAAAATAATATACCGATTTATTTCTAACATGCAGTTGTTATGGATATACATATATAGAATATATGTATATTATTTGTATTATTTAATATGTTTATGTAAATATTACACACAAAAAATACTACATCAAACGTTATTTTTGTGTTTTTCTCTTTAAATAAATTTATACATAAAATTTTTTTTGTTAAATTTACATTGTTTTTTATACCCTATACCACTATGTGGTTTGGGTATAATGATTTTGTGCTGCTGTTTGTAACAACCAAAAATATTTGACCTAGACCCATCTTTAATTATACCGATCGAATCAGAATCACTTTCTGAGTTGGTTTAACAATGTCCGTCCGTCCGTCCGTCCGTCTGTGTGTCCATGTAAAGCTTGTAATCAAACTGCAGGTCGCAAATATGAATATATTTTGATGATTTTTGGTATATAAGCTTTTATCGGCCATGGGATGAACGCTATTGAAATTGGTGAGAATCGGTCCATGTTCAGACCTAGCCCCCATACAAATTACCCATATGAAATCGACATAAATTGCCATAAGATCCAAATTGTCATATAGATCTTACTCAAATTGGGTTTGTATGCGTTCTGTTCAATTCTTCACAAAGAATTGCGTTTATTTGTACGTCAGTATGAATTTCGTTTATTTGTACGTCAGTACATTTGCTAAAGTAACAAACATACTTACATACATCTGAAACTATGAAAATAACCCTGAATTATTGGTTTCCATTACTACATAAGCTGGGTTAATAAGCTTGAAATACAGTCAGCAATTCTTTTGTTCATCTGTACAAACATATTGACATACATACAAAGTTATGATCACATTTAAACAATTGTCGCTGACTGCATTTCTGGGGTTTGTTAACTTTGTTGCTTATGCTAAATTGCATATTTTATTTATTTTAATTTTATTTTATTCAAACAATTGTTAACTTTGTTGCTTACGCTAAATTGCATATTTTATTTATTTTAATTTTATTTTATTCAAACAATTATTGCTGACTGCATGTCTGGGGTTTGTCAACTTTGTTACTTATGCTAAGTCGCATATTTTATTTTACTTTTATTTTCTGTTATTTATGATTTAATTAGTATATAAGCTTGAACCTTTTTATAAATAAAAGAGAGATAACAAACCAACAGAACAAGTTTTTTCTTTCAAAACCATATAACCAAGTTCAAGTGCTTGTGTTATGATATAGAATTGTCTTGGTGTTGCTGTCTAGACAAGCCCCTAAACAATAACATTTTCCCTGTAACCAAGTTCAAGTGCTTGTGTTATAATACAGAATTGTCTTGGTGATATTGCCTAGACAAACTCCTTAATATAACATTTTACCAGGTTGAACAAATTAGTACAACCCTATCCAAAAAAAAGGATAAAAACATTGGTGACCCCGACGTGATGGCTACAAACACCCCTATGGACCAACTCGCTGCAGCCCAGCTCGCTACAGGTGAAGGAATCCAGTCCATCATCCGAAACTTTAAAAAGGACTCGGCTATAAGAAAAACCTGCCAGTACTATGAAGATCGGATCAAACGACTGGAAGCGGCATGGGCTCAGTTTGAAATCAACGACAATAAAATACGATGTCTCGAGAAGCCAGCACTAGACCACAAATACTTCACCGAGAATTATTACGATAAAATATCGGAAATCACAACAACCTACCGAGAAATATTTGAAGCAGCTATGGAAACTCCAAAGGACATTGGTCAAAAAACGACAATCAGTGATCCTAAACCGCCACCTAGAACCAATTATGTTGACGATAATTCATCCGCAAACACTATCTTACTAAATCCCTTGATCAGAAGACAAAATGCCATGATGAACTCACTGAAACGATTATTTACCACAGACCCAGCAGCAACCAACATACAGCTGAAGGAAAAACTATGGGCACAAATTCAAGAATTGCATTTCTCAGTATGGGAATCCAGCACTGACCCACTAAAAGAAGGGTATAATATGGAAACCTACCTCAATTTAGAAAAATTAATTATTGAAAATTTTAAGCTATCGTCACGAAGCCCAGAACAAGGTAGCGATTTCCAGCAAACCAACGTTCTTCCACTACCAAAGGTTACAATCCCAAAATTCAGTGGAGACTATGTAAAATGGAGAGCCTTCTCCGACCTATTCACTCAATTGGTGGACAACCAGCAAGTTCCAAAGGCACAAAAGATGTGGTATCTCAAATCAATTTTGGGAGGAGAAGCTGAAAAATTAATCAGCCATCTGTCAGCTACTGCAGACAACTACGCGACCGCTTGGACACTACTAGAAGAGCGCTATGACAATCAGCGCATCATTGTCTCAACCATAGTGCAACAGTTGCTGGATCAACCTAATGCTGGACCATCAGCTGCCGCCATAAAGGCTCTACACGATACAACACAAGAATGTCTGCATGAACTAAACAACATCGGAATTGACACGACCTCGTGGGACCCCATATTGTTTCACACCTTGGTAAGGAAACTAGATCGGGGTACTCTTGTTCTGTATGAGAGGACCATTCAAAATCCAAAGGAACTACAAAGTTTCAAGGACTTCCTGAAATTCCTTGAAACTCGATTTCAATCCTTGGAAGCCACAAACCAGAAGGAGAAATCCTCTAAGGTATGCGCTTCTGCAACATCAGCCAATAAAACAGAAATCACATGCCCACTCTGCAAAATTGACCAACACCCACTGTACCGGTGTCAAAGGTTTCAACAACTACCGCCACATGGCCGCCTGAATTTCGTTCGGAGCCAGAAACAGTGCATAAATTGCTTAAAATCAGGGCATACAGTAAAATATTGCAAGTCAGGGCCTTGCACGATATGCAAGAAAAGGCACAACTCGCTGCTTCACATGGAAAACTACACCCAATCATTAAAACAAGGATCATCAAGCCATAAAACACCCCAGATGACACCATCAGCAACAAACACTCCAAATGAAAACTTCAGCAAGGCACCAGCCAGCATTCCAGAAGCATCATCATTAACGGCAGCAAGCGGTCACGTATCCAACTCATACGTTCTTCTCAGCACAGCTATAGTAAAAATCAAAACTGACATAATGGAGGTTGAATGTCGCGCATTACTTGACGCCGGATCACAAGTAAATTTGATCACAGAGCGTTTAGCAAAACGACTTAACATTGCAAAACAGCCATCATCAATGAACATTAAAGGACTCGGTAATTCCAACACCAAAACACGACACCGGGTCAATGTTTCTCTGCATTCCCGAATTAATGGGTTTTCAACTCGCTTGGAGGCACTCGTCTTGCCTCAAATCGTCGCACCACAACCATCACAATTTGTCAACACTGACGATTGGTCACTACCAAAAAACCTGACATTAGCTGATCCAGCATTTAATAAACCCGATAAAATCGACATATTGCTAGGTGCAGAACACTATCTCCAATTGCTCGCAATTGGGCAAATAAAACTATCTCCACACCTTCCGACTTTACAGAACACAGTATTGGGCTGGATTGTAGCAGGAAAAATAGATAATAAACCTTCAACAGAAGCATTTTCTGGAATATGCACCGAAGATGAAGGCCTCGAAGCCTCCATCGCTCGACTTTGGGAATTAGATGAAATCAAATCAACTACAAAACCACTATCAGTAGCCGAGAAACAATGTGAAGAGCATTTTGCCCAAAACACAACAAGAAACAATCAAAACCAGTTTGTCGTCCGAATACCATTTCATCAACACCCGAATATTCTAGGCGACTCACATGGAATTGCTCTTAACCGATTTTTCGCTCTCGAACGACGTCTGCAAAGGAACGCGGAACTGAAGGCCAAATACATTCAATTTATGGACGAATATGAATCTATGGGGCACATGACAAAATGGGAACCAAAAACCAAGGTCTCCCCAAGCTACTACATCCCACATCATTGCATATTGAGGCCTGAAAGTTCAACTACAAAGCTCAGGGTAGTCTTTGATGCATCAGCCAAAACCTCATCAGGACACTCTTTAAATGATCTGATGTTCACGGGACCAACACTACAAAGCGACCTATTCTCGATACTCCTGAGGTTTCGAATGCCAAGATTCGTCTTCACCACCGACGTAAAAAAAATGTATCGACAAATATTAGTTGCTCCCGAAGATCGTCAACTTCAGTTAATAATTTGGAGAAGGGACCCCACAAATCCCATTAACTACTTTCAACTCAACACAGTTACATACGGTACCACAGCTGCTCCCTACTTAGCAACAAAATGTCTAGAGCAGTTGGCTACAGAAAACGAGACACGTTATCCCCTGGCTTCCAAGTTTCTCAAAGAAAATTTTTATGTGGATGATGGCCTGGGTGGTTTTGATAGCATAATAACCGCACTCGATGTACAACAACAGTTAGTGCAAATTCTAAAGGAAGGTGGCTTCACATTACGCAAATGGTGCGCTAATCATCCTAAATTGCTCCACAATATACCACAAGACTACAAGGAAGTGGATTTAGACTTCGAAAGCACCAAGGTCGACTCGATAAAAACGTTAGGTCTTATCTGGCTACCGAAAAATGATAAGTTAGGAATCAAGGTAAACGTTGAGAACATCAAGAGAATTACCAAACGCACCGTCACTTCAGATCTTGCGAGAATTTTTGACCCATTAGGCCTCTTGTCACCAGTTGCCGTCACTGCTAAGATATTCATCCAAGAATTGTGGGCCCTAAAACTCGATTGGGATCAAGCACTCCCTGAACACTTGTACACAAAATGGACGAACTTCCGCACAGAACTGGATGAACTAAAAACATTGCAGCTATCAAGACACATCTTTAATGGAAAAATGCCTGAATCCGTCCAACTACATATTTTTACTGATGCATCAGAAAAAGCGTATGGAGCAGCGGCTTGCATTCGATCCACGACAAAAAACAGTTCAACTATAACACAATTACTATGCGCAAAATCCCGGATTGCTCCACTCAAAATTCAAACAATACCTCGACTGGAGCTGTGCGCTGCGGCATTAGGAGCACAGTTAGCCGCCAGAATCATAGCAGACCTTCAACTAACATGCAAGGTTTGGTTTTGGACGGACTCAGAAATTGTATTATCCTGGATAAACTCACCAGCATCACTTAACACCTTTGTAGCAAATCGAGTGTCAAGCATCTTACAAACAACACAAGCAAACCAATGGCGACATGTCGGCACAAAATTAAATGCCGCAGACATCTTATCACGAGGAATTGCACCCAGGCGCCTCAAAGACTGTTCTTTCTGGTTTTATGGCCCACTATTTCTACATGGCCAAGAATTAGCATGGCCCCCCACATATAATCCAAGCCATGCCATTCCAACTGACCTAGAGAGAAAGGTAAAAATATCACTAACAGTGACGTCAACGGAACCAGAACTCATATACAAAATAAATCACAGGAATTCATTCTGGCGTCTCCAAAATATCGTTGGATACGTTCTACGCTTTATCAACCAAGCCAAATGCAAAAAGCCCTCAAGACAGAGTCTAAAATCATTAACAACAACTGAGTTAAACAACGCTCTAAAGTTAATCATAAAACAAATGCAAGAGGCAGATTTCAAACAAGAAATTCAGCAGCTTACAAAATACAAAGAGTTACGCGGAACAAATAACCTAAGTAATCTATCACCGTTTTTAGACACAGATGGTTTAATCCGCGTTGGAGGCCGACTCGAAGCATCACCACTTCAATACGACTCCAAGCATCAATTCCTGCTTCCATACAATGATCCAATCGCAAAGCTAATCTTTGAAATGATTCACAAGGACAACAAACACTGTGGGTCACAAACGCTCCTGGGAATAGTCAGACAAAGATTTTGGCCTATCAAAGGAAAAATCATGTCTAGAGCCACAGTTCATCGATGCACGATATGCAGCAGAGCCAAACCAGCGTTATTTCACCAAATAATGGGCAACCTACCATCAACACGCGTCACACCAGCACGAGCCTTTATTAACACCGGAGTTGATTACTGTGGCCCGATCACTGTGCATTATAAACTTCGGGGAAAACGACCTCACAAGGCCTACATTGCTGTATTTTGCTGCTTTGCTACAAAGGCAGTACACCTAGAACTTGTGAGCGACCTCACAACTGAAGGTTTTATAGGTGCACTCAAACGGTTCATATCCCGCCGTGGTCATTGCCAAAACTTATATTGCGACAATGCAACAAATTTCGTCGGCGCAAAAAATAAATTGCCAGAACTTTCCACAGTAATACACTCATCAGATGCACAGGTGACTATTCTGAATGCATGCAACAAAAGGGGTATCCAATTCAATTTCATTCCACCAAGAGCACCACACTTTGGTGGTCTCTGGGAGGCAGCCGTGAAATCAGCAAAGTACCTATTGGTAAGAACATTGGGAAATGCGTCTCTAACATACGAAGAGCTTGAAACTATAGTTATAGAAATCGACGCAATACTGAATTCCAGGCCGATTTCACCAATGTCGAACGACGCGAACGATATAGGCGCACTTACTCCGGGACATTTTCTGATAGGCGAACCACTAACAGCTCAAATTGATGCTCATGCTAAGACCACACACTTTAAGCTGGAGAAGCGATGGAAACTAGTTTCTCATCTCAAGCATGACTTTTGGAAAAGATGGTCACGAGACTACCTAAATGAATTACAATACCGAAACAAATGGCGAGAACAATCAAAAAATCTTAACCCAGGAGCAATCGTACTTATCAAAGAAGATAACGTTCCAGTAATGAAATGGCCCTTGGGTCGCGTTATAAAAACATATAAAGGAACCCAACAGTCCCCACATCCAGCAGTGCGCCAGCACATTCCAGAATTTGACGGATCAACAGTTTAAGTTGTGTCCCAATAATTTAGGGTTATCGAAATGAAAAAATTGTTGAGCATAACTCAACGGCGGGGAGTATGTTCAATTCTTCACAAAGAATTGCGTTTATTTGTACGTCAGTATGAATTTCGTTTATTTGTACGTCAGTACATTTGCTAAAGTAACAAACATACTTACATACATCTGAAACTATGAAAATAACCCTGAATTATTGGTTTCCATTACTACATAAGCTGGGTTAATAAGCTTGAAATACAGTCAGCAATTCTTTTGTTCATCTGTACAAACATATTGACATACATACAAAGTTATGATCACATTTAAACAATTGTCGCTGACTGCATTTCTGGGGTTTGTTAACTTTGTTGCTTATGCTAAATTGCATATTTTATTTATTTTAATTTTATTTTATTCAAACAATTGTCACTGACTGCATTTCTGGGGTTTGTTAACTTTGTTGTTTACGCTAAATTGCATATTTTATTTATTTTAATTTTATTTTATTCAAACAATTATTGCTGACTGCATGTCTGGGGTTTGTCAACTTTGTTACTTATGCTAAGTCGCATATTTTATTTTACTTTTATTTTCTGTTATTTATGATTTAATTAGTATATAAGCTTGAACCTTTTTATAAATAAAAGAGAGATAACAAACCAACAGAACAAGTTTTTTCTTTCAAAACCATATAACCAAGTTCAAGTGCTTGTGTTATGATATAGAATTGTTTTGGTGTTGCTGTCTAGACAAGCCCCTAAACAATAACATTTTCCCTGTAACCAAGTTCAAGTGCTTGTGTTATAATACAGAATTGTCTTGGTGATATTGCCTAGACAAACTCCTTAATATAACATTTTACCAGGTTGAACAAATTAGTACAACCCTATCCAAAAAAAAAGGATAAAAACAAGTTCATTACATCCACTAATGAGTAGTCCAAAAATGATCCCTTTGACCCCATATAGAGCTGCTTCCCGATCTTCACTTAAATCTATTAAAAAACAAAAATATTGCACTGATTCTTCTCAAATTTTGTTTGTACATATTTTTGCAAAATACAAGAGACTTTACCAAACATGATCAGGATCGGTCCATTTTTGGACCTAGTCCCTTTATAGATATAGCATCCGATATGAACTTTTTCATATCTGCAGCAAAAAAAATTAATAAAGATCCCACTCAAATTTGGTTTATGCTTATTTTCTATATCGAAGTAGTTGGACCGAAAGATAGGGTCTCTAAACCATGGTATAGGGTATCATATAGTCGGTCTAGACCGACTATAATTTTTTTACTTGTTTTTTTTTTTGTTAACAATCAGGTATTTTAGCATTATTTGCTTTAGATGTTGGTGAATTTTTACCCCTTTCCCGTGACCCATTCGATCTGAAATTTCGCTGGCTCGTGGTAATGACAGAAATGACCTAACAAATTTTTTTTGTGATGCCAAAACAATGGAAACTTTTAAATTTTTCTACCAGAGTTAATAAAAAAAATGTACAAAGGGTTAGTTTTTATTATATTATTACCCCAACGACCACAAAAACAACAAGTCCAGGTAGAATATAACAAGAACAATATAGAAACATCATATTTTTCATTTTTTTTACTTTTTCAGAGATTTCCCTGGACCTGTTCCACCGATTTCAATGAATTTTGAAATCTTCCCATGAATTTGGTGAATCATTCTCATTAAAAATGATCACTGTAGCTGCACCATTAAAGGCGTGATCGTGAGAAGAACAACATAGAAAATTATATTTTTTCAAGACTTTTTTTTAGTTCTTCATTCAAATCTCTGGCCCTAATCGACCGATTTAGACGATTTTAAATAGCAAACTTTTCAGGATGTTATTGAATCATTTTTTATGCCAACGAGCACTCTAGCTACCCGATTGATGCTGTCATCATGATTTCCACAGATGGACAGACGGACATCGCTATATCAACTCCGGTTGTTATAAGGATCACAAATATATATATTTTATGGGGTCCAAAATTTTTTTTCTAATTATTACAAACGGAATGACAAACTTATATATACCCTCGGCACACTGGAGTGGAGGGTATAAAAATGTAGTACCAATTGATCTAACTGTACCCTGTCCTATGCCACTTAATGTTATTCTGTTTCTATTTATTTGATTTTGTGAAAAATGGTAATTTTTGATTAGTGATATATCAGCGCCTGTATCAACGAGTAATGTTATCGGGATATTGTCATTATCTAGGTGTATTTGTATAAAAATGCTTAAGCTAAGGTTAAGGTTATACACTTTTCTGTTTATGATCTTAGGGGATAGTTCGGGTTTTCCGAACTAATTTCGTCTATATTTTTCATTCTTATATTGCTTCTGTTATTATTATTATTATTAGGACCGTTGAAGTGTCTACGTCGGTCTCTATTGTTAATGTTCGTATTTCTATAGTTGTTATTATTATTCCAATTGTTCCAATTATTCCACGAAATTGTCTTCTGTTCCCGCGATAGTAGTTATTAAGGGGTCTTAACTATTCAAAAATCGGTAAGTACATATAATTGTAACAATTTTTTTTTTTTTTGTATAGTCAAGCTAATTTCAGGCATAAAAATATTTAATTTCAGGCGTAAATGTGTCTCTACAAATACATTTATTACATTCGTATTTGGACTTTTCCCGTTAAATCTTTGTGAAGTATGGTAAACGATTTCACCAAAAAATTAAGGGGGGTTTAAAGGCAAAATTTTTTTATGAAGATATGAATATTGTTGGATTAATTATTTCGTATACACGTTATACGAGTAGTATAACGTATAAAGTATCTTTGAAAAATTTTCAATTAAGAATTTTAATAAATAAGTCCGTGACAGCGAATCTCCGGAGGCACCTCGAAAAAAAGTTGTTTTGCGGTGAACATCATAACTCGTTACCGGATCATGTGAAATAAAAAAATCTAAATGCATTTAAATCACTGCGAGACTGTGTGTGACTATGCGTGACTGTGTGTGACTATCTTAAAATTAATCTTTCGCCACAACAAATCTATGGACAAAGTTTCAAATCGATCGGATGAGATGAAGTGAGGTTTTAATCTCTCCGTGACTGTGCGTGACTATGCGTGACTGTGCATGACGATGTCAGGGTTAATTTTTTTTCACAGCAAGTCTATTGACTTGATCGTATAAGTGGAAATGGGTTATAAATCATTCCGTAGCAAGTATATCGACCAAGTTTCAGATTGATTGGATGAGGGAAATCCGTTTTAAATCTCTCCGTGACTGTGCGTGACTAAGTCAAAGTTAATCTTTTTTCATAGCAGGTGTATGGACCAAACTTTAGATCAATCGCACACTCACGGAGTGACCAAAATATGACCCAAAA
Source organism: Cordilura impudica (assembly GCA_963682025.1). Lineage (NCBI taxonomy): Eukaryota > Metazoa > Arthropoda > Insecta > Diptera > Scathophagidae > Cordilura > Cordilura impudica. The sequence goes on along the minus strand of OY821520.1, from coordinate 179,140,984 downwards.
ATAATCTGTAGTCACAACGAGAATATGGGCCAAGTTTCAGATCAATTGGATAAGGGGGAATGGGGTTGCCCCACGACAGACAGACAGAGGGTATGAGTTAAAAGAAAGAATTTATAAATGGGGGAAAAATGGAAAATAAAAAAACTTCATGACCTGGTGATTTATGTCTAGAAATAGTGTATAAAATTTCAAAAGAATCGGTCAAGTAGATTTTGAGTTATGATGTTCACGGACTTCAAACATGTTCTTTGCGAGAAAATCGATTTCAAGTTTTTTAAAAACTGATTTATATACCGTATGAGTCCGGTCGTATCCTTCGTTAGTTTTGCTCCAATTTAATTGAAATTTTGACACAACATTCGACACGTTGTACATTTAGAAAAATAAAATGCAAAAAAAGGTTTTAAAACTTTACCCCCCATGGAGCAACGTTATCAGACATTTTGGAGCGAACAGATGATGAGAGATTTTATTTGGTTCCTTACAAGAGAATCAAAACCTGAAGTTCACAGTTGACAAAACAAAAGTCGAAATAATTTTTAGATCATTTATTTAACTTTTAATAAAAACAACTAAACTGAAATAATAAAAGTTCGTATTTTTTGTAAAAACCAGGTTCCTTTACTTTATTAAGAATAAAATCAACATTTACCAATAGATTTTCACGGCATATGGCTCGTTTTATTTGCTGTGTTTGTAGCTTTATGAATTAACAATAAAATATGTCATGATTTGCTCTTTTCGATTTCTTATGAATTAAAAAAAATAAAAATACTTAAATTTTGCGCAAAATTTTTTGTTTCATCATTTCATTTTGTATAACTCGGAAACAGTTTTAACATATAAAAAAATTATATTAGAATAACTTAGTGGTAATTTAAATCAAAATTGTTTATGTTTATAACAAAATGGGTCAAGTTGTTCTGATAAAGCGTATAATAAAATCGGTGGAGTATACTCTTCAAAAATCCAAAATTTTATAAAAATATTTATAAAGAAAAACTTAATCACAGAATTTTAAATTTCGAAAGTTTTTGCTGTAAAGGACCATAACACATTAAAAAAGTACTGTGGTTATATATTTTTTGTTATTCAGTTATATTTGTTATTTTATATTTATATTTATTTTGAACTTAAAATTAGAAATTGACGTTTTTTGGCAACAAGTCTTAATGTTCACGCTAGTAGCGGTTGTCGATTTAAAATTACACTTTTACTTCCTTTCGTAATGTAGAACCTGGGCGATTGCAACGACTTTTATTAATAAAATTTTAATATTTAAATTTATAATGATCTGGAGGCAAATCGTCGCATTCGATATCGAGTAAATTTAATCGAAATTCCATATTTTGGTTTATTATTTAAAAAAGACGGGCAATCGTCAGACCTCGCTTCACTTTTACCATTAACTATGAACCATAACTCGTTAGCTGTGACAGAGTAAAATTATTCTTAGTATTTTATTTTGGAAAATAAAATAGTTTCGATCGAAATATTGCGATAACGAATGCGACGATTCGACCCCTGATTTTTTATTTATATACGAAATAATCAATTTTTTTAAACATTTCTAAGCAGGTAGCAATAACACAACAAAAGATAACGAACCAATTCGTATTGTGCATAAAGATCATGAGTCAATTCTTGCATTCTGCTTAAATAACAATTCGTCAAGCATGATTGCAGTAGCAAATCCCAGAGAAGTTCAAGAATTTGATATTTCACTATTGCTAGAATCACCCAACTGGTATGAAGATGAATGTGATTATGATATGCTGAATATATCGAAGGATATTGAAACTGGATCAAATACTGGATTTTTAATGATTCAAAGTACCGAACAGTAAGTACTTTTACATACATCCAAATTTTATTATTTTATTGATAGTGTTATTATACCCTTTACCATACCCAGTGGTGCCCAGCACTGAGGACATAGCTGTTAAAACCAAATCGTTCGCGAGAAAACTTAAAATTATTTTTTGGTTTAATGTCATGTATTGTTTAAAGAATATTAACAAATAAATAGTTTTAAATATTCGTCGGTTAAAGATTAGTTAATGTTTTCTAATAATAGAGAAAACATTTTGTCATTTTGTTTTCTAATAATAGAGAAAACACATTTTTGTCATGGTAGAGAGAAATGCAAAAAAATGAACACAGCTAGAGGGAATATCGACTTTCAAACAACACGACTTGTTCATCGTCAGCATCTTTTTTGCCTATTACTTGTACTTTTAAATACAACGTGAAATAAACTGCAAATGTTTGTTTCCTATACAATGTTTTAGCATTCCGATTGATTACTCTTTCCTCTTGTATGTATATCGTTCGTGTTACATGACAAGTCCTATATTACATATTGCATTACTGATCCGTTATCATACGTTAGTGAACATATTGAAAACACATTTTCTATCACATCGATACATTTTATAAAACATTTTCACCATCAGTATACAGTCTATCAAGAAAGTATTTTAAAATGATAAAACATTTTGTTGCTATGACTTACGTCTAAAAAATAAAGTTCTCCTATTTTGTTTTCAATAATATTCCAATATATGTAGTGGAAGTGTCTTAACGGTTGTTTGTACTTTTTTAGCCGGTTCAATATATCAAAATAAAACATTAATTTTTTAGTCTTTAATGGTAGATTTATCTTATCACTTTATTTAATTACAAAATTATGCGCTAACAGCTGAGTGAGGCAACAGCAAGAAAAAGACTGACTTACTGCATAAAATATGTACATCGTTTTAGACAAAATTATAACAGTAGAGAGGATTTAGAGATCAAACTTTACACTAGATCACAAAGATTTAATTCGAAAATTCTGCCCGCCCTTTTACCGAAGGGGACGAAAAATTAAATAGCGAATTCAGAAGTGATAGATAACTAAATAGATAATTCAAAATTTCAACTAAATTTGACAATACTATTTAATACTATATGTAGTTAAAAAAATTTATGATTCAAAATTTTAAATGCCTGGTGAGGCTTCATTACAATCTTTGTTGTCATCGACGGGAAGTGGGTAGAGTTTAACTAAATGACGTTTTAAAGTTGATAACGCAGTCTTCACAGTAGCGACTTATGAGTCCATTAGTACCTGGATGAATTTCTAAAATTCGATTCAATGGCCATTTTGGTAGGAGGGTATCTTTCATCGGCAATGAGAACTAAAGCCCCTTTTTTGATCGAATTTACTTGATGCTTCCATTGAGATATATATTTTAATCGCTGCAAATACTCATTGGACCATCGCTTCCAAAAGCTTTCCATCATTTGTTGGATAAGTTGTAAGCAAGATAATCTGGAAACTTTTAAATCAAGAACTGATGGCTCGGGCATAGCATTCAGCGTCGATCCAATTAGGAAATGGGCAGGAGTAATTGCTTTCACATTTGCAGGGTCATCGGAAAGGGCGCATAGCGGCCGTGAATTGAGGACCGCCTCGATCTGCGTTAAAAGAGTCGATAGCTCCTCAAATGTTAAGGCGGTGTCACCAATGATCCTGCGAAGATGAAATTTGACAGATTTGGCACTGGCTTCCCACTTTCCCCCAAAATGTGGGGCGGAGTGCCGTCATTAGCCAAAACTGCTGATAGTTCTGAAAACGATTTAAAAGACTGATTGAAGAGGTGCTTCAGCTCTGCGTCAGCGCCTATGAAATTAGTGCCAAAATCACTTGTGAGCGTGGGGCACACGCCGCGCCAAGCCACGAATCTTTTGAAAGAAGCCAAGAACCCATCAACTGAATAATCTGAAGATGTACGGCTGAAGTTGATGGGCGTACAAAAAGTGCAATATACCGTTTGTACTGTTTTGCTCCGCGTCCACGCCAGGTCCTAATAGGCAATTGACCTGCATAGTCAACGCCGGAGTTAAGAAGTGGCAGGAGTTGTTCGATAATTTGGGAGTTGACCCATTAGCTGCCGGGCCGTTATTCCTCTGATTTTTGCACAACGGACACATCGTCGATTAAGAGTTTTGATAGCTGAACGGCCACCCAGTATCCAGTAAGATTGCCATAGATACACGCTCATGACCTGGGTACCGCCATGGAGGGTCTTCTCATGCGCTTCCGCAATCAATAAGTTAGTGATTATTGACTTTGATGGCAAAATAATGGGGTGTTTTGCATCTGGATCAATGAGAGCATTACGTAGCCGGCCGCCAACACGGAGTAATCCGAAAGCGTCAATAACTGGCGTAAATTTGCTAAGAGAATGAAATTTGGCAACTGCTGACCTCTATGTAGTGCCTTTATTTCGGACTGAAAATAAGAATTTCGAGTTAGCTTTATACAAAACTTACGTTCAAAGTCCAGTTCTGTTGGACTTAATGGTTGCTGAAAAATAGATTTGTTGCCGCCTTTTGCACAAAATCTACGGCAGATGGCAGTCACCCTTAACAAAAGAGCTAGTTTTGAAAATTTGATGACCAATTCTCAGATTGGTTTTTCTTGATGGCGACGCACTATGTTGATAACTCGATGATACGCTCTTTCCTCCAGATTAATGTTGCCCAGTCTTATGTCTGGAGTTGGCCACGATGATGAGTGCTCCAGTAACCATTTTGGGCCGTACTACCATAATGAATGATCGATGAGCTGCTGAACTAAAAGCCCTCAAAAGGCGCAATCTGACGAGTTGCACTTGCCTGGAATGTGGTGCCATTTGGCATGAGGTAGAGCGTCCTGAATCTTCAGAACTCGGTCGGAAACATAATACTTCCAATGAGAGGGATGCTCTTTAATCCATGTTAAAGCCACTGATGAATCAGTCCACAAGTGTGTGGAAACATGATGCAGATTTAAGATGTCTTAAATGAGCCACTCTTTTGGTTAGAATTAATGCGGCACTGAGATCAAGTCCTGGAATGGTTTGCCGCTTTATTGGAGCGACCTTGGTTTTCGCCTCGATGACATGTACTGATACGGAGTTAAATTCAGCGATGATTCGCAAGTATGTGACAGCCGCCATTGCATGCTCCAATGTCAATACTTGTTGATGATATATCAATCCATCCAGGTATTGAAATATTGTTGATACTTTGTAAATCGCTGATAAACTTTAACCATCGATTTGTTAAATCTTCACTTACCACTTCGTCCCAGTTTGCTTTCTAAAGCCAAATGTCCTGCATTAATATTTTGGCTTGAATGGTGATTGGAGAAATCCATCCAAGAGGGTCAAAGAGACGGGTTATATTGGACAAAATAGAACGTTTTGTAGGTTTGCTATATGATGTAGGTAAAAATGGTGATGAAAAAACAAAGGAATCTTACTCTGGTTGCCAGCAAATACCCAGTGTATAAATGGATGTAATTTCTTGAACTTGAAGCAAGTCTTTGATTTTGCAACGATCTTGTAAAATACTAGAGATAACTCTAGGATAATTGGCGGTCCACTTTTGCAATTGGTAACCGCCCGCCATGCAGACCTTATCCAATTAAATTGCAGCAACTTGAGCTTCTTCTACAGAATCTGCACCACCAAATCATAAGTGGTTTTTTGCAGAATTACGACTGCCAAAGGATAATGAGAACCTTTATCAACTTTAAGTTGCCTTAAGACTCGATTTGATAAATATGGTGCAGGGCCGAGACCATAAGTAACTGTTGTGAGATACTAGGGAACCAGAATAGATGATGGAGATGGTTTCCAGAGGATTTGTTGGTATGCCTAGTAACGTGAATCGACCATCACCTGCCGAAACATTTTCTCAATATCGACTGAGAAAACAAACCGATATTGACGCTATCTTGTGATAACATCTGAAATCTTGAGCTGAAGTTTAGACCGCTGCTAGTCTTGAATGACCCATTAAATACAACGCGAAACTTGGTAGTAGAACTGGACTCACTAAGGACTCCATGATGCGGGAGAAAATATTCTGTTGTAGGATTTGTAACACGAGATGCAGGCACCATATGGCCCAAAGATTCATTCTCTTTGAGAAAGTCTGAGTAGAGTTGAAAAAACTGAGGGTTTTATTCGGATTTCTGAAGCATTTTTATAACTATTCGTTCTGCTGCTTTACGAGAAGCTCCAAGCTCATTAGCTAACTTTTGAAGGGCAATCTGACAATGTATCTGCATTAAGTATCTCGCTTCTGAGCTTCTGGAGACAAAATTGAAATTTTGGTAGCACCTTCTTCTTGCAACCAAAATTGCTGCAACAACTCGTCAAGGGTGTAATGTACACGGCACTGAAAAGATTGAACTGAATGACATGATGATGCATTGCATTTTTGATTGGGAACGCTCCCTGATAATATCCACCCGAGAGATGTGAGCTGAGCTACTGGGAAATTTTTGTCGCCCTTGAGAATTGGCCCTTCCAAAAGATAACCGTATAGGTCAGCTCCGATTATGAGATCAATTTTGGTAGTAAACATATAGTTGGGATTCGCTAGGTGAATACCTTCAAGATATGCAATGCTATCAAGCTTAATAGCACACGATGGTAACTCAGTAGTAAGCTTTGGCAGGACATAAGCAGATATAGCACATTGAAAACTTGATTCAAAATGTGGACAAAGATTAATATGTACTAAACCTTTGGTCGCGCCCGAACGAAGCGCACCGATTCCAATTAGGTTCAAGTCCCTTTGTGTCTTTGCAGACGAAGTTTCTGCACTAATTCTTCACTGATTACCGTAATCTCCGATCCTTGATCAAGCAAAGCACGAGCAGTAAAAGAAGCTCCATGAGATGACTTCACTCGTACTAAGGCTGTGGCAAGCAAGATTTTGGAGTTACAATATAATGATGGTGAGGAGGCATGATTGCTGACAGCTACTGATGATAAATTGTTTGTTCTCGAGGTTGGATTCTGAGCCGATAACCATGAATAGAAGAGTGATGACGACTATTGCAATATCTACAGCGCTTTGTGCTCTTGCATTGCGCAACCCGATGAGAAACAAGACAGTTGAAACAGAGATTCTTTGAGGTGAGAACATCATGTTTTTGTTGAAGAGTTTTGCCCTTATAGATGTCACAGCTCGAAATGTAATGGTTTGAGCTGCAAATAGAACAAGAAAGATTATTTGATTGAAAAGATAACTTATATGGAACCTCAACAGAACATTTTTGATTGGCAGACGTTGCTACATGTGAGTTTGCTGTTGATTTCTTTGGAGCTTTTGATGAACCTGCCCTGGACTCCACGCTCTCCAAAGCTTCAATACGGCCACTGAGAAAAGTCTCTAATTCGGAAAATGTTGCTGGCTTTTTGGATGAACTACGACAGAGTTCTCAAGCCTCATGTGATGATGAGTCTAAACCTCGCACAACCGTGTAGATGATAATATGATTCCACTGCTGCACTTGTGAACCTAAAACTTCTAACGCACCAAGCGCCTCTTTGACGACTGCTAAAAGATTCTTCAAATCTGAAGATGATTTTCGTTGAAGATATGGCAACTCGAATATGGCATCCAAATGAGATTTGATTAACATCCGAGTATTTTCATATTGAGTGCACAGAAGATTCCAAGCTGTATTAAAATTCTCTGATGAGATACATTGCAGTGCAGTGCCACTGAGACTGCTTTTGAGATAATAAAATTTCTCAACAGCTGATAATTCGTTGTTTGAATGAATCATGGAAGTGAACAAGTCATAAAGTGGCCTCCAATCGTGATAATTTCCTGAAAACTTGGGCAAAGTGATTTTCGATAAAGAGCCCAAGTGTGAAGAATTGCTCATGGTTTGATTAATGATGCTGTTATCAATAGATGGGGTACTGCGAAACTCCACTAATGAAGTAAGCATTAATGACTTGACATTGACGTAAGTTTCTTCGCAGGCTGCATATATATCTTCAGTAAAATATTTGTTTTTCCTTGCCTCCTCAGATAGTCTGGTACGAGTCAGCTTATCATGGCAATTTTTAAACTTCCAGTTGGTGTTTAGGATTGACAATCGTGTTTGCAATTGGGCCTGTGTACAATCGTCCCTCGAAAGTGCTTTGAATTTCATTAAGGCCGATTGTATATGTGAGTGTCATATCCTGACATTTATGAATGTTATAAAAATATAACATCAGTCGAGAAGTTTGGGCAGCGAACGAGTTAGTAGCAGAGCATCAGGCAGTTCAGCAATTATGAAGATGAGTTTACATGAGGGAACCGTAAACAGCAACAACTTACAAGAAATTTGTTCTTCTTTTTTTGATGTGTAAACATATATATGCTCAGGGAGGGTAAAATCCAATTTCACAATACAATCACCAAAACAGCGTAAGGGACAATCAGTGTGTGGTATATGTAAGTGTATTGGTGTATTTAGTAAGCAGAACCGCCGAGTTCGCTGTCTGTTTAGCAAAATCACAAATCATTTTCGTTAATTTTAAATATTTAAGCCATTGACCGCTAGATGTGCTGTGAGTTTAACATGTTCACAAACTTACAGAGTTGTTTTTTTTTTTAATATTCAAGTATATATTTGCTATTGACAGAACTTATTACTAAGCAGAACTTCCGGGTTCGCTGTCTGTTTAGCAAAATCACAAATCCTTTTCGTTAATTTGAAATAGTCAAGTGTATATTTGCTATTGACAGAACTTTTTAGTAAGCAGAACCGCTAGGTGTGCTGTGAATTTAAAAAGCTATATACGGGAAAAAGCTATATATATATGCATATAGGAAAACTTTGAAGAAGTCGAAAATAAACTTAGGTGTTTTTTTAATTACTACACCTTTTCCAATTGTATTTCACAAAACATCAATTGAATTTCAGAAAGTATCAATTGTGTTTCAGAAAACATTAATTGATTTTCAGAAAATATCAATTGTATTTCAGAAAGTATCAATTGTATTTCAGAAAACATCAATTGATTTTCAGAAAGTATCAATTGAATTTTAGAAAACATCAATTGAATTTCAGAAAGTATCAATTGTATGTCAGAAAACATCAATTGATTTTCAGAAAATATCAATTGTGTTTCAGAAAGTATCAACTGTATTTCAGAAAACATCAATTGACTTTCAGAAAGTATCAATTGAATTTCAGAAAACATCAATTGATTTTCAGTAATAATCAGTTGTATTTCAAAAAGCATCAATTGATTTTCAGAAAGTATCATTTGTATTTCAGAAAGTATCAATTGAATTTCAGAAAATATCAATTGAGTTTCAGAAATTATCAAATGTATTTCAGAAAATATCAAATGTATTTCCGAAATTATCAAATGTATATCAGCAATTATCAAATTTATTTCAGAAAATATCAACTGCATTTCAGAAAACATCAAATGTATTTCTGAAATTATCAAATGTATTTCAGTAAATATCAAATGTATTTCAGAAAACATCAATTGTATTTCAGAAATTATTAAATTCACTTCAGAAAATAAGAATTGAATTTCAGAAAATATCAATTAAGTCTCAGAAAAATAGTCAGAACGCTATATAAAAATATATTGTTTAAAGTATTACACTGCGGTTGTAATATTTCTTGAAAACTACATATCGTCACCTAAAATGCAAAAGGCCGTAACTAATATTTTTATTTTTTTTTTTACAGGAGAAGCAAAAAACATCATAAAACAAAAACTACTTTAAACTTAATACTCAAATTTTAGAATCAAGCTGAAAAGTAAAGATGGATTTTCATTTATGAAAACAAATTTATGTTAAAACAGTAGTTTTTAAGTAAAAGGCTGTAACTACAATACAAAAAGTCAATTTTGAACTTTTTGTTAGTTACTGCGTTTAGCATTTTAGGTGACGATATAAACGTGTTTTTTTTTCAAAATGATGACTTCAAAATCGGTTAAAATTCTATCCTGGTGTTTATATTGTAGCTGATTAACAAATGAAGTCCTAATCTTCGTTCCAAATCACTAATAGAAACAATAATAACTTTTCGGTAAACTACTTTTGAATTCTGAAATTCAATAGATATTTTCTGAAATTCAATTGATATTTTCTGAAATACATTTGATAATTTTTGAAATACATTTGATGTTTTCTGAAATATATTTGATACTTTCTGAAATACATTTGATACTTTCTGAAATACAATTGGAAAAGGTGTAGATTTTTACACATCTCCCCTGCGATCGGACTCACATTGATTTTTTTAAGTGTTGTTTTAATTGTTGGAATGCACAATGCAGTTGAAGGTCACACTTAAAATTTTTAGTGTTTTATAGTGAAAATTAAAATCAATTCTTTAAATAACTTTTCCGATTTTAATGATTAAACCGATCCGGTTCGAAGGATAAGAAATATGTTTGTACTTTTTTAGCCGGTTCAACATATCAAAATAAGACATTAATTTTTTAGTCTTTAATGGTAGATTTATCTTATCACTTTATTTAATTACAACATGATGCGCTAACAACTGAGTGAGGCAGCAGCAAGAAAAAGACTGACTAATTCGAACAACGGTATATCGCGAAAAGTCGAGCTGATAAAAAAAAACCAAGTGCAGATTTGGATTCAGCGTCCCAAATAACTTTAAAAACAACGTTCAGTTCTTAATCAACAAAAACCTTGTTCCCTTGTGTTATCACATGCTTTTTCAAAATCTATTAGACATTCCAATGGATATTAGAAACTAGCTAATGAATTGTCAAATTGCCATTCGGTAGTAAGACCTTGTCTTTCAGAAAATTTCGATAAATTATTATTAATACATGCCTCAAAAAATTTGCTAATATTCGGCAGCAAACTGATTAGTCTAATTTTTTTTAATTTACTTGGATCTTTATCCTCTTTTGGTATAACTACTGTTTTTGCAGTTTTCCATGTACGGGGAAAATATGAATTATTTATATTATTATTATATTGTATAATATTCACTTATTAGTTCCTTAGGAACATGTTTCAGAATGATATTGGGTATTTTGTCAACACCAAAAGATAATTTGTTGTTTAAATTATTGAATATATTTCTTAACGAATCTAATGTGACGGCTTCACTATCATTTAGTTCATTTGCTTTCCTACCATTCCTAAATGCTGTAATTGGTAGATGATTTGTTTCATATTGAGCCTTTGTGTTTAAAAAATCTGCTAAGTAATCGTTTATTTCCAGATGCAAATTATTATTTGTATCAATATCCTTATAAGAATGGATTTACTCAAGATATTGCTAATATCGAATAAGGACAATCTAAACTGTTTTTGATTCCTCTAAGCATATTTTCTGAGTTCCGACTACTAAATTTGGATAGCTTCCTCCCATAGTTATTTGAATAAGGAAAATTGGTAGATCCACTTCATTATACCCTATACCACTATGTGCTGCTGTTTGTAACTACCAAAAATATTTGACCTAGACCCATCTTCTATTATACCGATCGAATCAGAATCACTAGCTGATTCGATTTAACGATGTCCGTCCGTCCGTCCGTCTGTGTGTCCATGTAAAGCTTGTAATCAAGCTGCAGGTCGCAAATATGAATATATTTCGATGAAATTTGGTACATAAGCTTTTATCGGCCATAGGATGAACGCTATTGATGAGAATCGGTCCATGTTCAGACCTAGCCCCCATACAAATGACCCCTATGAAATCAACATAAATTGCCATGAGATCCAAATTATCATATAAATCTTAGTCACATTGGGTTTGTATGTGTTTATTACATCCGTTAATCAGTAGTCCAAAAATGATCCCTATTGGACAACTCTTAGTCATAGGCCCCATATGGAGCTGCTTCCCGATCTTCACTTAAATCTATCAAAAAACTAAAATATTGCACTGATTCTTCTCAAATTTTGTTTGTATATATTTTTGCAAAATACAAGAGACTTTACCAAACATGGTCAGGATCGGTACATTTTGGGGCCTAGTCCCCATATAGATATAGCATCCGATATGAACTTTTTCATATCTGCAGCCAAAAAAATTAATAAAAATCCCACTCAAATTTGGTTTATGTTTATTTTCTATATCCAGTTAGTTGGGCCTGAGAGATAGGGCCTCTAAACGCATTGTATAGGGTATCGTATAGTCGGTCTAGACCGACTATAATTTTCTTACTTGTTTTTAATCGATTTTTTTGTTGCAAATTGGGTAACTTTTTAAATTTTAAATTTTCAAATGTAGTTAATTCATTAAAAAGTTTTGGCACTTCGGCCTTTTATTAACATTGTTTTTGTCTTTTCTACTTTAGTATATACTTTAGTATATGTAAAGAATTTACTTTTATTCAGAATCACTTTCTGAGACGATTTAGCGATGTCCGTCCGTCCGTCTGTCCGCCTGTGTCTCCATGTAAACCTTGTAATCAAACTACAGGTCGCAAATGTGAACATATTTTGATGAAATTTGATATGTAAACTTCTGTCAGCATGAACGCTATTGAAAAATCGGTGCATGTTCAGAAATAGTCCATATACAAATGACACCTATGAAATCGACTTAAATTGCCATATGCTCCAAATTATCATATAGATCTCGGTCAAATTGGGTTTGGTGTGTTTATTGCGACCGACTAAAGACGGTATCTCAAAGTCGTAAGTTCTTATTTCATTCATATTTTTCTTTTTTATCTAAAAATTATTAAAATCTATAAATATTAAATTTTATATTTAGTTTTACATTTTTGTAAAGCACTTATTTTGAAAAAATAAAGAACAATTAACTAACTAACTAACTATTACGCCAATTAATCAGTAGTCCAAAAATAAAGCCCTTAGGACAATTCTTAGTCATAGCCCCCATATAAAGCTGCTTCCCGATCTTCACGTAATAAAATCTATCAAAAAACAAAAATATTCCACAAATTTTTCTCAAATTTGGTTTGTATATGTTTTTGCAAAAAAAAAAAAGAGACCTTACCATATATGGTCAGGATCGGACCATTTTTCGACCTACTCCCCATATCAGTATAGCATCCGATATGAACTTTTTCATATTCAATGGAAAAAAAATAATAATGCCACTCAAATTTGGTTTATGCCTATTTTCTATATTCAATTAGTTGGGCCTAAGAGATAGGGTCTCTAAAGGCATGGTATAGGGTATCGTACGTGGTTACATCTTACTTGTTTTGTTTTTTCTTTTTGTACATTTTATATTTTAGTGTTTAGTAAATTTAAATAATGAAAAATAAAAGGAATGTACATAATTAACCACTTTAGTAACACGTCTGATCACCATGACTGGTATAACACGACTCTAGATAGTATTTATTTTTTAATTTTGTAGCTAACCTGGGGTATTCATACATGTTTAGTCACTTGCTCATTTCATGACCGCTTGTTAGAATTATTTTAATGTTTACAACTTAACACAACATCAGACGGATAAGCTATGCATGACATTTCTTATTGCTTATGTATGAAACACATAGACGACTGCGGCTACACGAACACACGACTACAAATGCTGCTGGCTGCAATTGTAGTCGTGTAGTCAGCTGCTTATTTTTTTTGAAAACGACAGCAACATATAACAACAATATAAACAGCTGTTTTTATACAAATGAGTTTTTATTTCAGTAGTGCCAATTTTTTTTCTTGTACTTTATTAAAATAGAAAACCATGCATGATTGTATATAAACTTGACTTAAATATACAATTACTTATTTATAATGCATTATTATAACGTAAAAATAGATAAATAAATTTATTTAACCCCTTTTGATTATTAATCGAATTATAGCGTTTCATTTTGAGATGTTTCTTTTTTTGAACAAAATACAATATTTCATAGCACTAATTTCTTTTACATATTTTTTTGTTATATTGTCAACACTATTTTTGTTTTGCAGCCAACAAAAATAGAAATTATCCTAAGTTGACTACAACGACAAAATTAGTCGTTATCCGTGCAGCTGTGTTGGTGTCAAAATAATCGTTTTCATATGAACGTGTGAGTTACATATATATATATTGACAAACCTACAAACAAAGTTGACGAACTTGTTGAAACTACAGACAAGTTCAACGACTTCCTAAATAAAATAGGTCAATCAAAATAAATGCTAACTAATAAAAATATATTTTAAAATTAATAAATGTTTGGATAAACAATTTAAACATATTGTGAAATAATTAAATAGTAACACTAAATAAACGCTTACTGCGAAAATATTGTCAAATTAATAAATGTCTTTATAAACATTTTATACATATTGGGAAATATATAAATATTTAATTAGAACAAATCAATATTGTAAACTAAGCAGAAACTACATTTAAGCTAGCGAATAAATAAGTAGTTAAAACAAATATAAAAAAATTTAGTTTTGGACTTGATAATTAAAAATAAAAGTGGCGCAGTCGGTAGGATCCAAATTCAAGTGAAAGGATCCAGTGAAACGAATCAACGTATTCCGTGTGCAGTGAACACTCAAAAGTTAACACCACAAATAAAAACTATAATTGTGCAGTGATCATTTAAAAAAGTTGACACCACAAATTGTGCAGTGAACATTTAAAATTAACACCACAAATAAAACTGTAATAGAAAAAGAATTGTGCAGTGAACACTTAGAATCAACACCACACATAAAATTATAATAAATAGAAAAAATATATATATAATTTGTGCAGTGAACACTAATACAGTGAATACCAAAACTAGAAAAGAACACAAAATTGGGAAAAGTCAGAAAAGACAACAAACGTTTGACAGCAAAAGAATGGAACAGGCTCAAATACCACCCGTAGCTTTAGTGGAAGAACTGGCTAGAAGAGAACAAATCAGTACAGCGTACATCGAGCTACAACAAAACCAGGGAAGAGACAACAACACTATGCAGAACTTATCAAAAACCATCAACCACTTGCCAACGTTTACTGGAACTGAAATGTAACCGTAAACAGTTTCTTCAGCAGCACAGAGTACCTACTGTTGACGATTGACAACGAAATGCTACAAAGAGAAGCTGTAAGGATAATTTTTTATAAAACAATCCAAGGACAAGCAAAAGACGTAACCATCAATCTGCCGACACCAGACAACTGGCAACTCATAAAAGAAACCATGAAGTTAAGATACAGACCCAGCATTGAACCTCATCAAATATATAAATTAATAGCCAATCTTAAGGTAAATTCGGGAGTGAACTTATAGTAGAGATACAAATTATTAAATATAAATCTGACGATTTAAGTGTATATTATAGAGGTGAACATTATATTGACCTATCGAATGTGGACAGTTTACTTGTGAACACAGTTAAAGAAATGACACAGGGAACATTACTGGACAAAATTTATGAAGAGACGAACATTAATGACATTTTGAAAATTGTAACTAAAAGGTTTGAGGATACTTGCATAAGGCCAGAATACAGAAAATTTTGGGAAAGGACAAATTATAGACAATGGCCAAACAGTACAGGTCAAAGAGTTAATCAGAATGTGAACCAAAACCAGAGGTATTATGATAAATTTAATAATAGACAAAACTATCAGGGACAAAATCCACAATTTCATCAGGAAAGGAATAATAATTTTAATAATAACTTTAACAGTTCGGGACGTTATAGGGCCCAGATCACTAGGAATAATAATATGTCAGGACAATTCCGGAATTTTACACAGGTAGGAAACCCTAGGCCAAACTGCGGCCAATATCGCTGGAATCAACCTAGGCAAGATCGAGTTGAAAAGATGGAAGTAGACAATATAGAAAGAATTTATAATAATCCTCGAGTGGCAAAGCCTAGAAGGACCTAAAATAAATTATGGAGAAGAAATTAATAATACAGTGTTTTTTACGAAGCAGCCTCTGAATGCCTGCCAAAGATAATACTAAAGTTTAATAATAAAAAATATATAACATTTATAGCCTTAGCTTAATTAGTAGTGAAATAGATGATTTCAAGAAAATTAAATTGAGAAGTCCAATAACATTTAGTACATTAACAAACATAGATAAAATTAATTATGAGGTACATACAGACGGACCAAATGAATTTAATTTACCTAACAACGCAAGGGTTCGTTGGAAAGTCACACCGTTAAGAGGTAGAATGTATGACTTTATAATAGGTATTGATATATTAAATTTTTTAAATGCGCATATACATAAATATTGAAAAAGGAGAAATAACACTTAACGGAAAAGTGTGTAATTTTTTAAATAAACCGTATGATTTTAACCATATTTGTACCCTCGAAACTAGTGAAATAGATTTAGAAAGACTTTCATTAGATCATTTAAATGAGGAAGAGCATAGAGAAATTATAAAACTATTGAAGAGATATAACAAGTTACTATTTAAAGAAGGCGACATACATATTAACCAACACCACAGAAATCCAACACGAAATAAAAACTAAATTCAAAATTGTATAGATACCCACCTCAACACGAAATGGAGGTTAGAAAGCAAATCAAAGACATGGAAGAACAGGGTATTATTCAAAAGAGCTACGCAAGATATTCAAGTCCTTTAATAGTTATACCAAAGAAAATAGACAATTCAGGCGAAAAGTAATATCGAATAGTAATAGACTACAGAAAGTTAAATGAAGTTACTATTGATGATAATTATCCTTTGCCGAATATCGATTCAATATTAGATAAGCTGGGAAGAGTTCAGTATTTTACTACTCTAGACTTGGCAAAGGGGTACCATCAAATATTAGTTAAAAAAGAAGATAGAGAAAAAACGGCATTTGTCACCCCACACGGGTTATATGAATTTGTTGATGAACGATAGACTGCATTAATAAAAATTGCGTCGTGTATTTAGACGACATTTTGATATTTAGCACCTGAACATATTAAAACTATAGGAGACATTTCTAAAGTCCTCGAAAGTAAAAATTTAAAAATACAAATAGACAAGTGTAATTTTTTAAAAAAGGAAACTGAATTCTTAGGACACATATTGAAGAAAGACGGCATGAAGCCAAATCCAGACAAAATTAAAATAATTCAAAATTCAGGATTACCAAAAACTGAGAAACAGATAAAAAGTTTTTTGGGATTAACGGGCTACTATCGAAAATTCGTAAAAAACTATGCGAAGGTAGCTCAGCCAATTACGAAATTATTAAAGAAAGATACAAAAATTAATACGAGGGATCCAACTTACGTTGAAGCCTTCGAGAAGTTAAAAACATTAATCAGTGCACATCCTATTCTACGTTATCCCGACTTCGAAAAGCAATTTACATTGACGACCGATGCATCCAATAATGCGATTGGTGTAGTACTATCACAAGAAGGGCACCCGATGTGCTACGCTTCAAGAACCTTAAACAACCACGAAAGAAACTATTCTGCGACTGACAAGGAATTTTTAGCAATTATGTGGAGCGTAAACTTTTTTAGACCCTACATTTACGGCAGAAAATTCAAAATTCTAACCGATCACCAGCCAATCAAGTATTTACACTACAAATATAGAGGGAAAGACATGTCACCCAGGCACCAACGATGGTTACTAAACTTAGGAGAATATCAATTTGAGATTGAGTACTGCGAATACCAGTATCTTAAAATCGTTTTCAGTCAATAATATAGAAGATGACATAACAATGGCAACAGTACATTCATCCGACGAGGAATTAGGTGATCATTTTTTTATAAAAGAAGAAATTGTGAATAAGTATAAAACACAAATAATTCTTACAAATGAAACAATAGAGGAATTTAAGGAAATACATAAGAAAATGATTATTTTTATTGCAGAAGGCGACTTGGATCAATTAAGAGAAATTTTTAGAAGATATATTTCAAAGGGATATTTTCTGAATTATCCGAAAGAAACTATAATATAAAGCAGGAAAAATTGATAGATATGTATTCAAATGATAGCCAAATCAAATTCACTAAGTGCACCATGAGAGCACAAGACATTGAGACAGAGGTTGAAGCAGTAAGGCAAGTATCATTATACCATATTAGAGAAAGCTTACACTCAGGAATCATTGAAACTTATAATAAAATTAAAAATAAAATATATTTCCCAAAACTCATGGAACTAATCCAGATGGTAATTAACCAATGTGAAATTTGCCAACAGGTGAAGTATAAAAGGCATCCAATTAAAAATAAGTTTCATTACACAGAAACCCCTTCGGACAAAAACCAAATTATACATATTGATACATACGTAATCGAAGGATTTCATTTTTAACAAAAATAGATAAGTTTTCAAAATAATAGAAAAAATTGAAGAACATTACTAAAATTGGAATTTGCCGAATTTAAGGCAATAAGGATAAAATAATTTTTAACAGAGCAATGAATTGAATTACACTTGACAAAACCTAACATCCATACCGGAAACGCTGATGTAAAAAGATTTCATAATATGATTGCGGAAAAATTTAGAATTTTATATCAGACTAACAAAAATTTACCTATACCGCAATTGATTCAACGAACAATTAGAAATTATAATGAAAGGTATTACTCAAGTATAAAATGTGCACCAAACGACGTTCAGGAAAGATTTACAGATTTGGAAAAAATTGGACAATACTTAAGAGAAAGCAAAAAGAAAAAAATTGATAAACTTAATTTAAAAAGAGAAGATTATAGAGAAACAAGACGGGAAGGGTTCATTAAGTACATTAGGCATAAAGAACAACCTAAGTACAAAAAGGGACCTTTAAATAACATTCATTCAAGTAACATTAAAAGACCTTTAAAACTTTCAGATACGAATAATGTTGATGATACTACTAATGATACCGCTGACTAATGGAATGATGACAACAAAACGTGTCACGGAATAAACAGGATTTATAGATATTTACATAAAAAACCAGGAAATTGTTAATGAATCGGATATAATATAGCATATGGTCAACTTACGCGAAATAGAAGACATTTTAGACAACATGACGGAACATATTATTTTAATGAGAGTAGAAAATAAAAATTTACTTCAATTAGAATTGATGGAAGCTAGAAATAAATTAATGACGCTAATACCGAAACAGAATAGGAAAAGACGTGGACTTATAAACGGAATATGAAGTATGTCTAAGTGGTTATTTGGAACAATGGACGAAGAAGACAGACAGCACATACAAAATCACCTTCTAAATATTAATGAAATAACAGAAAACAATAATCAACAGATACTAATTAACGATTATTTTAATGTAACTTTAATCATTTGAAAATTATTATAAATAATGACAGAAAAATAATACAAAAGGAAATTAATTCTATAAGTAAATTTATGGAAATGGAAAAAAATAAAAATGTATATTTAGAACAAATGACGAACATACAATTATTGAAACACAAAATAGAACAGTTACAAGATAATGTAATATCTGCACAATATATATATTAACAAGACATGAGTAACAAAAGTATGAAATTGATTATAATAAATTTAAACATATACAACTTGGAACGGCATTTTTAAATAACTCTTATCTAATTTTTGGCATTAAAATACCAAAAACATTCGAAACAGTAAAATTAGATCAATTGTACCTATAACAAATAATGAAAATAATGAGATTATAACATTGAACAAATTTTTGATTTCCAAAATAAAATTTATAAATTTGAAGAAAACAAACATTTAAAAGATTTAAAAGTAAGCACTCATTGTGTAATTAAAAATGATTGTCAATTAATAAAATATAAAGATTTTGAAATATTTGTATTAAATATAGATACAATTATAATTAAAAATGCAGAAAATATTAAAATCAATCAAACTTGTAATTCTGCGAAAATTATTTTAAATGGGAACTATTTTATTAATTATAGTTAATAACTGTTCAGCTAAATTAAAGATTATTTTTTCTCAAATATTGAAGAAAAATTTAACAAAAACAAATATTTAATAGTATTGAAATAGTATTGAATAACATTTGAAGAAATGGAAGAAGAACATCAATTAAATGTAAGAAATATCAAAAATTTAAATTATCATAAGAAAATAACATACAGTTGTAACATTTTTATTATAATTGTAATAGTTATTATTAATATCATTTTTTTTTAAACATAAACATATAACTGTAAAATTAAATAAAAGAATTAAGGAGAATTCGAACTTAAAGGGGGGAGTAGTTACATATATAGATAGTGACAAACCTACAAACAAAGTCGACGAACTTGTTGAAACTATAGATAAGTTCGACGACTTCCTTAATAAAATAGGTCAATCAAAATAAATGCTAACTAATAAAAATATATTTTAAAATTAATAAATGTTTGGATAAACAATTTAAACATGTGAAATAATTAAAAAGTAACACTAAAGAAATGCTTACTGCGTAAATATTGTCAAATTAAAAATGTCTGTATAATAAATTTATACATATTGGGAAATAATTAAATATTTAATTAGAACAAATCAATATTGTCAACTAAGCAGAAACTAAATTTAAGCTAGCGAATAAATAAGTAAGGCGAAGACTCGTTTGCCTTGCTTAACTTTCGTGGATAAGGGATGACTTGGTGGTGCACCAAGTTATTTGGGGATATTAAATTTTGACTATCCAAGTGGTACACAAGGACAGGATTACGACTAAATTTGTTTGAAATTATCAAAGTGGTACACCAGGATAACAAATTTATACATATTGGGAAATAATTAAATATTTAATTAGAACAAATCAATATTGTAAACTAAGCAGAAACTAAATTTAAGCTAGCGAATAAATAAGTAAGGCGAAGACTCGTTTGCCTTGCTTAACTTTCGTGGATGAAGGATGACTTGGTGGTACACCAAGTTATTTGGGGATATTAAATTTTGACTATCCAAGTGGTACACAAGGACAGGATTACGACTAAATTTGTTTGAAATTATCAAAGTGGTACACCAGGATAATTTGTTGAAAACAAAAAGGTCTCGATGATGTTTTGTTGATTGCCAAGAGGGAAATCACAATTTATTGACCAAAATTCTGGTATTTAAACCTTTTACAAAAATAAGTACATATGTATATAAATTAAATCAAATAAATAAAGTAAAAGAAAATAACAACAAAAAAGAGAAGCATAAAAAAGGGCAACAAAGAATGTGCATACCAAACATCGGTCATTATTTTCCCATCGGTAGTCAATACAGCAAATATTTAGTTTATAGCTGCGACTGCGAATTCATATCGGCTCGTGTAACTTGTATTGGCTTTGTTTGAGCCATGAATTTGCAGACGCAGTAGTTCTCACACTTGCATGTGGGAATAAACATAAGAATCGCGACTGCCAATTCATATAGGCACGTGTAGCGTTTACTTCGTTTGAACTATGAATTTGGCAGACGCAGCAGTTCTCATGCTTTGTTTATGAGAAATAAATATAAGAATTTCTGCGACTGCTAATTCATGTCGGCACGTGTAACGTTTATTTATTTTGTTTAAGCCATGAATTATGCAGACGCAGCAATTTTCATCCCTTGCCTGACAAAACCGTGGGAAATGAATATGTTTTAATTCAATAAAGATTTGTTTTTAATTTGAAGATAAAAACATATCAAAATAATTAACATATTGCGGCCCCAAAATGTAGGTGACATGTACGGGAAGTGTAAATGAACGATCTTTGGTGATATGTGCTGAGATAAGCTAAGGTGTTGGTTCCAAGGAGACGCTCCAGTTAGACCTCGGTGACGGTTGTGGAACTGTGTTGCGTCTTAGTTTCAATCTTTGTTTAATTAGTAGGATGATGATCAGTTTTACAATTAGTGCTAGTCCTACATAGCTGATGGTTAAACTGTGCACCTTATGATTTAGTGCTGTTGCCGGTAAATTTTGTAGTTGCGCCTTCACTTCCGCTTGCAACCGGGTTATGTTGTCAATAGTCGAAAAGTATGGTAGGGGGTGGGTTAGCCTGTCCACATTCTGTAGTAGATGGGAGAACGATATCCCATTGCTTGTATATGACGGCTGTAAAATTGAGGTGATTGTTTGGGGACCGTATATGGTGGTCCCTTCGCTTTTCATTGTGAATCCCGCTGGGAGCGTAAGTAAGCCGGTGCCTTCCAAAAACTGAGAGCTACTTTCTCCATTGCATACTGTGCTTATTTTAAGTTTTTGTTGAGTTGAGATTAGCCACTGATTCCTTTTGTAGAGTTGATACCATACGTTATTGCTGGCGATTAATTCTATATTGCAACTCGTGTCAGATTCATTATTAAATAAATGTATTTCACAGCGACAGACTGGAGAACCCTTGTAGTATGTAGCTTGAATGCTCGGGCATAAAAAGGTGTCATGCTCAAGTTTATTACAGTCCCGAAGTGTGGCATCATCCATAGGGAAATATTCGTCTCGATGAGCGTTGAGAGCCATCATTTTAGATGCCGATAGGATAGCTACTAACGAATTATTTATTGGCTGTGGTACTGGCGTAATATAAAATAAATCATATTCATTTTGATGTGCTAGTGGGATGAGCAAAGTGCAGATGATGTGCTGGTTCGAAATTGCTGCATGAACTGTTACTATACCATTTAAATGGATGATATCTGTGACTGGGAGGGTCAGATCTGCAGGAAGATTCGCCTTTATGTTATCAACTTCGGCCGAAAACTGTCGCGGTGTTAACAGAATAGGGCTTATTCGACCATGATAAGTATCAGCTAACAAGTTGATCATGGATGCGTGCATTTTTTGCAAACTATCAGCAATGGTAAGTAATTGGACGCTCAGAGACAAGATGATCTGTAATCGATGGTTGTTATCATTGTTTGTGAGGTTCATTAGACTACTGATTTTGAAATTGAGTTTTTCGAAGTTAGTTTGTGTACGGTTTTCGGATTTCTTCATCAGATTAAGAGTTGAGTCGAGAAACGACGTTCGATTCCGCAGAAGGCTGTGCAAGTAGGCTTCGTTAGTTTTTATACGGTTAATGGTTGTGGTCATTTCTTCTGCATACTTTGAGTCAAGGATGCCAAATAAAGAATTAGCGACATTTCCAACGATATCTATCGCTCCTCGTTTTCTTCTTCGTGCTAGACCTTGTAGACCGGCCTCCATCTCGTTCTGGAGATTTTGAAAATGGGTTAGTAGTCCGTCGCATTGATTGGTGAGGGATTGATGATTGCAGGCCTTTTTCAAGGCAGAGGTCCCATTGATTAAAAGCTGCAATTCTGAATGGAAGGGTGCCAGTTCAAAATAAATGAAAAGTTTCCACTCTGCAATGATTGGTTTAACGTGACCGATATTTTCAAAATGCAGGCCAGGATTGCTAGTGATCTTCGTGTAAACAACTGGTTGGCATACGACTAATGGAAATAATAGTGCTAGGAGCACCAGCATGGTTGTTGCAGTTAAGGTGCTACGTTTCGGGGTTGGTGTATCTTGATTTTCACCGTTGGGTGAACTGCTTCTTTTAAGTGTTGAGTTGGGAGCTATTGCTTCATTGTCAGCTGTCGTTATTGGTACTTCCAGAGGAAGAGGAGCTAGTAGGTGAATTGCTCGCTTAATGATGCCATTAGACGTTTTGACATCCGCTGTTCTGACGGCGCCGTCTGGACCGGGGTATGTATTGATTACCTTTCCGAGACGCCACGTCATGACCGGCGAGTTATCCTTTATGATAACTATGGTCCCTGATTGCAGATTTTGAGCCTTAGTTTGCCACTTGTTACGCTGTTGGAGTTCATTGAGTTATTCCTGTGACCATCGGTTCCAAAATTGACGTTTTATTCGCGATACTAATTCCCATCGTTTGGCAAGTGTTTTTGACGTTGATTGTGCAGTTGCATCAACTTGTGCCGTGAGTGGTTCACCAATCAGGAAATGGCCAGGCGTGAGTGCAGCTTCGTCATTAGGATTACTCGACAATGGTGCGATTGGTCTTGAGTTGAGTATCGCTTCAACCTCTATGATCACGTTTTCCATTTCCTCATAAGTCAGAGTCGCATTTGCCATTTCCTTCACCAGTAATCTTCTGGCGGATTTGGCTGCAGCTTCCCACAGTCCACCAAAATGCAGGGCTCGAGGAGGAATAAAATGGAAAGTAATGCTTTTGCTGGCGCATTCTTGTTGAATTTTTTCTTGAGCTGATATAGCGAAAAGGGCAGTTGACAACTCTTCTAATTTATTCCGAGCTCCCACAAAATTGGTTGCATTGTCGCAATAAAGATGCTGACAGTGGCCCCTACGACTTATAAATCTCGTAAGCGCCCCAATGAAGGCGTCGGTTGTAAGGTCCGTCACTAGTTCTAGATGGACTGCCTTTGTAGAAAAGCAGCAAAACAGGGCAATGTACGCCTTTTGGGGTCGTTTTCCTCTGGTTTTAAAGTGAACCCAGATAGGGCCACAATGGTCAACTCCTGCATTAATGAAGGGTCTTGCTGGCGTTACTCTTCTCTCTGGTAAATTTCCCATGATTTGCTGAAGAAGTTTTGGTCTCGATCTTGCACATTGGACACATTTATGAACAGTTTCCCGAGCCAGGTGTTTACCTTTGATGGGCAAAAAGCGTTGTCTTACGGTTCCAAGAAGTGCGCTAGGACCGCAATGTTTATTTTCCCTATGTGTTGACTCAAAGATTAGTCTGCTGATTGTATCGTTGTAGGGCAGCAACATTGGATGTTTGGCATTAAAAGATAACGGGGATGCTTCTAATCTGCCGCCAACTCGTAGAATATTATGTTCATCATGAAATGGTGATAAGCTTTTAATTTGACTTGATGCCTTAAGGTCCTTTTGTCCTTGTAATTGCTTAACATCTTCTGTGAACGCAGACTGTTGGGTAATTCGAATAATGATGGCAATCGCGTCGTGAAGTTCAATAGGGGTCAGAGTTCGCTGGATTTGTCGCTCTGCCTTAGTAGTTTTTGTGTTTTTAATAAACCTCAGGATGTATCCCATAATTCGTTGAAGCGTTATCCATGAATTTCTGTGATTTATTTTGTGCAGAAAACTTTCACTATTAACCGCCACTAGTGAGTTATAAGGGTTTTGCTTCTGTTCAATGATTGTTATGTCAGAGCTTAAACAAAAAATAGGAGGCCAATGTTTTTCGTCTCCATGAAGAAAGAATGGCCCATGCATCCAGTGGAGTGTATGCTGTAATTGTCGTGGATCTAATCCTCTGGATAATATAACTGCTGGGTTATCTTTTGAACCCACATGCCGCCATTGCTTAGGTGATGTGCTTTCTTGAATTGAAGCTATTCGATTTGCCACAAATGTATGAAATGAAATGATCTTGAATGTATCCATGCTAAGACTATTTTCGAATCGGACCAGTAGAATGTTGGCGTTGTACTCATGTCCAGATCGAGCTTAACCTTTGCTGCCAAGTTGGCACCCAGCTGGGCAGCGCATAATTCCAACCTTGGGAGCGTTTGCTGTTTAAGAGGAGCTATACGAGATTTCGCACATAGCAGGTATACGATGACTGTTTTATTTGGTAGAAATGTTCTAACGTATATTGCGGCTCCATACGCCTTTTCGGAGGCACCTGTAAAAACATGAAGTTGTGTCTTGCTAGGAATACCTCCCTTATAGACTTGCCGATGCACTTGAAAGTTTTCAAGTTCACTTAGATTGTGTCGGAAACTTCGCCAGCGTGAATCAAATTCTGTCCCATGACAGACTCAAGGTCCATAGTTCTTGAACAAACATTTTTGATCGGACGACTACTGGGGACAGTAGCCCGAGTGGGTCAAAAATGCGTGCTAAATCCGACGTGACTGTCCTTTCAGTCATAGCCTTAATTGGTTGTATGTTAACCTTGATTCTAAGAAGATCACCTTTGGGTAGCCACACTAATCCTAGCGTTGCTGTACAATCCGTTTCTTCTTTGGAAAAGTCTAGATTGACTTCTTGATCATCATTGGGAATGTTGCGGAGCAGTTGGGTGTGATTGGCGCACCACTTTCTTAAATGGAACCCATACTTAGCCATGACATGTTGTAGTTGGCGTTGAGTTTCGAGGGCGGTGTTCAAACTATCGGCTCCACCTAATCCGTCATCGACATAAAAATTTCTTTCCAGAAAGCTGGCTGCTAAAGGAAATTGAACCTTATTGTCATGGCTTATTTCCTTCAAGCATTTGATTGCCAAATATGGCGCTGACCTAGTGCCATATGTCACTGTGTTTAATTGAAAATAACTGATGGGTTCAGAAACATCATTTCGCCAAAGGATTATCTGGAACTGTTGGTCTTTGGGGTGGATCAATATTTGGCCGTACATTTTTTCTATGTCTGTAGTGAACACGAAACGCGGCATCCGAAATCGTAAGAGAACCGTAAACAGATCGTTTTGTAGTGGTGGCCCGGTGTGCAGAATATCATTCAATGATTTTCCTGACGCTGTTTTCGCTGAAGCATCGAATACCACCCTAAGTTTAGTGGTGCTGCTTTCAGGTCGTAACACGCAGTGGTGAGGGATAAAGTATTTATGCCCTTTTACATCGTCTATTTGGATTTTCGACATGTGCCCCATTGCTTCATAGTCCTTCATAAATTGCACATACTGATCTTTTAGTGAAGGGTCTTTCAATAATCTACATTCTAATGAGAGAAATCGGTTGAAGGTAATACTATGTGAAGCTCCTAATGATGACGTTTCCATACAAAATGGAAGTCGTACCACGAATCGTCCTCCATTATCACGACTAGTATGCTGATTAAAATGTGCCTCACATTGTGCATCATAAGAAGATAATTGTTGCTGTCTGCTTTCGATCTCCTCAAGTTTCCAAAATCGTTCAATAGCCAAATTTATGTTATCCTCATCAGTTAGGACACCGCATATCGCTGATGATAGTTGTTCACCAGATACCTTCCCAGATACTATCCAGCCAAAAGTTGTATTTTGTAACCTTGGGAGGTCATCAGCCAGTTTGATTTGGCCGATGGCGAGTAGTTGATGGTAATATTCCGCCCCTAACAAAATGTCGTTTTTTCTGGGCGGTTAAAAGTTGGGTCTGCGAATGGTATATTATTGGGAATCGACCACTTATATATAGTAAGCAGTTGAGCGGGCTGTGGAGCAATTATTTGTGGTAATACAAATGCCTCAAGCCGGGTTGAGAAATTGTTGAGTCGGGATTGAAGCGTGATGTTGACTCGGTGTTGAACCTTGGTGCGGTTTTTTCCAATACCGTTGATTGATATTGATGTGGCCCTTGCTGGGAGTCAAAGCCGTGTGACTAATCTCTCTGTAATGAGGTTGACTTGTGATCCCGAATCAAGAATCGCCTTGCATTCAGTTTCCAACCCATTTGCTTTGACCTTTACCAATGCTGTTCCAAGTAAGACATAGGGTCTTGTATTACTGGAACTAACTGCCATGCTTTCAGCTTCGTTAACTGGGGTGTTGATGAGTGAAGTCGCATTTTCTGTTGCAGGGTTATTAACTGTTACTGCGTCTTTGGTTGACTCAGTTTTCCTCTAAGACGGATTGCGCTTCTTTGCAATTAATTACCTGTGGTATTGGTTCCAAATGTACCGGGGTGTGGTGCCTTTTTTCACATTTCTGGCAGCGGCCTTGGTTATTGCATTGTTTGGTCAAATGGGTACTACTGAAGCAGTTGACACATAATTTATGCTTCTGTATCAAGGTAAGTCTGTTGGTTGGGCTTAGCTGGTTGAAGTCGTTGCATCGATATAATGGGTGATAATCTTGTTTGCAGCCTATGCATCGTCGGTTTTCGTGACGTTGGGATTGTACCATAAGTGTGCAGGTTTTGATAGGGGACCCGGGTTTCTCCTTGTATCCCATTGCCTCAAGAGTGTGGAAGTGGGTCTCGAGGAAGGCAAGAAATTGGCTAGTTGTTTGTAGCTCCTTTGGGTTGGAAATCGACAGCTCATATTGAGTGTGGACAGTTTTGTCCATCTTTTTAACCAATAAGTGTATTAAGAGCGGATCCCACGATGAAATTTGGAGTCCCATGTTGGAGAGGGCTCCCAAACATTCCTTCGTTGTGTCGTGCAATCGCTTAATAGCACTTAATGTGGATGCACCAGACGGTTGGTCAAGGAGTCGTTGAACCGCGGTTGCCACTATGATCCTTTTGTTGTCATATCGATCCTGCAACAGTTGCCAGGCAGCTCGGACATTTGTTGCTCATGAACAATTTTCTTAAATAGGTCGGAGAAAGATGTCCATTTCATGTAATCACCGTTAAATTTGGTTATGGTGACCACGGGTAATGGTAGAGCAGATGGTGTAGCCATAGTTTCTGTGGTTGAGTGGTGGTGTTGTCGATTTGCAGTGGTGAGCTGGATGATTGCGGACTGGGAAGCTTGTTCGAGATGAACATATCTTCTTGAATCGTAGCCTGTAATGTCTGGGTCGGGATATTTATCCAACACTTCATCAAAGAAAAAAAAAAAAAAAAAAAATTAAGCCTTTCCAGTTGCTGCCATAATTGGGTGATGGTGCCCTTTTTTACATCATAATAAGACCCATGTTGTCCTGGTTGCAGGTGAAGACCTTCTAGTTGTCGAGTGAGAGCTGCCATTTTTCCAAGGCACCGACTGATGAGTCCATCGTGACCACCTGCTGCGACAGATGCATTAGCTGGACCTAATGTACCTACTTGTGGCTGAACAGTGGTCGCAGTTTTGGAATCAGAAAATTCTTTTCCACCAGATTCTAGGCCTTGAGCACCAAGCTCACGTTCCATGATCTCTATGTACTTTACTGCCAACGCCTGAATTCGAGTGTAGTAGTCGGATGTGAAATACTCATCGGATGTGTATAGGTCCTTTAAGCCCCGCAACTCATTATCTGCAGTGTCAAACTCTGCACACGCTGTTTTGATACGGGACAATCGATCCTGATAATAGGTTGCTGTTTTCCGACTGGCTGAGTCCTTGGTGAAATTCCGGATGATGGTGGTAATAGATTCCCCAGTTTCGTTCAGCTGGCGAAGAAGTTGCTTTGCTGTCCTTGCCATGGCTTTGGTCTGCTTACGTTTGAAGCTTGTAGCTGGCGGTTAACGCTGTAGGTTGTAGCTTGCGGCTGGGCGCTTGTAGCTTTATCGCTTGCGTAGAGGTTGCGGCTGGGCGCTTGTAACGTTATAGCTTGCGGCTGGGCGCTTGAAGCTTAATAGCTTGCGGCTGGGCGCTTGTAGCTATATAGCTTGCGGCTGGGCGCTTGTAGTGTTATAGCTTGTGGTTGGGCACTTGTAGCTTAATATCTTGCGGCTGGGCGCTTGTAGCTTTATAGCTTGCGGCTGGGCGCTTGGAGCTTGCTTATGGGTTGCGGCTGGGCGCTGGTAGCTTTCGGTTGAAAGCGTGGTGATTGCGGCTGGGCGCTTGGAGCTGAGGGACTATGCGCAAATTGCAAGTCCTGTCACGGTCGCCAATATGTTAAGGCGAAGACTCGTTTGCCTTGCTTAACTTTCGTGGATGAAGGATGACTTGGTGGTACACCAAGTTATTTGGGGATATTAAATTTTGACTATCCAAGTGGTACACAAGGACAGGATTACGACTAAATTTGTTTGAAATTATCAAAGTGGTACACCAGGATAATTTGTTGAAAACAAAAAGGTCTCGATGATGTTTTGTTGATTGCCAAGAGGGAAATCACAATTTATTGACCAAAATTCTGGTATTTAAACCTTTTACAAAAATAAGTACATATGTATATAAATTAAATCAAATAAATAAAGTAAAAGAAAATAACAACAAAAAAGAGAAGCATAAAAAGGGCAACAAAGAATGTGCATACCAAACATCGGTCATTATTTTCCCATCGGTAGTCAATACAGCAAATATTTAGTTTATAGCTGCGACTGCGAATTCATATCGGCTCGTGTAACTTGTATTGGCTTTGTTTGAGCCATGAATTTGCAGACGCAGTAGTTCTCACACTTGCATGTGGGAATAAACATAAGAATTTCTGTGACTGCCAATTCATATAGGCACGTGTAGCGTTTACTTCGTTTGAGCCATGAATTTGGCAGACGCAGCAGTTCTCATGCTTTGTTTATGAGAAATAAATATAAGAATTTCTGCGACTGCTAATTCATGTCGGCACGTGTAACGTTTATTTATTTTGTTTAAGCCATGAATTATGCAGACGCAGCAATTTTCATACCTTGCCTGACAAAACCGTGGGAAACGAATATATGTTTTAATTCAATAAAGATTTGTTTTTAATTTGAAGATAAAAACATATCAAAAGAATTAACAATAAATATGTAAAAGTTTAGTTTTAGACTTGTCTTCTAGTTGTCGGAACGTTTTTAATAAATAAAATAATCTTTTTTTAAAACCCCAATCGTGATAATTAAAAATAAAAGTTGTGTATTTTATTTTTGACAGTCTGTAGTCGTGTAGCCGCTGTCGTCTATGTGTTTCATGCATTACATTTAAAATGTGTGTGACGTCATGTATACACCACGCTATGCTATATATTTTTCTAGTTTCTATTGTGTTAGTTCCGAAGACTGGGATCTTCTCATCTCCGGAAATTTGGAGTTTCCCTGACTCTGTACCTGGTTAACGTTACGATATCTACTGTTATTGTTATCTCTGTTATTACCTCTCTGTCTATAACTATTATCCCTGTAATTATTAATGATTATTAATTAAATTTTCTTCTTCGATTTTATTTTCATTTATGGTCTCTTGTGAGTATGTTCGGTAGAGAGTATTCTTACCATTTGCATTTAACGTTTCCATAGGAATTAATTGAAGACTTTACTTCATTTACAATTTATGTTAATAAGTATATTTTCATTAATTTGTTTACTTTCTTATCATTGGTATGGTCTCTAATTCTCTTTTTGTTGGATTTAAAATTCCATCCTCTGTAGGAATTCCTTCTATAACTAAATTCTTCCATAATCTGGTTAACATTTCTATCTCCGAAATACTTTTCCACTTATGTATATTAGAGTGACTCACAAAAAAAGTTAAAAAAGTGCCCCCCTAGAAATCTACCTTGGTTTGTTTTATAACGATTCCCGAAATATTTCTGGTGTGTCATTAACCCATTCCGAGCTGGACCGTTTTTAAAAAAGGTCTATTTTTTAGTTTTTTGAAGATATTTTAATTTTTTTCCAGTCAACATATCCAATATGGGTATCGCATGATAGGGTTTTTCAAGACATGTCCAAGCATATCCTTACTGCTGTGATATTCAATAAAATATGTAATTTTTGATTCAAGGGGGCACTTTTTTTTCACTTTTTTCTCTCCATACAGAGTGAGTCGCTCTAATGTATGTAAAGGATGATTTTTTAGCTGTTATCTTTTTGGCAACACTGGTTTAAACAGCTGACGCACGTTTCGTGTTTTGTTTCATTGTCAAACATCTTCAGTTTGGTCTATAATTTAACCATGAATCGTCTTACAAACGAACAATGCTTGCAAGTTATTGAATTTTATTATCAAAATGCGTGCTCTGTTAAGAAAGTTCATCGCGCGCTTCTTCCATTTTATGGTAAATTTCGCACCAAATTTACATTGTTGGACATTAAACCACCAACACGCTTATGTAGAGTGCGAACTGAAGAAAATTTCGCAGCTGTATCGGCCAGTGTTAATGATGACTATCAATTATCGATTCGTCGCCGAATCGTAACGTAACTGTGAATGGTGAGCGCTACCGAGAGATGATATCCAACTTTTTTTTTTCCAAAATGCATGACATGTTGATTCAACAAGACGGTGCCACATGCCACACAGCACGCGAATTATGTGTCTTTATTTTATGAATTTGGTCTTAAGACTGTGCCAAATTATGGTCATATTTTTTCTTAAGAAAAAAACAAAACAAAATAATTTCTTTGTAAAAACACCTTTTAATCTTTTTTATTTAAATATAACAAACCTTTAGGTTTGTGGTGGGTCTTAAGACTAGCTTTTACAATAATCTTACTTTGGTATTTATAGAAATTCTTAATTCTAGTTATGATGACATATGGTTTTACAATCTAGGTTATTTTAGTTTTTATTGTTATACATATGGTGGGTTTACAATTTGGGTTATCTTAGTTATGCTTACATATGGATTTACTTTAAGTGTTTTAAGTGTCTAAATGTATTTATATTTATATTTTAACATGAATGTTAATATTTTCAACTGGATATCATACAGAACAATGTTAAGGGTATACACGGGCTGGTCTTTTATTTCATACGTTTTTTCTTGGTGGTCTACAAAAATAACGACAGTATAAGTGACACCGTTGGTATTTTTGTGGATTTGTTTATTTTTCGTTAGTGATTTCCGGGTGGTTTTACTAAATGTTTTATATTGCTTAGGTCTTGGTTTTTTCTAGGTGGTCTACAAAAATAACGACAGTGTAAGTGACGCTGAAGGTATTTTTGTGGATTTGTTTATTTTTCGTTAAATGATTTCCGGGTGGTTTTACTAAATGTTTTATATTGCTTTTGTCATGTATTTCTGTACTATAATATTAATGTCGTTGTTGTCGGCGATGATATCTAGTTCGGGTTGCGTGGAGGGCGAGTACGTAACTCCTCCCCCTATTGATATGGGATTCTCCTGAATTCTGTTGATTTTTATATAGCCGTATATTGTTATTATGCTTAGAATTAAAACTATGGCTATTAGACTTGTGTCTGAGATTATGTTTCTTATTTTAAGTTCTCGTATTTCTTTAATATTCTCTACTTCTTTTATGATTATTTCTTTGAATGATGGTTTGTCTGTGAAATTATAATTTACATTTGTTTTGTCTTCTTCGAATTTTTGTATATATATATTTTGTTTATTTGAAAATTGTTTATCTTGGATTAAGATTGTACAGTTTATGAACTCCAGGAGTGTATTATTAAGTATTGTATGGATTGTCTCTGTTTCGTTACATTTTGATGTGATTAATAGTTCTCCTGGGTTTTGTATAAGCAATGTGCCGTCATTTATTACTTCTATTTTTGTATCGAGATCTTTAATTAGTTTACAATTGTTTTTAACTACGCAATTGCTGCTTAGTTTAAGCTCGTTGAGCATTTTATTTTCTACAAAGGAGAATGTGTTATTTTGTATTTTAACAATCTTTTCTGATATTTCATCTATTTTTTGATGGTTTTCGTTTGTGATGGGTACAATTGTGTATTGTGTACATTCTATGCTGTTAGTTGGTAACTTAATTGCTAGTATTATTGAGTCGTTATACAGCATGACTCCTATCCTACTTAATTTAATTTTTAGAAAGTCAATCTCATATTTATTGATTTCCTCTGCCGTTAGTATGGATGGGTGTAAGGTGTTGTATTTCGCTGAGGCTATGTTGTCTAATATTTCGTCAAGTTTGTTCTCTAGGTATTGTAGTTTCAGTAATTGGTCGTGGTACGTTAGTCTACTGTAAATATCGTTAGTATGTGATTGTATATTATTTACGTAACTTGCTATTTTGTTTCTGTCGTCAAGTATTGTTTCTTTTAGTATTGAGATTGAGTTATTAAAGTTCGTATTTATTTGGTTTTGTTGGTTTATAGTATTTATTGTTTGTAGGTTGTTAATTCTGTTGTTATTGAGACGTTGTTCGTCGTCGTTCATAGTTCCAAAGAGCCATTTTTGGGCGTCTCCCACTATATTCAGGATGCCTCGCTTTTGTCTCTTGTTATTGGGTGTTATAGACCTAATTTTTGCTTCTATTGTTTTTATTTGAGTTAGTAGATGTTGTTTTGTATCTACTGGTAGGGTTTTTATATTCTCCTGTATGTTATACAGTATGTTGCTTAATTCATGTGGTTTTATAATGTGTAATATTAGATTCGTCTCATTGACCATTTCCACGGTTTCTGTTGGTAACATGCAGTATCCGTTAGTTGCGGTTATCGGTGTTAGCGTTATCGATGCTGCAGTTAGGGGAATTGTCATCGTTAGCATTAGTAAGATTAATACCTGCAAATTTGGATGATCGTTTTATATTGGAAGTATGAATATTCCGTAGATTTGCTTTTCTGTATTTCGGTTGTTCTTTGTGCCTGACATTTTTATAATTTTTTATAAATCCGATGTCCCTGTTTTCATTGTATGTTTCCCTGTTTGCATTAGCTTTTTCTAATCTTGTTTGTTTTGCCTTTGTTAGTCTTTGAAAAATAGTGTTATGATCTACTTTAAAATTCTGTACCTCGAGTGGTGAGCATTTTATAGTGCTATGGAAGTTATTATTGTAAAGTGTGATTGCTTTGTTAATTTGTGTTGTTATTGGTAATTTCTCCTCAAGGTTGAGTGTTCTAATCTTTTCTGTCAATGTATTATTGGGTCTTTCTATATCACTATTACCCGTGTGACTGTTTGGTTTTGTTGCATGGTACTGAATACCTTGTTGTTGTAGAAACTCCCTTATTGTTTTAATGTTAAATTCGTTATCGAATACGAATTTGTTAGGTTTTCCTTTTAACGCTATGAACTCTTGAAATTTGCTTTCGAGTGTTCTTTGGTTCCTATCTGATAGATACAAACAAGTAGCGTGTTTCGAAAACTTGTCTATGAAAACGATGAATGAATGTTTGCTATTCACGTATGTATCTACGTGAATTATTTCATTTATCGTTTTGGGTGTTTCTGTTAAATAAAATTTGTTTTTGATTGGGTTTCTATCGTATTTCCCTCCGCTGCATATATCACAATTATTTATGATCTTATAAATTTGCGTTTTGAGGTCTGGGTTGTATATTAGCGTTTTTAGCTTTTCGTATGTTGCTGTTATACCGCAATGACCGCTTTCATGCTTATGAATATTCCTTTTCTATAGTTTTATAGAGTTGGTAATATTCGCGGTCGTTGAGGTAGGAGTATATTCCCACTTTTCCTTTCGTTAAATCTCTGCGTAGGATATCGAGTGTATACCCTTTATCCATATCGTTTCTTTCTATGTAAATGATTTTGTTTCCAAAAATGGTTTTTATTGTTTCGTCCTTCTCTTTTATGAGAATTATCTGTGCTTTAAACCTATTGACGATCGTCTCTAGAATAGGTACATTGTAACCTAAGTCCTCTTCTTGGGAATGGACAGTCTGTACTTCTAACGAGGCGTTGTCGTCTTCTTGCTCTTCTTGAATTTCCTGGGTTTCCTCAAGATATATTTCATCTTCCCAGTGATGTATTTCATCGTTTCTAATCCTGCTTAGGAAATCGGCTATATTGTTGGTTTTGCCCTTTATATACTCGAGAGAGAATTTATATTCTCCTAGGCTTATAAGCCATCTTTGGAGTCTTGGATTTATATCCCTTCCCGAGTATTTCGTCATTAACCATTTGAGTGGTTGGTGGTCACTTTCCAGGTCAAATTCTCTACCGAATAGATATGGCCTAAAGTATTTAACCGCCCACACAATCGCTAATATCTCCTTTTCTATCGTTGCATAGTTGCACTCGTGTTTATTTAGGGTACGAGATGCATATGCGATAGGGTGTCCCTCTTGTGAGAGTACTGCTCCTATCGCGAAATTGCTTGCGTCGGTTGTGACTTTGAATTTTTTGCTAAAATTTGGGTACCTTAATATTGGTGAGTTTGTGACTAAATCTTTTAGTTTTTCGAATGCTACTAAATATGCAGGGTCGTTAATGTTGATTTTTTGATCCTTTTTTAGGCATTTTGACATTGGATACGCGATTTTCGCGTAATCTTTTATAAACTTCCGGTAAAAGCCAGTCATCCCCAAGAGAGATTTTATCTGCTTTCCCGTAGTCGGTATTTTAAGTTTTCGAATAATTGAAACTTTATTGGGGTTTGGTCGAATACCTTGGGTCGTAAGGACGTGACCCAAGAATTGCGTTTCTTTCTTCAGAAAGTCGCATTTATCAACCTGAATTTTCAATTTTGCCTTCCTTAGGAGTTGAAATATTTCCCCCAAGGTGGTTATGTGTTCTTGTAGGGATGTGCTGAACACAAGGATGTCATCCATATAGACGACACATGTCTTGTTTATGTGGTCTCTAAGGACCTCGTTCATTAGCCTTTGAAATGTAGAGGGGGCATTTTTTAGCCCAAATGGCATTCGAATGAACTCGTAATGTCCCGATGGTGTTGAGAAGGCTGTTTTCTTCCTGTCTTCTTCCCTGACCAGTATCTGGTGAAAGCCTTTTGCTAAGTCGAGAGTGGTAAAGTATTGTGATCTTCCTAGCTTATCTAATAATGAGTTTAAGTTGGGGATGGGATATTTGTCGTCTACTGTAAATTGATTGAGTTTACGATAATCGATGACGAGTCTATATTTTTTTTTGCCCGAATTATCCAATTTCTTTTCAACTATCCACAATGGGCTATTGTAGGGTGAGTTGCTTTTCTTTATTATGTTCTGTTCTAACATTTCTTTAATTTGTCGATTTATTTCTTCCTCGTGTATCTGTGGATACCTATATGTTTTTGAGTAAAGTTGTTTATCGATGGTTGTGTTTATTTCGTGGTGGATCTCATTCGTTGCCGAGAGAGTATCACCTTCTTTAAAGAAAAGATCTTTGAATTTTGCAAGTAACCTTTTTGTCGTTTCACTTTCTTCAAAATTGAGGTGGTCGAGGTTGAAATCTGTACAATTTTCTTGTAATAGTTCTAATGTGGAAACGTTCTCGATTTCCGTTGGGTAATTGTATTCTTCGAAGTACAATTTTGTTCCCAACATATTAATAATTTTATTTTCGCAATCAATTGTTGCCTTTAATTTCGTAAGGAAATTTTGCCCTATTATGCCTGAAAAATGGGGGTTGGAAAAGTCTATTAATTTCCATTTTAAGGTCCCTAGGCACCTGAATTCTTTTGGGAATGGCGTGATGGTAGTATATTTTACTTCATTTAAACCGTTAATAGTTCTACAGAATTGGGGTTTTTCCAATTCTGTTTTCGGGTATTGCTCCACTAGTATAGTAGTTTTTAATATGCTAGTTGTGGAGCCCGTATCGATTAGGCATCTTATTTTCTGTTTGCCTATTGTAAGAATTATTATGGGGAGTGTTGATCTAGAGGCTGCATTATAAAATTAACACTCTCTGTGTCAGATTCAACTTCTTGTATTGTATCCACTTCCATATATGTGGGGTGATTTGTCACGTTCGGTTGTTGCGCATCGACGCTCATATGTGACGTTTTTGTTTGTGCCGAATTATTTGTCTTGTAATTCTGATAATTCCGTTTGTAGTATCCGGATTGATTTTTATTATATTGTTGAGTTTGTTTATTATCGTTATATTGTGTTGGTTTATTAGTGTTGTTTTGTTGTGACCTATTATTATTGTACTGTGTTTGTTGTTTGTGTTGTGTTTGTTCTGTTTTATTGGTACTGTATTGTGTCTGTTGGTTTTTCTTCCTATGACGGTAGTGTATCGTCCTAGGGTCATCTAAAGCTCTAATTCTAGTGTAATTTGTTATAACTTCGTTTAGTGTACTATTTTGGTCGCTGTGTGATCGTAATGGTACATCTATCTTCTCAATTAAAATGTTAACTAGGTCTTTATCGACTCGATTTGGCTCATATATTTCTGGCCTCGTCTCGTCGTACATATATATCTTATTTAGCTCAGATTTGCTCTTTTCAAAATATGTAAATAATTCTCTAAGGTTACTCACTTTAACGTTTCTGCATCTGCTGAATATGTCTGAGTATGTTGTTCTTGGTCGGTGGTGATCTATCAATTTCGCCTTTATCTGGTCCCATGTTGCATCCGTTCCTAGTCCTCTAATGTAGTCGCCTGCATCGCCGCTAATTTTCTCGTTCATGATTATGGCGGTTGCCAAATTTATCAGTTGCTGGTTTTCTCTAGGGCATAGTGCTAAGACTGCTTCTACTGATGCTATGAAGGCTGTTGCATCGTGGTCCTTATCAAGGCTTCTCAATTGTCGGAATTGTGTTAACAGATCTTTTGGTGTTAACCATAGACCTTGTTGTGGTTGTGCTTGTGGTTGTTGCTGCTGCTGAAGTTGTTGAATTTGCTGAAGTTGCTGTTGTACTTGCTGTTGCTGGAGTTGTTCTTGCAATTGGTGAATTGCAGCCTCCTGTCTTCTTATAACTTCATTAAGTTCGTCTTCGTGGTTGACGTTACGATTTTCATTAAATCGGTCTTGTAGCGACATTTTACTTTTTCCTTTTTCTCGTAGCTGGAAGCGTAATCTGATGTTGCTCAAGTAAGGTTTGGAAAGCACTAGTAATACGTTTTTTCTTCAAGTTTTCGCTGATTCCACGACCGGTTTCGGTAGTGATATCTAAATTTAATTATCTTTATCACTGAAGGGTCCCTTGGGATTTGCAGTGAAAATTTTCTTTTAAATTCTTCAGAATTTAAAGGCAGTTGTGTAGGTTTTTTTTTTTTTTTTTTCAAATTAAATTCTTTAGAATTTAATTTCCGCGACTGCGCCAATTATGTGTCTTTATTTTATGAATTTGGTCTTAAGACTGTGCCAAATTAAGGTCTTATTTTTTCTTAAGAAAAAAATAAAACAAAATAATTTCTTTGTAAAAACACCTTTTAATCTTTTTTATTTAAATATAACAAACCTTTAGGTTTGTGGTGGGTCTTAAGACTAGCTTTTACAATAATCTTACTTTGGTATTTATAGAAATTCTTAATTCTAGTTATGATGACATATGGTTTTACAATCTAGGTTATTTTAGTTTTTATTGTTATACATATGGTGGGTTTACAATTTGGGTTATCTTAGTTATGCTTACATATGGATTTACTTTAAGTGTTTTAAGTGTCTAAATGTATTTATGGTTTATTGCTTAGGTCTTGGTTTTTTCTTGGTGGTCTACAAAAATAACGACAGTATAAGTGACACCGTTGGTATTTTTGTGGATTTGTTTATTTTTCGTTAGTGATTTCCGGGTGGTTTTACTAAATGTTTTATATTGCTTAGGTCTTGGTTTTTTCTAGGTGGTCTACAAAAATAACGACAGTGTAAGTGACGCTGAATGTATTTTTGTGGATTTGTTTATTTTTCGTTAAATGATTTCCGGGTGGTTTTACTAAATGTTTTATATTGCTTTTGTCATGTATTTCTGTACTATAATATTAATGTCGTTGTT
The DNA here is from genome assembly GCA_963682025.1 of Cordilura impudica. Lineage (NCBI taxonomy): Eukaryota > Metazoa > Arthropoda > Insecta > Diptera > Scathophagidae > Cordilura > Cordilura impudica. The sequence continues at coordinate 179,102,155 of OY821520.1, read as the reverse complement.
GTCGGCGATGATATCTAGTTCGGGTTGCGTGGAGGGCGAGTACGTAACTCGCGCAACAATGGACTTATTGAGAGGCGAGGTCGGTGAACATTTTATTTCACGTTCGGGACCGGTCAATTGGCCGCCTAGATCGTGCGATTTAACGCCTTTAGACTATTTTTTGTGGGGCTATGTTAAAGCTCATGTCTATACAGACAATCCCGCTTCAATTGACGCATTGGAAGACAACATTGAAGCATTTATTCGTGAGATACCGGTCGAAATATTGGAAAGAGTATGCAAAAATTGGACTAAGCGGATGGACCATTTGAGGCGCAGTCACGGTCAACATTTGCATGAAATAATCTTCAAACATTAAATTATATGGACTGTACTATCGATTCAAATAAAGATTTCATGCATTTTTCTGAATTTTATGTGTTTTTTTTTTGGAAAACTTTCCTATAGCTCTTAAAAAATCACCCTTTATATATTTTATTAAGAACAAATTTTTTATAAAATTTTTTATTTTTTTTATTTTTTAGAATTTTTCATATTTTAGGTTGCATTTCTGCTTCTAATTTCAACCTTGTTTCCTGTTTATCTTCATATCTAAGCTCCTGTGCGCTTACTGCCAGCTGCTTCTTCTTTCGGGCTAATGCACCGCCTCTAGATTTATTATAATTTGGTAGCGGAAAGATGACCATCGCTGGTTCTACTTCTTTAATCTTTTTAAATCTTGGCTTTGGTCCAACATTCAGGATCTCTGACTTGTCGTTGTTGCCGTTACCTTCTGCTAGTAATTTTGCCCACCTGATCTCAGCTTGTTGGAACTCACATAGTAATTCCTACAACGGTTGTTCCATTAAGTCCTTCTCGTTCTAAAAAGTATAATTTGATTTAATTTTCTTCTCATTTGGCCATAAAGGATAAAGACTAAGCATAAGCTATGTGTGTCTTTTTATCCTTGCCTCAGATTAAGCTAGATTAAATTAGCTAATATTGCTTTGTATTTTAATTTCTTTGTCTTGTATCTGATTTGGCAGGATCGCCATATGGTGGAGGTTAAAATGAAGAGAATTTTGTTGTTTTCAGTTTTACAATTAAATTAAGACTTCATTTATTCAAATGCCCTGCTTATAAACAACTTACAAGAAGTTCTAGACTTCTTTTCTAAGGGAGAACTTTCTAACGTTCTCTTAATAATTACTAATTTAAGAGAGACCTTCTAACATACTCTCGATAATTCTAAATGTATGAATTAATATACTGTTTAATGGGTGTGGTCTCACGCTCTATGTGGTGTGCTAGTATTATCAATTTCCAGTATTCAACTTCACTCTCAGTTTTGTTGTTACCTACTCAAAATGAAAATACAAGCATAGCCGAACTCCAACAAGTTCATTGATCAAACATAGTATGTGCGTATGGCTCGCGCCATTGAGGTCCACCCAAAAATACATTGTATGTATGTGTGACGTTGTTTGTTTACATTTGTATTACATTTATACTCTACGTCATGCATACACTACACAATTTACAGGGGATAACGAAAATAATAAATATTTTATTTTATTTAATTTGATATATTTTTAACACATATTATACATAAAGTTTACCTTTCTGCACTTCTCCTCCATACGAGCTATAACTATGCCAAATTTTTTCACTCCTCCGTGTGCGCATTTTGCTTAAAAAGGGATACAAGATTTACCTTCACGTATTAATATATAGATAATAAGATGAGAAAAAAGGCGCATATTGCCAACGAAAAAATACAAAACATTTGATAGTTGTTATTGAACGTTCACGAATACAAAATCTTATTTCAGGTCTATCTGTTCAATAAAAAATTTATATATCAAAACAGAAATTACAATTTTTATGAATTCGACCGTAAAAATACATATATAGTAATGATTTTCTCCCTTTAGCAATTAAAATTAATTAATTTTTAAAACTATTATTATTTTATTTAACATTTTTTTAACTAGGCTTATAGAAATCGGTTAATCTAACTGGTTCCTGAAAAATAAATTGAAATGAATTGTTTTTAAATATATATTTTTAGGACGCCGTACGGTTCATCTGTATCACCGGAATCAAATGTAAATTGCACCGCAACAAATTCATCACAATCTGGTCGAGGAACTGAAATTGTAAGTAGTGGTTTAAAATTATGTTTTGAAATTTAACATTAAAGTAAAGAATAATTCTGCTATATCATCGTCTCGTTTGTTGATTTTTGAACTATATGCCCGAAATTCGCTTACAAAAAAAATGACCCTTTTGTTTTCCCTATAAATATTTAACGTTTATAAGAGCGGAATATTTGACACCGATGCAACTTTTATTATATATGGATAGTTAGCGACGGTCAAAGTATTTGAAATGGAATTGCTATACGTGGAGTGGAAAAAATCAGCAAACATATTCGCAATATCAAGATAATCAGAGGATGAATTATCATTGCAAAACATTGTAGGCGGGAACAACGAAGATTTGCGTTTAACACGTACCAAGTCAAAGACGGACTTTGGGTTATTAGCATAGTTTGATTTTAAATTATCCAAATACCTCGTAGCAATTATTATTCAGTAAATTATAATAAGCGCGAGCGGTAGAATATTTAGCATAATCTAAAGTTCAACAGGATTTTGCGTATCTTTTAAAAAGGCGAGATTTTCTGTTTTTTAGCCTCGACAATTCCTTTGAATTCCACGGAGGACCAGTATGCTCAAAATTCTGGTGGGAAAGAGGAATGCATTTTGAAAAACAATCATTCAAAATATCATAAAATTTCACCGAAAGAAGGTCCATAGTACAAGTATTAAGGAGCCGATTATCAACCAAAAATGACCAGTCAATAAGATAAAGCAGTTCATCCAATTTATTATAATCAGTACGTTTAAAGTAAAATGATTTACTCATCGCAGTTCTTAGCCCCGTTACAGGCTCTTCTTGGCCAACATCAAGAATTAACCAAGAGTAGGATGATATCGATATCAGCTAAGAATATTGGGTCAATGCAATTAACTACAAAACTTTCAACATAATCCACAAAAACTATATCCAACAGTTTTTTGTTCGAGTTTAAAACACAATTTATCTGAAATACCCCCAGATCAGATATACTCTGAAGAAGTGTATCATAAAAGGGGAAATGTCGTAGATGGAATAAACGATAAGGAATCAGACGAATAATGCCATAGTACGTTATGTCAATTGAAATCACCAAGGATGAGAAGTGAGTCACCATTTTTCAGAGAATTACTTACAGAGGAAATCGCATTAACATGAGCATCATATACTGTATTGACAGAGCATGGGGAAATATAGGAACAAGTGATATAAGTAGTTTTACTCGGGAAAATAGCTTTCACACATATGAACTCAATACTAGTATTAATATCATCAAATTCAACCAAACTTGAGGTAAACTTACAATCTAAAGCTATTAGAACCCCACCTCCAGCCTTTAATAGTCTATCACGTCGAAATATCTGAAATTTACTCGACATAATCTCCGTATCAAGTATATTCCCGCGAAGCCAAGTTTCCGTAAGTACAACAATATCGAAATCCGAATCAAAACTATTATTATAAAAGTTAGCAAGCTTCGTATTAAGTCAACGCACATTCTGATAAGCAATACATATTTTAAATGACTTTCGAAACATTAGTTTCGCGGTGGATTAATTTGATTTCGGACATTAGAAGGGAAAACCGCTGGCTTTAATCTAGGATTTTCCCTGTACACGTACTCGCGAACTAAAATCCCAATAGTCAAAATTCAGGGTCAACGATTTTATCAAATATCTCACATGGGACAATCAACATGAATGAGGATATGCTACGATTTAGATCAGCATTAATCTTAAAACACATGATGTCCAAGCTCACATTGATTTTTGATTTAACATAGAACAATAAGTCATCGGCAGATGTACCCCGAGCAAGACGCGAAACAAAAATGATCTTTCGGGGTTTCACGACGGTCAACTTTTTAGGTCCCGAAGGCAGTTTTGTAAAAACGTTGTTTGCCTGTTCGTTCAATGGAGCAGCACTCTTAGATGAAGATCTTAGAGCACGCTTTAGGTCAATTGAGGCAGTAAAGTTAGAAGAAGTCATCGGGCGAGAATTTATAACAAAAGAAGAAAGAGTTGAGTGTTGTATGTAAAAGCTGAAAAACAATTATATACAATAAAATCTAAAGTTAAAGGAAGGATGTATTAGACTAGACGTGTTATGAAAAAATTGCAAGTCACGAGTGATTTTGGAAAACGTTCAGTGCCGTAAGGCCACAATTTTTATTGAACATGAAGAACTGAAGCCCTTAACCGAATAAAAGGTCAATGCTTAGATGTCGAAATTACTTTGGGCAACGCTGTAAGTGGAATCCGGAAAAATTTCCGGCACGTCTGCGTAAGGTAAATTAATAATCAATCATGATTTACTTACATTTTGGATGCGTCTTTGTAAAAAATTTTGATCAATGGAACATTTTCAATTGTACCGCTTGGATGTTTTAAACAGTTGATTTTGCTGCATATTGAGTATTATGAAAAGGTACGAAATCGCTGGGAGGAACTAAATGGCGCGATTCGCGCCCAGCATCCAGCATCTCTATATAACGGTGAAAGATTGTGGACTAATTTATTTCATACTTTCAATAGGTTTTCCCAGTATTTTTCATTTTGATAAATAAAAAGTCAATCAAATGCTATACACATTCTATTGAACTTAAATGGTGCGATCTACATCACCGATTATGAAACGTGCCTAAGAAAAGCTATTAAAACTTCATTTTTAGATACAAAATTCTACGGCTGTTGGCTCTGGCCAGATAGTACGGCGCCAAATCACAACAAAGCATAAGTAACTAATTTAATTGATTCGGCAAGACTGAATACCATAAACTTTTGTCGCTTCCGCTGTTGCCTGCCACGCATATAGTGGGGGCATTCGGAAAAATTAAGAACAATATACAACAGCTGGAGCGTCACTTTGAATTTACGAATTTGTAAGCACTTTTAATGAAAATACTATAATGAATTATTTTGTGGACAATTTCTCATGGTTTTTTTTGTATTTAATGGATATCAAACATAGAGGAACTATATGTTTTCAAGGCATCGAATCGAACGACTTCTGCCATCGGAGGATATAATGGAGTGCAGGCCAAAATGATTCCCAAAGAGGGAAATTTTTTTTAAATTTTAAAAAATTTTACAAACAGGAGTTTAACAAGTCCCATGATTGCTGGCTAATAGCGGTGATTCTTTGGGCAAAGTTAGAAAGAAAAGGAAATTTAACGGAAAAGTGGAACTGATTCAAAAAGCCAATGGGGAGCTACGTTCTGGAAGCATTACTGCGACAGCATTTATAAATCGATTGGTTTTCCCGAAAAAAAAATTGTTAATGGAATGGAGTCTGAGGATCACATGTATCTAGAAGAATACGAAGAAGAGAAGAAGAAGATATTGTGCCCCCAGCAGTATCACGTGCTCAAATTCTATGCATGATTTACTTGGAGGTTGAACCCAATATGCTGATGATTGCTTGCAGAAATCTAAAAACATCCTAAAACTGCAAGCCAAAGGTATTGCCGAAGGAATCGAAAATTTTAATTGCCCTATTTGTTGTAAAGAAGTTAACGACACAATACGAGCTTTTTGTAAATACATAGTTCATATATTTTTTTTATTCATTCTCTATATTATCTTACTTTTTATGTCTAATGTATACGTACATCTTAATATATAAAAATGATTGTGCGTATGTACGTCTGACCATCACGGCTGAACCACTGAAGCTATCCACTTTATATTAACACCATGTGTACGTGTTATGCTCCGGATGGTTTTTGTTTGTGTTAGACCCCCGTAACCCCTCTGCGAGGGCGTGGTAAAAGAGGGGTGGTGGTCGAAAAATTTTCAAATATAGTCAATATGCGTGTCGTTTTTATATTTTTCGCGGTCGCTAATTCGAACGGTCATAATACCAGGTTGATAGAACCACTGGAAATGAGCGGGGCGAGTGGGCGGAAGTAAAAAATTTAGAATAATGCCTGTATTGGTGTAATTTTAATACTGCCTAAGGTATGCTTGAGTTTTTGACATTTTTACTTTCCGAAAATTCCAACTGGGCGGGGTAAAAAGGCGGGGCAAAATCTCCTCCTTGAAGTCCAGGCCATATGGTTAAACCAAATACTTGAAATTTTGAATAGAGATAGCTTAAGGTATGCTCAAACTTTTAACATTTTTACTTTCCGGAAATTCGAATAAGGGACTGAATAAGAGAAGTGATGGGGCAAATATTCCTGGCCATATGGATTAAGCTAGAGAATTGCAATTTGGTTCATACGTACTTTAAGGTATAGTACAACTCTTGACATTTTTACTTTACGGAAATTGGATAAATTAAAATTAATTTTCAATCAATTTATCTATATTTCATAAAAAAATATCAATTTTAAATTTCATAAAAATATTAATTGTCAAATTTCAATCACACGTTGGCTTTAGAATAAATTATCAATTACTACGATCAGATACAGATTGTAATATGTTTAAAAAATTGTATTTATTAAAGCGAAAATTTAATTCGCATTTAAAATGAAATAATTAATAGTATTTCATTTTTATTAAATAACTTCTTACTGAAATAAAAATATACTTCTAAAATAATCTTGATATTAAATAATTTTTTTAGGCTAAACAATGTTTGCCGGGTCAGCTAGTAAATAGATAAAAATAATATCTATGCTTTCTAATATATTTATGAATAAAATATATTGATACGATATTTTTGAATTGGAAGTTATTTCGTTTTTGTTGGGACTTATTTTATTTGGGAGTTTTTTAATTTTTTTTTTCTTTTTGTGATGATGAGTCTTCCTTTTATTTTAACAAATTTGGTACACCTATTGGAAGTAAAAAATCTGGAAACAAATACGCGAAATTGGAATAAATAAGACAATTAATCAATAAATGAATGCTGACATTAATGCGCTAAATGAAGCTTTTGTAAATATTCCTTTACCAACCTAAATAACGATTTCGATGATGATTGTCCATCTAACAATCCAAACATTACCAAATTTAACTTTCAATGTGTAACACTAACAGAGGAAGTTGACAGTTTCAATGCTATTAAATCGAATGCAGTGGGCCTTTATAATATACACCCCAGATTTATAAAAATGATTTTACCATGGATTGTCAGTCTTATAATGTACTTGTTTAACTCCATAATCACTACTAGCATCTTTCCAATGGAGTGGATCTGTCCAATGGAGTGGGAACATGCCAAAATTATACCAGAACGGGTAACGAATATCGCCCGATTGCAATTCTTCCATATCTCCCAAAAGTTTTCGAGCACCTTTTACACAGACAAATCTTTAAGTATTTAAACTAAAACAACTTACTTACGGAGCGTCAATCTTGTTTCAGACCCCGACATAGCTGTATAACAGTTTTATCTGATGTAGTTAAGGAGATAAGAAGCAACATGGATGATGGAATAATAAATTTTTTATTTCTATTGGACCACTCAATTTTATGCCTCAAACTGAATAAGTTTGTAAGAAGTAACTTTTCAGCATTAGACTCATGTCGTCATATCTCACAAACAGATCCTTATCTATTGCTAATGGTAGCTCCATCTCACTGATGACATTCAGCTATATTTAAGTAGTACCAAATCTTCAATAATTTCCAAAACTCAAAAACTAAATTATGATCTCAAACAAATTCAACAAGTAAGAAAATTATAGTCGGTCTAGACCGACTATACGATACCCTATACCATGCGTTTAGAAACCGTATCTCCTAGGCCCAACTAACTGGACATAGAAAATAAGCAAAAACCAAATTTGAGTGGGATTTTTATTAATTTTTTTGGCTGCAGATATGAAAAAGTTCATATCGGATGATATATGTATATGGGGACTAGGTCCAAAAATGGACCGATCCTGACCATGGTTGGTAAAGTCTCTTGTATTTTGCGAAAATATATACAAACAAAATTTGAGAAGAATCAGTGCAATATTTTTATTTTTTAATAGATTTAAGTGAAGATCGGGAAGCAGCTCTATATGGGGCCAAAGGGATCATTTTTGGACTACTCATTAATGGATGTAATGAACGCATACAAACCCAATTTGAGTAAGATCTGTATGACAATTTGGATCTTTTGGCAATTTATGTCGATTTCATAGGGGTAATTTGTATGGGGGCTAGGTCTGAACATGGACCGATTCTCACCAATTTCAATAGCGTTCATCCCATGGCCGATAAAAGCTTATGTACCAAATTTCATCAAAATATATTCATATTTGCGACCTGCAGTTTGATTACAAGCTTTACATGGACACACAGACGGACGGACGGACGGACGGACGGACATTGTTAAATCAACTCAGAAAGTGATTCTGATTCGATCGGTATAATTAAAGATGGGTCTAGGTCAAATATTTTTGGTTGTTACAAACAGCAGCACAAAGTCATTATACCCAAACCACATAGTGGTATAGGGTATAAAAATGGGCAACGGCAAATGGTCTACGACTTAATCCAAATAAATCTAAGTGCATTATAACACCGTGCAACAGGTGGTTTTCACACTTGATGAGGACCAAATATGCTGAAACTATAGACCTTATGTAGCAAAACTGCGTTCTCAGTTTATCGCCAGAACGATTTTTTTTTAAAAGGACTTCAAAGTTTCAAAGGATACACCACTTTCAAAAAATTAAATCAAATATTTCCACGAACCATATGATAACGATATGGGTATGAAATGAAAGGTAAGAATCTCAGCAATGCAAACAAATAACAGATTTTAATGGATCTGGACCAAAAATTTCAAAAATGTCATTTCAAATTTTTAAAGCTTAATATCCTTTAACTAATTTTTTCTGGAAAAATATATGTTGGAGAAGTTATATGTACATTTTATTAATCTAGCTTTACTAGTTTAGTAAAAAAGAAAAAAATATTAATTCTGTTTCAAAAAATTGCATGTATATAAAAAAAACTGAATAAAAATTAATTAAAATGTAAACGTTGACTTTGCCGCTTATGCTGTTCGTCTGTGTCACGACATATTGTCCAACAATATTCTGCCATCATGTGGCATGCACTTTTTCCTCTAAATCGATTTTCAATCGTCGCGATTTCTTGATGAAAGCGCTCACCATACTCATCACTGAAATTTTCCAAATTGTCGGGAAAAAAGTCAAGATGGATGTCTAGAAAATGAATCTTTAGCGACATATTCACACCCATTTCACCAAAGTTTTGTACTAAATTCCGGACTATATCTGCATAATTATCCGATTTATTGTTACCTAAGAAAAAAGAAAAATAAATTTGTCCATTGAATACACCTGGAAGTATATTAGCTTAATTTTATGTTTTACATTTTAACTTTATAATTATAATATACCAGCATCAATTTTCGCATTGTTTAATTTTGGGAAAATAGTCCTAAGACACGTCATAGCTGTACCTTCAGAGTCTAGAACGCGAACGAAGTTACGAATTAGTCAAAACTTTATATGGAGGGGCGGAATGATGATTTTTGGTGACGGTACAAGTGGCATGTGATCAATGCTGTCTTGACCAAGTTGATATATTACGAGCAGGCCATTTGTGGTCACTGTAATGCAAATCACGGCTTCGACCTTCACAAAGACATAAAAAGCACTGGTGCTTGGAAAATCCTTTTTTTAAACCAGTGATAATTGCGACTATTTTCAGATCGCAACAAATTACCCAGCGATGTCGATCGTAGTTTATCAATTTTAAAATAACTTTCATATTTGCATAGTTTTCTATTATATCCTTTCCATAAATGATAGGTACTGATGGAAACAAGTTACCATTATGAAGCAGAACACCTTTGAGGCATTTTACTGAACCATCTATAAATAGACGCCACTCATCTGGAACGTATGGGTGACCGATGGTTTCAAAGAGATGTTCAATATCTACCGCATATGTAATTCCAGTTGTGGCGTCCAATGCAAAGCATTTATCAAAAGACTGCATGTTTGAGCGCTTTCGAGCCGATGTTACTCGAAAATCTTCCGAAACTAATCTCCACTGCTGCAGGCGAGAGGCCAATATATCGACACTTCTCTTTGAAAGATTTGTATCTCGAATTATATCATTAAAGTCTGCCTGTGTTATAAGATGACGTTCTGAAATGCCAAGCTCACTTTGAGTGGGCACAAATTCCGAAATATTTTCATCATTTGTAAAGTTACAGAGGGAACCGACTTCAAATGCATCGGCAACTAGTTGGATCACTTCAGCTGGAGCGGTTGGATTTGATACTGAACGTTTTATTGCTGGTTTAATATATTCGCAAGAATAGTATTGAATTTGATGACGAAATTGATAGCTAAAACCAGCTGTTTTCGTTTTGCAAAAATAGCACGACTCCACAGAATGCTCGCTACGAAGCAACCAAATCGTTGGGTAAACGTATTTCATGGGATGATGTTTCGGCTCAACGCAATTGGATCCTATAATGCAATGGTAACAATAGTCGCATGCAACTTCCGGTACATACCATACGTTTGGTGTATATAAAGGGTCCGCCAAATAACTTTTTTTTTTTTTTAAATGCTATAAAAAAAAAACTACTGAATATTATCTCAAATTTCTTTTTTTATTTGAAAGTACAATCCTTCCGGTTAATAATGGAAAATAATTTCATTCAAATGGCTGCCTCGACTGGCCATGCAGTAGCCAACACGATCGGTCCAATTTTTAAGCACATTATCGATTGTGTGCAGCTGTGTGTCTTTTCATATTCGTGAGTCATTCCTCACCTATAGAATCCAAACTGTTGCAGATTATAGCGAATATTTTAAGCATAACTAGTGCGACCCACTTGACCTATTGCGGACAGGATAAAGTTTCCAACAGATAGACAGACGGACATCTCCAGATCGACGTCTCCTTTATAAGGGTCAAGAATATATGTAGTTTATGGGATCTCCGGAATTTATTTCGATGAGCTACAAACGGATTGACAAACTGATATATACCCTCTGCACGCAGTGTGGAGGATATAAAAATCGATGAAATGAAGACTTTTTTCTATAACTCCAGTTCTTTTTTATTTATTTCTGTTTTTTTTTTCAGATATTGAAACATAAAATTGATAATGTAAAGAGGATGAGTGCACATCCTTTAATGCCTCTTTACCTAACTGGTGGGCAAGATGGATCTGTTCAAATTTGGGAATGGGGTCATCAGCAAGTTGTTTGCACACCACGACCATCTGGTACATTTGCTAAAGTCACAAGATGTCGCTTCTCAGAACAAGGAAATAAGTTTGGAATTGGTGATGGAGACGGAAATCTTAGTTTATGGCAAGCCGGTATTGCTACGCAGAATAACAGATCATTCTTTGTAAGTTTTTTTTAGTGGTACATATAATGCAGCTATATACGTATTTTATTTAATTTCAGACTTACCAATGTCATAATAAAACTCTATCAGACTTTGCGTTTTTGGGCTCGTGTAGTTTACTTGCAACTGGTAAGAACTTAATCAAGCAATTATTATTAATAAATTGACCAATAGTTAGTACTTTGTACTCATAGATTTATACTAGCATTGGCGAAAGAGAGCATTTTTTATTTGAAAAAATAATGTAAAGAAAAATCAATTTATTTGCATTTTTTGGGGAATTTATCATAACCGGGAAAAATTTTTCAATTTAATGGATCGAGGGTTTTCTATTAAAAAAATTTAAATAAAATAAATAATCCGGCCTCTATATCGGGTTCTCGTGGACAGCCGAAATATTCTAGTTAAAACTCTTTCGTACTTGATCTCGTGTAAAAAGCTTAATATAAGGAGAAAGCATTTATATCGATTGTGAGAACGTTTTATAGAGTGTACAGAAGTGATAAATAAGCATGTGTTTCCTGTTTTCGCAACTCCTAATATGTTTTCATGATGTACATCATTAACGTACCACTAGCATATTATACAGGGTGGCCCAAATGTCACGCCTGAGTGTAAAAATTAAGTACGATCTAAATTTTAATTATGAAAAATAATATCAGAGAGATGATCACCACTTTCATCGATGCACAATTGGGCTCTTAAACAGGCATTTTGCATAACTGCTCGCAAAGTTTCAGGCTCTGTTGCCCTGATCTCAGCTTCAATGTCGTGCTTGAGCTGCTCTATAGTTTGCGGCTTGTTAACATACTCTCGTTCTTTGAGATAACCCCATAGAAAGTAATCAGGGGCAGTTAAGTCTGACGAACGTGCTGCCCAATTGAACTCTGAATTTCTTGAGATAAAAATTTCATTTAAGAGACTAATTGTAGCACGGGCCGTGTGTGCTGTTGCTCCATCCTGCTGGAACCACTTGTTGGCTGCCACAGGGCGTACAAAATTATTAATCATAGTACGATACCTGTCCCCATTCACCGTCACTGCATTACCAACTTCATTTCCGAAGAAGTAGGGCCCTATAACTCTTTCTGATGTCACTCCACACCATACCTTACACTTGAGCGAGTGCAATTGGCGCTGGTGAATAACTCCGGGGTTTGCAGTACCCCAAAATCGCATATTTTCCTTATTTACATATCCATTAAGATGAAAATGAGCTTCATCACTCATTATTAAATTGTTAATAAACTCGTTATTTTCTGCGCACAACTCCAAGAAGCGTGTTGCCCAAATTCGTCTTTGATGGTAGTCAACTGGTAACAGTTGTTGGACCAATTGGACCTTGTATGGATACATGTGTAAATAACGTGATAAAATGCATTGAAGTGATGTTCTAGAGATGCCCAGTTGTCCAAAACGTCTTCGCGTTGATGTTTCTGGATATTCTTCAACACTGTCCCATACACGATCAATGTTCACTTGGTTCTGTACTATTCTCGGTCTGCCTGATCGTGGCAAGTCTGACACTGCACCTTGTTGTCGGAACCGTGCAATTAAACGATTAATTGCGGTTTGGCTAGGTGCATTTTTGGTGTTGAAATAATTTCGATATGCTCGTTGCGTCAGTAAAATTGAATGCCCATTGGAAAAGTAAAATTCTACCATTTTGGTTCGTTGTTCGGTCGTTAAATTTTGATGAATAAAATCTAAAAAAAAGCAATATAAAATAATAAACAAAAAAGTTATTCAATTTTTACACGCAGGCGTGACTTTTTGGCCACCCTGTAGAATTGGAAATTGAAATCATGGAGTGTATATGAGGTGAAAGTGAAAACAGGAAAAATCATGAATGTGTTGTAACTCCGAATATTCAGCTTATAAATTTATATAACATAACATTTTTTTACGAGAGCCTCACGTGGACTGATCATACGAGTGACGGACATTTTTGATGTTGAGAACACTTTGATCAACGAATCAATTATAAAACTTCTGGCTAAAATATATTTAATGCTATGTGAGCTATTTGCCAATCTGTCATCAAACAATTGTATGGCATATTTTAAAATATTGTTGGTTATGTATATAACGTTGACAATATGGAAATAATATTACGATATAATATTCCAACTTTTTTTTTTAATATTACCCTCTGGTAAATTTGTTTACCGTTTGTATACAATTTTAAATCACAACATTGTTGCAATCTTGAAATAAATTTGTAGTTTAGGATGTTTAGCACATATTCGGCGACGAAACAATTAGTTCGATTTTTTTTACTATATTATTATTTATATTAGAGATATTTAATCAAATGTTATATTTTTATTGGTTTTGTAGGAATATGTAAAATTTTTTTATATCAAATTAAATATTTTAATCTTGAATTAATCGAGGATGTATTTATTCAAAACATGTGCATTATGGGCCTGACCTTTTTCGTTTTATCAAATTCATTAATAGAAGATTTGTGAATTACGGTAGTTTGAGATATGTGTCTACAAAATTCGTCAAAACAAGTAGTTTTTCCTCTATAACTTGATTTACCATTCAGCTTTGTTAAAATTTCCAGAAAATAAAATGAAATAATGAATAATAAATATCATATCAGCAAGAAAACATTACCTCTGTCTAAAAATAATTCAAATTTTGTTAAATTAAGTCATGATCATAAATTTTTCATAAAATTTTGACGTAGGGTGGCAACACTGTGTGCAAAATTAGCCAATATGGCTACCAAACTCCATACATACATATATTAAAGTGTCAACTCTCCTGACCAGGGCAAAGCGCATAACTGCGATGCTGTCTAGGGTGATGAACAGCACTCATCTGCCTCAGAAAACAAAAATTCTCCTATATAAGGTGGCAATTAGATCCACATTAACGTATGCATTTCCACTATGGTTCACAATCTCCCCGACGGTTGCGAGGGAAGTGGAGATACTGGAGAGCAGCATACTACGTCAATGCATACACAAGAACTACAGAAGCCGATCAGAGCGGTACTCAAATAACTTCATCTACGAAATCTCAACTGTGGTGCCTTTATGTAGATATTCGCTTGATCTGCAGAGGAGGTTTGTTGACTGTGCGTGCATGACAACAATTTGATGATCGACATTTATGAATAACAGAAGGACGTAGATTGGCGCAGCAGTCCCTATCTATCTCCTGTTGATATACTAAAAGAGAAGCTTGGCGTTGACGACGATCCCCTCGGCCTGCCAGATTTCTATGGGAACTCTGTCCCAGGCGCACATAGGGGCTAGGGTATTTTCTTCCTTCGCTTTTATTATTATACACAATAATCTGTGATATTTTAACCATTTCATATTATCATGCATAACAAAATGTGATATTACCCTGACTCCGATATAGAACATTCTTGTGGGGGATTGAGGGGATTTATTGATGCGATTTTCACAGTAAATCCATAAAATGAACAGCCTGCTGTCTTTGCGCGTTGATTTTAGTATCGAAGTTGAACTCATATGGATATTTTTATAAAGTAATATTAGGATCAATTTCGTTAATTTGTATTATTTTGATTATCGTTCAATTTTATCCGGTTCTGTTAACATCATGCATCATACTATGTTTACAAATGTTCTCTGTTTTGATATTGTTAAATAACAGTTTGGTTTTAATTGTACATATGTATACAATTTCTTGTTAGGTGTTGACTATTCATAAGTTTTACAGACATATCTCTGTTAGCCACAGTAAATGCCGTGAGCAAGCATTGACGCACTCTAGTCAATTTGTATAACTAATACTGTTTCTGTTTATTTTGCTGGCAAGCAGCCTATTTAATTCATCGTGTATTAGAACAAGACAAATATAGTTTTAAGATTATCATGTTATAATCTCGTTTATACATATTAAATAAGTTTGTTATGAAAAGAAAAGAAGACTCAATAAAAAAAATTACATAAAGTGTCAACGTTTAAACTAACAATAATTGCTTTAATTATATTTTTTACATTCTTTTGTCATTTCAAATTTTAAAAACGCATGTGTGTAATGATACCAACATGTTATACAGAACAGGAATAAAAGAAAACTTATTTAGCTGGTAACAAGCACATAACAGTTATAGGAAAAGGTGATGTCAACCTTAAATCATTGACAAAACAAAAATTTTGATAACTATAATGTCCATGTTTTAAACCACTAATTTTGATTAAACGTTTAAAATTTCGCAAAAGCAAAACACGACTGCTTATGTTGTTAATATATTCTCTTTCTCTCATTTGTTTGCATAGTGCACTTCTTTTCCGCAAATTTCTGTTCATCATTTTTAAATGCTATTTCTTAATTTTTTTCTATTCTTTATACTAATATTATTTATTTTGTAAATAATATAATACAAGCAGTGCCGTTCCTGAGTTGCTGGCCGCTCAGGGCCAAAACAATATTGCCGTCCCTATTAATTGAATTTGATTACGTTCCGGTTTTCTTCCCCCTTTTTTTTTGTGTCTATTTATATTGTTGTCTGATATGCTGGGTCTGTGTCTGTCGTCTGTACTTTTGGTATAATCTGTCGGAAATAATATTATAAAATACAATACAGAGTACCTGGATATTGGTTGAGTTTGGTGGTTATGTTGGTGTTATTTTCTGGTCGGGTATTCCTGCTGTCGGGTATACCCTCAACATCGGCCAAGTGTTGACTGGCCGATGGAAACCCCGGCAGCAGAGACGGCGGTTGAGATTGGTGTTGTTTATGATGATCTGTTGAGGATGTCAGGAGCTTTTCACAAATATTTTGTTGTAGACAAGAACATCATGTTGTGGTGTCTACTGTGTTGGTGCTGTTATTTTGTAGTGGATGTTGTTTCTGGCAGTGCTTGTTGTTGTAATGTTGTAATGAGTTTAGGTATGCTGCTGTCGCTATTGTTAATGTTGGTGGTGGTGATGTAGGTTATGATACCTTTTTTTACTTTTTAGTGATGAGACTGAATTGTTATTGTAATGTTGTTGTTATTGTGATGTTTTTTTTTTGTTGTTGTTGTTAATAAACTTAAATTAACTTTGTTGTATGTTAAATGAATGTTTTACTTGGTCCTTGTTTTTAGATGTTGTCATAGCCTTCATCCATATCCAAATATAAATTACTGTTTATTTTCTTTTGAAATCATCGCTGTCGTCATGGTTGGAGCAGCAAATGAACTAGCATTTGACGACTTTGTTTTAACGTAGATACGTTTAATGGCTCCGCCAATGTAGCTTTGGAGTTACGAGATTGTGGATCTACAGCATTAGCTGCAAAAGGTATTGTTTCATTTAGTGACGATGAAAATGATTGTGGCGGCGGCTGAGATGGTAAAGGTGATGGTGTACCAATGCTGATAATTGCCACGTTTGGGTACGTTTAATGAGTTTACTCCTTTTGTTGTATTCTCTTGCGTTGTGTTCATAAGCATTGTGCAAATTTTCTTTTATTTTATTGTGTATTATTTGCATTTGTGATGATTTTGGTAATACGTTAATTTTTCCATCCTCTAATACTGCCAATTTTCTCAAAATTTCATAAGCTTGAGCATAAGTGATCATATGTTGTCCGGTCAACGCAAAGTACGGTGAAACTCCGGTTGATGAATGTATGGTGGTTCTGAGAGAACATTCGACTTTTGAGAGATTCTCGTCCCAGCGAGTTTGATCGTCTTTTATAAAACTTCTTATGCTACTTAGGATCGTTTGGTTAACCCTCTCCCTTGCGTTGGATTGCGGTGCGTGTATTGCCGTTCGCATATGTTTGATCCCGAAAAGTTTTAACAGAGCTTTGAAAAATTCGGACATGAATTGCTTTCCATTGTCAGAATGGATTAATTTAGGCACCCCGAATTTATGAAAAATCTCAGTAACTAAAAATTTGTTAATTGCTTTCGTTGTTGCTTTCCTCATGGCTTTTAAAAATACGAATTTCGTGTTGTGTTCTAAAACTATAAAAATGTGTGTGTTCTGGGATATGGTCCTAGAAAATCCACGTATATATTTTGGAAGGGTCTTTGGGTAATGACCTCTTTTCCCATCGCCGGTAGTAGAATTTGTTTAGGGTGTTTGGTCTCTTTGCAAATCTGGCAGTTATTGACAAAGTTTTTGATGTGTTTAACCATCGAATGCCAATAAAAGTATTCTCTTATGTTATAAAGAGTCTTTGCTATGCCGCCATGCGAGGCGGTAATCTGGTAATCGTTTCTGGTTTTGCTCTATGGTCTCCTTCAGTTCCATGTACTTAGCATTTTTAAATTCTTCCGAGTCAAAATTAATGATGTGAGGGTTATACAAACATATTTCCTCCATATCAAAGCGTGACAGCATATCTGGCACCACATTTTTGCTACCTTTTCGGTGCTCTATATTAAATTTGTACCCTTGTAATTTCAGTCTCCACCTTGCAAGCCGTCCGCTTAGATCCTGCTGTTTCATAAGCCATTTAAGACTTGAGTGGTCCGTGATGACTGTAAAATCCATGAGTTCAATGTATTGCCTAAACTTTTCTATGGCCAGTACAACCGCGAGACATTCTTTTTCCGTCCATTTTGCTGGTATCCGGTTTTATTTTTCCTCCTCCCACTATGTATTCTAAATATTTGAGTTCTTTGTAACAAAATTTCGATTTTTGCATATTAATTCTTAAACCTGCTGCCGTTAGTCTTTCTGCCACTGTTTTCAATATTTTAATTTGTGTTTCGAAATTTGCTGACACGATTAAGAGGTCGTCAAGGTATACAAACACACGATCCTTCCACTCTGCATCGACAGCTCCTTCAATTACGTCAAGGTGCAGCATTCGGTCAAGTTCAGCGTATGTGAGGTTTTGAACCGCTGGCTGACGGGGTAATACCTCATCTTTTTGGGGGTTGAGTTGTCTCTTTCAATTATGTGTTTTTCCAAGTGTGTTTTTCCCAAGCCGTACTTAGTGAAACACCGGAAATAAAGTTTTGTATTTTCCAATATCGTATGTTGTTCTGGCAAATTTCGTCTATTAAATTTCTTTCTAAACTTATCCCTATCCCTAGTTTTTGGCAAAAATCATAACCGAGTATGAGCTCCTGTTGTAAATTCGGTACAAAATAAAATGTTATTTTCTACGATCATGTGATTGATTACCTACGATCATGTGATTGATTGATGTGATGCCATCTGCAGTTTTAATGGACGATTTAAAATTATGGATTACCGCGTTCATTCTTTTGATATTTTCCATGCGGTTTCTACCAAGGCAGCTAATCGAGGCTCCACTGTCTAACAGGCCCTTAAGGTTAACTCCGTTTATTTTTATGTTCATATATGGACGTATATCCGCTTCTAGATTTATAATCGCCGACGCTATTTCTCTTCTTTCTGTTTTTCTATTTTTATATCGTTTCCTCGTTTTTATAATTCTTTCACTTATAAATGGATGAAAATCTTTGAAAATGTCAGCTCTTTTCAGGTTATAGTTTCTTAGTCGATCTTCATAAGATATAAGGGGCTTTTGTTTTATCAAATTATTGTGTGGTTTATTTGATGTTTCGTCATCTAAACAACCACTTTTAAGTACTCTATCGCTAATTTTGAGATCGTCACTGGGTATGGGAACGTTTTATCAATATCTTGCCCTAAACATACGCTGTTGGTTACCGTTGGTGAATCTAAGACCCAGTTTAAAAAATTATCTTTTACTGGTTTGTTTTTGGGTTGGAGCGTGCTGAACCAGTTTCCGTCACACTCCTTGACCGGTTTCCCGTGCATCTGGGACATTTCGGGGTTCTTACATCCTCGAATCCAGATTTGTAGCAGAAAAGGTTTCGTTGGTTTAATGAGCAGTCTATGAAGGAGTGACCAGGGCTTTTGCAATTCCAGCAGATTAGTTGTTTTGCTGGTGGTGTATTTAATTTTAGAGCCTCCACTGTGTAGTTGTCATCTTCGTACTGCGGCTCATACTCCAGTTTGTTGACTTTTCTGTAATGGACAGCTTGTCGGTATTGGCTTCTTTTGTCTATGTTCCTTTCCGCTCTCTTGCACTCTTCAAGTAATTGATCGAGGGTGCTAACAAATATTGGATATATTAATTGAGCTAATCCATCTTTCAGATTATCTTTTACTATTCGCACAAGTTCAAACTCCGGAATTTGGAATCTCATTTGATTTTTTAAATTTGTAATTTCGCCAATGTACATATCCGCAGCTTCAGACTGATGTTGTCGTATTTCCATAATGCGTCTTTGAATCTCGTAATCACTTTCATAACGTCGAAATTTGAATATTATATTTTTTTCAGGTTCTCCCACTCGCAGGTTGGATTCATTCGCCTGAAGTCATCATCTCTAATCATCTCTTAGAAACTCTATTCGAAAAATGAAATCTTCGACGCTGAATGATTTGTTAGTCCCGTCGAATTTTATTCCCCACTTTTCCAATTCAAGAGGTCTTGAATTTTGATGACCTATGTTGTGGGTCATAAATTGTTGTTGGTGCTGCGATTCATCTGGCGGTCTCTGCTGGGATCTAAAGGTTTGATCATGGAAACTTAAACGGCAATGATGGAATGGCTCACCAAATGGGTTTATTCTTTCGGAACTTAACGTTTCACGGACAAGTCGAGGGATAATTAGGCTCATGCTTTCCTGTACTTCTCGCATTAAGGTTGCTTGAACGTTGCCAATAGATGATCTCACATACTACCTTAATTCTACTCTTTCGTTATTTATTGTATCACGATTCGCACTGAAGTTTTGTCTAGGAACGCGGCTAGCGTTATGTTGAGCCCTTATTCCTTGAGCTACTTGGCTCACGAAGTGAGGTGATAATATTGTATTATCTGTCTCAGGAGACGAATGAGAGTCAAAATTAATGATGTGAGGGTTATACAAACATATTTCCTCCATATCAAAGCGTGACAGCATATCTGGCACCACATTTTTGCTACCTTTTCGGTGCTCTATATTAAATTTGTACCCTTGTAATTTCAGTCTCCACCTTGCAAGCCGTCCGCTTAGATCCTGCTGTTTCATAAGCCATTTAAGACTTGAGTGGTCCGTGATGACTGTAAAATCCATGAGTTCAATGTATTGCCTAAACTTTTCTATGGCCAGTACAACCGCGAGACATTCTTTTTCCGTCCATTTTGCTGGTATCCGGTTTTATTTTTCCTCCTCCCACTATGTATTCTAAATATTTGAGTTCTTTGTAACAAAATTTCGATTTTTGCATATTAATTCTTAAACCTGCTGCCGTTAGTCTTTCTGCCACTGTTTTCAATATTTTAATTTGTGTTTCGAAATTTGCTGACACGATTAAGAGGTCGTCAAGGTATACAAACACACGATCCTTCCACTCTGCATCGACAGCTCCTTCAATTACGTCAAGGTGCAGCATTCGGTCAAGTTCAGCGTATGTGAGGTTTTGAACCGCTGGCTGACGGGGTAATACCTCATCTTTTTGGGGGTTGAGTTGTCTCTTTCAATTATGTGTTTTTCCAAGTGTGTTTTTCCCAAGCCGTACTTAGTGAAACACCGGAAATAAAGTTTTGTATTTTCCAATATCGTATGTTGTTCTGGCAAATTTCGTCTATTAAATTTCTTTCTAAACTTATCCCTATCCCTAGTTTTTGGCAAAAATCATAACCGAGTATGAGCTCCTGTTGTAAATTCGGTACAAAATAAAATGTTATTTTCTACGATCATGTGATTGATTACCTACGATCATGTGATTGATTGATGTGATGCCATCTGCAGTTTTAATGGACGATTTAAAATTATGGATTACCGCGTTCATTCTTTTGATATTTTCCATGCGGTTTCTACCAAGGCAGCTAATCGAGGCTCCACTGTCTAACAGGCCCTTAAGGTTAACTCCGTTTATTTTTATGTTCATATATGGACGTATATCCGCTTCTAGATTTATAATCGCCGACGCTATTTCTCTTCTTTCTGTTTTTCTATTTTTATATCGTTTCCTCGTTTTTATAATTCTTTCACTTATAAATGGATGAAAATCTTTGAAAATGTCAGCTCTTTTCAGGTTATAGTTTCTTAGTCGATCTTCATAAGATATAAGGGGCTTTTGTTTTATCAAATTATTGTGTGGTTTATTTGATGTTTCGTCATCTAAACAACCACTTTTAAGTACTCTATCGCTAATTTTGAGATCGTCACTGGGTATGGGAACGTTTTATCAATATCTTGCCCTAAACATACGCTGTTGGTTACCGTTGGTGAATCTAAGACCCAGTTTAAAAAATTATCTTTTACTGGTTTGTTTTTGGGTTGGAGCGTGCTGAACCAGTTTCCGTCACACTCCTTGACCGGTTTCCCGTGCATCTGGGACATTTCGGGGTTCTTACATCCTCGAATCCAGATTTGTAGCAGAAAAGGTTTCGTTGGTTTAATGAGCAGTCTATGAAGGAGTGACCAGGGCTTTTGCAATTCCAGCAGATTAGTTGTTTTGCTGGTGGTGTATTTAATTTTAGAGCCTCCACTGTGTAGTTGTCATCTTCGTACTGCGGCTCATACTCCAGTTTGTTGACTTTTCTGTAATGGACAGCTTGTCGGTATTGGCTTCTTTTGTCTATGTTCCTTTCCGCTCTCTTGCACTCTTCAAGTAATTGATCGAGGGTGCTAACAAATATTGGATATATTAATTGAGCTAATCCATCTTTCAGATTATCTTTTACTATTCGCACAAGTTCAAACTCCGGAATTTGGAATCTCATTTGATTTTTTAAATTTGTAATTTCGCCAATGTACATATCCGCAGCTTCAGACTGATGTTGTCGTATTTCCATAATGCGTCTTTGAATCTCGTAATCACTTTCATAACGTCGAAATTTGAATATTATATTTTTTTCAGGTTCTCCCACTCGCAGGTTGGATTCATTCGCCTGAAGTCATCATCTCTAATCATCTCTTAGAAACTCTATTCGAAAAATGAAATCTTCGACGCTGAATGATTTGTTAGTCCCGTCGAATTTTATTCCCCACTTTTCCAATTCAAGAGGTCTTGAATTTTGATGACCTATGTTGTGGGTCATAAATTGTTGTTGGTGCTGCGATTCATCTGGCGGTCTCTGCTGGGATCTAAAGGTTTGATCATGGAAACTTAAACGGCAATGATGGAATGGCTCACCAAATGGGTTTATTCTTTCGGAACTTAACGTTTCACGGACAAGTCGAGGGATAATTAGGCTCATGCTTTCCTGTACTTCTCGCATTAAGGTTGCTTGAACGTTGCCAATAGATGATCTCACATACTACCTTAATTCTACTCTTTCGTTATTTATTGTATCACGATTCGCACTGAAGTTTTGTCTAGGAACGCGGCTAGCGTTATGTTGAGCCCTTATTCCTTGAGCTACTTGGCTCACGAAGTGAGGTGATAATATTGTATTATCTGTCTCAGGAGACGAATGAGTTACTGGGCCAGTTTGGTTATTGAGTTGGGGAATCATCGTGCAATTCATTGACGTTAACGATGGAACGTTATTAGATGTGCTCTCTGTTGGTGAGTCAGTATTCGGATTACTTGCAGTTTGTTGTTTTCTTCCTTTGGGTCTTAACTCTCTGCCTTCTTGTTTTGGAATCAGGTTTTGGGCTTGATTCTGCTCTTGATCCATTTTTATAAAAATGTTTGTTTACTTAAAAGTCGACTGAAATGACCAGTTTTAACCAAAATGGTGCAAATATTTACAGAACGAAAGACTAAATATTTTTAAACCAGAGATCTAGCGTATTCAAAAAGTGAATTTTTCTATATAAAAAAGATGTATCCTGAAATTTCTAGAATATCTTATTCTTTTGATACTAAAATGTTTTGGAGGGTTTCGATGAGTCAATTGCAATGCAATGCAATTACAATAATTATTCCTATTTACGAAACTCAGTAATTGACAAAGTGTTTTTTTTTTTTTGTATTATTTACCCGTATAGAAACTAATAATCATATGTATATGTATATATGTATGCCTATATATTTTTGGTAGTATTTGGGTTTTATCAATTTCGAAACAAACCGTTATTGAATATTATTAAATTTTTGAATGTTATTAAAATAGTGTTACTGAGGGATGGGGTTGTATAACTAAAGAAAATCTTAGATTTATCTGTCTGTGGTGGCGGTCCGATTGTTCTTGTTGTCGTGTATGGAGAATATGTTAGTTTGTTTGATTAGGAACGGAACTAATAATCCAAATTACTTCTCGTATATGTGTATTTCTATACTTATGACTAATAATGACTATGTTTTATTATAATAATAGTTTTATTATTATTTCTCTCTTCTGGTTTTTGTATATGTACATGAAATATACATATATATTTTTGTTTTTTTTTGTTTTTATAATTATGAAAAAAAAAAAATTTTCAGATATATATACTCGTTGACTACTGTAGATTTGTTTTTGAAGTTGGCAGTTAATTCATTAGATGCTTTAACTCGTAGTTAAATAACAATATCAAAATATATTTTGAGCTCAATGCATAATCTAAATTATT
The DNA here is from genome assembly GCA_963682025.1 of Cordilura impudica. Taxonomy (NCBI): domain Eukaryota; kingdom Metazoa; phylum Arthropoda; class Insecta; order Diptera; family Scathophagidae; genus Cordilura; species Cordilura impudica. Next base: position 179,078,262 of record OY821520.1, on the reverse strand, counting down.
AGAATAGTAAATGTTATGATCTTAAAATGGTTATTTAACGATTTCTAAATGAAGTTTTCAAAATCGAAAATTAAATAAAAATTTGATATCTTTAATTATTTTGGGTTTTAATAAAATAATTATTTACTATTTTATTATGTAATAACAGATGTTTTATCAAGGTTGTCGCTAAAGAACCTCAAACTATGTAGTCATAGTACTTGACACTTCATATATATACGATTTAAATTCACTATATTTAGTTTACCAATGTTTTAAAACCTTCCACCTTGTTGTTGCTACTCAGGCATGGTATATTGGTATACCTTCCAGGACTTACAATAACGGATGAAAAAATTAAAAAAAATTGAGTTGGTGTGGCATTAAAGAAAATGCTTTGAAAATGTCCACCTTATTGTCGCTACTCAGGCATGGTATATTGGTATCCCTTCCAGGACAAGTGTTGACTGGCCGATGGAAACCCCTGTAGCAGAGACGGCGGTTGAGATTGGTGTTGTTTATGATGATCTGTTGAGGATGTCAGGAGCTTTTCACAACCATTTTGTTGTAGACAGGAACATCATGCTGTGGCGTCTACTGTGTTGGTGCTGTTATTTTGTAGTGGATGTTGTTTCTGGCAGTGTTTGTTTTTGTAATGTTGTAATGAGTTTAGATATGCTGCTGTCGCTATTGTTAATGTTGGTGGTGGTGATGTAGGTTACGATACCTTTTTTTTTACTTTTTAGTGATGAGACTGAATTGTTATTGTAATGTTGTTGTTATTGTGATGTTTTTTTTTTTTTGTTGTTGTTAATAAACTTAAATTAACTTTGTTGTATGTTAAATAAATGTTTTGCTTGGTCCTTGTTTTTAGATGTTGTCATAGCCGTCATCCATATCCAAATATTAATTACTGTTTATTTTTTTTGAAATCATCGCTGTCGTCATGGTTGGAGCAGCAAATGAACTAGCATTTGACGAGTTTGTTTTAGACTTTTTTAACGTAGATACGTTTAGTGGCTCCGCCAATGTAGCTTTGGAATTACGAGATTGTGGATCTACAGCATTAGCTGCAAAAGCTATTGTTTCATTCAGTGACGATGAAAATGATTGTGGCGGCGGCTGAGATGGTAAAGGTGATGGTGTACCAATGCTGATAGTTGCCACGTTTGGGTACTAAAGATTTTGATGTTACAGAGGCCGTGTCTTTAGCAGTTCCTTGCTTCCAACCTCTGAATTAAACCCCATGTGGTAGACGCCGACGCTGATGAGTTCCTTTTATGTTGAACTCTTTTTTTCTTTATGTAAACAACTGGTATAACTTTTCTTTTCGTTGTCACCCACATACGATAATATACGCTTTTCTCTTAAGATCAATTATCTGCTTTACAGTTCTTTTTACGACTTCTCTGTACCAAAAAGGTCGAGCGGAAACCCCACCAACCACGCCACATTTCTTTTTTTTTTTGTCTTGAGGACGCCGCACAGTGGACCATTTGACGAGAAGGCGGTCAAAAATCTATAACTTTTGATTGGATTGGAATTTTGATAAGCGGTTTTTTTGTTTGGTAGGTGAGACTTTAGCCTTTAAGTTTTGCTATAAAACGTAATTCTCGACCGAAAATAAAGAAAGTTACGGAGAGTTTAAAATACATTTTCATTTGTAGTTGAATTTTAGTACAAAAGTGGTGTTAAAAGATAAAAAAAAAGTTTTTTTTAATATAATGTGTTATTTTTTCAGTTAATTTTACAACCAATACATTTTAACAATTTTTTAAGTTAATTTTTTCAGAAAATGCCAAACTTTGGCCCCCGTAAGCTTTTTAGTCCTAATGTGCACAACGGCCAAGGGTTGTTTTTTTTTTTAAAGATCCCGAGTTAAAATATAATTTATTAAGCAGCGAACGTAAAAGTTACCTTATATTAGTTCAAGATAGAGAAGTTTCAATGAAAAACTCGTATGTTTTTGCTTTAGTTAAATTTTTTTTTATTGTCTTTTTAAATATTTCTACATATATCAATTTTTATGGTAAATTTATGAAATATAACAATTTTTATTGTAAATTTACAAAATATATAAATTTTTAAATCAAGAAAATTTTTTAACTATATAAAAAAAGTGTAACTTATTGTTAGTGTAATGAAAAAGTACTTTAAATCAACCAATTTTAGTAAAAATTTCTTCTAAATAGACTTGATTTTCATCTTCTAGAAGTTTTTTAGCTTCTTCGTCTAATTCAATAGAGGTAGTTTTCCATTTTTGACGAATGTTGGACATATATGGATCTGAATTGCACAACAAAATCGTGATAAGGTCTTCATTAGTACAACATTTGGGCATTTTCCTTGTGTTGTGCTCGCGAAAGAATCTGCAGGCTTTGTTCCTTTTTTCTTGCGCTTCTTCAGATAAATCTCCTATTGGTAGCATATTGTTTTGAATTATTTGTTCCCCATGGTACAAAATTTTGTGAACTGTGGACGGCATATATCTCCAAGAGTATTTTTCATTATAAAGTATAGCTGTTTTATTGGCGTAATCTCCAAATTTTTTTGCATTTATTTTTCTGCTGCATGCTAGAACTTGTAATATGATTTTGAATCGTCTTATTAATTCATGATCTACACCTGTGATAGATGCTGCAGTTTCCGGATCGGAAAAAAATCTCCTTGCAGTATTTCCATCATATGTGTTTCCTTCCCCTTGTTTTGGTTGGTCGATTACAAGGCCTAGCTGTAGATGTTTTTGTTGAATTTGTTTTTTTTTTTTTGCTTTCTTTTTTCTTCATTTTCTTTGTTTTTCTCACTGTTTCGCCTAACGAACCAAATTCCAAATCATAACCCAACTTAAGAATATGCTCCATGAAACATATTCTAGCATGAAGAGCGGACTTTCCAAATTCGTGGGCTTCCTTAAAACTATCGTCTTCTGGTGGGGGTTGGCTTAATTGACTTGATGTCTTTTGGCATATAATGCAGCTTGACGTTGACTTTGTTCCAGTTAAAGCTTGTGCAACTTTTCCATCAATCATTGTGAGACACATTTTAAATTGTACTTCAATGTCTTGGTCATCAAATTTAAATATTACTGGTTGAAGTTCCTTAATTTGATCTTTTATTTTTTGAACTTCTTCAGTTATGACATCTTTGGTTTCCTTTTTGAATGCAAATTTTATTGGTCTGCAATACTTTGTTGAAGAAGGAATTTCATTTTTCCATATATCAATTTCTGTTGCTCTACTAGTTGACGGCTCTAAGACGCTATACCTTTTTGTTAAGCGCAATGGAACGAAAGATACCATAAATAAATTAGCATCTGATGAATTTTCGGCATTAAATTGCTTGTATTGTTTCTGAAAGTAATGCTGCCATTACCAATTTTTTTTTAAATGATCAGTATCAAGCGTATTTAGCAATCGTTCTGCAGTATGTTCAAGGAGATCTTGCAATTTTATTTCTGCTGATGTTGAAGTGACTCTAATAGCAGATTGTGAAGGTAAGCATTCTTTTTTGGCAGAAACTAAATCTCGATACTCTGGAAAAATCCCACAATTCTTTTCATTGGTTCGCTTCCGCAATTCCTTATATTGATTTTTGGTCAATTTCAAATCCAAAAATAGGGCGAACGCTTCTTCCTGCGTAAATTTCTTATCTTCAATTGGTATAGGAATGCTTTTCAAAATCCTCTTTGTGCGCCTTGGGCTCGCCTCTACTATTATTTCAAATACTTCAGTTTTATTTTTTTTATTTTGGGTTGGTTGAATTTGGTGCAAAAATTAATCCTTAATAATTCTTTGAGAAATTTCTTCATTGATATTCTCCAGCTTGCGCCTTCGAGATCTTTCACTACATCCGTCAATTGGTTTTGCTGGTCGACCCTTTTTCCGCTTTCGTTGGCAGTTGTAGATGCACTCTCAAAAATAAGTTCGTTTATTAACCAGTCTTGGTAACGTTTGTACATCTTTGCCTTGCTATGTACAATAGTTTTTTTTTACCATTTACAAATTTTTATCTTTTATTACCACTTTTAGAAACATAAAAAACCCACACCCTAACCCCTCTTAAAAGGTGAAGCATACCTGCTCATATCTTAAAGGGCTATGTCGCAATAGTTTTTTTTTTACAATTTACCTGTTATTTAAATTGTTTCCCATTTTGTCAGATATTTAAACTATATAACTCTAATTCAGACTATTAATGTTTTTGAAAGATACCTATGTAAATGTACCTGTTACAATTAAGCGCATTATATCTCAACCCTTTTTTATAAGTATATAACAACTCCTGACAACTCTACCGACACGCAAAAAATACACCGCGGTGCACCGGTACGACCAACTTTTGCATTCATAACACTCAGACGGACGGACGGACATCGTTTAATCGACTCAGAAAGTGTTTTTGAGTCGATCCGTATAATAAAAGATGGATAAAGGTCCAATATTTTTGACAGTTACAAACATCACCTCAAACTTAATATAGCCTAACCACATAGTGGACAACTTTTGTATTCATAAATTTTGCAGAAAATATCTAACCTTGGGTCAGAAAAATTGTTCTGGTGCACACGGGCGGAAACTGGCGGGTGTATAGGAGTATAGGGAAGGGTTCGGACTAAAGAAGAGTGCAAGATTTTTTCTGACTGCTTTTGATTGGCAGGAGTTATGCTCTATTAAGTAGGAGATTTTCGGAAAATTTTGATCTGTTTTAAAAAAAATTTTTTTTAAATTTCGGAAGCCTCAAAATTATACAAAATTTATTTCACTTCAAAATCTTTTAAATCAAAAAGTTACAGTCATTCAAAAATAAAAATTTACAAAGAAATTTTTAATTTTAGCAAAATACTGAGAAAGCCCATTTTCGAAGACCCTGTTCGCTGTGATATAGTTGGCTCCCGAGGTTTACTAGTATTTACTTTCAAATGAATAACATAACTTTAAAATCGGTAACAAAAAAAAAATGATTTTTGGCCGCCTTCTCAAAATATGGTCCACTGTGCGCCGGTTGCCATCTTTTTCTTTCGTCCTTTCGTTTATTTTTCGTTCTTTCGATAAAAAAATAAAAACAGGTTGACTTCTACTTATCTATTTTTTTAAGGTTGCATTTTAATGCAGTATATTTTCTTTTGCTCGCTTTTTTTTCAAATGAGGTTTTTAAATATTAAGCATAATGGGCCGTTGCACCTGCAAGGCTTGACTTATATATTCATTAAAACTGGCATCATTTCGCATTTAACGCTTACTACATTCATTAATGTCAATGTTAGAATTTTGTAGCATTTTGTTAACTACATCAATTTTTGAAAGTATATCTTGCTAGATAATTAATGAACATAAAAATTTAAATGACTTTAATTTCTCAGAACAATATCGAAAAATCCAACGGTTTCATTATTAATAATAACAGCATCATTAAGTACTAAATTTAGATTGTGTGCTGCACATGGTACAAATGTTGCTCTGGTATTAATGTTTAAAATTCTTTTTTGAAGTCCTTACCTCCCATGTTGGACCCATTATCATAGCACGAATATTTTGCACATTTAGGCAACAATTCGTCAGTAATAAAGTTAAACAAACCTTCACCAGTTGTATCAACTATTGGAGAAAAATCAAGAAAATATTCTTCGATTGTTGCTTTGTTTTGTGTCAAATTCACACACCGAACAACAAACGTGATTTGTTCAACGTGGCCTAAATCTGTGGTACAATCAAGTATAATAGAAAAATATTTTGAATTTTTTATAATAGTTGTTATATTCTTTATTACAGCTGCTGCTATAATTCAATGATTTCGTTTTCAAAATGGATTCCTAAATAATGAGGCATACGACTTTTTTTTTGTTTTTAATTTCGTAAATTTTTTACATGCTCTGTTATTATCGGATCAGATTTAGCTAACATTTCTACAGCTTTCATGAAGTTTCCATTGTTTGGATGGTATAGTTCTGACGATGTGCCGCGGAATGCTAAACACTGACCAGATAAAAATTGAATAATAGCTATCATTATTTCAATAATACGACGCCATCGTTTTGTCTCCATTTCATAGTATGTTTGAAGCTCTTTATCTATTGTACAGTTCTTTTGCGTTCGCATTTTTAATTCACACAACTTTTTTGAACATTCTATATGTTGTGCGCTATTTTCATGTTGTACAAAATACTTTGTTGCATGTCGCCAATCCGAATATCCACCAGTGGTCAGCTTAATAATACTTTTGCTGAATAATTTGCAGCAAAAAAAAAAAAAAATACATTATTCAATTTTGAAGAGTAAACTATCCAGCTTCTGGAAACTGTTTCACCATTTTCTAAGTTTCTAAAAAAATATTTTATAGAAAATCTTCTGTTTGTCTCATCTGGTGGGAAATGAACATTATTACGAAGTTGAACTGGTCCTTTCTTCACGCACAAGTTGTGTGCTTACTGATTCACGCCATGTTCCAGGATCTGCCAGCACTAAAACCGAGCATACTAATTCAGCTTCATAAGAAAACTCTTCTTCTGACTCTGATGTTGATAAGTCATGTCGAGGACTTTCTGGCTTTTCTGTACGGCTTGAAGACGAATCAAGCACATCCAGAAATGTACCAGTATAAACTTCCGTTGTAGATCTTCCTGATGTACTTGCTGCAGGAGGTTTTATTGAGGATTGCAAAAACTGCGTTAACGACCCATTTAGTTTCTCTATTTCTTTTAGTTTTTGCTCTTTCTTTTTTCGATAGTAAGCACCAGATTGCCTTTTTGTTTTTCTTTTTGACATCTAAGAAGGTGTGTTATTTTCTTATTCATAATAAGATTTATAAATAGTAAAGCTTACCTTTATTAATTATTCTTTATTTGTAGCATAAACTTATAAACACTTATAATACTATTTAGTAAGCAACTATTAACAAAAATGTATTAGGTACCCAACTAAGACCACTTGTAATTAATTCTAATTCACTACAAATATAATATGTTAATATAATAATAACATATTATCAGTCATAGAAAAATGAAAAAGTCATGGCATACTTACAAATTTTTAATGGCAAAATTTTTAATAGCAAAATTTTGTCATTGATTTAAAAAGAAAAAAACATAAGTTAATTGGAAAAAACACATTTAAAGTGTTCATGTTTTTCTATAAGAGCAGCAAAATCAAAACTTACTTACAATTTTACATACACATACTCCTTTATTGCGTTAATTAGTTATTACTTTGAACAAATCAAACAAATAAGAGTTAAAAATTCCCTTGAATATCAATTAGAAATTTCACACATTCTTTCAAATTTTTATATGAATACTAAAGTCTGAAGAAGAACAGAATTCAGTAATTTTTATTACATTAAAATCATTAAATTTTTATGTACTTGGATCTTCACAGTGTTTCTGGTAAAACAAAATAACGTTTTGTTTGCTTCTACTTAATTTGACAGTTTTTTTTTTTTCAATTTAGTATTCAAAATTAATATAAAATTTTTTTAATTTTAATTTTCTTAAATAATAGTAGGTAGGCGGCCGCCCTTCGACTTCGCCGCCCACGTGCAAGGGACCTTTTGCACCCCCGCTAGGAACGGTCCTGCATACATGTCTGTTATCGATTCCGTTCGGAATGATTTTGATTCCGTAGTTACCACTTCGATCGATTTCTTTAGATTCCGATCGATATTGTGAATTCCTAAGATTCTACTTTTCCGATTTAATATGACAACTTTATACAAATCAAACCAAAAACGATATGTTTTTTGTAAACAATGTAAAGAAAATGTGAAAAATTGGCAAACAATGAAAAGTTCTACAAAATTGTTTATAATTAAAAATATATGCCTGGAACATCAATAGTTGCTGTATTGGACACAGAGAGAGGTCAATAATCCACTGAAAAATTACGGTGACGTACTATGACAGATGCCTCGGATCCTTTGTCATTTTTTCATAAATTTTGGATGCTAAACGACAAAAAAGTTGCTAAATCTAGCAACTAAAATGCTAAAATGGCAACACTGCATTCACATGAAAAAAAAAACAATATTCCAATTGGAATATGAAATATGTACGACTGTGCTTAAATACACGTGTTATTTAATAAAACCCAAAAATTTTTGGAGTTTTGTATAATGGTATGAATTTTGAATCAAAACTCACATATGTTAGTCGTAGTTTTGTTTTAGTGAGGATATATTTCAGATTTTGTTTACGCAGTGACTAGTGTGTGCTTAACCGATTTTTCCCCAAGAGACCTTATGTTCGATAGTGACAAACCTGTTCTTAAAATATAGTCAATATGGGTATCATAACTACAATAACTATAACTATAATAACTACATAACCAATGTGTCAAAAAAATTTGAATTTCGATATTTTAATACATACTCCAAAATGATCGAAAATTAATTTATTTAATAGTGTTTACGCGTAATTAAAAAACACACGTGAACCGTTTGAATATTTGTAAGATACTGGTCTTTATTTACAAGATTAAACCTTAAATACTAAACATGAGTATGCTGTTTTGAAGTTTTATAGTCTCAACTCTTACCATACCATCTTTACCTTCATGCAGCTCGATTACCCTTCCCAGAGGCCACTTCGCAGGGTAAATTGATTCATCCTTTACTAATACCACCGAGCCTTTTTTTAAGTTTTCTCTAGGCTGCTTCCACTTTGCTCTTTGTTGCAATGTCACCAGATATTCTTCCTTCCAACGATTCCAAAAATCTTTTTTTAATTTTTGGATAAGCTTCCATCTATTAAGTGAGCTTATTTTAGATTCATCAATGTGCTCCGGACAGTCGATTAGGGGTCGACCAATCAGAAAATGACCTGGTGTTAATGTATCTATAGCCTCGCTGCTTTGATTATCAACCTCTACCAGTGGTCTGGAATTCAGAACAGCTTCTATTTGCGTCAGGAGTGTACACATTTCTTCAAAAGTTAGCTTTGTATCTCCAATTATTCTTTTTAGATGATACTTCGTAGATTTAACCCCAGCTTCCCAAATCCCTCCAAAGTGAGGGGCTGCGGGGGGAATAAAATGCCATTGTATTTTTTGCGTTGCCAAAATTGGTATAAGAGATTCATTTCTTTTTGTTGCTTCTCTGAAATCCGCATCTGGCTTCTTGTTGGCGCCAACGAAATTGGTTCCATTGTCAGAATAAATATGGCTACAAATGCCTCTTCGCGCAAAGAATCTTTTCAATGCTGCTAAAAATGCTTCAGTCGTTAGATCGCTGACAGCTTCTAAATGTATTGCCTTAGTTACCATACAGACAAACAAGGCGATATACCCTTTAAATGATTTTAGACCTCTTCCCTTTGAACATTTCATTTGAATTGGTCCAGCATAATCTACCCAGGTATGCATAAATGGTGTAGATGGCGTAACACGCACTTTGGGCATATTCCCCATGAGTTGTTTGGTTGCGTCTTGTCGATATCGAACACATTTTGTACAATTTCTAATATGTTTCTTCACAGCCGCTTTTGCACCTACTATCCAATATTTTCTTTTTATATTTGCCTCTACCAGTCGATTGCCCCCGTGAAGCGTTAAAGTATGCACATTATCTATTATTAATGATGCTAAATGTGAAGCTTGTAAAATTATTGGATGTTTGTGGTTATAATTCAGACTTGAGTTATCTAATCTTCCACCAACCCGAAGAATGTTGTCGCTGTCTATAAATGGGTATAGACTTACAATTTTACTAGCAGAGCCAACAAGGCCCTTTTGGCTTAAACTCATAATTTCATTTTTAAATTCATGTTGCTGATGGTGAGAAATAATCAGTTTTTCTGCAGCCTCTAGTTCCACAACGGTTAAGTACTCTGGATTCTTACGTTTCCCTTTAATTATGTTCGTGAATCGTAAAACATAAGCCACAACTCTATGCAGCTTATTTAACTTTGAATACTTGCCAACAAGTTTATCCAAAAAATGTATCTTTGCCGCAGCGTTAGTTATGAAACATGATGTTACTGGCTGTTCTTGCTCGTGAACTTCTTCCTTCTGTTTAGATAGCTTTTCTTCTCTCATTATTTTTTGAATTAATCCAACGTTGTCTGATATAACTTCATCTATGGATTCAAAATAATTCTTTTCAAAGTAGTCGTCCGACGTTATTCCTTGAGCTAATAGTGTCCTGTTATTTGCCTCAAACTCAGCTCGAACTTGTTAAATCGCTTGGATATCTCAGGAATCCTTGTAACGCGAATTGATTTCAGGCTTAGCTTTGTCCGAATTTTTACAAGCTCATCGCCCAATTCTTTTTGGCGTTCAAATAACTTCATTCTATTAGCCATAGCTGATATGCTTTAAATTTTTTTTTATGTTTTTATTATCACAACACAATCCCTGTTTAGCCGAGATTGACGCTCCGTTAAAATTATTTTAATTAACTTCCTGGTTTTTTTTTCTCGAAGGACCAAATGTTTACGCGTAATTAAAAAACACACGTGAACCGTTTGAATATTTGTTAGATACTGGTCTTTATTTACAAGATTAAACCTTAAATACTAAACATGAAAATCTTAAAACTAGTCTAGACTATTTGACTATCTTTACTATCCCTATAAGGGATGAATTCTTATTAAACGAGTTTATGATAAGCGATGCCACCATACAACTTTTTTTATTTATTGCTATATCTACATGTAGCATGACTTATCAGTACATCCGTACTTCAGACATGTGCGTACCACATGCTAAAACCTAAACATACAAGGTCATTAAATTATCATAACTGTCCCTTTTTCCTCGAATGCATTTCTATTGATGATAAGGGAAATACAATTAGTCTAAGATTCAACTTAAATATATTTAACATATTCATGTTCATATTTGAACAAATAGATTTCGTAAACAAAACTAATGCTTTTTTACCATTTGAAATTTAAAACAAAACATTTCTGTACTATTCATATATTTACTTACTGAATTATTTATTACATCGCAATAAATCGAATACAATTTTTTTTAAATGATAAATATTTTCAAACGTTTTTTCGTATTATAGTTTTTATAAGTATTGTTTTATAAATAAAAAAAAACTATATTACATAATTTTAACACCTGTAAAAAAAAATTTATAAATAAAAACTAAAGGCAAAATTAAATTTTATTAAGTTTTCAGCATTGATTTTTTTTTATAAATTGTAAGCAAAAATACTTTGCTTTACAAATGTTTTACGTATGGTTGAAAACGAATTAGTTTTTGATTAGTTTCTTAAAGAATGTATTAAAAAAACTCTTGTGCGAAAACTGTATTATTTTAATGGTTAAGCTATAGTATTATATTCTTCCGTCCAAAAGTGTTTGCCATTCCTCCTCCATAAATTGCCATGCTTCTTGCAGTTTATTCCACAGATATTCCTTAGATATAGAACAGGTAGTTCGAACCTTCCTTTGCACTTCATCCCTCAGAATCTCTATTGGTTTGAGGTCAGTTGACTGTGGTGGAAATTCCATAACTTACCAGGTTCCAGCTGTTGCCGGGGTCTCTAAATACTGCTTAATAATTTTTCATCACATTGATGATGCGTGTACAGGCGTGCTATTTTTGTGTGGAGTGAAGAATATACAAAAACAAAATTATAAATATTTTTCTAATGCGAAAAAGACGCTACAAACATAAAACACAACATATAATAAACACAACATATTATAAAAAAAACAATTTCAAAAACAATTAATGCAAAATAAAAATAAACACAAAAAATCAAAAAAATATATGTATACATAAATATCAAACAATAACCAAAACATACGAAGGGTTATTCTTTTTTCCCTCTGTGCATGTGTGCAAGATCTTTAATAATTTAGAGCCAGATGAGAGGATACGCAGCGTTAATGGAAAAAATGCTTATTTAGTTTATAATGCAGAATACAATAACAATAGAAATGTACACGACACAAACTACAATAAACATTACATAACCACGAAACCATATGCAAGAGCACGATCATGATCTCCTGCCCTTCTAGAATGTGATAAAATAAGTGTGTTAAAAATAACAACATATACTGAGTGTGAAACAACAAATAAAAATACACACGATAATAACACACCAAATTTAACTCTAGCTCAAACAACAATAACACAACAACCATTCACAATCAATACACAGTCTGCTCTGACTTTACCAACATCAACACAAAGTGAAAAAAAAATAAAGAGTTTAACACTATGCAAACCCTATATATGTATTATAGATACATCCCAAGAACCTTCACCCAAAAGCCTTCAAAAAGTAACACTAAAAGGATTGATAGGTATTTTGCAGTTTTGAAGAGAAAACGTAGTACCAAATCATCCAAAAATACACCATTCTCCAAATTTTGTAAGGATGAAAAAGTTGTACCCGAACAATGAAACGGAAAATACTCCAAAAGTCTCCTATACCACTTCCTTTATTTTTAAGAGAGGCAAATTCAAACCAACTGGTCGAAAGATTAATTAAACTGATTGGTGAAAAATCATTTTATGTGATTTTACTTAAAAGGGGAAACATTCACGAGAGCAAAATTCAAATCCATCATGAAAATGACTTCCGTAAAGTGGTATCCGACTTTGAAACCCAAAATAAGTTCTTTTATACATATCAACTTAAGAGCAGCAAAGGCCTAAAAGTTGTTATAAAAGGAGTTGATTGTTGTGTTGACCCTTGTGAGATAAAACGTGCTTTAGAAATTGACGGGTAAGTTAGGATAGATGGGTCGCCCGCAGAAGGCGAGTGCACTCGGAGGCCATATGGCCCATTGTGATGCCCTTTGGAAAGTGTCGGAAACGTAGAGATAGGAAAAGAGATAGATAATTTAGGGAGTATGGAAAAAAAAGTAGAGAGAAAAATGAAAGGAAAGGTGAAAGAGAGCTCTTGCGTCCGCTATGCGTCCCTCCTGAACCAGTCACATTCCCTTAAGAAGTCCGCAAGGTCGCCTAGTGGAACATCTACTATGCAGCCCAGGTTGTCGAAAAATCGTTGCCCTAGATATCTGAGGCGCCGCTCCTTCAGCCCTGGACATTCACAAAGCAAATGTTGCACTGACTCCTCCTCGTCCACATCCATACAGCTCCTACAGAAGTCAGCTCTCGGAACTCCTATGCGTTCGGCCATCCGCCCTATTACACAGTGTCCAGTGAGTATATAAGTAGGCTGATTGTCCCTTTACCAAAGCCAAGGTGTGCTTTCGTTCTCCTTGGGTTAGGCAAGGGCCATATGATCTGGGATATTCTGCAAGAGGCCCTTGTCCTTAATTCAAGATCAGCTGCCTCTTCAATTAGAATAGACAGCTCGGATAGAGGTATTATAATATCAGTATCCATCGTCCCGCTCAAAGATTCTGAGCCCTTCCTCGCACACTCGTCGGCCGTTTCCTTTGACCCCACTATGTTCTGGAACCCATATTAGCCTCACGGTGTGTTGTCGGATTTGTTCGAGAGACCTGATACATTTCCTCACACATTTCGATCTAACTGTGCTTGATTTCAGAGCTTTGATTTTGAGCTTGGTCGACTTGAATCAACACTGGAAACCCTTTTTCAAACTATCAATAATTTTACTAGCTCAATTAATAATATGTTGCAGGAAATTAAGAAGAAGCAATCTATGCTGTTGTAAGCTGTGCTCAACAAACCATGAACAGTCTGAAAATATGTTACTGGAACGAAAACGGCATACGCCAGCATAAAATCGAACTTGATTGCTTCCTCAGAAACGAAAATATTGATATAATGCTTGTTTCTGAGACCCATCTAACAACACGTGGTTTTTTCTCAATACGACGATACACTCTTAATTCCCTAAAAACACCTATTCTCATAAAATCTTGATTTAAACACTTCTTAATTCCCCAGCTGAGAGAAAATTATATGTCTCGAATAATTTAACTCATGCTTAGTGATCTTATCAATTTACTCACCCCCGAGATTCACAATGACGGAGAAAAACCATACAAACTTTTTTAAATCATTGGGCTAACAGCTGGCCAAGCATACATTCTGGGGGTCACGGCTAATTAGCCATAAAGGCCATGTTTTGTTTAATACAATTTGAAAACTGAGTATGGATATAGTCTCAAGCGGAGAACCCACCTATTGGCCATCAGATCAACAGAAAATACCGGATCTGATAGATTTCGGAATCACAAAATCCATACGAAGACACCAGCTGCAGGTAGAATCGTCTTTGGAGCTCTCCTCTGAACACACCCTCACAATTGTTACTTTCCTCATCCCTCAAGAAATTGTACACCCCACTGATGACTTAGCGCTAATGGGTAAAGGGACAAACTGGTTGAAATACAATAAGTTTATCAGTACCCAGTGTTCAGAAAACATACCGCTAAGAACTTCAGAAAATATTGATCTTGCGATAAAAAATTTTGAACTACGTCTCAAATTCTTCGGTGGATATCGAACAACTTTTAAATTAAAAAGGAGAGCACTTATAGAGTGGCAACACTATAGATCCCCACAATTAAGAGCCCGTTTAAGAGAATGTTCAAGGAGACTACAACATTACTGGAAACTCAAAGGATCCAATCACTAAACAGCTTCCTTGAAAATATTGATAACATACCAAGAACTGACTACTCGTTATGGCGTGCTACTAAAAGTCCTAGGAGACCAATAATGAGCAAGCCTTCTTTGCGAAAATCAAATGGTGAATGGACAAGAAATAGTTCGGCGAAGGTAGAACTGTTCATGGAACATTTATTCACACCAAATACATGTAGCACCACAGTAGAGTTGCCCGCAGTTATACCACAGTAGAGAGCAAATACCCCAGTTAGGTTTGAGATGCGACTGGTCAAAAAAGCTATACTTGAATTAAACCGAGCATCAGGGATCGATAATATCAGTAATAAAATGCTTTTAGAACTACCCATTGTAGCTTTAAGAATAATTATTTTTGTTTTTAATGCCATCTTACGCCTTGAATATTATCCCCCAGAATGGAAAATTTCGCTCGTAACAATGATACCTAAGCCAGGCAATGATAACCCAAAAGTCGAGTCATTTAGACATATCGCCTTTTATCGAATATGTCTAAACTGTTCGAAAGATTGCTAATGAGCTCATTAACCCTAGTCGTAGATCAGAATTACTCTATACCAGATCATCAATTTGGCTGAAGAAATAATCATAGCACCAGATAACAGGTACATAGGCCTGTAACTGTTATTAGAAAGGCCTTTGAGGGAAAAAGTACTACTCAGCTCTCTTTATTGATGTATCACAAGCATTCGATAAAGTTTGTTATGAGGGTTTAATCTATATAATTAAACAAATGCTTCTATCCAATACACACAAGCTTCTAGAAAGCCTTTAACTGGTCGTAAGTTCACAGTTAAAGACTCATGTAAGTTCACTACAAGATATACAAGCCGAAGTCCCACAGGGAAGTATTCTGTTAATACTCACACCTCAACATTTGCTGATGATACGGCAATAATAAGTGTTCATGAGAACCCATCAACAGCATCTACATCTACAAACCCACATTTCTCAACTAGAAAATTGGCTGGAGAAATGGAAAATTAAAGTGAATGAACAAAAATGCATCCATATCACATTTACTCTAAGAAGGGGAACATGCCGTCCGGTACAGATTAATAATCATAACATACCCCAACACACAAACGTAAAATCTCGGAATTCATTTTGACCGCCACACAGTGGCTGAAAATCGTTTTTCATTGGCCAAAATTCTGTAACTTTTGAACCGATCAAAATATTTAAGTATTTTTTTTAATGGATAGATATTTAGTTCAGCTTGACTCAGTTTTAATTACATTAAAATTGATTGAGGACTTTTTAAGGAATTCTAGGTCAAAGTTAACTTTTGATTTTTTTAACTTTTAGAGTGAAATATGTGTTTATTATTTTTTTATTTATTAAAAAATTTAATATTTGGATTTTAATAATAATTATAAACATTTTTTGTAATAATGGGATTTTTTTAATGTTACTCTAAAAAAAATTTTTACACTCAAAAAAAAAAAAAAGAAAGTAAAATCAACTGGAGATTTTGCTATTATTGCTGAAAAATTAAAAATTTTTTGTTGTCAAATTTGCAAATTTCTTTACACTCAAAGAATATTTACACTTAAAAAAAACGTTAATAATATTATCTAAAAATCTTGCTATTATTACAGAAAAAATTATTCTTTTTTGCTGTCAAATTTGATAATTTTAAAAAACATTTTAAAAATAAAAACTGCAATAGATTTTAATTGCATTTGTAACAATGGCAGGTCCTGTTTATTATTATTTTTTACTAATACTATGTTTTTCGTACTTAAATAACAATGAAAGGCAATTATAATTATTATTCATTTGACTAAAATATTGATTGCAAATATTCCATATTTTGTTCTGTGTTATTTCTGTTCTTTAGTAGTTTTTTGACTTCTTCATCTAAATCCCGATGTTATACTTTCCATTGATTTCGAATACTGGAGATGAACGGATCTGACGTTGCCAATAATATATTAAATAGATCTTCATTTGTGGAATTTCGTGAAATGTTTCTAGTATTGTGCTCTCTATAAAATCTGTAATTCTTATTCCTTTTTTTCCTGAGCCTCCTCTGATAGATCTCCAAGTGGCACCAAATGATATTTAATGACATCTTCTCAATGATAAAGGATTTTGTGAACTTTTGCAGACATATTTCTCCATTGGTTGAAGCAAGCGTTCGGCTGTGTGATCAAGTAGAGATTGTAGTTGTACCTCTGCCGAAATTGGTGTGATTGTAATAGTGTCCTTTGATGGCAAACAGTCCATTTTAGCAGCGGTTATGTGATGATATGCTGGATACATATTTGAGCCTTTTTCAATCGCACGCAATCTGAGCTGAATATATTGCTGTTTTGTTAATTTCAAATCCGGAAATAATGCTAATGCCTCCTCATTTGTGAACTGTTTTGCATCGCTCGGAGTTGGTATACTTTTAAGAATCCGTTTTATTCTCACTGGACTAGCTTTAACAACTTTTTCAATGATATCCACTTTTGTTAATTGGTTCTGTGATCGTAGTTGATGTAGATTCTTTTAAATTTATACAACCAACTTCATCGTTAACATCTTTAAGTTTCCGCTTCTTAGATCTATCGTTGCAGTTGTCCAATGATTTGCGTGGTCTTCCAGCCTTATCTTGCTTTGCTGTTTCTGCAGCGACAGTAAGTTGGCCTTCTAACCAGTTTGCACTTTTTATATAAAAATTTTGTTTACTGTAGCGTTTTTTTAGTGCGCTAACGAAATTAGATAATTGCTCTTGTATTTCGGTGCTACACGAATTTAAGTTTAAGTTTATTTTAACGTAACTAAGAACATCTTCCTGGTTTTTGTTTCTAAAATACTCTTCGGCCAGTTCTTTATAACTGAAGCTCTCCATATTTTTCTCAATATTTTTATTTGCGACTGTTATTGCTGAAATATATTAGAGCAATTGAGTTTATATTCAAATGTCGCTTTCTTATAAGCCTTCTCATAAGCCATCATACTATGTTTCTAGGTAAAATAAAAAGGTAAGAAAATGGCATTATTGCATTACTACCTAAAATAATATATAAAAAACCCACTATGAAATGAATTACCTGTGTGAGTTTTCTTTACTATTTGCATTAGTGCATTGTTAAGTTAAATAAAAAGGTATAAAAAAGGTATGTTAATAAAAAAAAACCCAGGTTACTAATGAATTACATCCTCTGTGTATTGACATTCTTACTTACAAATATATTATGGTAATAGAACAAATAATATGACTATATATAAGCTATAAAATACCTAAAGCACAAATTTAATACAGCATTGTTTACGAGTACTTATAGGGCTATTCAAATTATCGTAACTTGAATTTTTTTAGAGTAATTTCATTAAAATGACAAAAGTGTTCTACCCACGGGTCGTCACGGGTGCAAAAATATATATATGGTTAAAGAGGACGCTTTCACCTTTCTTGGGGTGGTATACGTTTCTTGTTCCCTTTTGCTCCCTAGAAGTTCTATTCCAATAAAGTTGAAATTTGAGAAAAATATATTAGTTTCATAAATATTTCATAACGCCCCTAATATTAAAGGTAGAGCTGTGACCACTTACAACAACGAAAGACTGTAATCCTACCAACATTATAAAAAAGACCGCAGGTCAATATCGATGATAGCTTGCGAGTAGTAACCATTTATTTTTGATAAAAAACAAAAAAAAAATCACCTCTTTCTGAAATTAAAAAACAGTTGAGTTTGACAGCATGCCACGCCCACAATTAGCAATATTTTAACCTAATCTTTTGGCTACCTTAATCTGGGTATATTAGCTACAAAAAGACATAACAATTTTAAAAATCGGTGACAAAAAGTTAGACTTTTGGCCAATGAAATCAAAATTTCAGCCACAGTGCGCCGCCTCATTTAGACAATTCACATAGATGCGAAACTTACCCAAATTAAGTTAAAAATTTTACAAATGAATTGGCTTATTGGCAGAAACTCTGAACTAAGCTTATATTGTAAATTAGTTCTATACAACTCAATAATAAAACCCATATGGTGCTAAGGCATTCCGCTATGGGGTAATGCCTCTGCGTCTAATGTCGAAAAATTACAAAGCAGGCAGAACAGACTCCTACGAATGATTACAAGTGCACCCTGGTATGTCAAAATTCCAACATACATAGGGACTTCAATGTTCCTCTTGTCAAAGATGAAATTATGACACAAACTCAGAGGTATTTAAATAAACTTGTAACTCACCCTAACACACTAGCCCGAAATTTACTAAATAATCGTGGCCACCTACGCCTTAAACGGTTCGACACAGCCGACCTTATACACTAAATCACATAAATGGATGATTTTTGAAAACATATTTTTTTCTATCGTTGTAATTTTTTTGAATAAGCTAGTAAGGCCTAAAGTATTCTTCAGTGTAAATAAAGCTAAATTAATTCTATTTATTTTGGTGTATTATACCCTATACCACTATGTGGTTTGGTTATAATGACTTTGTGCTGCTGTTTGTAACAACCAAAAATATTTGACCTAGACCCATCTTTAATTATACCGATCGAATCAGAATCACTTTCTGAGTTGATTTAACAATGTCCGTCCGTCCGTCCGTCCGTCCGTCCGTCTGTGTGTCCATGTAAAGCTTGTAATCAAACTGCAGGTCGCAAATATGAATATATTTTGATGAAATTTGGTATATAAGCTTTTATCGGCCATGGGATGAACGCTATTGAAATTGGTGAGAATCGGTCCATGTTCAGACCTAGCCCCCATACAAATTACCCATATGAAATCGACATAAATTGCCATAAGATCCAAATTGTCATATAGATCTTACTCAAATTGGGTTTGTATGCGTTCATTACATCCACTAATTAGTAGTCCAAAAATGATCCCTTTGACCCCATATAGAGCTGCTTCCCGATCTTCACTTAAATCTATTAAAAAACAAAAGTATTGCACTGGTTCTTCTCAAATTTTGTTTGTCCATATTTTTGCAAAATACAAGAGACTTTACCAAACATGATCAGGATCGGTCCATTTTTGGACCTAGTCCCTTTATAGATATAGCATCCGATATGAACTTTTTCATATCTGCAGCCAAAAAAATTAATAAAAATCCCTCTCAAATTTGGTTTTTGCTTATTTTCAATGTCCAGTTAGTTGGGCCTAAGAGATAGGGTTTCTAAACGCATGGTATAGGGTATCGTATAGTCGGTCTAGACCGACTATAATTTTCTTACTTGTTTAAGGATGATTTAGTGTGCGAATCAAATTGTTTTCTGTAATCACTTACGGCTTGCAATAAGTATTGCTTTTCTTTAATTCTATATTATAATATTAATTTTATATTTCATATTCTTTTCAATAAAATGTATTTTATTAGCTTTGGGTCATATGTGGGTCTTCTTATATTATTAAGAAAAATATAGATAGTTTTTATGCATATAAAAATTTTATAACAAAATTGGTAAAAGTTGTTTTAATTTATATTCGCGAGCAATAAGCAGATAATTGCACCAAAGTTATATCACAATGGATTATTTTTATCCCAAGAGCACTGAAGGGTTAAACAAATAAAAATTAACCGAATTATTTTTTTTAAATTCGAAATAGTGGTTTCATTGAGTTTAATAGAAAAACTCGTTTTCGGTATTTATACCCTATACCACTATGTGGTTTGGGTATAATGACTTTGTGCTGCTGTTTGTAACAACCAAAAATATTTGACCTACACCCATCTTTAATTATACCGATCGAATCAGAATCACTATCTGATTTGATTTAACGATGTCCGTCCGTCCGTCCGTCCGTCCGTCTGTGTGTCCATGTAAAGCTTGTAATCAAACTGCAGGTCGCAAATATGAATATATTTTGATGAAATTTGGTATTTGATCTTCTATCGGCCATGGGATGAACGCTATTGAAATTCGTGAGAATCGGTCCAAGTTCAGACCTAGCCCCCATACAAATGACCCCTATGAAATCAACATATATTGCCATAAGATCCAAGTCAACATAAAAATGTTAGTCAAATTGGGTTTGTATGTATATATTACTTCCATTAATCAGTAGTCCAAAAATGATCCCTATTGGATAACTCTTAGTCATAGGCCCCATATAGAGCTGCTTCCCGATCTTCACTTAAATCTATCAAAAAACAAAAATATTGCGCTGATTCTTCTCAAATTTTGTTTGTATATATTTTTGCAAAATACAAGAGACTTAACCAAACATAGTCAGGATCGTTCCATTTTTGGGCCTAGTCCCCATATAGATATAGCATCCGATATGAACTTTTTCATATCTACAGCCAAAAAAATTAATAAAAATCCCACACAAATTTGGTTTATGCTTATTTTCTATATCCAGTTAGTTGGGCCTAAGAGATAGGGTCTCTAAACGTATGGTATAGGGTATCATATAGTCGGTCTCGACCGACTATAATTTTCTTACTTGTTTTTATTTAAAAATATCTTAAAATCCAAAGCTGGCCTTGGCAAATAATGGGTTAACATTCTCGGATTTATCCCAAATTTTAGGAACTGAAGACATACATATTTGGTTATAATATTTTAAATAACGCTTTTAAAAATTCAACAGTATTTGCAAAATGTTTGAATTTTTTGAATAAATTGTCTTTTATTAGCTTGGGGTCGTATGTGACCCCAATTCCAAAAAGGGTTAATAGGGTCATATTTTTTTTTCGAAACCCTAGGCTATTAAGATAAAATTAGCATTTAAAAGTAGAGAACTGATTAATTTTTGATACAAAGAATTTAGAAGGATTACATATACAGAATATTTCACAAAAATCCCATTTTTCTCGAAATCCACAAATTAAAATCCTTGTCCAAAAACTCTGACATAGGGATTTCCCTAAAAATTCACACAGTTGATCTCTAACATGTATTTAACAAGACCTTAAAGAGCTAGATCAATATTTTAAAATTTTGTTTAAGAAAATTTTTCAAAACTTGAAAAAGGGGTTTTCAAAATTTTGTCAAAAAAAATTTCCATTTTCGGTCTCAAAGCTTAATAGGTTAAAAAGGTGTTAATAAAACAATACTTCATATCTGAGTACTTACAGGTATAGAGACTAAAACAAAATGTTGGCTTTAGTTAATTTCTTAAAGTTGAAAAAATGTCATCAAATTTCATGTTCTAGTTTTTTTTTGGCACAAAAGTGGTCTGGGACATTTGCTATTTCGTGGCGACTTTTTATTCGATTTTGAAGTTTTATAGCTTTTTGGAAAGATAATAAAGATAAGATAAATGCAGAAGCTACAAAATGAGACCCTAAAATAAATATTTCTTTTGTATCATAATAAATTATAAAAAAAATCACATTAAATTTTTCAGACATTTATATCTGCAGTTCTTTTCCAAATCACGTTTTATAAGATATTTATCATTATTTACAAAATAATGCAGTCTATTTTAAACGCATTTGTTTTACGAATATCGATGATTAGCAGCTTATTTATATTTTCAACATTATTTTATTTTAATATTAAATTGTTTTTAAATGTATCGGGTATATATTGTTTTTACAAATAAATTTTAATTTTTATCTTTATAATTTTGAATAATTTATGAACCTAATATGAATAAAAAAATTGGTACTTAAATAGAGTAGGTAAAAATACAGTGGAAACTTATACCAAATTCTAAATTTGCCAACACTGTTTTTTAATAATTTCGCATTTAGTCCTAAAATTATGGTCTGTTCTCTACGGAAAGATAATAAGTTTGTTACAAAAAATACAATATAAAAAAAAAGATAAACGGCAAAAGAAAAGTTTTTGTAGTGATGCCAAAACAGTGGAAACTTTTAAACTTATTTACCAGAGTTGACTAAAACAATAAAAATAGAAGAAGATATGAAAGAAAATCTAAAAAATCTTAACCGTTATTTAAATATTTATAGATTCTGACCTTTTTATTTCAATTATTATAAAATAATTGTAAAAATAAAAATAAAGTTGTATGAAGAGTTCAAACGCAGAATAATAGATGATTTTAGTGCTGGTCGTAAGCAAAAGAATATTTGTGAAAAATATTCTATGCCTTAACAATAAAATGGGTGAACTAAGATTTATTTTTAAAGAGTCGGCTATGGACGTAATATGTGTCTCAGAAACTTGGTTTTACCCTGATGTTCGTGATAATATTTACAACCTTAGTGACTATCGTCTTTTTCGAGCAGATAGATTATCTAATGATTATCTATATAAAATCATCAATTAGCTGTAAATTGAAATCCAACAACCAAAAACTCTTAATTGGTACCATATATAGGCCCAATAAAGCCATTGATATAGACCCACTGCTAGGAATACTGACAACAGTTACACTTGGTTACTCAGATGTTATTATAACTGGCGACTTTAATTCTAATATATTAACGAATAAAAGTTTAATGGATGATATGTATGCCATTGGTTTGATTTTAGTAAATTCGTCTATGCCTACACATTTTACAAAAACTACAAGCACTTTGCTTGATCTTTGTTTCATTAATAATCATTCTCAGCTTCTGTTATTTGATCAGCTATCAGCGTCTCTGTTCTCAAAACATGATTTAATTTTTATGTCTTATAACTATAATACGACTATAAAATTTAGAGACTTTCTGCATATTGATTATCAATCGCTGGAAATGGAACTATCTTCAATTTTCTGGGACCAAATCTTTGTTATGCCTACTGTTGATGAACAAGCATCGTTTTTATATTACCATATAATTTATTTCTATGACAAATATATTTCAATCAAAACTAAAATTATACGAAATGAGAAACCGTGGTTTTCTAACGAAATAAGGGCTTTGATTAATAAAAGAAACGAAGCATATGAAAGGTGGAAACGTTTCAAAACAACGGAGCTACATAACACTTTTAAAAATTGCCGAAAAGAAGTGAACTCCAAAATTAGATCGGCAAAATCAAATTATTATGAAGACAAATTTAAATCAGCTGTTTGCTCAAATAAGAAGTGGAATGAAATTAAATGATGAATTTACCAATATACTAATGCCTGATGTGAATGTTAACTATTACAATAACAATACTTCATATACCAATAACCCCAATTCAACAACTAACATCGAAGGCAATTCAACCGAGTAAAATCCGCTAAATTTTGATTTCGTACATTTCACGCAGGAAGACATTTTGGAATCTATTCTTACTATTAAATCAAATTCTCTTGGACATGATGGAGTTCATCCCAAATTTTTGAAGTTACTTCTGCCATATATTTTAACACATAACACATTTTTTTAACGCGATAATTACAACTTCAATTTTCCCTACGACGTGGAAACATGCAAAAATTATTCCCATCCCAAAAAATGATAAAACATATCGACCAATAGCAATATTACCTTATCTTTCTAAAGTATTTGAACGTTTAATCCATATTCAAATGGCAAATTTTTTAAATGAAAATTCGTTACTTACTGATAAACAGTCTGGGTTCAGACCTAAACATAGTTGTGTTTCTGCCCTGGTCGATGTTTCGGAGGAGCTTAGAGCTAATTTGGATAATAATATGATATCATTTCTTATTTTGCTGGATCATTCTAAAGCATTTGATACAGAGAACACTCTCTTCTTTGCCTTAAACTCAAATGGATGTGCAAATTTTCAAATACCGCAGTTAAGTTAATTTATTCTTATCTACATGATAGAAGTCAATCTGTATACCATGGATTCGATAAATCTACTAGTGTATTAGTTTCAGAGGGGTTCCACAGGGATCGATACTTGGACCTCTTCTTTTTGCAATATATTCAAATGATCTTCCTTGTTGTCTCGATTATTGTGGAATACAAATATATGCAGATGATGTGCAGCTCTACATAAGCTGTAAACCAACTAATATAGACGACTGTATTAACAAAATAAATCATGATTTACATAAAATTTGGGAATGGGCTTCAGCAAATGGTCTTTGCTTAAATGCAAGCAAGTCTAAAGCATTGATTATTAGCAAAACAGAACACATACTTAATGAATTACCACCAATTCTGATTAACAACTCAAGACTTGGGTTATCCGAAACTGCTAAAAATTAAGGTGTATTATTCAACAGAGAACTCAACTGGTCGAATCATATTAATTCTATTTGTGGAAAAACTTACGCAATGTTGCGAAATCTGTGGATGACCCAGTATTATACTCCATTCAATGTTCGTTCAATGTTACTTGCTAAAACTTACTTGCTGTCAACACTTCTTTATGGATGCGAACTATTCGCAAACTGTGATAATTATGCATGAGAAAGCTTAATGTTACTTATAACAATATAGCAAGATACGTTTTTGGCCGCACAAGAAGAAGCAGCATTTCTGAGTTCTCGAAACAGATTTGTAATATCTCGTTCGAAAATCTTTTAAAATGCCGTACACTTTTATTTCTACACAAACTGATCTACACAAGACAACCTGGATACCTTTATAAAAGAATAATTTTTTCAATATCAAGCAGAGGAAAACGAATAAACACCATTCCACATTGGAAAGAAATGTCGGAAAGACACTTCTTTTTAAACTCCATCTGCCTTTGGAACCATCTACCCCCTACTATTCAAATTATAAGCAATGCAAGCCATTTTAAATCAGCTATTTTTGATTATTTTAAATAAAGTTTATATATCTTTTCATTTACGATTTTTATTATTTTTTAAATTTCGCATTAACTTTAACATTTTGCTTTGATTAAAATCATTAGTTGTCTTTTTACTAAGTTATAATTAATTTTTTAATTTTTAATTTTTTTTTTTTTCTCCCCCTTTTTTTCTAACAAAATATAATTTGTACCTATATCTCCCCAGTATTGTAATATAAGACTCGTTCTTGTTATACTGTATTGTTAAATAATTAAATGAAATAAATAAAAATAAAAAAAATAAATCTATAATTCCATTTTGAGTCGCAGCCCCATAAAACGAGTCAAAGACAGGATAATTTAACAGAAAGTGAGTGTTCAATTCTTCACAAAGAATTGCGTTTATTTGTACGTCAGTATGAATTTCGTTTATTTGTACGTCAGTACATTTGCTAAAGTAACAAACATACTTACCTACATCTGAAACTATGAAAATAACCCTGAATTATTGGTTTCCATTACTACATAAGCTGGGTTAATAAGCTTGAAATACAGTCAGCAATTCTTTTGTTCATATGTACAAACATATTGACATACATACAAAGTTATGATCACATTTAAACAATTGTCGCTGACTGCATTTCTGGGGTTTGTTAACTTTGTTGCTTACGCTAAATTGCATATGTTATTTATTTTAATTTTATTTATTCAAACAATTATTGCTGACTGCATGTCTGGGGTTTGTCAACTTTGTTACTTATGCTAAGTCGCATATTTTATTTTACTTTTATTTTCTGTTATTTATGATTTAATTAGTATATAAGCTTGAACCTTTTTATAAATAAAAGAGAGATAACAAACCAACAGAACAAGTTTTTTTCTTTCAAAACCATATAACCAAGTTCAAGTGCTTGTGTTATGATATAGAATTGTCTTGGTGTTGCTGCCTAGACAAGCCCCTAAACAATAACATTTTCCCTGTAACCAAGTTCAAGTGCTTGTGTTATAATACAGAATTGTCTTGGTGATATTGCCTAGACAAACTCCTTAATATAACATTTTACCAGGTTGAACAAATTAGTACAACCCTATCCAAAAAACAAGGATAAAAACATTGGTGACCCCGACGTGATGGCTACAAACACCCCTATGGACCAACTCGCTGCAGCCCAGCTCGCTACAGGTGAAGAAATCCAGTCCATCATCCGAAACTTTAAAAAGGACTCGGCTATAAGAAAAACCTGCCAGTACTATGAAGATCGGATCAAACGACTGGAAGCGGCATGGGCTGAGTTTGAAATCAACGACAATAAAATACGATGTCTCGAGAAGCCAGCACTAGACCACAAATACTTCACCGAGAATTATTACGATAAAATATCGGAAATCACAACAACCTACCGAGAAATATTTGAAGCAGCTATGGAAACTCCAAAGGACATTGGTCAAAAAACGACAATCAGTGATCCTAAACCGCCACCTAGAACCAATTATGTTGACGATAATTCATCCGCAAACACTATCTTACTAAATCCCTTGATCAGAAGACAAAATGCCATGATGAACTCACTCAAACGATTATTTACCACAGACCCAGCAGCAACCAACATACAGCTGAAGGAAAAACTATGGGCACAAATTCAAGAATTGCATTTCTCAGTATGGGAATCCAGCACTGACCCACTAAAAGAAGGGTATAATATGGAAACCTACCTCAATTTAGAAAAATTAATTATTGAAAATTTTAAGCTATCGTCACGAAGCCCAGAACAAGGTAGCGATTTCCAGCAAACTAACGTTCTTCCACTACCAAAGGTTACAATCCCAAAATTCAGTGGAGACTATGTAAAATGGAGAGCCTTCTCCGACCTATTCACTCAATTGGTGGACAACCAGCAAGTTCCAAAGGCACAAAAGATGTGGTATCTCAAATCAATTTTGGGAGGAGAAGCTGAAAAATTAATCAGCCATCTGTCAGCTACTGCAGACAACTACGCGACCGCTTGGACACTACTAGAAGAGCGCTATGACAATCAGCGCATCATTGTCTCAACCATAATGCAACAGTTGCTGGATCAACCTAATGCTGGACCATCAGCTGCCGCCATAAAGGCTCTACACGATACAACACAAGAATGTCTGCATGAACTAAACAACATCGGAATTGACACGACCTCGTGGGACCCCATATTGTTTCACACCTTGGTAAGGAAACTAGATCGGGGTACTCTTGTTCTGTATGAGAGGACCATTCAAAATCCAAAGGAACTACAAAGTTTCAAGGACTTCCTGAAATTCCTTGAAACTCGATTTCAATCCTTGGAAGCCACAAACCAGAAGGAGAAATCCTCTAAGGTATGCGCTTCTGCAACATCAGCCAATAAAACAGAAATCACATGCCCACTCTGCAAAATTGACCAACACCCACTGTACCGGTGTCAAAGGTTTCAACAACTACCGCCACATGGCCCCCTGAATTTCGTTCGGAGCCAGAAACAGTGCATAAATTGCTTAAAATCAGGGCATACAGTAAAATATTGCAAGTCAGGGCCTTGCACGATATGCAAGAAAAGGCACAACTCGCTGCTTCACATGGAAAACTACACCCAATCATTAAAACAAGGATCATCAAGCCATAAAACACCCCAGATGACACCATCAGCAACAAACACTCCAAATGAAAACTTCAGCAAGGCACCAGTCAGCATTCCAGAAGCATCATCATTAACGGCAGCAAGCGGTCACGTATCCAACTCATACGTTCTTCTCAGCACAGCTATAGTAAAAATCAAAACTGACATAATGGAGGTTGAATGTCGCGCATTACTTGACGCCGGATCACAAGTAAATTTGATCACAGAGCGTTTAGCAAAACGACTTAACATTGCAAAACAGCCATCATCAATGAACATTAAAGGACTCGGTAATTCCAACACCAAAACACGACACCGGGTCAATGTTTCTCTGCATTCCCGAATTAATGGGTTTTCAACTCGCTTGGAGGCACTCGTCTTGCCTCAAATCGTCGCACCACAACCATCACAATTTGTCAACACTGACGATTGGTCACTACCAAAAAACCTGACATTAGCTGATCCAGCATTTAATAAACCCGATAAAATCGACATATTGCTAGGTGCAGAACACTATCTCCAATTGCTCGCAATTGGGCAAATAAAACTATCTCCACACCTTCCGACTTTACAGAACACAGTCTTGGGCTGGATTGTAGCAGGAAAAATAGATAATAAACCTTCAACAGAAGCATTTTCTGGAATATGCACCGAAGATGAAGGCCTCGAAGCCTCCATCGCTCGACTTTGGGAATTAGATGAAATCAAATCAACTACAAAACCACTATCAGTAGCCGAGAAACAATGTGAAGAGCATTTTGCCCAAAACACAACAAGAAACAATCAAAACCAGTTTGTCGTCCGAATACCATTTCATCAACACCCGAATATTCTAGGCGACTCACATGGAATTGCTCTTAACCGATTTTTCGCTCTCGAACGACGTCTGCAAAGGAACGCGGAACTGAAGGCCAAATACATTCAATTTATGGACGAATATGAATCTATGGGGCACATGACAAAATGGGAACCAAAAACCAAGGTCTCCCCAAGCTACTACATCCCACATCATTGCATATTGAGGCCTGAAAGTTCAACTACAAAGCTCAGGGTAGTCTTTGATGCATCAGCCAAAACCTCATCAGGACACTCTTTAAATGATCTGATGTTCACGGGACCAACACTACAAAGCGACCTATTCTCGATACTCCTGAGGTTTCGAATGCCAAGATTCGTCTTCACCACCGACGTAAAAAAAATGTATCGACAAATATTAGTTGCTCCCGAAGATCGTCAACTTCAGTTAATAATTTGGAGAAGGGACCCCACAAATCCCATTAACTACTTTCAACTCAACACAGTTACATACGGCACCAGAGCTGCTCCCTACTTAGCAACAAAATGTCTAGAGCAGTTGGCTACAGAAAACGAGACACGTTATCCCCTGGCTTCCAAGTTTCTCAAAGAAAATTTTTACGTGGATGATGGCCTGGGTGGTTTTGATAGCATAATAACCGCACTCGATGTACAACAACAGTTAGTGCAAATTCTAAAGGAAGGTGGCTTCACATTAAGCAAATGGTGCGCTAATCATCCTAAATTGCTCCACAATATACCACAAGACTACAAGGAAGTGGATTTAGACTTCGAAAGCACCAAGGTCGACTCGATAAAAACGTTAGGTCTTATCTGGCTACCGAAAAATGATAAGTTAGGAATCAAGGTAAACGTTGAGAACATCAAGAGAATTACCAAACGCACCGTCACTTCAGATCTTGCGAGAATTTTTGACCCATTAGGCCTCTTGTCACCAGTTGCCGTCACTGCTAAGATATTCATCCAAGAATTGTGGGCCCTAAAACTCGATTGGGATCAAGCACTCCCTGAACACTTGTACACAAAACGGACGAACTTCCGCACAGAACTGGATGAACTAAAAACATTGCAGCTATCAAGACACATCACATCACACAATTACTATGCGCAAAATCCCGGATTGCTCCACTCAAAATTCAAACAATACCTCGACTGGAGCTGTGCGCTGCGGCATTAGGAGCACAGTTAGCCGCCAGAATCATAGCAGACCTTCAACTAACATGCAAGGTTTGGTTTTGGACGGACTCAGAAATTGTATTATCCTGGATAAACTCACCAGCATCACTTAACACCTTTGTAGCAAATCGAGTGTCAAGCATCTTACAAACAACACAAGCAAACCAATGGCGACATGTCGGCACAAAATTAAATCCCGCAGACATCTTATCACGAGGAATTGCACCCAGGCGCCTCAAAGACTGTTCTTTCTGGTTTTATGGCCCACTATTTCTACATGGCCAAGAATTAGCATGGCCCCCCACATATAATCCAAGCCATGCCATTCCAACTGACCTAGAGAGAAAGGTAAAAATATCACTAACAGTGACGTCAACGGAACCAGAACTCATATACAAAATAAATCACAGGAATTCATTCTGGCGTCTCCAAAATATCGTTGGATACGTTCTACGCTTTATCAACCAAGCCAAATGCAAAAAGCCCTCAAGACAGAGTCTAAAATCATTAACAACAACTGAGTTAAACAACGCTCTAAAGTTAATCATAAAACAAATGCAAGAGGCAGATTTCAAACAAGAAATTCAGCAGCTTACAAAATACAAAGAGTTACGCGGAACAAATAACCTAAGTAATCTATCACCGTTTTTAGACACAGATGGTTTAATCCGCGTTGGAGGCCGACTCGAAGCATCACCACTTCAATACGACTCCAAGCATCAATTCCTGCTTCCATACAATGATCCAATCGCAAAGCTAATCTTTGAAATGATTCACAAGGACAACAAACACTGTGGGTCACAAACGCTCCTGGGAATAGTCAGACAAAGATTTTGGCCTATCAAAGGAAAAATCATGTCTAGAGCCACAGTGCATCGATGCACGATATGCAGCAAACCAGCGTTATTTCACCAAATAATGGGCAACCTACCATCAACACGCGTCACACCAGCACGAGGCTTTATTAACACCGGAGTTGATTACTGTGGCCCGATCACTGTGCATTATAAACTTCGGGGAAAACGACCTCACAAGGCCTACATTGCTGTATTTTGCTGCTTTGCTACAAAGGCAGTACACCTAGAACTTGTGAGCGACCTCACAACTGAAGGTTTTATAGGTGCACTCAAACGGTTCATATCCCGCCGTGGTCATTGCCAAAACTTATATTGCGACAATGCAACAAATTTCGTCGGCGCAAAAAATAAATTGCCAGAACTTTCCACAGTAATACACTCATCAGATGCACAGGCGACTATTCTGAATGCATGCAACAAAAAGGGTATCCAATTCAATTTCATTCCACCAAGAGCAACACACTTTGGTGGTCTCTGGGAGGCAGCCGTGAAATCAGCAAAGTACCTATTGGTAAGAACATTGGGAAATGCGTCTCTAACATACGAAGAGCTTGAAACTATAGTTATAGAAATCGAGGCAATACTGAATTCCAGGCCGATTTCACCAATGTCGAACGACGCGAACGCTATAGGCGCACTTACTCCGGGACATTTTCTGATAGGCGAACCACTAACAGCTCAAATTGATGCTCATGCTAAGACCACACACTTTAAGCTGGAGAAGCGATGGAAACTAGTTTCTCATCTCAAGCATGACTTTTGGAAAAGATGGTCACGAGACTACCTAAATGAATTACAATACCGAAACAAATGGCGAGAACAATCAAAAAATCTTAACCCAGGAGCAATCGTACTTATCAAAGAAGATAACGTTCCAGTAATGAAATGGCCCTTGGGTCGCGTTATAAAAACATATAAAGGAACCGACGGGGCTGTAAGAGTAGCAGATGTTAAGACCGCTTCAAGCACCCTTAAACGAGCAGTTCAATATCTAGCCCCACTCCCTCAGATCAACGAAGAAACCGAAAAGGGACAACTACCTCTCCCACAATCCTCAGAATCCAACGATTCTCATGAACTATCAGCAGAAATTCAATCATCAGAACAGTCATCGAATACAAATCCACCCGCTAAAAAACAGCGGACCTCGACCAGCTCAGTTACGACTACACTACTCACAATCCTACTAGTACTTCCGCTTGTGTCCACAGATAAAATCATAACGACACAATTTGACCCAAATATTGGCTTATACTTCGAAGGTATCACCAATACCCGAATATCACGATCAGAATGGAACATAATTTCCTACTACAATCTAAACCCATATTGGAAAGAAATAGCCTACTTTATGAATGAATCAACGACATTAAACCACTTATGCGACCACCTCATTCCAAGGACACCTTGCTTGAGCTTTCTCCAAACAATTGATCACAGCCTAACAGGACTAAAGGACAAAAATCTCTTGCTAAAGAACAGAAGTAAACGTGGCGCTATTAACGTTGTCGGCAATATTGCTAATTCACTATTCGGCGTCTTAGATTCCAATTACGCTGAACAAATGTCAAAAACCATTATTGCAGTAAACGAAAATGAAAACCATCTAAAAAAACTCCTCATGAGTCAAACACCAATTGTTGACGCAACTCTAAACGTGATCAAACAGGACGAAAGAAATATCAAACAAAGTTTCGACAGCATAGATAATCAATTAACGGAACTTAAATCCAAAATAAATGATGGGGAAAAAGAACAGTATCAAGCAAGTCTCTTCCGAATATTTATGTTACGATCCGCTCAACTTACGTTAATATCAGCAAGGTTACACCGAATTCAGTCAGAAATTATAGCAGCATTAACCGATTCACACCATGGAAAAATCAATTCAACACTTCTATCACCGTCCCAACTTGAAGCCGAGCTAGCGCAAGTAAGAAGTTATCTTCCAACATCTCTAGAACTACCAGTGGGAGGTGATAACATTCTACAACTGTACAAAGTGATGAGCGTCAAGGGAGGTGTAACAAAAGATCACGTTATATTCCATATATCTATCCCATTAACTGACCCTGAACCATTCGAACTTCTGAAACCGCACCCGATTCCAGTATTAATAAATGGTACAATGTTTGCTATAAAACCATGCGGCAATTTCCTGGCCATAAATGCTCATAGGGATCAATATTTCATCCTAACGGAAATCCAGCGGGCCACATGTGCAGTCACTAGCGAGAACGAAATCTTGTGTCAACACATACAATCAAATTTTAATGCAAACGCAGATAAATGCCTATGTGAACTTTCGCTTCTCAGCTACCATATCCATAAGAGATGCAACATTGTTCCTGTTGCAGACAATACATCACTTACACAGTTAGAACACAACAACCAGTGGTTATACACATTTCTGCAGCCTTCTCGAATAAGCGCCGTATCTGGACAAGAAAAATCACAGCTAGCCTTGAAAGGATCTGGCATCTTAAAAATATCACCAGATTGTACTCTCAAGTTTGGATCAATAATCATCAAAGGTCATCAAACTGTCTCCACATCATTTCAGACATCATACACAGTAACGAGTAACATCAGTGACATCACTTATCCAGATAAGAGGCAAGATGAAATAACTCACATCAAGATCTATGCTGACCAAATAAAGAACATCTCCGAAATACAGCACAATTTACATCAAATAATCAGCTCGAAGTTTCCATCACAACTCAAGGCCATACAATATCACCACGGAACCATTGCCTATATCGCTCTAGTTCTCGCTATTATCATCTGTATAAAGGTTGCCTGGCAAAGAAGACGTTGTACAAAAATCAAAATAAACCAACAGTCCCCACATCCAGCAGTGCGCCAGCACATTCCAGAATTTGACGGATCAACAGTTTAAGTTGTGTCCCAATAATTTAGGGTTATCGAAATGAAAAAATTGTTGAGCATAACTCAACGGCGGGGAGTATGTTCAATTCTTCACAAAGAATTGCGTTTATTTGTACGTCAGTATGAATTTCGTTTATTTGTACGTCAGTACATTTGCTAAAGTAACAAACATACTTACATACATCTGAAACTATGAAAATAACCCTGAATTATTGGTTTCCATTACTACATAAGCTGGGTTAATAAGCTTGAAATACAGTCAGCAATTATTTTGTTCATATGTACAAACATATTGACATACATACAAAGTTATGATCACATTTAAACAATTGTCGCTGACTGCATTTCTGGGGTTTGTTAACTTTGTTGCTTATGCTAAATTGCATATTTTATTTCTTTTAATTTTATTTTATTCAAACAATTGTCGCTGACTGCATTTCTGGGGTTTGTTAACTTTGTTGCTTACGCTAAATTGCATATTTTATTTATTTTAATTTTATTTATTCAAACAATTATTGCTGACTGCATGTCTGGGGTTTGTCAACTTTGTTACTTATGCTAAGTCGCATATTTTATTTTACTTTTATTTTCTGTTATTTATGATTTAATTAGTATATAAGCTTGAACCTTTTTATAAATAAAAGAGAGATAACAAACCAACAGAACAAGTTTTTTTCTTTCAAAACCATATAACCAAGTTCAAGTGCTTGTGTTATGATATAGAATTGTCTTGGTGTTGCTGCCTAGACAAGCCCCTAAACAATAACATTTTCCCTGTAACCAAGTTCAAGTGCTTGTGTTATAATACAGAATTGTCTTGGTGATATTGCCTAGACAAACTCCTTAATATAACATTTTACCAGGTTGAACAAATTAGTACAACCCTATCCAAAACACAAGGATAAAAACAGTGAGTTTAAAAATGTCAAAATAAAAGCTTAATTTATTTTTATCTAAAAATAGATGGGCCCTCTTATGCGCTACTTCTAATCAAAATTTTGCTACCTTTGCGTAATCTTCTACATTATATAATGGGGTTATCCTATCTACCTCGTCTAATTGTTCGGAAATTTCGCAGAAATTAATTCAGAGGACTAATTAAAACAGTACGTGAATTACTTAAGCCCAATCGCTTTTGTCAACCGATAGAATCTCATGTATTCATTGAATGCCCTATGACTTCTTTCGGTAATTCCAACCGTCTGGTGATGGTAGGCTGTTATAGATAGTTTTTTAATTTTGGCTTTTGCGACTGTTCTCGCACACAAATCACATATCATCGTGACTTCATATTCGTTTCCGTCACTTGAACTAGGAAACGGGCTAATGTTGTCTACAAATGCAGTATCAAATGGCCTTGCCGGTGCCATCGTTAACGTCATTGGACACTTCAAATATTTCCTTATTTTAGTTGTCTGATATTTGTGGCAATTTTTTACATGTTTAGTTATGTCCTTTATCATATTCTTCCAATAATAATATTGTCTAATTTTTTCAACTGTCCACAGTATCCTCCTTCTAATGGACCATCTTTTCATGATATATTGAATATCTTTAGCATTTTTATCATCAATTTGGGTCACCTTATTAAGTAGCGGTACTTTTATTTCATTAAATTTATTATTGCCCATTTCTTTAAATTCATTAATCGAGATAAATTTGACAATTTTCTCACCAGGTGCCACTTGTAATTTGTCAAAGTTGTGTTTACCGACTACTTCTTCTAGCTTTGGGAAAAATTGTTCTCAATTAAATGTAAATTTTATTTTAGATGTTCCTCATTTTGCGGGGTAATCTTTAATCTATAGTATTTTCTGGCGCCAGTCTTATTTATAGGTACATCTATACTGGGCTTCTCATATTTATTCATTTCATGCAGCTTATTCGGAGTATTACTTACTGTCGTACTTTTTAACTTTTCTGTCATCGATTTCGCCGTGACTCTTAGTACGCAATCTATCTTTTCCTTCATGTTTTTAAGGTCGTCTATAGTTATACGCGATAAAGCGTCGGCAATATAGTTGTCTTTTCCTGTTTTTCCTGTTGGCTGTCACAGTCGATATTATAACAGTTTGGCTGGGAATATCCAGTTTATGCTACTGTAATCACTACATTTACAGTGCAATGAAAACAGTGTTGAACCTTTTTTAATTTGTGTGTAATATATTTTTATATTTTGATACCCAAAAATGTTCTTGTAGGTAATAACGAATATGATTCATGCTACAAGTTAAGGTCGATCTGTGAGAATGTTCCATGAGTATTGAAGGGTGTCGGAGATTTGTTGTTTAGTAGAACTAATTTCGACTATTTAATTTAGCTCCGCAGTGCTTATGGGGGCTATTGAAGTCCCCAGCTACAAAAGTGGGTGTGTTTGTTGTTGGAACATTGTTAAAATCTCTAATACTGAATTTTTGCAGAGGTGGTGTATAAACGCTAAAAATATGGAATTAAATTTTCGATATTATTTCTACACCAACAAAAAATTTATGTAAGTTTTTGATTTGAGAAAACATGTACATACAACATGTACATGAATGAATGTTTGTCGAAGGTGGTGACATATATTTATATACCATTGAATATAATGTATAACGGCAATTTGTTAATTTGATATTGTTATTTTAAAGGAATTAAGAGAAAATTTCAAAAAGTTGTCGTAAATTAAAGGAACACCAATTTTTTAAGTTAATTAGAGTTGACAGTTCGTGAATGATTTGTTTTTAAGAGATGCATAATTGTCAGTAAGTTTAATAAATGCCGAAATCGCTCTGTTGATATCTTTATAATGCCGGCAATGTCACTCACTTTAATCTTTAGGTCATCCAATACAACCTGATGTTGTTTTCCTACGTTTTCTTCGGTAACTGCCTTATTTTGATGATACGGTACGATCACGTTTAATTTCGGAATACCACCATATAACCATTGAATATGACGGCGAAGATTCACTAGAATGTTTTCAATCCATTTTTTGCATTGAACAGTATTTTTTCCACCAAAAAACAATGTTTAATCAAAATACGAAACTCTTTGCAATCCGTTTTTTCTCAAACATTTTAAATCAGCATCATTTTTACAACGGTAACTTTTTCTTAACTAATGAAATGTCATGAAATTTCGACACAATTTTTCCAACAGTTGACCCTACTGAATAAAAAAATGGCACTATTTCACGCCATTTTCCACGCCACGTACTTTTCACTCCATGTAGTATATCATTAAGTTTTTGTGACGTGTTCCAAATTTTATATAGTCGTTACTATTGATCTTTAAATGACAAATTTATGGCCACATATTAAAAATTTTTAATTATATATTTTTTAGCTGGACAAAGTTCCGAAAACAAAAACATTATTGTTTGGGATACCTTATTGCCACAAAAGAAATCATGTGTAAGCGGTATGTATTATTTGTGTATAAATATGTATTATTCCAGAACATATAAACTTTTTTTTAAAACCAATGGAGTATGGCATATAGATAATTTTTATATTCGTTTTTTAAAGCATTCACTTGCCATGATCAAGGAGCATCTTGCTTTGCTTTTGCGCCTCAACACCAATTACTTATATCCTGCGGAAAGAAAGGAGACATCTGTATTTTTGATATGAGGCAGAGAACATTAAAACATCGTTTACAGGTAAGATGATGTATTATACCAAGAATCATAATATTTTAACAATGAGCCTATAAAATTTTGCTTTTTCCACACAAATTTTACCAACAATATTTTTGTTTGATATCGTCGTTTGGAAAGTTTGTGATCAAAATTATGAACTTATCGGAGTTACGTTAGTAAACCTGAGTTAAGCCAAAATATGAATTGGAGTTTAATGAATTTCTTCCTTCGGTTTAAATAATATGTAGTAGTTAGTAGTAGTAGTAGTAGTAGTAATTCTTTATTTAATTATGTTATTTTAAATGATATTACATAAAATCTTAATGAATATACGGCTTTGACTATGTCGTTAACCGAAAAAAAGGGAAACTATATAATTAAAAATCTTTTGTTTCCTTTTTTTTCATTTTAATAATGATATTCTACTAGCTGACCCGACAAACGTTGTTTTGCCATGTAACTTATTTCTAGTGAATATTTTTATTGTTAATTATGATGATATGTATTTACTATGTACGGGAGGTGCCACGCCCACTAGTTTGATTCTGCCTATTTTTCACATAACTTCTCACACTCATCATTCGTGAACTCACACGTAGTTTCAAGACTGTCGGTTTTATAGTAATTTTTTTTGTATGGGAGGTGCCGCGCCCACTAACCCAATCCTGCCCATTTTTGGAACGACAACTCACATTAACAACGAATTGACGTACAGAAAGTTTCAAGACTTTTGCCATCATAGTACTCTAGATATATGATGATATGTATTTAGCATGTATGCGAAGTGCCACGCCCACTGGTTTGATCCCGCGCATTTTTCACATAACTACAAACATTCATCATTCATGGAAATTGAAAATTGTAAGACATATATACTGCAAATAAAGATTTAGTGTATACAGATATGCGTCATCTATTCCCGACTCCAGCATAATTGCATAAGTTTGTGTAAATTTTGGCAGCTTCAAGATACGTTTTCTGAAATATCTTTGAAGGTTATCTATTTCCTCAAAATATGAATGACCCCATATTTGGGCACCATACGACTGAATGGCCCGACAAACAGCATTAAACAGGTGAATTTTAGAACTATGCAGACCTATGCAGTACTATTTGTTTTTCTACATGTTTTGTAAAAACACATTTTTTAGTTTGGATCATACCAAGATAACAGTACTCAACTACTTTTTCTATTTCCATTTCTCTGTAAATCCACTTCTCATTTTTAGCTAACCTTTCGCCATTTCTAAAAACCATTATCTTAGATTTCAATAAATTTACTTCCAGATTCCATATACAGCAATAATTTTCTAAATTGTTATTCATGTCCTGTAAAATCTTCACTTCGTCTGCTATTAAAACGATATCGTCTGCGTATAACAACAGTCTTATATTCATATTATCTATTTGTAGACCACCTCCCAGTTTTTTGACCCCTGATACAGTTTCAAATTTTTCTGAGAGTTCGATTCCATTCCATAGTGTAGAGTATGTGTTTTTATACACATATTCAATAAAATTTACCATTTTTGTGGACACACCAATTGAATTTAGTTTAAGCATTAAAGATTTTCTAGCTACATTATCAAAAGCTTCTTTAAAATCTACGAAAAAAGCGTAGACTTTTCTCTTTTCATTGAATTTGTAGTGTACTATTGTTGTTAAATTATATATGTTGTCTGCTGTAAAATAATTTTTCCTAAATCCGGCTTGATATTCAGAAAGTATTTCTTATTAGTCTACCCATTTATACAGTCTATCTGCTATGATACCCATTAAAATTTTTGCAGTACAATTCATAAAGCATATTCCTCTATAGTTTCCTGGCAAATTTATATCCCCTTTTTAAAAATTGGAAATATTACGCTAGTTACAAATAATTCATCCAATTGTATATTATTGTGCAGCTTATTGTAAGTGTTTATTTAATTGGTTGGGAGCATTTTCAAAAAATCGTAAGGGATTCTATCCCTTTTATCTGCGAGAGTAAAATTATCGTCCAAAAAACTATCTGTTTTAAACAGGGCTGCATAATGAATATCACCCGAAGTTTGCAGTGGGTTAAGCAATTCCATAAAATATGCCATAAAGTCAGCTGATTTCTGATTTCATTTGCTATTTTCCACCAGCATTTACTATCATTGACATTTAATTTAACCACTATTACTTTTTCATATTCATATTTTATAATTTTGCACACCGTTTTATATTCTTCATTCGCCCTTAAGTATTTACTTTTGGTTTCATGGTTCATATTTAATCTTTTAATAAATCAAAAGACGTTTTTCTAGCTTTATAACATTTCCAGTCAAACCACTTGTTTTTGACAGTGAAGACTTGTCCTTTATCATTCTGTTTTGTAGATTTGCGTATAACATTTAATTTTTCTTAACTTTTTAACACATTTTGGGTAAATTGTTTTTTCAGTTGATTATTCCATTGTAGTATTGGTAGCAGTAGGTTTTTACTTAGACAAATATTTACATCTACCTTTAATTCAAGACATACAGACATGTAGTCCGACCACATTTGATCATCTACTTTTAAGTAGTCCACTCTCAGATTAATTCCCTTGAAACTGCACAGATGTCATTTACAGACTAGCCAGCTCCACTTATAAATGTAAAATGTCCATCATCATCACCTCTGGTTACGCATTTAACACCACTAAGCCATAGTCTCCACAAAACTAGAAATTTTTTCACTCTCGCATTTACATCAGAATTTTTAGATTTTCTAATACACGAATATGCATGAAACGAACTCAGTTAAAATGCTTGTGGTATGCTGGATAGACAAGAAGACAATGTCAAATTCAAATTTTATTACTTATATTTTAAGCTAACATAATCTAAAAGCGTATTTACAGTTATAAATTCATAGAAAGACAAAGAACAATTAGTGTTTATAGACAAAAAGTAGTCGATTATATCGAATTTCGGTAGTTGATTATGATGTATAAAAGGATTAATTCATGAGATTGATTAATATAACTTCAATTGATATACAATTTAAACAGCATGAAATAAATGTTCAAGATGATAAATGTTTTAAGAAAATTGTGACCGTCTATACTGGCCCCATTGAAAGACCCTTTCAATCAGCTTCATCAACTGGTAAGGGAGCAATTTTATGTATAGATCTTCGAAAAATACCCTTTGAGGTGCGGACATCTACGACTCGGATTTTACCATCACGACCAGGAATTGTCTTTATGATACGAGCGAGGAGCCATTGCTGTGGAGGTAGATTATCTTCATGGACGATAACCAATCTTCCTTCTTCGATATTGTCATATGATTTAAACCATTTTGATTTTTGCTGTAGAGTTAATACATAGTCGCGAACCCATTGTAGCCAGAATTGTTGTTTTAGGTGCGTGACAAGCTGCCAACGCTTTAAGTAGTTGATGTTTTTGTGGTGCTCTAAATTTTCATCTGGAAGAGCCAATAAAGATGAACCAATGAGCATATGGGCTGGGGTCAGTGCTTCCCCATCATTGGGATCGTCAGATCTGGGTGCCAAAGGGCGTGAGTTTAGAATGGCCTCAACCTCAATTAAAATGGTTAGAAGTTCTTCGTAGGTAACACCAGCATGTGATATATTTTTTACTAAGATTGTTTTTGCAGACTTTACTGCCGATTCCCACAGACCTCCAAAGTGCGGTGACCTGGGCGGAATGAATGAGAATTGAAAGCCAGTAACTTCGCTATAATTCATTAGAGCTTGTAGATTGCTGTCATCGAAAAATTGTCGTTTGAATTCATTTAATTTTGAGTTCGCACCAACGAAATTTGTAGCGTTGTCACAATGAAGACGTTGAGGTATGCCGCGTCTACCTATAAACCTTTTAAGACATAAAAGAAAAGTATTAGTCGACAAATCAGAAACTAATTCAATATGAATAGCCTTAGAGGCGAAGCAGACGAAAATCGCGACATAGGTTTTATAAGGTGGCTTCCCTTTAATTCTATAAGATGTATAGAAAGGTCCACAGAAGTCTACACCGCAGAAGAGAAAAGGCCTTTGAGCCTTTAAACGGTTGGCTGGTAGATCGCCCATCACTTGTTGCATAAGTTGGGGCTTATATTTGAAACAGTGGATGCAGTTACGAACCACTTGTCGTACCACATCTCTGGCATTAATGACCCAAACTTGTTGACGAAGAATCCCGAGAAGTGACTTTTGTCCAGCGTGTAAATGTTTTAAGTGAAGGTACTTGATGTACAGCCTTGCGAAACGATGATCTTTCGCGAGAAGTGCCGGAAATTTTGCGTCGTACGATAAAGGTGCATTTGCTAACCTGCCACCAACTCTGAGAATCGACAATGTTTTTTTGTAGCTTGGAACTTCATGCAAAAAAGGCGATAATTTTTGTAAACTGGGTTTTAAGGTTTGGCGCTTTTGAAGAAGATCAATATCTTCTTTAAATGTTGTAATTTGGATATCATGTATAACTTTCCAGAAAGCTAATTGTAACTCATCGGCTGATATAAACGAATTTCGCTTTGATTTGTGAAATACACGATGAACATATACGATGACGTGAAGAATCCGGAGGTACGATGATTGATTAACGATGATTTGGGCGATAATGGAGTTGACGACAATTGTTGACTTAAACGATGATTTCCGCATTTCTGCTGAAGGAAGTATAATATCGGCATTGTTATTTTTAGGCCAACATTCATCACCTTTTGTAAGGAAGTCTGGACCACTGAACCACATCGTAGAACTTAATTCATTAGCAAGACAACCGCGTGATACAACATCTGCAGGATTTTGCTTTGATGGTACATGTCTCCATTCTATTTTGTTAGTATTGTTCTGAATTTCGGAGACTCTATTAGCAACGAAGCACACATACGATGAAGAATGGTTCTTAAGCCAACTTAAGACTATTCTTGAATCTGACCAGAAAAATATACGATATTTATACGATTTTTCAAATTTTTCTTTAATTTTAGACCAAGTTCCGCTCAGTAACAATGCTGCACATAACTCCAATCTGGGTAAGGATTGTTGGACTACAGGAGCAACCTTTGATTTTGCGATTAGTAGAGTTGATTGAAAGCTATTTGGTACAGCAACTCGAATGTATAAACAGCACCCGTATGCCAGCTGTGACGCATCCGCAAAGCCATGTATATCAAATTGAACATCTGGAATTGTTCGAACAAATCTTGGTACTTCTATTTGATTGATATTAGATAGACTTGATTCGATTTCGATCCAACGATTTTTGAGTTTTTCATTTAGGGGTGAATCCCAATCAATCTCCTGTTTCCACATTTCTTGGATCAATATTTTGCAGGAAACGACGATGGGGCTTAAAAGTCCAAGGACATCAAAAATTTTGGCAATTGTGGATAAAACTGACCGTTTTGTTGGAACTTCAATAGTTGGTAAATTGAATCGAAAACAAAATACGTCTTCTGCTGGTTTCCACGACATTCCAAGAGCCTTTGTAATGTTTTCGTTATTAGTTTTTAAATACATTTCTTCATTAGGATAAGTTATTTGTGAAGAATTGGAATGCCATTTTGATAATGTTAAACCACATTTTTCTAAAATTTTAATAATTTCATTCTTTTTTGCGAAAAGTTCGGAAAGATTTGATGCTCCGGTAAGAAGGTCATCTACATAAAGGTCTTGCTTAAGAACTTGAGAGCCGATGGGAAATTCGTACTTGAAGGAGTCAGCGATGAACCGTAGACTTCGTATGGCGAGAAATGGTGCAGCTGACGTACCGTACGTCACAGTGTTAAGCTGATAAAGGTTTACAGGACTATCGACATTATCTCTCCACAAAACTAGTTGAAAGTTACGATCCCTTTCGTCAACGAGA
The DNA here is from genome assembly GCA_963682025.1 of Cordilura impudica. NCBI lineage: Eukaryota > Metazoa > Arthropoda > Insecta > Diptera > Scathophagidae > Cordilura > Cordilura impudica. The sequence goes on along the minus strand of OY821520.1, from coordinate 179,035,331 downwards.
AACTGTCGATACATTTTGCAGATGTCAGCTGACAAGGCGTATTTATGAAGACGAAAAGAAAGCATTGTAATTATAAGTTCTTGCTGAATAGTTGGACCTACCATAAGCTTTTCATTTAAAGAAATGTTCGATGAAGTTCGAGATGAAGCGTCGAAGACAACTCTGAGTTTGGTCGATAAACTCTGGGGACGTAAAACTGGATGGTGTGGTATAACGTAATGTGGTTGCTTTAGCACTTCATAGCTGACCATTGACATATGTCCGAGATTATTGTATTCATTCATGAAGTCAGTATACATCTTTTTTAATAATTCATCCTTTTGAAGGCGTTTCTCAAGGTAGCTAAAACGACGACGAGCAGTTTCAAATGAATAACCGAGTTGATTTACAGTAGTTCTGAATGGTAAACGTACTTTTACTCTTCCAATTTGGTCAAAAACTGTATTTTTGATAAAATGTTGTTCGCATTGATTTTCTTCTTCAGTCATAGTTAATTTATTTTGAGAAAATTCTTCAATCTCCCAAAAGGATTTTAGAATTGAATCTAAGTCATTATATTCAGTAATTACATTGCACGACAAAACTTCGGTTGATTGTAAAGAATTGACCTTACCTCCAACTATCCATCCTAGAGCGGTATTTATTAAGCAAGGGACACCTTCACCAAGAGAAATTCTACCATCGAGTAGCAGATCAAAGAACATTTCTGAATTGAGTAATAAGTCGACGTGCTGAGATAAATAAAACTGTGGATCTGCAAGTTCAATCCCATCAGGAATGCCCCAATTGCAGATACTTATGCGCTCTGACGGCTGATGAGATGAAATTGACTTTTTGACCGAAAATGCTGATGTATATTCCCAATCTGAAATGCGAGATTTAATGGTTGCTGTTACCTTATATTTGAGCTGAGCACGGATGTCAGAAATACCAGCTATTTCTTGAATTGATTTAATTTGTTGAAGACGAAGACGACTAATAGCTTCTTGCGTTATCAGGTTTATTTCTGAGCACGAGTCTAAGAGAGCTCTGATTGGCTGGAAAGCACCGATATTATCTCTTTTGAGCACGATAGCGGTTGGAAGTACACTTCGATGAGAGCTGCGCGTAACAAATGATGTATTAGTTGTGATATGAATGGCTGCAGCGCCACCTGAATGCTTTGACGACGATGGTTGGTGATTTAACCTGGCTGGATACGAAGATGATGACGACGAAGGCTGAAATGACGATGAAGGTTGGAAAGACGATGCGTTCGACGATGAATTATGTAAAACCGGTGCATTTGAAGCATTTTGAATCTCCATTGTGTGTTGTGAGTACGGATTGTGTAACGATGAATGGTGGGAGATACGATAGGTGCGGCAGCGAGATTTTGATGGACATTTAGAGACCATATGCCCCTTTCGAAGGCAATTAATGCATAGGGTATTTGATTTTACGTAATCGAACCGACGAATAACAGGCAAAGATAAGTAGGACTTACAATTTCCAATGAAGTGCTCTTTGCTGTTGCAATACTCGCAAAAAATATTTGAAGTTACAAATGATGAAGCAGGATGCCTAACTTTCGACTTTGATTTCGGCTCTCGATCGGAAAATGATTCGTCTTCTCTTTTGCGGCTTTCAAGAAATTGACACCGACGACTAAGAATGGAGTAACAGTCATCCCAAGAAGGCAAATTTTTAAATTCTTGTTTTTCGTGGTAGACTTCTTTGGATTCCAAATCAATTTTCGATAAAACAATGTGGATGATGATTACGTTCATCACGTCTAACTCTGAACCCTGCGATAGTAACGAGCTTCTCAGGGCAGCGACGTTATCCAATATTGCACGCAATGCCGCAGGATTCGGTTTAGTTATGGGTGTTATTGAAAATAATGAATTTACATGATCGATAAAAATCAACGATTTGTTATCGTAACGCTCCTTGAGGCGATCTAGAGCCTTTTGGTAATTTTCATCAATCACAGGATATGGTTCTACAACAGCAAGGGCTTGACCACCAAGGCAGTTTAACAAATAGTTAAATTTGTCAATCGTTGGTATACATGAGTCTTCATGCACTAGAGTATTGAAAGTGCTAATAAACCGGGAATATTCAGAGTATTTTCCATCAAACTTTGGTAGCTTCAGTTGTGGGAGACGATTTTGATGAGAAAATGATGAAGTTGTAACGTTTAAAAGGCTGTGATCATTTTCATTAGAGCGACGTTTTTTATCTAACAAGTCAACCATAAGAGCTTTAGCATGTACAAAAAGTTCTTCTAAATCCGAGCGACTTTCGTCCAATGGATCCAACCGTTCGATTTGCGTTTGGATGTGGCTTATGTGCATGAAATACGATTCTAGAATTTGTAAACGACATTTGATAATCGTATAATCTGCCGAAGAACGTTCTTTTTCCACCTTAATTTTCAATTTCGAAATATTACGTTTCATTGTACTTCTTTGCGATTTCAAAGTTGGTAAATCCGTAGTCATTGACGCGGTATCGCCGACTGGTGCATCGCTTTCATCATTTTTTCCCATTTTTTATATATTTTTTTTATTTATTTTTGAAAGAATGTACGAAAGATTTCTATACAGGCGAAATGTACCGAGACTTTAAATAAAAGGTACCGGCCAACACTGGTGACGTTCCAACACTATATTGCTTATTGTGTTGTGTATGTGTGTGGTTGTGTGTGCTTTGTGTACTTAACTTTAAACAAAAGTGATGAACGAATATGTTAAGAATAATATTCCATTTACTTACATGAACTGTTAGTTTGTTACGATGAGTATTGAAGAGAATATTAACAGTGAACCTTTCTCTTAATCGTACGATTATTATTAGTACCAACGAATACGATGAAGTGATTGAAGTTGTTGTTGTCGAGGATTGAAGCTGCAGCAGAGTGGTGGCTAGCAAGCAGCGGCTAAACTGAAGTTGCGATGCAGTTATTGTTGAATTGATGTGGTGATGCCGATGGTTTCTACTCAACAGAGGATGATGATGCTTTTAATCTTGTTTTATTTCAGCACAACTTAATAAATGATTTTGGTTTTTTGGAAAATGTATTTAGGTTTTTTTTATGTTGATAATAACTTGATTTATTATTTTTATTTTACAAAATGTTACTACTTTAAGTTGAATTCCGAAGATTTATGTAGTTTTTTTTTTTTTTTATTTGACACAATGTTTTTATTTTAATTTCAATTGCGAAAACTATGACACGAAACTAATATGACTTTTTCTTTCTATGAAAATAACTGTCCTGTCACCGTCGCCATAAATGTTAACGAAGAAAAGTTAAAATGCTTGTGGAATGCTGGATAGACAAGAAGACAATGTCAAATTCAAATTTTATTACTTATATTTTAAGCTAACATAATCTAAAAGCGTATTTACAGTTATAAATTCATAGAAAGACAAAGAACAATTAGTGTTTATAGACAAAAAGTAGTCGATTATATCGAATTTCGGTAGTTGATTATGATGTATAAAAGGATTAATTCATGAGATTGATTAATATAACTTCAATTGATATACAATTTAAACAGCATGAAATAAATGTTCAAGATGATAAATGTTTTAAGAAAATTATGACCGTCCATCTATTCTATTTGTTGTTGAAGTTTGCCAATTCTTACATTTAAATCACCAATAACCACCGCATTTATAGGACAATCTTCAATATATACTTTCTCAACCAAGCTTTGACCAATATTTAAATGAATGTTAGTGTTAGTATATTTTCGTTTTTGGACAATAATTTTTTTTGAAAACTAGTATATGTATACAATATCAATATTAAAGGCTGCATTCCCATAAAGTTCATTGAGCATTTTTTCCCCTCTTTCTTTGTTGCAAACTAAAGTTTTTTCTTTATTCCAAAACATCCATTTGTCTCCAACTCTTATCTTGTCATTTCGAACTAATGTGCATTTGTTTTTTTTTAACCGCTAGTATTTCTTTTTTGAGCTGCAGCATTACCTTTTTATTGTGTTGACGCTCGCTATTTAGATCTTGCTCAATAAATATAGATCTGGCTGTCAAATTATTTGTATGCTTCAAGACTTCCTGTAATATATTTTCAGACTTTAATTCCGCAACAACAGTCATTTGTTCATCGGTTTCGTGTAATTTTTTTTGTAGATTCAATTTCAACCCCTAAATTAATTTTGAAATTCTTTTTTAATAAATTCACTACAGCTTTATTCGCCGATTTTTCCAGTTGAATATCCTTTATAATAATAAATTTTTTCTTAAAATTATCTTTCAGCAATAGCATTCTTCGATTTGTATTTTCTTTGGATTCTTTTAATGTTTTGATTTTTTCTTTAAGCATTTGATTTTCTGTCGAAAGTACATTCACTTTTTCGAATATAGCGCGTATTTTATGATGTACTTGTTCTATAGCATCCTTTGTGGCTAACGTTTTGAGTTTCTCATCACGATTATTATTTATGGTTCCGTGAATTGTCCAATAAGATCTTTTACTGCCATTTTACCAACAGTTTCGCCTTCCACTGCCTTATCTGGGGACAACTCATTACAAGGTCTTTTATATAACATACTTTTAGGCTGTAACTGGCATTTAAGCTTTTGTTCGAATAAGGGCTTTGAGCGGCTTACAGAAGTCTTTTTGATAATGAGATCAGTTGGTAGAGTTGACTTTTATTTGTCTAGTAACAACACAGAGCACAATATACTAAAGAGCGAAAATTATTGCAGTTTTTATTGTTTTCTTATTATTTTCCTTGTTTTGTTGTTTTCTTTTTTTATTTTTTTTTTCTTGATTTGATTTCTTAATTTTGTATTTTATTTAACAAAATAACAGAGGTAGTGACAAAGAAGTACGGCCTATTTAATCCGCCTGCTTAAAAACCGCAACTAGCAATGACACGTAGTGGATGCATATTAATTCGTTGGAATTACTCTTGAAAATGTGCCTCATTACTAAAATTTTTTTTATTATAAGAGCTGCACAATAAGTTTTTTGTACTTCCCTCGCATTTAGTTAAAAAGCAAGGGATGGGCTCTTCGGCCAACAAAGTAATGCCGACAGTTTTTTGGAATGTATGCGATTGCCTCCAAAAGGTAAAAATAATAAACTTTGACTACTATGCCAACTTATTATACAAGTTCAACCACGATATGGCAATGAAAAAGTGCTTTTTAATCAAGATAATAGCTCCAAAGGTTAACATCTTGAAGAATGAGAAATCCTATGTGGAAAGGATAAAAAAATTTGAGAAACGTTGGATAAATGGTACTAAGCTAGAAGAAGACTATGTTAAGAGATATACAAGTTAACTCAGTTAACACAAATATTGAATAATATATTTTTTCCCACAAATTGTCACAACACAAAATCGCACCTATGTAAACAATTATAATCTATTTTTGCCACCAATAGTTTATCGCCGGAATTCTAGGAATTATTCCCAATTTCTCAATTTTTGCATCTTCTCACGTTAACACCTGTTTTGTCGTTGCAGTTAACATAGGCAAATAGCATTAAGTAATCATGAGAAATAGAAATAAGGATTTGTATTTGTAATAAGTAAATCATAAGAAATAGAAATTAGAATTTATTTATTTTTTTATTTGTTATTTTTTATGTGTAAACATCTATGCGCTCACAATCACATAAACAGCTTAAGGGAAAATCGGTGTGAGGTATTTGTAAGTGCATTCAACAACCAACAGAAAGCGCCATGAATATATAGCAAACAACTGCAACCATCAAGTATAACAACCATAGCAGTTGCTTGCTATACACAGATGGCGTTTACCGTTTGATTTTAATTGATGTGTAAATAGATGTTTACACATCTCCCCTGTGATCGGACTCACATAGTTTTTTCCTCTCATCAACCGTGGTTGTTAACGGACGTACATTGTGCATAATTTCCTAGTAAAATATAATATATCTTAACAAACAAAGGGATAAACCTAATAAACCTAACACCACACCACAATGAGAGGCATTTTTACGAACTTAAAAAATCCAATTGGAAAGCAACAACAGCATAATGTAATATATGGAATTGTAATGGAAATGACAACGGAAACTGCGGCAAGGTATACATCGGGACGACAAAGAGGACTTTAAAAGTACGAATGACCGAACATGAGCAGAGTGTTAAAAACAATAGAATGACAACAGCACTGGCGAAACATATTTTAGAAAATAAGCATACAGCTGACTTTATACATACAGAAAAATATTGAAAGAACGATAAACAAGAAGGAAGACGTGGATGACATTAGTAAATTATACACAGTGGCTATTTAGTTTTACAATAATACGGTTGTTATGTGTGATATGTTTTGTATATATTTAAAATAATTTAAAAAAATTCAAATGTACAATACTTTAATGGTTTATGTTATGACGTAAATGTTTAACATTATTTTTAAAATTTTTTAAATTAATACAAATTGACGACGGCTTAAATGTATGTAACTGCTAATATTGTAGTAATATTATAAACTATGAATTTTATATTTACTTTGTTTTGTTTGTGTGTTAAGCAAATAAATCGACTCCTGAAGATGCCACCGAAACGGGGCGAAACGTTGAGAAAATGAAGAAAAAATTTGTTTAATTTTTTGCTTCGTAAATATGGACTAGGAAGCCTGAATGATCATCAATATTAAAGAAAGAAATCTAGTCAACGAATAAAATTATAATTATAAAGGGATTAGTGTCTTAATCTGGGGATTAAAATTCCACTTAGAAAAAGAAACAACAAACTATTGCTGTAAATAACAATATAAATACACCACTAGCTTTGTTGTTGTTTGAACAAAGCTATTATAATGAACGAATAAAGTGATGGTAGTTATTCAGATTGGTAGCAAGTACCAAAAATTAAAGTAAAAACTCTAAAAAGAACACAACAAAGTTCGCCAAATATATATCAACGTAAAAAACAAAATATCAGTATCAGCAATGCACCATCAACGACATCAAACATGTGTGCAGAACTTGAAACAAATGAAGAGAATATGGCAGAAGAGCCCCAATCAACACCAAAGCCACCACCAATATTTATACCAGATGTTACAGATGTGAATAAAATGATTAATATATTAACAAAACCTATTCCTAAAAGTGATATCAGTTATAAATTACTAAGAAATCAGGTTATGCTTAGGATAAGATCAGTCGATTCCTACAGAAAATTAGTAAAATCATTAGATAGCTCAAATATTAGCTATAATACTTTGCAAATTTGACAAGAACGAGCTTTTAGAGTAGTTATGAAAGGTATCCACCCTTAAACTCCAGATATGGACATAAAAGCTGAACTACTAGTGTTAGGCCATCAAGTTAGAAATATAGTTAATGTAGAAAGCTGTGTGAATAATAATCGTTTACCAATGTTTTTTATAGATCTTCATCCGAAAGCAAACAATAAAGACATTTATAACGTGAGATGCATATGCAACGCTTTAGTTAAAATCGAACCTCCACGTAAAACCAATGAATTAGTTCAATGTTATCGCTGCCAATTGTTTGGTCACACTAAGTCTTATTGTAAAAGACCATTTATTTGCGTGAAATGTGGACTTGGCCATTCAACAGCTGAATGCACTAAAGATATAATACCCCACCTGTCTGTGTCCATTGCTTAAAGAACTATACAGCTAGCTATAGAGGATGTAGAGTTTACAAATATCTTATTCAAAAAAGGAATTATAACAACGGTATTAGACAACAAAATCAAAACCCTATTTTTTCATATAGTCCACAATATTATACTCATTTACCAAATAATCAAAACTTTGATTCACAAAATAATGCGAATTTCAATCAGCAATCAGAAGTAGCTAAAACTAATAACATCAACAATGTTGATAATAATAACACCAATCTAATGGCGAAAATGTATAAACTTGTCGGTATGATGTGCATTTTAATATGAAATGGTCTACTGTGTCAAAAGCTTTACTATGATCCAGTAGTATTAAGAATGAAACCATATTGTTATCAAGTTCAGCCCTTAAATCTTCAATCACGTCTGTTAGCGCTGTAATACAGCTTCTTCCCTTTACAAATTCAGTTTGGAAATCGGACAAAATAATATTTTGACCGAGATAGTCGAATTTTGTAAGGATCGTGTTGAATAGATGAGTAAGAAAATATTGATTTTACGGCTGAGAAACCGTCCCGAACTTGTCCTTGATTTACACAACGAAAACTTAAACTATTTTCAATGGAAAATCATTATAAATGTTGGATACCGGCGATTGCACATTATAATTTCCAAACTTATCATTTAGACAGTTTGTCGATATCAGCGTTACAATACTGATAAAAATTTTCTTAGATAAAATAAGGATTTCGTCAAAAGAATTCCTTTTAAAACATCTTTCCTAGAAGATTTGAATACAAGTTAAAGTTCTTGTGTTTTATATTTTTTCCACCTGCTATGTGCAACTTGGAATTACAGGAATCAATATATATATATATATATATATATATATATATATATATATATATATATGTGCAACATTACGTTTATCTATTAATTTATTAATGATTTTATTTCCTGATTAAATCATGGATGCTGATTTTCTTTCATAAATTGGGTTTTTATGAGAACACATAAATCAAATAAATTTTTTTTAATATTATCCTGAATGAATGAACAATTGGTCATTTTCATCATCAAAACTGTAACTCTGCTGCCTTCAGATGTTATGTGCATGTTGATTTAACGTAGTGTAATTAATATTAAGTTATAGATGTAACATCAGAATCATATATAAAGTATAAAATATCGTGGCCTGAAAATGCGGATCTTGATATAGTAGAACTTATGAAAGATGGTTACCAGATACTAAGTCTATCAAACTATTGGAAGATCTATGAAAGTGTGTTGGTGTTAACGAATTTGCCTGGCTGAGTACGTTATTATTGAAATCACCGACAATGACAATGCCCTCGTACTGTACCGAAACATTTTCGAAAAGTTTAATAAAAGTGTCAATTTGAATGTCTCTATGTGGCCGATATGTACTTCCAACAGTTTCCTACTTTCCTTGGTAGTCACCTCATTTCACTTCTAATACTCGTTCTGAGTTTTACTGTACAGTTTATACCATACCGAACATATATAGCGACTCATCCACCTTTAGCGTTAGTTTTCACTCCGTTAACTAATTTCCTTCTATCAGATCGGTAGAGTTTAAAGCCTTGTAGACTATAAATTGAATCGTTTATATCCAAAGGAAACCAGTTTTTAGAAATGCAGATAATATCAACGCCAGCTGAGGCAAAAAGATATCTGAACTCATCCATTTTATTGCTCAAACTCTGTGCATTTAAGTGCACAATGTTTAGACCTCCTTGTTGCTTAGACAAAGTCCGAAGCATATTATGTACACTGTCTTTAGAACCATAACTAAAATAAATTATGCAATTAAACTTACGAATTGCAATATGGAACGCCAACGGCCATCGAACCATAATCAGTAAACTGAAACTTTTAACTCCATATACTCTTTCGCAGATGACAGCAGCATTTGTCATTCATTTTCCTTTAATTGTAGTCTAAGCCTCTTGGAGGTTGGTTGTAAGAGGCGGACAATGAATGACACACTCAATCAAGACCTGTTAACAATCTCCGAGTAGGGTAAAGCGAATAGGGTTGATTTTAATGCGCTGAAGACTCAATGTTTATGTTGACCCATAGGGCCATGGATTCAACAATGTCATCTGTATATATGGGTGGTATAGGTATTGAGGAGTCTTGATGTTCTAGGCATGAAAATTCAATGTGATGTTCGTTGGAACGAGCATGTTTTTTAAGTGTCGAAAGAAGCATTCAAGTGTCTTGGTTTTCTAAAACGGTGCAAAAATTACTTCACTCCCTCTGATCTCCTTAAAATCTATACCACTTACATCCGACCGAAAATGGAATACAACTCCCGTATATGGTCAGGAGCTTCAAAATCTATTTTGGAGCTACTGGACCGTGTGCAAAGGAGGGCGTTGATGACCATCAGTGACAGTAGGCTATCCAACTCTATTGACTCATTGGAACATCGTCTGAATGTGGGTTGTGTTTCACTGTTCTATAGATACTACCATGGGAAGTGTTCTTCTGAGATTAGCGAACTTATTCCAAGTGCCCGAGTTTCGGTTCGCTCTACCCGCTTCTCTAGTAGATCACATCCGTTTGTAGTCTATTGTCCAGTTGACCGCACAACGCATTACAGAGAGAATTCGTTTATCAGTCGAACTAGCCGTATGTGGAAGAAACTTCCCGCAGATAATAAAATTTAAGTCAAATATCCACAAACATTACTCCCTCTTTCCTCCTTCCCATAACCTATTTTGCTGATATCAACACAATGCACTGCATCTGTAGGGGGCATCCCCTGAGTGTTGGTTAATAAATAAAAATAAAAAAAAGTACAACAAGAAATTAAGATGCTAAATAACCAAAAAAAAAGACCTGGATACGACCAAATAACTGCTATAGTAGCGAAAACACTGCCAAAAAGGTATACTTTTGCTACCTCAATTTTCAACTCAATATTAAAATGGAAATATGCTGAAGTCATAATGGTGTCAGAAAATATTATTTCATCCTACCGACCAATCAGCCTTTTAACAACGTTTTCAAAACTTTTTGAAAGAGTATTATTAAGGAGGTTAATGCCTATACTAGAAAGAGAAAACATAATCCCAGAACACCAGTTCGGTTTTCGCCGTAATCACCCCTGTACCCCTGAGCAATGCCATCGAGTTATTAACATTATAAGAGATTCAATTGAACGCAAAAAATATTGTTCAGCTGTCTTTTTGGACATTCAACCAACAAGCCTTTGATCGAGTGTGGCATCAGGGTATTCTCTTTAAATTAAAAAATATCCTTCTAGCTCCATATTATTTATTTCCTAAATCATATCTAGAAGAAAGGTTCCTTTACGTAAAGGTCAACAACGAAGTCTCATAAAAGCGGGGATTCCTAAAGGTAGTGTGCTAGAACCTGTTCTATACACCATATTTACATATAATATGCCTATACGGAAAGATGTTACCGTCGCAATATACGCTGATGACACAACTTTAAAAGCAGTAAATGAAGCACCTGACAATGCTTCAGAAATGATCCAAAATCAACTCAACGATATCGAATTCTGGTGAAAAAAATGGAATATAAAAGTAAATACCGACAAATCTACCCATATTAATTACTTTTATCTTGAGAAGACAAGATTGTTCAGCTGTTGTTTTAAATGGCACGCAAATCCCCAAATATACAAGTGTAAAATATCTTGGTCTCCATCTCGACCGGCGAATTACGTGGAAAAAACATATTCAGACAAAAAGAGAACAATTAAATATTAAAACCAGAAAAGTGTATTGGTTACTTGGTTCTAAATCAGAATTATCAATCTAAAATAAACTTTTGCTATACAAAACCATGTTGAAACCATTTTGGACTTATGGAATCCAGCTATGGGGAACCACAAGTAACTCAAATGTTGAAATTCTCCAGAGATACCAATCTAAATCACTGAGATTAATAACAAAAGCCCTTTGGTTCGTAACTAATGATAATATTCACAAAGACTTGCAAATTTCAAAAGTTAAAGATGAGATAAATAAACATAGACAGAAATCCGTTAGCCGTTTGATTATTATCTTAGATTTGCCATACAGAATATGATCTCCATATGTAAATTATAAATTATAAATTTCAGGTTATAATTTCACTGGATAAGGATCCAGGCTAGGTTAAGCTAAATAAGATAATCTAATTTGCTTATTGTTGTAAAAACAGATTGTAAATAAATGAATTATAAAAAAAAAAAATTTAATATAATTTTTTTTATTTTTATTTATTTGTAAGTAACAGAATTAAGAAATTTTGCATTTAAGAAACATTTTTTGAAATATAAATTCAATTGAATTTCATGATAGAACTATAAAAGAAACACATCGTCTTTAATAAAATTAATTTATACAGTGCTGATCAATATAAGAGATGGTTACTAAGACAAAATGTTTATTCTTAAATAGTACCAATTTAAATTTTACTCTTAAGATCAATTGTTACCCTTAGGTTTGTTAATGTCTTCTCTAATAATTGCCGCTGTTTTGTTGAATTTTTTATTCAGGTCCAGGCATTCAATAACAAAATATAGTGCAATTATAATTGTTCAAAATAATACGCGTTTTTGGAATAACTTTGTTATGTATCTAATACAGGAATATATTATTAAAGTAAAAGTAAGTAAACCAATATTTATTTTAAAAAAATCAATTACATTTATTCACAATTTTTGTTAATGATGGGCCGAAATAAACTTTGCACTATTGAGGAACGTCGAGTTGCTAAAAATATAAGAAGTGTAAAACTGAATTTCTTGCTAGCGCACTTGGAAGATTGCATCAAAAATGCTCTAAAGTGGAAAAAACAAAGAAACACGGGGTAGACCATGAAAAACCTCGTCAACTACTGATTCCCGTAAAGCATTATTGTCCAAAAAGAACCCATTAACGTCATCAAAATCAATTTCTGCAGAAATTAATAATGAAATTAGTGCTCCTTCAATTTGTGAAGATTATTAGAACACAATTTGCCAGGAAGAGGCGCCCCAAAGGTTCCATTATTAAGTACTGGGTAATTCCATGCAAAGGTCAACCTTAGGTCCAATTTTAAAATTTTAATTTAAATAATTTTTTATTGATACCATTTCAAAGAAAAGGGTTCAAACGACATGAAAATATAACAATAGTTTGTTATGTGTAATTTTGAATATTTTGATAGGAAAGGAAAAGCGAAGTTAAGTAATTTTGAAATTAAAAGCAGTTTCATGTCTGTCACATTACAAAATACTTCTTTGTATTATAATTTATTTTTGAATTCATGTTTTTTATGCTTTGTTACTAAACTTGCTCTTATATTAACTATAAACAACTGTTTCTTATCAATACTTTCTCACTTTTTCTAATGGTAAATATGTATGTTGTTCAGGTCCGTCTGCATAATTTTTTATATCTTTATGAACAATGAAAAACTTTTTCTGTATAATATTGGATTAGAAAGATCTCTGAATGTCTTGTCTGTCACTATGGAACTAGCCTCTAAGAACAAGAAAGCTGGCATTCAATTTGCTAAAAAAGAAAAAATACCAAAACAGGTCCATTGATGATTTCAAGAAAATATTATGAAACGATGAGACTAAAATAAATTTATTTGGATCTGACAGTCGACGTAATGGCAGAAAACCAAAAGGTAAAAAACTCGATGATCGGTACACAAAAAAAAAATAATAAACCGTTAAACATGGTGTAGGTAATATGAGATCACTCAAGTAATGAATAAGGAAATCTACTGTGATATTTTAAATGGTGTGATGCTTCCATATGCAGAAAACCATAATGCCACCAAAATGGCACTTCCAACACGACAATGATTCTAAACACTCGTCAAAATTAGTTAAAACTTGATGGAGTGGAATGACCTTCTCAATTCCCTAATCTCAATCCGAATGAGAACTTGTGGATGGCGCTGAAGAGAAGCTTGGAGAGAAAAGTTTTTACTAACTTTGGGAAGCTGTAAAGAGCATTTGGGAAGGTGTTTCCATTGAAAAATGTCAAAAGTTAATAGAATCAATGCGCAAACGAATTCGAGCTGTGATAGATAATAATGGTGGACATTCTGGTTATGAATATAAATAAACACAATCAGTCTTAAAAATAAAATAACTTTTGATTTAATTCTTCTTTCTGGTATAAGAAAAATAAGATTTATGTTTAGAATTAGTATTATTTTGAGCGGTAAAAAAGTGAATTAAATTTTTGTTTACGTTTGATTTAATTCTTCTTTATAGCTTAAAAAAATAACATTATTTATTATATTTACAGTAAGTATTATTTTGAACAGCAAAAAAGTGAATTAAATTTTTTTTTACGTTAATAAAAAGATCAAGAAGAAAAATATTTTATTTACACCTGGTATTTTTTATTGTAGATTAAAATTAAAAATTAAAAACTAGAAACCCAAAATTAAAAATTCAAAATTAAAAATTAGAAATTAAAAATTAAAATTTAAAAAATTTATAATTAAAAAATAAAAATTAAAAAATAAAAACTATAAATTAAAAATTTACAATTAAAAATTAAAAATTAAATATTAAAAATTAAAAAATTAAAAATTAAACATTAAAAATTAAAATTAAAAATTAAAAATTAAAAATTAAAAATTAAAAATTAAAAATTAAAAATTAAAAATTAAAAATTAAAAATTAAAAATTAAAAATTAAAAATTAGAAATTAAAAATTAAAAATAAAAAATTAAAAATTAAAAATTAAAAAATAAAAACTATAAATTAAAAATTTACAATTAAAAATTAAAAATTAAATATTAAAAATTAAAAAATTAAAAATTAAAAAATAAAAATTAAACATTAAAAATTAAAATTAAAATTAAAATTAAAAATTAAAAATTAAAAATTAAAAATTAAAAATTAAAAATAAAAAATTAAAAATTAAAAATTAAAAATTAAAAATTAAGAATTAAGAATTAAGAATTAAAAATTAAAAATTAAAAATTAAAAATTAAAAATTAAAAATTAAAAATTAAAAATTAAAAATTAAAAATTAAAAATTAAAAATTAAAAATTAAGAATTAAGAATTAAAAATTAAAAATTAAAAATTAAAAATTAAAAATTAAAAACTAAAAATTAAAAATTAAAAATTAAAAATAAAAAATTAAAAAATAAAAACTATAAATTAAAAATTTACAATTAAAAATTAAATATTAAAAATTAAAAAATTAAAAATTAAAAAATAAAAATTAAACATTAAAAATTAAAATTAAAAATTAAAAATTAAAAATTAAAAATTAAAAATTAAAAATTAAAAATTAAAAATTAAAAATAAAAAATAAAAAATAAAAAATTAAAAATTAAAAATTAAGAATTAAGAATTAAGAATTAAGAATTAAGAATTAAGAATTAAAAATTAAAAATTAAGAATTAAGAATTAAAAATTAAAAATTAAAAATTAAAAATTAAAAATTAAAAATTAAAAATTAAAAACTAAAAATTAAAAATTAAAAATTAAACATTAAAAATAAAAAATTAAAAATTCAAAATTAAGAATTAAGAATTAAAAACTAAAAATTAAAAATTAAAAATTAAAAATTAAAAATTAAAAATTAAAAACTAAAAACTAAAAATTAAAAATTTAAAATTTAAAATTAAAAATTAAAAATTAAAATTAAAAAATAAAAATTAAAAATTAAAAATTAAAAATTAAAAATTGAAAATTAAAAATTAAAAATTAAAAATTAAAAATTAAAAATTAAAAATTAAAAATTAAAAATTAAAAATTAAAAATTAAAAATTAAAAATTAAAAATTAAAAATTAAATATAAATATTAAATATTAAAAATTAAAAAGTAAAAGTTAAAAAATTTCAAATTATTTAACGGCTACGTTAAATAATGAATTTCTTTGGAGTTCTATGAAGTACTCAGGGGTTTTCTACTCTAGTAAAAGATAAAATAATGCAATTTTTTTAAATAGTAACTTATTCTTTTTATAGAAGACACGATCACTGATTTTTTTAAACCAGAAATTATAATAGAAACTTGCCAACAAGAAAAGCAATTAACTTTAAGTTTAATTGGTATTCGAAATTAAAATTGCAGTACCGACAACAGTTTTTAAGTGGTAGCCGTACCCAATATTGGTTGTAATACGGCGTTCACACTGGTGTTGAGCCAAGTGTTTAGGATTTATGCGATAAACGAGTCAAATTCAGATGTTTACCCGTACATTTTTTCGTTTGGCTAAACACCTAAATTGACATGTTTAAATCTTAAACATCTCAAAAATCGAAAAATGACAGGTTGTATTTAATTTTGCGCCTATTCAGTGCAATAATACAAAATGCAATACAAAAATGAAAATAAAGTATCTGTTTATGTATATTGAAGCTAATTAGCATAAGTCAAAGCAAACACTTGAATTTGGTCTGTACTAATTTTCTTGCGTCTAGAAATTGGTTCGTCTTCAAGCACTTGTAACTTGAAGATCAGTTGTTGGTAAACAAAATAAATTCTTTTAACTACTGAGTTTTATTGACGTTTTGTTGAGGTATTTATACATAAAAATACTGACTTAACTAAATGTTATTGAATTAAAATTCATACTATATTGGCCAATAACAAAACAGACCAAGAAAAAAGGTACAAATGTAATTTAATATATTAATAATAAAATTTACGTTAAATTGAACAATAAAAATAAAGACAATATTAGCTACATAATATTCAACGTATTCACTAAATTTTATAAATTATTAGGGGAATTTTACACTTATTGAATTTATAAATATCAAATCTTAACATTCTCCCCCGCTTTGAACGGATGTTCAACAATTTTGTGGTGTTCTCATGGTGCCTAGATCTTTATGATGAAGTTCCTTGGCATTGGTGTCGGTGTTTTCAATTCATGTGATTGAAGTTCGATGTTTTCTGCGTTATTTTCCATAGGTGATGTTGTGTGTGGTGTTCGTCTGGTTGTACACTTTTTACATCTAAACAGCATTATCATTATTGTCACCAAACTAATCGACAGTGCCAGGTATCCAATAGTATGACTGTGTTGCTGGTGGGACTTGTTCGGAAGATCCATGATGTTTTGCTCCTTCAAAGATTTTTGTAAAATTGATAACTCTTTGAGGTTGTTGGCGTATACACTCTCCAAGTTTGTCGAGTTCGACTGAGTATTGATCATGAAGTGTGTAATGTTCGTCTGTGCCGATAAGTCTGAAACCATGCCGAGACTAGTGTATGACGACTAATTGTACTGGAGACAATTTGTCTTCCGTCCATCGTGACAAATTCATGATTCAGCATGCATTCTGGTCAGTTGCCCGGATCCCCTTAAAGAACAATGAGCAATTTCTTTATTACAGACAGCTGTGGCCCGTTAAGATGATAAAGTGGCATATATCCATTGATTTCGATTGTTGAGTGGTATCCATTTAGTGGTGGTGGATTTCTTCAGAGTGCATGTTGGTGTCGTTTTGTTGTTGTATAAATTGATTTCACACATGCATGTTTCTGAGCCATAATCGTAGCGAATTGAACGTAGGAACACAGGAAAATACCTTCTTTTATTCTATCAAAAGTGCTGAGTTTCGATTATGTGAGAATGATGTATTGTTTATGAGATGCTGTTATGGACATGAAATCAGTACATGTTTTGATGGCTACCATGGTGTTGTTTAGTATGTTGGGTAAAGGAAACAGTTGGAACATCATAAATTGTTCGCGTTCAGCCAAAGGTGTCGTTATTTTAAAGACGTAAGTCTACTTAAGTCTAATTGTTGAATAAACAACCGATGTTTGGTTCTTAAGTAAATTTAATAGATGTGATTCATTCTGATATATGATCAGCGTTTTCAGAATCCAATATGCCAAACAATGAATGAGCAACATTCCCAATTATATTGAATGCTCCTCTTTTACTTCGTAATAGTTGATTCTCCAGTTGTAGATCGTCTTCCATATGTTTAAAATGGTGAATAATGCTGAGACATGATTCATTTAGTTTTATCATTCTGCACAGATTCTGTAGAGTTTTCGTGCCATTAAAGATAACTCATGGTTTTTATGAAAATGAAAGAAAATCCCGAATTCGATGATTTAATAAAAAGTTTTTTATAATTCATAAATTTAATTTTACAAAATTTAATTAATTTCAAATAATCGAATATATAAGGCGAACTTCAAAGGAATACAAGATTTATACAACTTTACTTCTTGATCTCTAAAAACGGACTATGACTAGTTAACTAAATGTACAATTCACTTAAATTCTTGTTCTTTCCATTGGTAGGTAAAAATATAAATTGTTAAAAAAAGATGGCTGATTCAGCAAGATTAGCGCGAAATTCAAAATTACACTAATCGACAATAATATAAAATGCATTGTGTTACTATAATAAATTATAAATTTCGCAAATGTATGAAATAATTAATAAGTTACTTAACACAGTGGTTGAAATGGCTGTTGTCCCGATTTCTTCGAAATGTGTACCTAATTTTGTTCCAAACCTTTTATTTTTGACTGGAGTTCCAAATGCCATAGAAAACAGCAAAAGTATAGTAAGTAATGCTAAGCTGAGATGGGTTGATAACATTTTCTTCGTTTTGGCCATAGGTTCCTCAGTTGAATCTGAGACACTGTTGTTGATGGCTGGAGCGTTGTCATCAGACAAGATGAGCTCTGCAGAGTCTGGTTTGATGGGTAACAGGGCGAGCCGATGTATTGGGCGTTTGAGCAGTCCATTCGCTGTTTTGACTTCCACGACTCTACATTATCAGTACCAGAGTGAGTTTTGATTACTCTCGCTAAGGGCAATTTCATGACTAGTAGGTTATCATCCTTGATTATTACCGGATCGTCAATCTTGATATTGGGAAATTGTTTACTCCACTTATGACGTTGTTGCAATTTAAATATTCGGTGGACCATCTTTTCCAAAATTCCTGTTTGAGATGAGTCACGAGTTTCCAGTGAGCGAGTCCTGATGTTTTTATTGGTGTTGCACTACTATCAATTTGTGATACGAGCGCTTCGCCAATAAGAAAGTGACCAGGAATCAGTGCTTTAAGATTGTTAGGATCACTTGACATAGGCGTTAGTGTGCGTGAGTTGAGTAATGCCTCGATTTCCACTACTATTGTTTCCAGTTCTTCTTGAGTTAACGATCCCATCGAAACACTGCGTTACAATAGATGTTTAGGAGATTTCACTGCTGATTCCCATAATCCCCCAAAGTGTGGTGCACGCGGTGGGATAAAGTGGAAATGTATTCTTTTTGAGCTAGCAGTTGAGATGATTGATGCCTACCACTTGTCGGAATAGATAATTTCAGCTAAGTCAGCTAACTGGTTTCTTGCTCCTATGAAATTCGAAGCGTTGCCTGAATATATGTTTTGACAACGCCCCCGAAGGCTGGTGAATCGTTTTAAGGCACCGATAAAAACTTCAGTTGATAGATCGGTAGCAGTTCAAGATGAGTGGCCTTTGTGGCAAAGCAATAAAAAACAGCTATATATGCCTTCGTTGGTTTTTTTCCTTTGAACTTATAATGAATCTGAAATGGTCCGCAATAATCTACACCAGCGTTGATAAAAGGTCGGCCCTGAGTAACTCTAGCTTGCGGAAGGTTGCCCATAATTTGACGACATAATTGTGGTTGTGCTCTAGTGCACCTTTTACATTTTTGGACCGTTGATCGTGCCGTTATTTTTCCTCTTATTGTCCGAAAACGCAGTCTGATTAGATGTAATAGTGCTTGTGGTCCACAATGTTTGTTTTCCTCGTGAATCTATTGTGAATAAAAGTTTTATGATGGAATAATTGTATGGAATCGCCATTGGATGTTTTGCATCATATGATAGTGATGAGGACTCCAATGGTCCTCCAACTCGTAGGATGCTTGTCTCTTTAAGGAATGGGGACAAACTAATGATGGAGCTCTTTTTTTTTTATCGATTTCTTTGTTTTTTTTTCGAAAATTATTGATTTCTTGCGAAAATTCTGAATTTTGTAGTTTTTACAATTATGTGCAATGTACTATCTAGTTCAGCCGGAGTTAGTGATTAATGTGAGGGGCGCAGATATTTCTTGATCCTCGAATTTTTGATGAATCTAATTACATACCCCAATATTCTTTGCAAAGTATTGAAAGAGTTTTTATGTGGGATTTTATAAATAAAGTTGTCGTCGGCTTCGGTAACTGTTGAGATTACATTTGTCCTTTTTCTCTCGAGTTCACTTGGGATTTGGAGTTGTTGGGAGAATTTAGGTTTAGTTCTTCTTGTCCATGCAGAAACAGTGGTCCGTACAGAAGTCTCTTGAGTTTTACGTGAGTACCTGTCTCGTTGGCATAACCTCACGGTGCTCTGAACACTTGATCGGAATATGCGCCGACCACCGCCCCATTGTGTAGTTAATCTACACTCCGGTACCAATTCAAGATTTGTGCATTTGAGTACCAAATCCCACTCCTTGGTGGGGATTCGAGGCCAACCTTACACACCTCTGCTGTTCTAGGGTCACAGCACCCGGTTGAATGCAACTCCACATCGAGCTATGCTCTCCCCGCGAATTGGGTATAAACCACAGCCACCACGGTACTCCCCAAGGGGCCGTACCCGCAAGTCAGCTGGAATCAATGATTCCAGGGGCATCTGACTTCCCGTGGTACCAGCTATATATATATATATATATATATATATAAGTTAACACATCCGCGCAGCAACAAGGTGGTTGCCTAGCTAAACATGCATAGTAGTCAGCTCATAGTGCACCATCAGCGGTTTTTGCGTATGCTAAAGAATAAACAAGAACACAGCGATCACTGCTTTGGCTGACAACAATGTTGTGAACGTTGCTTGTCTAATATATGACACCAAAAATAAATGCAAGTTCGGCAGTCTCAACGGGTTTAATTTAAAATATAAATTTTTGTTTTGTGAATGATATAGTTAGTTCTATTTTGGAATTCATTTAATAAAGAATATTTTATTAAAACTGGCGCCCAACGGCTTATGAACCAAAGCCAAGTCGTTTAAATTTATTTAAATTTCTCCACACCAAGTGCAAATAAAAAATTATTATAACGACGAATAAGGTTTTTACGTCAGACCGACGGGAAACAGAAAAGCAGCAATATAACATCGCTAAGCAGAACATTGGTAACAACAACAACTTACTCCATTAAATTTCTACGTCAAATCAACGGGAACAGAACAAAAACATATAACATCAATAAGCAGAACAGTGGCTACAGCAGCAGCTTACAATACGAGAAACAATCAGCAACAGCGGCAAAGGCAGACGTCATTAGGATACGTTAAGTTAATAAATCAAGATAAAATGTAAGTAGACGCTCAGTGAAAAAGTGAAATTAATTTTGGAAAAAAATAAAAATACAAAGATTAAATTAAAAAAAAAAAAAGAGTGAAAAAATTTTAAAAATTTGCCATTATAAAAAAAAAACCAAATGTAGTTGTCATCATTACAATTTGTGAATTAACCAATCTTTGTAAGAAAGTGAATTTCCCTTATGACTGACAGTGATTTGGAAGAAATCTCTACAGAATTAGCAGCTAGATTACAACCAATAAGCCGTACAACCCGCGATTCAAATTGGTGGTCGAATAGAAATCAGGAAATGGCACTTAAGGCAGACGAATTGAGACAGGTAGTAGAGGCCGCCGTGAACAGCGCGCTGGCAGTTCAGGAAACGAATTTTGAGCAAAAATTGTTAGAAGCTACAAACAGATTAGCTAACTCGACAGTTTCTTCACCACAAGTAGAAGTGTATAGGGATGCAGAAATCGATAATAGAATAGGGTGTGACGAACCTTTGGATATAGTAAAATCGTTACCAGACTTTGACGGCAAACATGAAACATACGTTTCTTGGCGAAAAGCGGCGCATACAGCGTACAAAATTTTTTAACAATATCAAGGCAGCTCAAAACACTGCCAAGCCCTAGGGATTATTAGAAACAAAGTCAAGGGTTCGGCGGACATGGTGCTATCATCATACGACACACCTCTGAATTTCAAGGCAATTATTAACAGGCTAGACTTTACTTACGCTGACAAGCGCCCAATATATCTCATCGAGCAAGAACTATCGACCCTTCGACAAGCAAATATGACATTACTACAATACTACGATGAAGTAGAAAAAAAACTTACTCTTTTAATAAATAAGACGATAATGTCGTATGACAGTGTAGTGGCCGCGTCGCTAAATGAAAAATACAGACAAGACGCTTTGCGTGTTTTTATTTCAGGAACAAAGAAGTCTTTAAGCGACGTTCTTTTTTCGGCTCGTCCAAAGGACCTGCCATCCGCTCTGGCGCTGGCTCAAGAAGTCGAGTCAAACCACGAGCGATTTCTATTTGCAACAAATTATGCGAGAAGCGTAGAAGATAAGGCACATAGACTTGAACAAAGGCAACAAAGCCCCAGAAATTTTGTTTCAAATGACTATCGACAGGGAAAAAATCCTTACTTTATTAAACAGCGACAACAAAACAATTTAGGCCCTACAAAGCAAGATGTTGTTCAACCAATGGATGTTGATCCTTCATCAAAATTTAGGCAACCGACACAATACCAGGCAAATCAACAATTTCAATACCAAAATACTCAAGCCCTGGGACAAGTTTTTAAGAGGCCGAATAGCGGCACAGCCAGGTTCACCGGACCCAAACATCAGAAGGTCAACAACCTGTCACAGGAAGAGATCTCAGGAGATCATCCAGAGCAAGAATATCAACACCTAGCAGAAATAGAGGCAACAGATATAGAAAATGAAATCGAAGAATATGACCAAATTAATTTTTTAGACAAGATTCCTTGCTACCGTATGTAGAGAGAACGATAGCAGGGAAAAAAATTAGATTGCTAATTGACACGGGTGCCTCTAAAAATTATATAAAACCTTTAAAGGAACTAAACTTTGTATCAAAAGTAAATAATCCATTTATTGTAAAGTCTCTTCACGGGAATAATATTGTAGAAAAAAAATGCACTATGCGGCTTTTTAATGTTAACACAACATTTTTTTTTGCTCCCCGATCTAACTACCTTCGATGGAATAATCGGGCTAGATTTTTTATATCAAACAAATGCAATTTTGGACTTTAGAAATAAACGACTAAGAACTAGTACTGAATCTGAAAATATAAAATTTTTAAAATGCCTTAGTGTAAACTTTACTAACACAGATGATATTGAGGTACCCCAGCAAATTGAAAAACAATTTCAGAAAATGATAAAAAAAACGAATCGGTGTTTTTGCGGACCCAAACGAAGCACTCCCTTTTAATACCAGGATTGTTGCTACCATTCGCACAGAAGATGAGGACCCGATATATTCTAAATTATACCCTTACCCGATGAGTGTATCAGACTTTGTAAATTCCGAAATGCGAAGTATGCTTAAAGACGGCATAATTCGACCATCCAGGTCACCGTACAATAACCCAGTATGGGTGGTTGACAAGAAAGGTACGGACGCACAGGGAAATGCAAAGAAGCGTTTGGTAATAGATTTTAGAAAGTTGAGTTCAAAGACCATAGATGACAAATATCCGATACCAAATATTGTGGCTATTCTATCAAATCTCGGGAAGGCTAAGTTTTTCACAACCCTTGACTTGAAATCAGGATTTCACCAAATTTTGTTGGCTGAAAAGGATAGGGAAAAAACAGCATTTTCGGTGGGCAATGGAAAATACGAGTTTTGTAGGCTCCCCTTTGGGCTGAAGAACGCGCCTAGTATTTTTCAAAGAGCAATAGATGACGTGCTCCGAGATCAACTAGGGAAATCATGCTATGTTTATGTTGACGATGTGATCATCTTCTCGGAAAGTATGGAGGGGCATGTTGAGCATATAGCATGCGAGAAGTCAAATTTTTTTAAAAAACAGGTTGAGTATCTGGGTTTTGTGGTATGCGAAAAGGGTATTACAACGAGTCCTAGCAACGAGTACGAGCGGCCCACCACACTATTTAATGTTCGTTCCTTCTTGGGCTTGGCAAGTTATTACAGGTGTTTTATCAAGGATTTTGCATCTGTAGCCAGACCACTGACTAACATACTAAACGGGGAGAACGGCAATGTGAGCGCTACCCGGTCAAAGAAAATACCAGTGCGCCTTAACGAGAACAGTACCAGGCATTTGAAAAGTTGAAAAGGGTTCTCACATCTGAAGATGTCTTGTTGCTCTATCCGGATTACAATAAGTCATTTGACCTGACAACGGACGCTTCTTCTTTGGGTATTGGGGCGGTCTTGTCGCAGGACGGAAAACCGATTACCATGATATCCAGAACCCTGAAAGATTCCGAATTAAATTTTGCAACCAACGAGCGGGAGTTGCTTGCTATAGTGTGGGCTTTGAAATGTCTCAGAAACTATCTGTATGGTGTAAGGAATTTGAATATTTACACTGACCACCAGCCACTTACGTTCGCAGTTTCGGATCGAAACTCAAACGTGAAAATAAAACGATGGAAGGCATTTATATACGAGCATAACGCACATATTTTCTATAAGCCTGGAAAGGAAAATTTCGTCGCGGATGCTCTATCGCGGCAAAACATTCATGCTCTTGAAGAGGAGGCACAGTCTGACCGTGCAACAATACACAGTGAACAATCCCTGACCTACACAATTGAATCAACCGAAAAGCCTGTAAATTGTTTTCGAAATCAGATAATAATAGAACAGAGCGAAGTTCCCTCGACACGTACGATAATTATGTTTGGTGAGAAAACCAGACATCTCATAAATTTTTCCAATAGAGAAAACTTAATGCAGATAGTCTACGATGCAGTTAAAAAAGATGTAGTGAACGCGATTCACTGCGAACTGCCAATACTGGCATTCATACAGAATAACCTAGTAAAAACTTTTCCAACAACAACTTTTTGGCACGCAAGCCGAATGGTGATTGATATATTTAACAAAAGTGAACAAAAGGAAATAGTAGTCACTGAACATAACAGGGCGCATAGAGCCGCTCAAGAAAATACGAAGCAAATTTTGCACGATTATTTTTTTCCGAAGATGACCCGTTTGGCTAATGAAATTGTCGCAAATTGCAAAATTTGCAGAAAAGCTAAATATGACCGACACCCAAAAAAGCATATTATAGGCGAAACGCCCATTCCTTCTCACGTAGGCGAAATATTACATATCGACATATATTCCACAGATAAAAAATTTTTTCTAACCTGTATTGACAAGTTTTCAAAATTCGCGATTGTTCAACCCATTGACTCTAGAACAATAGTAGATATAGAACCACCAATCTTACAGTTAATGAATTTTTACCCTCACGTAAAAACGGCATATTGCGATAATGAACCCTCTCTGAACTCAGGAACGATTTGGTCTCTTTTATTAAATCGCTTTGACGTGCAAATTGTAAATGCGCCACCGCTCCACAGCACGTCGAATGGGCAGGTGGAAAGATTTCATAGTACTCTTGCGGAAATTGCAAGATGTTTAAAAATCGAAAGAAACTTAAATGACACAGTCGAATTGATACTTCAAGCGACAATAGAGTACAACAAGACTATCCACTCGGTGACAAAAAAACGGCCCATTGACATAGTCCATGCATTCCCGCCGGAATTCGAGGCAGAGATTAGGGAAAGGGTAAATAGGGCCCAGGACGTTCAAATGCAAAGACTGAATGAGACAAGACAGAATAGAACCTTTCAAAGGGGTGACAAAGTACTTGTAAAAACAAACAGGAGATTGGGAAATAAACTAACACCTCTATATATAGAGGAAGAAATAGAAGCTGATCTGGGAACGACGGTTCTAATAAAAGGGAGGGCGGTCCATAAGGACAATTTAAGATAAGTTTCTTAATTTATGCTTTTTCATTTAGGATTTTGATTGCGCTGTTTCTTGTCGCGACAACAACCGCCAAGCTGACCGACTATTCGAATTCAGACTACATACCTCTGACAGATGGTGACGTAGTAATATGGCAGGGATATGAATATTTGCGGCACTCATCAAACCTTACCATGTATTCAGAAATGGCAGAAGAAACCAAGTTGTTGACGAACCATTTTCCCCAGTCACACATGAGAAAAATACTTGACGCCGACATAGGTCATATCAATACGCTTTTGGAAACAGTAAACATCCACCACAGATATGCCAGAAGCATCAACATCTTGGGAACTGCTCTAAAGGTGGTCGCCGGAACCCCTGACTTTGACGACTTTGAGCAGCTAAAATTTAAACAACAGCAACTTATTGAGTCCGCTAATAGGCAAGTGGTTATAAATACTCAGGCACAAGAACAAATTAATAAATTATCAGAGACAGTCAACGCAATTATTAGGGATTCAAAAACTAAACAGATTGATACTGGTCACCTTTATGAAACACTACTCGCAAGAGATAGAATCCTAATTTCAGAGCTGGAAACATTAATGTTGTTGGTCACCCTTGCAAAGATTGGAATAATAAACCCAGCAATTCTTGATTCTAATGATTTAAATAAAACAATCACTGAGCGCTCTACAGGTTTAACCATAACTGATCTAATGGAAATAGCAAATGTTAGGGTCCTATTGTATAATAAATTTATGCATTTTCTTATTAAATATCCTAAGCTAGGTTTAGTATGTAAAAAAATAATCTTATATCCCGTTGAGCATAATAATACCATTCGTGATTTTGCTGATGAAAATAACATAGCAGACTGCGGTAATCAAATGGTGTCAATTGGAAATTGTACCGCCACGCTTACAACAACATTCTGCAGGAAGCTGTCTCATATAACATGCGCACAGCAACTTCATTCTGGCGGCATAGCACATTAAACAACTCGTCCAAGCCATCTTGAACCTCTGACAGTCATTGACGATGGCGTTATCATTATCAATGATGAAACCGCTACAATCAGGACTAGCGATGCCCATGAGCAGATTGTGACGGGAACGTATCTTCTCACGTTTGACGACGAGGTCAGGGTCAACGACTCCTTATATCAGAACCTGAAGAACTATGTAGGGAAGTCTCCAGGCCCAGCATTGTCAATGCTTCTCAACATAACAAGCCATCAGGAAATACTGAGCTTACCATACTTAAAAAGGCTGAGTATGGAAAATTCCCAGTATATTAACGAGATTGGAAAGGGACTGATAAAATGGCCTTTGATATCTGGGTTGGTCGCGATTACCTTTTTGGTCCTTTGCTACACCTCGTTCAAGCTTTATAAAAAACATCAGAGGGCTCGGCGCCAACACAACATTCAGGATTTAATTGATGGCCTCAGGAAGTCCGAGGACGTCCTTCACTTAAACGAGGGAGGAGTTAACACATCCGCGCAGCAACAAGGTGGTTGCCTAGCTAAAGATGCATAGTAGTCAGCTCATAGTGCACCATCAGCGGTTTTTATGTATGCTAAAGAATAAACAACAACACAGCGATCACTGCTTTGGCTGACAACAATGTTGTGGGTTTAATTTAAAATATAAATTTTTGTTTTGTGAATGATATAGTTAGTTCTATTTTGGAATTCATTTAATAAAGAATATTTTATTAAAACTTATATATATATATATATATATATATATATATATATATAGCCTCCGGTCAGACTTCGTAGCAAAGCTACTACCAATATGGCTCCAAACAGCTATGGACTGGTGGCCATTCAAAGGCCTCAGTCCCACACCCATACACCCACCCTGTGGGTGAGTGTATAGGTACACAACTAAGTCCTTCGAGAAGGTCTTGGGTACACACTCATGCGTACATCCTGTGGATGTAAACATGCGTGT
This sequence comes from Cordilura impudica, assembly GCA_963682025.1. Taxonomy (NCBI): domain Eukaryota; kingdom Metazoa; phylum Arthropoda; class Insecta; order Diptera; family Scathophagidae; genus Cordilura; species Cordilura impudica. The sequence goes on along the minus strand of OY821520.1, from coordinate 179,007,943 downwards.
GCGATCAAACCTTTCTTAGACCTCTTCTTTTGAAGACTTCGCACGCAAACTCATTCATACAACGCATTCTCTCACCATTCACAAGCACACCACTGATATCACAACCATCGTCCGTCAAAACGACACCCAGAGAATCCAGGTCCCGTATGTCCGAGTAAAAAGTGCATATAGTCATATGGAGCAAACTCTCCTAAAGTAAATTTGCATTTTTATATATTTTTGTTCAGTTTGTCTTATGAACGAATCTGCCTAATAAGCAGATTCGTCTCATCCACATACATGACTTGCAACCCGAATACTTAAAGCAAGTGTTCATGCCCAACGTACATGATGTATGCATGTTCTTGGTAATTTAATGAACGCTTCTGTTGACCGTGTGAATTTGCATCGTCAACAGAATTCTTTACTTTTAAGTTACATGTTTACTTTAGCTTATAATCATTAATAAAAATAAAATAAAGGCAGTTAATAAAGAGACATCAAAAAGATCAAAAGTGTTTTTTTGTTTACTCCACACCGAACTGGCGACGAGGATGAAAATAAAAGTTTTGGTAATTTCTAATTTAAAGAAAAATAGAAATAACATTGCCAATAAGTGCAAAAATTATAAAAACTGGACAGTGCTATTATCAAAAAGTAGTGCAAAAATTATAAAAATTGGACAGTGCTATTATTAAAAAGTAGTGCAAAAATTATAAAAATTGGACAGTGCTATTATTGAAAGTTGTGCAAAAATTATAAAAACTGGACAGTGCTATTATTAAAAAGTAGTGCAAAAATTATAAAAATTGGACAGTGCTATTATTAAAAAATAGTGCAAAAAATTATAAAAACTGGACAGTGCTATTAGTAAAATAGTGCAAAATAATTGTAAAAAAAAAGCGGAAAATACTAATGAACAAAATAAGAACTTAAAAACTGAAACAACAAAAATAGTTCTACTTGTAAAAAACGATATGAGAACTTAATAAAAAGCACAATAAATTTATAAAATAAAATTTGAAAATTTTATAAACTCAACAAAATCAACAAAGTTTGCAATATATTAAACAACGGCAGAGTATCAACAAAAACAACAAAGATTTACAACAATAAGGAGGATCAATAACCCTGAAGAAGAGAAATACCGGACGCAAGAATATTAACAGAGTAAATAAGATTAATTTATTTTTATACATTATGTACCTTTTTGTATTATGTACTCATGTGATAAAGGGTTTATAGATTGGTCTCAGTTTGATAAATAAATGGAAAATTGATTTTTTCTTTGAATTATACAAGAAAAGGAAGACCAATTTGCAATTTTGTTTCTGTACAAGGCATAGTATAGTTTTTTTTGAAATGGAAAATAATTTAGTGCAGCAATTTAATTTGGTACTGAACTGTATCAGAGAAATCCCAACATTCGATGGGAAGGAACAGAGCCAACTGCCGGATTTTTTGGAGCAAGTTGAAGCCTTGCTGCCATCTATCGCGGAATTTGAGGTAAACAACAGAAATATTCTTTTCGGATATATCAAAAACAGATGCGTGGGAAAAACAGGAGAGGCAATACATAGGTATGGAGCGGTAGGAACTTGGGAGGTGTTAAAGGAGATTCTTGTTAATGACTTTGGGGAAAGAGAAACAAGTAGGGAATTGCTGGACAAATTAAAAACCTGGAGGTTGTACGCAACAATTGAGAAGTATTACTACAGTATAAACAATATTAGAAATAGGCTACATAATAGGAGAATGACGCATGCTGAAGAGGGCTTTTCTGCGGACGCAATAAATAGAATTTCATTACAAGTTTTTAAAGACCACCTGCCTGAACCGACAAAAACTATAATTTTCGCTAGAGACCCACAGACTTTAGAGGCGGCTTTCAAAATTATTCTGGAAGCAAGGTATCAAAGTTATACGGCCTTTGGGAATAGACAAAGAAATGAAAACACGAGATCGTCTTATAGGACAAATTTTAGTAATGACATAAAAAACACACACTCTATAAATAGAAGTCCTGACTACAATGCCAATCGTAATAATAATAACAACAATAGTAACAACCGATACTTTGGTAGTAATAATGGTAGTAATAATAGAAGTAACTATCAAAACAACAATAGAACAATAGATTTAACAATGCACAAGGATTCGATCTGGGACGACAGTCGAACCAAACTAGGAACTCGCGTTATTCGCGTAGAAATGATGAACCGATGGACATCGGAAATTCAAATGTATATTTTCGTGGGGTAGACCAAAACAACTTCCCTATATAACTATAGTAAAACCAAGAAAGACGTTACGTTTCATTATCGATACTGGAGCCGAATTTAGTATAATCAACGAAAACCTTTGTAATCCGAAATGGAAGCGTGATGTTAATGTAACTTTAAGAGCCATGGGAAATGAATTTAAAGTAACTAAACTTTGTAAATTCCCCATATTTGACGAATTTAGTTCAGACTATGATTGTGAATTTTTGGAGTTCAATTTTAATGATAAATTTGATGGGTTAATAGGAAATAATATTTTGGCAGATCTTGATTGTGTTGTAGATTATGGAAATAGGTATATAAAAACAAAAAGAGCATGTATCCCTATCTACCTTAATAAAATCGAGGAGGATTATAAAATTATGTGTAACAATGAGAACGTTGTCGCAATCCTCAATAACGAAGTAGAATTTAGCGACACAAATTCCGTGTCTGATTTAAACTTATCGCACTTAAATACGTTGGATAGAAACAAATTATTGGCGATACTTAGAAGACACAATAAAACGTTTTACAGGGAAAATGAAAATTTAACTTTTACGAGTAAAATAAAACACAAAATAAATACACGAAATGAAGTTCCGGTGTACTCAAAATTATACAGATACCCGGAAATACACAAAAATTAAATTAGTAGACAGATTGAAGAAATGTTAAGACATGGAATTATAAGGGAATCTTCCAGTCCTTATAACAGTCCTGTTTGGATCGTGCAAAAAAAGACTAATGCGCCAAATATTCAAAAATGGCGCCTCGTAATTGACTATAGAAAACTAAACAGTGTAACCATTGAGGACAGATTCCCAATCCCAAATATTGACTATATATTTGATAAGTTGGGAAGATGTCAATATTTTACAACTCTTGACCTAACACAGGGATTTCACCAAATAGAGATGGATGAAAAAGACATCCACAAAACAGCTTTTTCAACGGCAAGTGGGCATTACGAATATTTGCGAATGCACCCTCAACCTTTCAAAGGTTAATGAATGAGGTCTTGAGGGAATATATCGGTAAAATCTGTTTAGTATACTTAGACGATATTCTGGTGTTCTCTACAAGTATAGAGGAACATTTGGAGTCTCTAACTAAGGTATTGAGTTGTTTGCAAAAAGCAAATCTGAAGGTCCAATTAAGCAAATGCAGCTTCTTGAAGCAGGAGACAGAGTTCTTAGGACATCTGGTTACTTGCGACGGCATAAAACCAAATCCAAAAAAAAAATAGAAGCTATAGACAAAATTCCTCTACCAAAGAACCAAAAGGAAATTAAATCTTTCTTGGGAATAACGGGCTACTATAGGAGGTTTATAAGAGACTACTCAAAAGTAGCATTTCCTCTAGTAAAGTGCCTAAAGAAAGGAGCCAAAATTAATCTCAAAGATGGGGATTATATAGACGCATTCGAGAGATTAAAAATTCTCATTAAGTCGGATCCTATTTTGGTACACCCTGACTTCACAAGGAGATTTACATTGGTCACAGATGCTAGTGATTTCGCTCTGGGGGCGGCGTTGATGCAGAACGATAAAATTATCTGTTATGCTAGTCGATCCCTCAATGGCCATGAGAAAAACTATAGCACCATAGAGAAAGAACTCTTGGCTATAGTTTGGGCAACGAAGTATTTTCGACCCTATTTATTCGGTAGACATTTTTCCGTGAAAACAGACCATAGACCGTTAGTATGGCTTAGCAATTTAAAAGAAACCAATGCAAAATTGCAGCGTTGGAAAATAAAGCTTAATGAATTTGATTTTGACATTAGCTACATAAAAGGTAAAGAAAACGTGGTGGCCGATGGCCTCAGTAGAATTGTAGCGAATGGTGAAGTAATCTTGAATTTGAATGAATTGTTTGAAGACGACACGAATACGGTGCACAGTGCAGAGACTGATAGCGTCGATTTCATAAAAACCACTGAGAATCCTCTGAATGTATTCAAGAACCAACTCATTTTGAAAAGAGCAGAAAGGAAAACATTCAGCAAGAGAATTATGTATAGAGGAAAAATAAGAGAAACATCGACAGTAACATCAGAAGAAAACCTTCTCGAAACGATGGAGGAAAAACTACCACAGAGGGCGTTGTTGGTGGTGTTTTGTACTGACAACGATCTCTTTATGAAATTTCAAGATATGTACATAAAGTACTTTATTAGAAATAAAAATTTAAAAATACAAAGAACAAACACTCTATTGGAAGATATAACCGATGAAGGTAAAATTCTCCAAATAATAGACACATTACACTTTGAAAACAATCATAGAGGAATAAGCGAAATTTTTGCGGAAGTAAAGAAAAAATTCTACTATCCAAATTTGCAAAAAGTTATACAAAAGTATATTAATAATTGCGAAATATGCAATAGGGCAAAGTATGATAGAAATCCTATTAGACACTCGCTGAACGTGACAGAGACGCCTGATAAGAACAACGCAATAATCCATGTTGATATTTGGTATCCACAAAGAGGAGTGATGTTCCTGACTGGAATCGATAAATTTACTAAGTATGCGACGGCGCATCATCTCCCGGATAGAACATGGTTATCAATTGTTGGGACTTTGAAAATGCGTATTCAATATTTAGGTAAACCGGAGACAATAATTACAGACAATGAACTGGATGTTGTAGCGATTAAAGAGTTTTTAAAAGATTATGGTATTAAAGTTCACTTTACAACGACATATAATAAAACAGGCAATGCAGATATCGAGAGATTGCATTTGTCTTTGAACGAACATATTAGATTGTTTAATGCGGATGAAAACAATAAAGACAACTTGCAGGAAAAAGTTTCGAAAGCAATAATCGCCTATAATAATACGATTCATTCAGTAACGAAAATCAAACCTATAGATTTTATCAATAATATTATATCAAACGAAAGCTTAAAATATATTTCAGAAAGACTTAAGAAAGAAAAAACTGAGAGAATAAATACTATCAACAAAAGGAAAGGAAATATTGAATGCTCAGATTTAGCAAGACACAACCTAGATACAAGAAAGTAGAAAACTATAGGATGGAGGACAACTATTTGCTGTCTAAGGACAATAAATTTAAAAAAGTCTACAAAACTCAAGTTAAACGTAAATAGCTATTCCAGGAAAGTAACAATGAGGATCGTGATAATGATGCTATTGACAACGGTCCAAGCACTTCTAAGGGTCGAAAAGGCTGAGGAGAATTCAGGGTACGCGATGCTGCAGGTAAAACGAGTAGAAGTTCCTAATGCAACAAACACGGTCTTACATATTATACACCCTACCGAATACTTAGGTATAATTGAACAAATAGCCAAAAATATAGAAGAAATAGATATTGATAACAGAGAAATTTTAAGAAAAGAAATCAGTATTGTCGGGGCAAAAATTAAAACCTTAATACCTTTTGAGTTTAGTGGAAAGAAAAGAGGACTAATTAACGGAATAGGAAATGTTTATAATTGGATGTTCGGCCTGATGGACGACGACGACAGAGAGGAAATTATAGAACACCTAAAATGCGCTGAAATTAACGGTCACAATGCCATAAACGCCGTAAATAAGCAAATCACAATTAATACACACTTCAATGACTCCATTGAAATTATACGAGAGGCTATAGAAACTGACAGAATTAAAATAAATAGTACTTTTGCATAAATTAAAAAACGCAACAGCGAAATAGTTAGAAAACTTCTTTACACCGATCAAATGCTTAAATTGAAAAACTTTGAAAGCAAAATAACGCAAATTCAGGAGAATATAGCAGCAGCTAGAATCAATATAGTACAGCCAGGTATACTGACACCCGAAGAAATTGAAAAATTTAACATCGATTATTTCAAATTAAAATTTTTAAAGTTAGGAGTAATGACTTATAAAAATAATTCGCTTATTATAGCAATAAAAATTCCTAAAGACTTTTTTCTGGCAGACTTGAAACTAATAACACCACTACCGAACGATAGGTACCTTGAAATTGAGGAAAGACCCGAATTAGTAATCACAGTCAGGAACACGACCTTCTCATACAAAGAAAATGTACTGGCAAGCGATCTTGTAGAAAGTAAAAACTGCGTTGTGGATAGAAATTGCAGATTGGTATTCAATAACCAAACAAGCATCGTCGCTATAGACGACGATCTAATTTTAATAAAGAATGCATTTAATGCCAAACTCACTCAAAATTGTGACCATAGAAGTATTGTACTAAATATAAATAATCTCATTAATTTTTATGATTGTGAACTTAAATTATTGAACAAAACTTTTGTAAATAAAAACACTATTGTAAACGAAAAATTTATCTACCCAAATAATGATATAATAGGGGTAGTATTTCAAGAAAAACTCACCTTTGAAAAAATTAAGATTAACCAATTTGAGAATATAAAACAAATTGAAGAACTAATGTACCACAAAAATGTATCTTACGGCTTAAATATATCTTTAGTTTTTTTGATAATAATCATGGTTGTAATGTATTCGGTCTGCAAGAAATGTTACAAAAAGAATCGGGAAATTGATGTTAATATCGAATTAAAACCGGCTGCCACACATTCAACAGAGACTGTTGAATCTGGGGGTGGAGAAGTCATATGGAGCAAACTCTCCTAAAGTAAATTTGCATTTTTATATATTTTTGTTCAGTTTGTCTTAATAAGCAGATTCGTCTCATCCACATACATGACTTGCAACCCGAATACTTAAAACAAGTGTTCATGCCCAACGTACATGATGTATGCATGTTCCTGGTAATTTAATGAACGCTTCTGTTGACCGTGTGAATTTGCATCGTCAACAGAATTCTTTACTTTTAAGTTATATGTTTAATTTAGCTTATAAGCATGAATAAAAATAAAATAAAGGCAGTTAATAAAGAAACATCAAAAAGATCAAAAGTGTTTTTTTGTTTACTCCACACCAAACTATATGCATAAAACATGAAACCAGTCCTCGGTAAAAGGTCCACAGTCCCACTCAGACGTATTAGCCAAGGCTCTTCTATGCAAAAATGCATTAAAAGACCCGTGGCCCGTAAGCAAAAAGCCCATACTCAGGCTGAAAGCAAAATCTGGACGCTTCGCCACGAAAGTCACATCGCGAATGAAGGCGTATGTAACACATCCATTGCCACTACCGTCCCACCTAACTTACTGGAGACAACACACTCGTTTAAGAGTGCCTTGCACTCCGTCCAGCTCTTCCCACTAATGTCTTCGTTAGTCACCCAATCGTCCTGCAACAATGGCTGTCCTTTCTTGATCCTGTAGGCAATACTTTTACATATCACCTCCAAGTCAAGAGGGGCTATACCTACCAACATCTGTAAGGCCTCCGTGGAGACCGTACGACAACATGGCACACAAGCGAGCAAGACTACTCGTTGACACGACATGATTTTCAGCTTTCCTCTGGCAGTCGTGACTACGCTGGACCACACCGAGGAACCATATGTTGCGGAAGCAACAAACAGTCCACGGTAAATGGTCCGTATAGAACACCTGCTGGGGCCCCAGTCATTCCTAAGAATACGCCGGGACACATCCCACCACAGCAGTCAATTTCACCTTACGCTCGAGATGAACCAAGAAGTTCATATGCTCACGCATTGTTATCCCCAACTACTTGACCTTAGTCGCATACTTAAGGCTAACGCCATTGGCCCTAACAGTTGGAGGTCGATTTAGCGATAACTTGCCTTTCAGCAACCCCAACGCAGCTTTGTCCATTGCAACATCTACACCTACTCGTCTACTCCAATCGCAGACAATCTGCATGGCTTCCCCTCCCTTCTCTCCAGCTCAGCACGAGACTGGCCTTTGATAAGGACGAGCAAGTCATGCGCACACATTGTATGCAACCATCAGCCTCAGCAAGAGAGGATCCATCATTAGATTCCAAATAAATGGTCCGCAAATGGATCCCTGCGGACAACCTCTGACCACCTCAATGCACACGGACACGTTCACACCACGGACGCAAGGCCGCCTGCCAGAGAAGTGGCTTTTTCAAAGCTCCAACTCTTGGCAGCTGACCTCGCGTAGCCTCGCTAGAACGCCTTGAAATTAATAACGATTCCAAGGACATATCTTGCCTCTGTCCTGTCCACGCACGTTTTAACGTGCTGCCAGGCATCCTCTACACTCCTACCACCTTTAAGGACAAATTTCCCTGGCCTATCCTCTCCTGAAGCCTTTTCACCATAATTCTTTCCAATAATTTTCCAAGCACCGGAAGCAGACTGATGCCCCTATAGGAGCTAGGATTGCTCCTGATCCTATCTGGTGACTTAAGCTAAACAACGACATGGGCTATCTTCCACGGATGTGGAAAATACCCCTTTGATACGCACTTTTCTTAGATTGCCAACAAGTATTCAGGAATGGCCTTCCAGATGCTTTTATACATCTCTCCGGTCATTCCGTCCATAACTGGAGACTTTCTACTCCGTGCCTGACAAATGCTTAACTCCAACTCAGTTTCGTCCAACGGGGGAGGGGGATCCACCCCCTGAAAAGGAAAATGGATAGAACCCTGCACCCTTGGAAAGAACTCGCCCAGCAGAACGCGTATGCATGCCCCCATGATGGCAATAATTAATTACCAACACGAAGGCCAGACACATCGGTCCGTTGGCCCCTTCCTCTACAGAGCTTGTAAACTTTTCCCCATGGATCGACCTTGTTGTCCCGTACGTATCTTCTCCAATCATCCTCCTTCACCTTCACGATACGGTCCTTATAGGCACGTAGCTGTGTCGCGTAGTTTGGCGCACGCAGTAGTACATCTGCATTGGTCCGCCTGGCTCTTCGTACAACCATAAATTACATTCAGCAAGTTGAACTGCTGGTAGAGCTCTGGGTAGTATATCAGCAGGGTTGTCCCTTGATCGGACCTGGTGCCACTGGTCGGGTAACGTCAATGATTGAATTTCGGAGATTCTATTAGATATGAAAGTATGGTACATGAAGGATTAAGCGTTTATCCAGGATAGTACTATTTGTGAATCAGTCCATAAAATTACAGGCTGATTTTTGATTTGAAGATCTGTTTTAATTCTGTGCGAGGTAATGTCTTTTGCTTTAATGGAGCAACCCGTGTCTTGGCACAAAGCATTTGTACAATTACTCGTTTATCCTCAAGAACTGCTCGATGTAAGCAACTGCCCCAAAAGCCCTTTTCGAAGCGTCTGAAAATGTATGCAGCTCTGTTTTTACTGGTAGCTCCACTTTAAAAACGTGTCGAGGAATTTTAAAACTGTTTAAATCATTTCCGAATTTAGACCAGGTTGTATGAAGGTCGTCAGGCAATGGTTCATCCCAGTCTAGCTTGAATTGCCATAGCTGCTAAATAAACATCTTTGCTTTGACCAATACAGATGCTAGTAGTGCAAGGGGATCAAATCCCTTTCACCTTGACGCAAAAATGGTCAGTTTTAGGCAGCGATGGTAATCCCAGAGTTTTTACCGTGCTTGTGTTGTTGCCGCTGAAATCTAAATCCACCTCCTGATAGCCGATTGGAATGGTTTTTAGAAGTTGTGGATGATATGCATACCATTTTTTTAAATTGAAACCATGCCGTTTTAGAATACTGATGAGTTCCTTTTGCATCTCAATCGTAGTGTTAAGGCTGTCTGACCCTCCAAGTCCATCATCCACGTAGATATTAACCTTGAGCATTTGAGCTCCAAACGGATAATTTATGGCATTTTCATCGGCAATTTCTTGTAGGAATGTTGTGGCCAGGTACGGTGCTGATCGTGTCCCATATGTAACCGTATTAAGTTTATAGTAATTGACGGGTGCTGATGGATTTTCTCTCCAAATTGTTAACTGGTAGTGGCGATTGTTTGGATGAAGTAAAATTTGTATATACATTTTCTCTATGTCGGTGGTAAAGACAAACTTCGGAAGTTTTTGCTGATGCGTCGAACACAACCCTAAGTTTTGTTGTGGAGCTGTCTGGTTTCAGAACGCAGTGATGAGGAATAATGTATTTTGGCTCTAAAACGGTATCGATATCGACCTTTTTCATATGTCCTAAGTGTTCATAATCTCGCATGAATTTGAGGTATTGAAGTCGAATGTCTTTGTTTTTTAGTAGCCGACGTTCGAGCTGTTAGGTTCTCACGAAACGGAAGACTGACAATGAAGCGGCCACTTGGATTGGTGTTAACATGTTGGGTGAAATGTGATTCACATTGTTGTTCTGATGGGACAGACCCCTTTTGTTGCCTTCAGTCACGTCCAATTTCCAAAGATGTTCTATGGCTTCGTCTAATGACGTGGTGTTTCCAAATATTGCACATGTGAGCGCACATAATGGGCTAGGCGTTGGATTTTTTCCCATTGCACCTCCCACAATCCAGCCAAGTTCAGTATTTTGGAGTTTTGCACAATTTTATTGAAAATGACATTAGTTAAAAATGGACCCTCCGAGGCCCTACTTGCTGTTTTATATTAATAAAGAGCTCATAATCTAAGGTTTTCTTTGGAACCTTTTTTAGTTTCGCAGCTGTTTGGAGAAAAAAGTTACAAACGTTTCTATAAACCCTTGTTTTAGTTTCGGAAACCACAATAATGTCATGCAATAAGAATTTTGTATTTTTTTTAATGCTGTGGCTACGTAAGTTAATGCATTTTTGTAATCTGTGTACTTTTATTAAACTGCGGAAAAATTTTCAGATCAAAATCTTTATTAATACGTAAAATGTTAAAGTTTTTGTAAATATTACTCATATCCCGCAGGCGATTCTGCGAAACCAAATTAATGCAATATTGATATTTTTAAAGTTCTATTTAAAAAAAGTATGCATCTTCGAACAAGAAAAATTCACAGGTAATCTTAGGCCATAAGTATATTAGCAAATGTTCGTACAAATCTGAGATGGTGGATGATATTTCATTAAGATATTGGGTGATTTGATATGGAAAATTGACAGATTTTCAATAATAACAGTGTACCTGTTAGTGGTGTTGTTGATGTTGACATTTGGAATAATAAGAGATTGGTCAAGGCTCTACCTTATAATTGTTAACGGTACTCAAACTAATATATTGGGCTGCAACTGGTTTGATCCACTTGGCATAAACATTCAAGGCGTCCATATTATTGAAGAACTAAATTCTATTAAAACAGTTTTGGCAAATTTCGATAATTTTTTTTTCTAAAGAGTTTGGTAAATTTACTGGTAAACCGGTTTCGTTGCATTTAATGGAAAATCTCTCGAATTTGTGGTGGCTATACGTCAACACTCAATAAGGCGCTGTTATCACATAATTTCCAAATTCCTCCAATTAGCGGGTGAACAAATTTTTGCCAGATCGGACCTTGCCCAAGCATATCAATAGGTTGTAGTCGGTAGAAAATCTGCTTTGATGCAGACTATAATAACACATAAAGGGGCATTTAGAATAAATCGCCTTCAAATTAAATTTCTTTAGATCCAGGTATTTATTAAAATTTTATTGAAACGCTTTTAGGATACATTCCCGGCATCTTACCATATTTTGATGATGTAGTAGTAATGGGAAAGACAGAGCTAGGTGAGCGTTCGAATAAAGTTTTGAACCGTTTTGATAAAGCAGGTCTTCGCTTAAGAAAAGATAAATGCCATTTTGGAGTAAATGCAATAAATTTTCTTGGTTTTAAAATTTATAGTATCGGCATAAAATGAATTCAGAATGCACCCGCACCCACAGACAAAAACAAGGTCAAGCTTTCCTAGGCTTTGAAATATTTATCTTTTGTTTTTGCGTCATAAGGTAAACATAAGCAGAACCTCTGCATCGCCTTTTAGATAAAAATCGCCAGTGGAAGTAAAGAAAATATTCTCATCTCATACATTATGATGAAAATCTGCCACTGACACTCGTTTGTAATGCCTCACCTTATGATATTGGCGCTGTATTGGGTCACAAATTGCCTGATGGCTCTGAACGTCCTATTGTCTTTTATTCAAAGACCTTGTCGAAGGCTGAGCGAAATCATGTGCAAATCGATCGGGAGGCAACCGCTGTGGTAGCAAGTGTAAACAAATTTCACGATTATCCATATGACAGAAAATTTAACTTGGTGACTGATCACCAATTTTTTGTACGACGAAACCAAATCCAAACATATTAACAACCGTTATGCTTCGCCGATGTATTTTTCTTAATGTCTACGATTTTAATCTCGTCTATAGAGAAAGCAAGAGAATGGGGAATGCCAACTGTTTAACTGTCTACCAGAGAAAACAAAATAGCATTTTAAAACTAAAGGCAATTAAGTTCTAATGATTGAACTAGCCGGCATTGAAGTTGTCAACGCCCATAATTTGGCCAAACAGCTAAACTCCTCGCTAAAATACTCAGCTGGGCGTTCATGGGTGGCCAAATTTTATTTCTCGCGATGATCAAGCATATCCGTATTTTATGCGCCGTAACGAGATTACTTTACTCAAGGGATGCCTACTGTAGGGCAATAGAACTATTATCCCTCCACCAAGTCGTCAAGCCATTATGCACGCTGGAAAGGTTTGAAGGGTTTGAATGAAGGGTTTGGAAAGAAGCTATGTTTAGTTTATTGATTCTCAAATAGAAAACGCGGTAAAACTTTGTATTCAATGGCAAGAAACTCGCCACTAAAAAACTCAAGCACTAGCTCTCAAATAGGAATATGGTCGCGGCTACATATAGACTTCGCCGGCTATTCCAAATTGTTTTTCCTAGTGGTCGATTCATATTCCAAATGGTTAAAAGTACACATCGTCAAATCCACGTCATCACAATGTCTAATTAGATCATTAGGATCGCTTTTTGCAACGCATGGCCTACCTGATGCCATCGTGTCGGACAACGGAACAGCTTTTACGTCAGCTGAGTTCCAAAGCTTTATGAAAAACAATTTGATATACCATGTCAAAAGTGCGCCGTTTCACGCATCGTCATATGGACAAGCTGAACGCATGGCACAAACAAAGGATTATTTAAAAAATTTCAGCTAATTCAAATATTAATTTGATCTTATTCGTTTTGTAAGTCAACACATAAGCCCGCATGTTACGACTGGGAGTTCACCTGCTGAACTTCTTTTCAATCGACAGCTCAAAAGTTACTTTGAAAAGGTTCATCCTCATGAATTGTCAAATGCTATCGAAAATTTACTCCCTAAAAAATGATTTAAAGAAGGAAACCCTGTATGGATTCGAAATTACACCTTAGGTGCAAAGTGGATACCGGCTCACATTCAATCGTAAAGTGGAGCATTGTCTTACACTGTACGTCGTCAAGATAATCGTACAGTAAAGCGTCAGCCGAACTTCCACCATGAATTGTGAACTGGATTTTCCAAGGAACTGTAACGATGCGACTGCTGAATTAAGTATCGACGCAGCTGAGAAATCTAATGAGGAAACTGAAAGCGATGTTGAATATTTGTTCCCGTTATCGCCAGCGCAAACACCACCGCCAAACGCATCAATAAGCACCTCATCAAACTCCCCGAAATCACCGTCGCCAAGCCGCCAGCATACTACGAACCCAAGATCCTCGCCAGCTCAACCTTCACCACGTCGTTCAAAACGTAATAGAAAAGTTCCACAATTTTTTTCTCCATCCGGCCGTTAAGGGTTGTTAATACTCGGCCCACTGTGCAAATGGAATGTCATCATTCCACTCTTTTTGTGCAGCCACATATTATGTATAGAATAGAATATAACTTTATTGGTAAAAAAAAAAGTTTTAAAAGGAGTTGACATATAGTCGTCAGCCGGTATAATTACAATAATTCCATATATTATTATTATAAATTTTCCTTAAAAATGGTAATCAATAATTAAATTCGGCAAGTAAAATTGTCCAATAATGCAGTGCATTTATTAGTTGTTTCCAATTACCGATAACTATAACTCCGTTTAGCAAATTTATTAAGTATTCTTCATCGAATTGTGCGACTCCAAAATATTTCACCCTGAATTCCCTAAGTACTGGACATTTTCCCATAAAATGTGTTGTTAATTCTTTTGATTTGCTTTTATTTTTATAACAAATTAAAAACAAATCTTTCTAGAATTAAAAACTTAAATTGCATATATATGTTTCTCACGGTTTTGCCAGGCAAAAGGTGAGAATTGCTGCGTCTGCAATTTCATGGCTCAAACGAAATAAATAAATGTTACACGTGCCTATATGAATTGGCAGTCGCAGAAATTCTTCTACTTATTTCTCACAAGCAAACGGGAGAACTACTGCGTCTGCAAATTCATGGGCTCAAACGAAATAAATAAACGTTACACGTGTATACGAATCGGCTTTCGCAGAAATTCTTCTACTTATTTCTCACAAGCAAACGTGAGAACTACTACGTCTGCAAATTCATGGCTCAAATAAAACCAATAAACGTTACACGCGCCGATATGAATTAGCAGTCGCGGTCATGAAATTAATATATTGGCTACCGGTGGGAAAATAATGAACGATGTTTGGCATACATATTTTTTATTTTGTTTTGTTTGTTATTTTATTTTATTTTACTTACTTTTAATTTTATATACTTCTAACTGTAACAACATTTATATAGCATGAGCATTTTAATAAAACACATATTAATATTTTGTCAACCAAAGAGGCCACATCTACCTTTTTGTTACTCAACGTTATCCCTGTGTACCACTTGGATAACTTCAATCAAAATTTTTACATTATCCTTGTGTACCACTTGGATAATCAAACCATAAATAGCAATTAACTTGGTGAAACACCAAGTTAGCCTTTATTTAAATTAAGTTCAGCGAAACAAACGAGTCTTTGCCTGAACATGTGTTATATTTTCATCTTCTCCAGTATTACACAAACTGCAGATACTTCTAATATTGCTATTAATATTGGTTTTATTTAGTGGTTGTACATCGGCACGTGCTTTGAGTAACGCTGACATTTCGGAAATTTTAAGATTTTCATCAATTATGTACGCAAATCTCATAACTGGTATAAGGTGTTTGTAGATACGGGTATTTCTTTTCGAGGCGTTTTCCATCATTTCATAATGACTCTTCCATTTCAGCTGTAATAAAAGATCGCGACACTTTGCATTCCACTCATTCTTAGAAATCCCCACACCAAAGCATATGTTGTACTCGTCCCCGTTTTTATTTACTTCACTAATACAAAAGATGTTCCTCTGTAATAATATCTTGGAGAGCCTGTGTGGAAGCCTTTCCATGTCATTTTTCATTTGCTGCCAACCTGCCTCCTTTTCTAAATACCATCATTTCCGATTTATTCATATTCACTTCCATGTTCCACTTAGTACAGTATGCTTCAAGATTATTTATCATAGCTTGCATAACTTTAGTATCCTCTGCAAGATTGACTATATCATCAGCGTACAAAAGAATTCGAATATTTAAATTCTCAACTTCCAGGCCACCCTTCAAATAGTCATGTAGATTTAAGTACAGCGTGAACTATAATGGTGATAATAGGCATCCTTGTTTTACACCCGAGAAAGTCTCAAAATATTCTGAAAGCTCGCTTCCTGTCCAGACAGCCGAAGTTGTGTAAATATATATATTCTCCAAGAGGTTTACAACCTTTGTTGACAGTTCAATTGCGTGTAGCTTGAATATCAGTTTATTTCGAGGGACTTTATCAAAAGCAGCTATGAAGTCTACGAAAAAGGCGTATACTTATTTGTTTTCATTAAATTTCAGGTGAATTATTGGTACCATGTTGAAAACATTATCAACTGTTGAGTAATGTCTACGGAATCCGGCTTGATGCTCATTTAAGACTTTATTTTTTTCCACAAAAGACGTTATTCTTTCATTCACAATTCCCATAAAAACTTTTACTATGCAGTTCATGAAGGAGATACCTCTATAGTTACAAGGGCTGTTTGGGTCACCCTTTTCAAAGATGGGGAATAGTATACTTTTCACGAATACTTCATCCACCTTACCGGATTCGAATATATAATTATAGGTTTTAATAAGTTGTGTTATAAATTCAGTTGTTGCATTTGGAAAAAACTCATATGTTACTCTATCTTCTCCTGGCGCTTTATTCGTTTTCATTTTTTTCAGTATAATATGCTCTTCTTCATTTGTAATATGCCTATCAACATCATCATCATCCGTATGGTACATAGGCGCATAGTGAATAGTACTTGTTGTTTCACGCGGATTTAACAGTCTTTCAAAATAATATTTAAAATCCTCTGCATATTGTATTGTATTGTATAAAGAGGTATTTGAAGTACTGCGGCCAGTGATCTATTGTACTGCTCTGTTAATAAGTTGTCCCTATAAAATCTCATCCAATCCTGAAGCCCTAAGGAATTCGAGGATGTTGTAGTATTTGGAAAGAGCCCAGGTGCTTTTTCTTTTATGCATTAACGCTCCACATTCCCCAAGTATGTGCTCTGGTGATTCGGTAAGTATTCTAATTCCGTTCTTCGACAACCCAATGCACGACCCAAATCTCTTATTGTTGTAGCCACACAACTAGAGTTTGGATTGCCTTAAGCCCAAGTGGCTCGAGAAAAGTTCTTGTCTAACATAATTCTCATGTTCACTGAGTACGCCTTCCCATACTCCTTTTCCTATTCCACAAAACGGTTCCGGCCCTATTAATATTGTGGAAGCTCACCTTCTGGCAAGTTCATCAGCTTGCTCATTACCTTGAATCCCAATATGTCCCGGAACCCAACAAAGGCTAACCTTGTTGTGTTTACCTAGCTCATTTAGTTTCCGTAGACAGTCCCATACTAACTTGGAGTCTACTTCATAGGAGCTTAGTGTTCGAACAGAAGCTTGACTGTCTGATAGCATGGTTATGTCCCGTCTTTTGTACTTACTATTCAAGTTGATGGCATAAATTTCTGCTTGGAAAATACTTGTGTATATTCCCATTGACTCAAAGTATTTGGTTCTAAGCCCGAAGACTCCCGCCCCTGTGCCACTATCGGTTTTTGACCCATCTGTATACCATTTGATTGTATCTTCTCTTAAAGAATATGCTGTGCTCAAATCACTCCATTCTCTCTTATTGCTAAGTTTTGTAACAAAGTACTTCCTGAAGTCATATTTCTTCTCGACCCTGTCCATGGGGCAATCTAGGAGGGAGTAATCATTAACTTGAATTATTCGGTTCCATTGCCCTTCATAAAGCCAGGTTATAGATTTGTCCCTGATCCCTATGCACGCAAATTTTTTTTTATTATACTTAACGCCATTTGAGTTTACTTCAGATCTGTTCTTTTCGCCCACGCTATAGCCCCATAGGTCACAATTGGGCGGACCATCATAGAGTACATCCAGTGCAAGATACTGGGTTTACATCCCCAGGTTTTACCCGCTACCCTTCTGCATATCATTATAGCTCGCTTGGCTTTCTCAGTGATGTGGTCGACATGTGCCTTCCATGTTAACTTACTGTCCAGTACTATATCCAGGTATTTCACCTCCAGTTTTGGTTCGATGACTTCCCCCAGAATTTGAATTGCCCTCCATCTTGGAAGTTTCCTTTTCCTTGTAAATGGTACAATAGTGCCCTTGGTCGGATTGATGTTCAATCCTGTTCCCCTACACCATTGACATATAATCCTCTACCCTCTTTGCACAATGTCGCATAGGGTTTCCTCGAATTTGCCTCTGGCTATTAAGACTATTGTTTGCCGTAAATGCGGGGTCCGATGCAAATAAAAAAAAACAAGATTTTTTAATGTTTTATTATTAATGAGAAAATTCTCAATATTTTATTTAAAAAAAATAAATTACCTGTAGAGATAAATGGACTGTATTATATACGTTGGGGATCCGTGTGAACAATGTGTTCGTTAAAACGTTCAAACGAAGATTAAAAAAAAGTTACATCTAACTAGGATAGAAAGAGGCAACAAGCAATGTTTTTAGGTACCGTTAACGGTTTACTCGCTAGAATCTATGTAAATACTCCCTACAAAGATGTTTACAAAAAGGAGTAAAACTTAGATTCTAACTAGTAATTAACCCTTAAAGAGGGTGAGGGTTTGCAAAAGGGCAAACTTAATTAATGAGCAAAATAAAAGAATTTGTGCTTAAACATTGCCGGCCACCTTGCAACACTAGAGGAGGTTGCAACAAAGTCTTAGCTAGGTAAAAGAGAGAGGTTTCAAAAGCAAGGAAAGGTAAAAGTATAATAAATGTTTTTTCATAATTTTAAATATTTCATGTATATATATATATATATTTTTTTTTTTTTTTTTTTTTTACGTTTTTTCAAAAAACACTTAAAACTAATGGTCAAGGGACCAAACCAGTATGGACTGGGTTCTTTGATCAAGGGATCAGCTGATCAAGGGATCAGACCAGTATAAACTGGATTTTCGTCGTGCGGTCAAGGGACCGCGTTGATCCAAGGGGATCGGATTTGACCCAAGGGGGTCGTTGATCCAAGGGGATCATAGGTCCAAGGGGACCTGTCCTCTAAAGAGGCGATTGGCCAGAAATGACCCAACCAAATATGGTATATTGTGCCATTGGAAGACCCGGGCTCGAATATATTTTTCCCTTAATAATCTGAGGGTTAACTTCAGGTCCTAAGACCAAAGCTACCGGCCCAGATACGTTAAAACGGGGGTCCGCCAATTGGAACCCGGCAAAATGTTCCCGTATAGTATCTGGAACGGACTCTGAAGGAGTCTTAACACCGCGCATTTTAGTAACTTTCGCCGTGAGCGAAATTCGTTGTGTTGGGTCAAACGACG
This sequence comes from Cordilura impudica, assembly GCA_963682025.1. Taxonomy (NCBI): domain Eukaryota; kingdom Metazoa; phylum Arthropoda; class Insecta; order Diptera; family Scathophagidae; genus Cordilura; species Cordilura impudica. Next base: position 178,988,959 of record OY821520.1, on the reverse strand, counting down.
AACCGACAGCTAATCGACAATATTCAATATTGTCCATCTTAGATACGGGCAGCCGCAATTGATGGACCAAAGATTCGCAGATGTAGCTAATGCTACAGCAAGGGTCCAAAGCTGCTCGTATCGGAATGGAGTTTGTCGGTAGGATGAGTCTGATCAACACAGTGGGGGAAAACGTGACAACATGACGGATGGGTAAGGGGCAAGTCTTTGAAACGGAGGACGACGGACGGTAAGTGGTAGACTGTGGTACGAGCGGGCCAGACGGAGGCTTCTTAGAAGAAGAAGCCGGAGTGCGAGGTAATGTTTTCTTTTTCGAACCAGACTGCATAGAACGATCGGAATGTAAAAGGGTGTTATGATCGCCTTTACATTGACCGCATTTAAATGTGCTCTTGCAATCTTTTGCGGAGTGCGAATGCGCTAAGCAGCGCGAACAATAGCGGTGAAGGATCACCATTCGCAGCTTCCGCTCATGGCTCAATTTTAAAAATTTGTTGCACGCCCTTAAAGGATGTTTACCACTACATACCCTACAATGGCGATTTGCGATTTCGGGATTACCATTCGAGCTCGAGGTTCCTTTTGATTCCGGCAAAGGTGCGGAAATCGACGACGTTATTGGTGCTGGAGGGTCAGCAGCCGGAGGGGGTACACCAACAGGAGCCGGTATTTCCTCCTTATCAGCAACTGGTGCAGCCAAAGGGGTTGCGGCAGAAAGGGGTTCCACTATTTCCATTGCCTCATCATAGTCGTCTAAGATGGCGTCATCAAAAAAGGTGGGTAGTGCGTCCATAGTGCTAGGAAATAACAGATATTAGCGAAAATACAATAACATGTGTACTTAATTTATTATACTAGTCAGAATGACCAGTTTTGCGATATGTCGTCGTACGACCCCATTCACAGTGCGTATATCGACGACTCTCACGTGACCGTCACTACCCGGGTAGGATTTAACGACGCGGCCTAATCTCCACGAAGTTGGAGGTAATTGTTCGTGCCGTGTAACTACTAAATCATTAACTTGAATTTCACGTGCCGGATTTTGCCATTTGTATCTTTTGTGTAAATTAATTAAGTATTCCTCTTTCCACCGTCGGCAAAAATGTTGAGAAATAGCTTTCATTCTTCTAAATCGATTAACTAAACTTATAGGCATTTCACTAATTTCAGGCTCAGGAGGAGCAAGAATTGGAGTGCCAATTAAAAAATTACCAGGTGTTAGAGCAACCGGGTCTTGAGGGTTTTCTGTCATAGGACAAATAGGGCGCGAATTAAGGCACGCTTCTATTCTCGCAAGCAGAGTCGCGAATTCCTCAAATGTAAATTTAAAAGATTGAGCTTCTTTTCGAAAATGAAGTTTGAAGCTCTTTACACCGAGCCCAAGTGGCTCGAGAAAAGTTCTTGTCTAACATAATTCTCATGTTCACTGAGTACGCCTTCCCATACTCCTTTTCCTATTCCACAAAACGGTTCCGGCCCTATTAATTTTGTGGAAGCTCACCTTCTGGCAAGTTCATCAGCTTGCTCATTACCTTGAATCCCAATATGTCCCGGAACCCAACAAAGGCTAACCTTGTTGTGTTTACCTAGCACATTTAGTTTCCGTAGACAGTCCCATACTAACTTGGAGTCTACTTCATAGGAGCTTAGTGTTCGAACAGAAGCTTGACTGTCTGATAGCATTGTTATGTCCCGTCTTTTGTACTTACTATTCAAGTTGATGGCATAAATTTCTGCTTGGAAAATACTTGTGTATATTCCCATTGACTCAAAGTATTTGGTTCTAAGCCCGAAGACTCCCGCTCCTGTACCACTATCGGTTTTTGACCCATCTGTATACCATTTGATTGTATCTTCTCTTAGAGAATATGCTGTGCTCAAATCACTCCATTCTCTCTTATTGCTAAGTTTTGTAACAAAGTACTTCCTGAAGTCATATTTCTTCTCGACCCTGTCCATGGGGCAATCTAGGAGGGAGTAATCATTAACTTGAATTATTCGGTTCCATTGCCCTTCATAAAGCCAGGTTATAGATTTGTCCCTGATCCCTATGCACGCAAATTTTTTTTTTATTATACTTAACGCCATTTGAGTTTACTTCAGATCTGTTCTTTTCGCCCACGCTATAGCCCCATAGGTCACAATTGGGCGGACCATCATAGAGTACATCCAGTGCAAGATACTGGGTTTACATCCCCAGGTTTTACCCGCTACCCTTCTGCATATCATTATAGCTCGCTTGGCTTTCTCAGTGATGTGGTCGACATGTGCCTTCCATGTTAACTTACTGTCCAGTACTATATCCAGGTATTTCACCTCCAGTTTTGGTTCGATGACTTCCCCCAGAATTTGAATTGCCCTCCATCTTGGAAGTTTCCTTTTCCTTGTAAATGGTACAATAGTGCCCTTGGTCGGATTGATGTTCAATCCTGTTCCCCTACACCATTGACATATAATCCTCTACCCTCTTTGCACAATGTCGCATAGGGTTTCCTCGAATTTGCCTCTGGCTATTAAGACTATTGTTTGCCGTAAATGCGGGGTCCGATGCAAATAAAAAAAAACAAGATTTTTTAATGTTTTATTATTAATGAGAAAATTCTCAATATTTTATTTAAAAAAAATAAATTACCTGTAGAGATAAATGGACTGTATTATATACGTTGGGGATCCGTGTGAACAATGTGTTCGTTAAAACGTTCAAACGAAGATTCAAAAAAAGTTACATCTAACTAGGATAGAAAGAGGCAACAAGCAATGTTTTTAGGTACCGTTAACGGTTTACTCGCTAGAATCTATGTAAATACTCCCTACAAAGATGTTTACAAAAAGGAGTAAAACTTAGATTCTAACTAGTAATTAACCCTTAAAGAGGGTGAGGGTTTGCAAAAGGGCAAACTTAATTAATGAGCAAAATAAAAGAATTTGTGCTTAAACATTGCCGGCCACCTTGCAACACTAGAGGAGGTTGCAACAAAGTCTTAGCTAGGTAAAAGAGAGAGGTTTCAAAAGCAAGGAAAGGTAAAAGTATAATAAATGTTTTTTCATAATTTTAAATATTTCATGTATATATATATATATATTTTTTTTTTTTTTTTTACATTTTTTCAAAAAACACTTAAAACTAATGGTCAAGGGACCAAACCAGTATGGACTGGGTTCTTTGATCAAGGGATCAGCTGATCAAGGGATCAGACCAGTATAAACTGGATTTTCGTCGTGCGGTCAAGGGACCGCGTTGATCCAAGGGGATCGGATTTGACCCAAGGGGGTCGTTGATCCAAGGGGATCATAGGTCCAAGGGGACCTATCCTCTAAAGAGGCGATTGGCCAGAAATGACCCAACCAAATATGGTATATTGTGCCATTGGAAGACCCGGGCTCGAATATATTTTTCACTTAATAATCTGAGGGTTAACTTCAGGTCCTAAGACCAAAGCTACCGGCCCAGATACGTTAAAACGGGGGTCCGCCAATTGGAACCCGGCAAAATGTTCCCGTATAGTATCTGGAACGGACTCTGAAGGAGTCTTAACACCGCGCATTTTAGTAACTTTCGCCGTGAGCGAAATTCGTTGTGTTGGGTCAAACGACGAACCGACAGCTAATCGACAATATCCAATATTGTCCATCTTAGATACGGGCAGCCGCAATTGATGGACCAAGGATTCGCAGATGTAGCTAATGCTACAGCAAGGGTCCAAAGCTGCTCGTATCGGAATGGAGTTTGTCGGTAGGATGAGTCTGATCAACACAGTGGGGGAAACGTGACATGACGGATGGGTAAGGGGCAAGTCTTTGAAACGGAGGACGACGGACGGTAAGTGGTAGACTGTGGTACGAGCGGGCCAGACGGAGGCTTCTTAGAAGAAGAAGCCGGAGCGCGAGGTAATGTTTTCTTTTTCGAACCAGACTGCATAGAATGATCGGAATGTAAAAGGGTGTTATGATCGCCTTTACATTGACCGCATTTAAATGTGCTCTTGCAATCTTTTGCGGAGTGCGAATGCGCTAAGCAGCGCGAACAATAGCGGTGAAGGATCACCATTCGCAGCTTCCGCTCATGGCTCAATTTTAAAAATTTGTTGCACGCCCTTAGGCATCAGAAAAGACGTGAAGTTCGACGGACGAATCAGGGGTGTAATGAACCCAGCGTGGAATTCGTATATTGTTGACTTCATGATATGAAGTAACGAACTTTTGCCACTCGTTTTCCGTTGAAAGTGTTAGAGAATCATCCCAATTAATGTTATCTAACCAGACCTTCTGCATAATCATTTTCGCGACTACAACAACTGGACCTAGCCAACCCACAGGGTCAAACAACTTTGCAATCGTAGATAAAACTTCTCTTTTAGTGTGACTCGATTTATGTGCAATAGGATTTACACTAAAGTAAAAAGAGTCCAGTTGAGCGTTCCATTGAATACCCAAAGATTTAGAGCTACTTGATTCCACAAAGGTCAAAACCTTAGCATCAACTAAATGTTCAGAAGGAAATCTGTCCAAAATTGTTCGTTCGCTAGATGTCCATTTTCGTAGTTCAAATTTAGCAGAAGACAAAGCTGCAATAAGTTGATCACGAGCGATCAAAGCAGTTGAAATGTCGTGAGTCCCTGTCAAAACGTCGTCAACGTACATACACTTCCGTAAAATGTGTGATGCTAAAGGGTACTCAGCTTCAGAATCGTCTGCTAATTGTAACAATGTCCGAATGGCAAGATAAGGAGCGCAGTTAACGCCAAAAGTCACTGTTTGCAACTCATAGTCCTTAACGTCCTCCGTCGGAGAATCTCGAAATAAGATACGTTGAAATGGAGTATGAGCTGCATCAACTCTAATTTGTCGGTACATTTGTGTAATGTCACAATTAAAAACAAATTTAAAAAGTCGCCACCTTAAAATTAATAGGACTAAGTCAGACTGTAAAGTAGGCCCAACATAGAGACAGTCGTTAAGACTATTCCCGTTCGAAGTTTTATGAGAGGCATTGAAAACGACTCTTAACTTTGTGGTCTTTCGTTCAGGTTTAACGACTGGATGATGTGGCAAGTAACAAGCAAAAGTTGTTGCCGATGAAGGAAAAGAAACAAGTTTCATATGGTCTAGATCCAAATATTCACTAACGACGCTATCATACAATTTCTTAATCTCAGGTCTTCGTAAAAGAGAGGATTCTGTGCGATGATATTGTTTGAGAACACTTGGTCGAGATAAACCTAGATTTAAGTGTTGAGGAAATTCAGGTTTGAATGGAAGGGTCACAATGTATCGACCATCAGAAGCTCGACGTGTAGTCTTCCTATAATTTTCTTCACAAATTTTATCGAAAGTTGAAAAAATTTTCCTTTTCGGATTTTCCTCAAGTTCCCAAAATCTGAGAAGATTTCTATTCAGGCAATCTTCTTCAGAAAAATCAACTTTAATTGAATAGACTTGAACTTGGGAATGACAAATTGGACCAGTAATAATCCAACCGAAAATAGTATTTTGAGCTAACAAGGAGCCCAAAATATCTCGACGAATTTCACCTAAAAGTATTTTAGGGTAAAGATCAGCGCCAAGCAAAAGATCGACAGGTCTGCTATCGAAAAAGTTTTTATCTGCTAACCGAAGGTTGGGCAAATTGTTCCTAAGATGAGAAGGAAGTACAAATGAAGGCAAATTGCCCGATATTTTAGATAAAACAAGAGCATTAGTTTCCACTACAATGGATGAATCAATAGGAGAGCCAATTTGAAGAGAACAAAGTTTTCTAGAGGTAGCAGAGACAGCTTGATTAACACCTGAAATTTGAGCATTCGTAGAATGCGTCGAAAGTTTCAAGCGATTTTGCAATCGTTCACAAATGAACGAAGCTTCAGAAGCCGGGTCAATAAGGGCCCGAGCTGGATACGTCGTACCCTGGTGAATAATATTCACCATTGCTGTCCCCAAAAGCACAGTCCTATCTTGTGAGGTATGAAATACCTGTCGATTTAAAGGAGCTGTGGCATTGTTGCTATTTGACGAAGAGGGGAAAGAATTCATGGGTATGGAGTTGGTAAGTCGAGAGGCTATAACCGGACTCGCACCCGAATTAGAATTATGAGTTTTTATTTATTTATTTATTTATTATTATTAATCTATGGAATTAATCCTTACAGACTATTTACAAAAAACATTTAACAATGAATGAAAAATTAAAAAATTTAATTTAATGTGTTCAAATAAATTATTATATTACTTTTTATGACATTTGTATTTGAAAAAAAATCTATAAATCTATAAAGCTTATTAAATTCAGTACACATTCGTCTAAGCGGATCACCGTTTGCATAATTTGATCTATAAAACTGGACAGTTAAAGGTGAGAAGAAACGTGTTGGCCGTTGGGGGATGTTAAATGAAATATTGTTGATCAGAAAACCAGAACAAACATCGCCATTAATTATGTTCAAAAGAAACGAAACGTTTAGCATAGATCTGCGGCTTTTTAAGGTTGGCAGCTTAACAAGGGCGAGTCTGCTGTTATATGACGGAAGATTTAATTGGTTAAAATTTAAGCTGCGAAGACAGAATAGTAGGAATTGTTTTTGCACCGATTCAATGCTATCAATATGAGTTTGATAGATAGGGTCCCATATAATAGATGCATATTCCAAAATCGGTCTCACAAGTGACGTGTATAGTGTTTTTGTTACATACGGATCGTTGAACTCTTTAGACCAACGTTTTATAAAACCAAGAACTCCTCTGGCTTTGTTTACCGTAATTGTAATATGAAGAACGAAACTAAGTTTTGAATCTAATAAGACACCAAGATCTAAGAAGTTATCAACTTTTTCCAATTGAAAGCCTCCCAACACGTAATTTACAGATATTGGTCTTTTTCGAACAAAACGCATATATTTGCACTTTTTAAGATTGAGCTCCATTAAATTTAAAATACACCATGAGTGAAACGAATCCAAATCATTTTGAAGATAAGTGTGGTCGGAATATTGGTTATAACTCATAAAGACTTTTACATCGTCAGCATACATCAGGATATTTGAAAACTGAATAACCTGTGGCAAATCATTTATAAATAAAGAAAATAAAAGCGGTCCCTAACTAAACTATCAGATTTCGGCAACTCCCGATGCAGCATCGTATGATGACGCTTATTGCAGATGGAACAATTATAACTGCTATTACAATTTTTAGCTTCATGTGTTCTTGAAAGACAATTGACACAGCAATGAAATTTTTTAACGGTAGAATATCTATCCGCAATCGATAAACTTTTAAAACGATGACAAGATCGTAAGAAGTGGACTTGATTTTTGCATAAAATGCAAGAGGAATTTGAAGATGAAGAAGCAGCATTAGAATGATGCGCTTTTATTTTATGTTCAGAAGCCTTTTTGACAGGTTCTGAACTTCTTAAGTCACGAAGACAATCTAAAGTTTGGGTTCTTTCTGTCAGAAAGTGGTCCAAATCTTTCCAGAGAGACAAGGCCGATTTGTCTTTTACACTCTGTTCCCAAATATTAACAGTATTTACAGGTAACCGCTGAATGCACATAAAAACTAATATTGGATCCCAGCTTTGAGTAGAAATGACATAAGTAGACATGGCTGTAAGGCAACCGTTTATACCGCGTTGTAAAGCTTTTAAATTCGCACTAGTCTCCTTATCATAAAAGGGAAGACTGAAAAGCGTTTTGAGTTGGTTGTTAACCAACATACGAGGATTATCGTACGCTTCTCTCAAATTTCGCCAAGCTATATCAAAGCCAGCATTAGTAAGTGGACATTTTGAAACAATTTCACGCGCCTCACCACTCGTTTTTCGAACCAAATGGCACAAACGCTCAATATTGCTTAAGCGAGAATTATTTATGTATACCGCGGTAAAAATATCCCTAAAAGTGGGCCAAGAAAGATAGTCACCCTCGAAAACGTCTGTATCGCACGGCGGCAGAGTCAAATTATGGCAGAAGTTATCAGAAGAATTTAAGTCTACAGGCGAAGACTAATCCTTCGATTTTGCCTTGGTTTCAAAATTGTGCAATTTCTCGTTTATCATTGCTAAACAATTAACGTACGCGTTAAATGTTGCCTCGTATTTTGACTCAGCAGCGTCAACATCTTCGGGTTCCGCGTCTTCAGAATTTTCGAGATAACTAAGACAAGTACGGTATGAAGATTTAGCTTGTTCCCACAACAAGTTAATTTCCTTACCGCGTATTTCTAAATTAAAACTCGAATGAAGTTCCTCACGAATGTCGTTAAATTTAGCTTCGTATTTTATAAGAGCATCAGAATCTCTAATAAAAACATCAAGGGCTGTTTCAGGCATTTTGTCAAAATTTTATTCAAAAAAAATTAATAAAAACGAATATTTCCGAAAAAACACGATAAATGCACTAAAATTTTGAATTTATAAATTAATTTTATTAAAAAATGCCAATTGAGAATACAAAAAATAAATCTCAATAAAAAAACACAAGCTAAATATGTCGCGACTATACCGGACAGTAGGGTGACAATATGTTGAAAATGAAAAAAACAACAACAACACGGTACGTATGCAGGTCGATATGAAACTAGTGTAAGTTGTAAACAAACACAGCTTGTAAAATATTCAAATATAAAAAAATCGTATACGCGAATAAACCACAAAAGAAAATAAAAACACTTCAATAATATATATGCACGTATGTATATATAGCTGTCAACAGTATTAAGGGTTAGTTTTATAAAATAATAAACCAATATATATATGTAAAAACACAAGATCACTAATCGCAAACCCGACGGCACTTTGCAAATAAATAAAGAAACCGATTTTAAAATTTATTATTAAAAAATAATTAAACAATTTTAATTCCGTATATTATTTATTAAACGAACAAAAATTTTTTAAAGAAATTTAACACGAAAAAAAATTTAATTTGTCCGTCCACGTAAACAAAACGCACTGTTGTAAAAAAAGAGTACCCAAAAGAAGTGTAATGACAAAGTGTCAAAACAAAGGTACTGTTTAAAAAAATATTACAACGAAGGGTTGCAACGCGATCAATCACAATAAGATAAAAAAGTATTAAGGAACAAATACTTTTTTATTATAGGTAAAAATTAATCTTAATAAAAAAAATGTATTTTCACTTTTTCTTTTAATTTTATAAACACGATTTATTTTCACACTTGCACTATTTAAAAAATAATGTACGCACCTTTTAAAATTGAAGATTTAAAAAAATTAAAGCTGAGGTGTGTGTGAGGAGTGTGTTGTGATGCAGCAAGATGGCTGAATTTCTGCAAATTAAATGAAATCTTTAATTCCCAATTTAAACTCGAATAAAAGATCCGGTTCGAAGGAAAAATTTTTGCCGTAAATGCGGGGTCCGATGCAAATAAAAAAAAAAACAAGATTTTTTAATGTTTTATTATTAATGAGAAAATTCTCAATATTTTATTTAAAAAAAATAAATTACCTGTAGAGATAAATGGACTGTATTATATACGTTGGGGATCCGTGTGAACAATGTGTTCGTTAAAACGTTCAAACGAAGATTCAAAAAAAGTTACATCTAACTAGGATAGAAAGAGGCAACAAGCAATGTTTTTAGGTACCGTTAACGGTTTACTCGCTAGAATCTATGTAAATACTCCCTACAAAGATGTTTACAAAAAGGAGTAAAACTTAGATTCTAACTAGTAATTAACCCTTAAAGAGGGTGAGGGTTTGCAAAAGGGCAAACTTAATTAATGAGCAAAATAAAAGAATTTGTGCTTAAACATTGCCGGCCACCTTGCAACACTAGAGGAGGTTGCAACAAAGTCTTAGCTAGGTAAAAGAGAGAGGTTTCAAAAGCAAGGAAAGGTAAAAGTATAATAAATGTTTTTTCATAATTTTAAATATTTCATGTATATATATATATATATTTTTTTTTTTTTTTACATTTTTTCAAAAAACACTTAAAACTAATGGTCAAGGGACCAAACCAGTATGGACTGGGTTCTTTGATCAAGGGATCAGCTGATCAAGGGATCAGACCAGTATAAACTGGATTTTCGTCGTGCGGTCAAGGGACCGCGTTGATCCAAGGGGATCGGATTTGACCCAAGGGGGTCGTTGATCCAAGGGGATCATAGGTCCAAGGGGACCTATCCTCTAAAGAGGCGATTGGCCAGAAATGACCCAACCAAATATGGTATATTGTGCCATTGGAAGACCCGGGCTCGAATATATTTTTCACTTAATAATCTGAGGGTTAACTTCAGGTCCTAAGACCAAAGCTACCGGCCCAGATACGTTAAAACGGGGGTCCGCCAATTGGAACCCGGCAAAATGTTCCCGTATAGTATCTGGAACGGACTCTGAAGGAGTCTTAACACCGCGCATTTTAGTAACTTTCGCCGTGAGCGAAATTCGTTGTGTTGGGTCAAACGACGAACCGACAGCTAATCGACAATATCCAATATTGTCCATCTTAGATACGGGCAGCCGCAATTGATGGACCAAGGATTCGCAGATGTAGCTAATGCTACAGCAAGGGTCCAAAGCTGCTCGTATCGGAATGGAGTTTGTCGGTAGGATGAGTCTGATCAACACAGTGGGGGAAACGTGACATGACGGATGGGTAAGGGGCAAGTCTTTGAAACGGAGGACGACGGACGGTAAGTGGTAGACTGTGGTACGAGCGGGCCAGACGGAGGCTTCTTAGAAGAAGAAGCCGGAGCGCGAGGTAATGTTTTCTTTTTCGAACCAGACTGCATAGAATGATCGGAATGTAAAAGGGTGTTATGATCGCCTTTACATTGACCGCATTTAAATGTGCTCTTGCAATCTTTTGCGGAGTGCGAATGCGCTAAGCAGCGCGAACAATAGCGGTGAAGGATCACCATTCGCAGCTTCCGCTCATGGCTCAATTTTAAAAATTTGTTGCACGCCCTTAGGCATCAGAAAAGACGTGAAGTTCGACGGACGAATCAGGGGTGTAATGAACCCAGCGTGGAATTCGTATATTGTTGACTTCATGATATGAAGTAACGAACTTTTGCCACTCGTTTTCCGTTGAAAGTGTTAGAGAATCATCCCAATTAATGTTATCTAACCAGACCTTCTGCATAATCATTTTCGCGACTACAACAACTGGACCTAGCCAACCCACAGGGTCAAACAACTTTGCAATCGTAGATAAAACTTCTCTTTTAGTGTGACTCGATTTATGTGCAATAGGATTTACACTAAAGTAAAAAGAGTCCAGTTGAGCGTTCCATTGAATACCCAAAGTTTTAGAGCTACTTGATTCCACAAAGGTCAAAACCTTAGCATCAACTAAATGTTCAGAAGGAAATCTGTCCAAAATTGTTCGTTCGCTAGATGTCCATTTTCGTAGTTCAAATTTAGCAGAAGACAAAGCTGCAATAAGTTGATCACGAGCGATCAAAGCAGTTGAAATGTCGTGAGTCCCTGTCAAAACGTCGTCAACGTACATACACTTCCGTAAAATGTGTGATGCTAAAGGGTACTCAGCTTCAGAATCGTCTGCTAATTGTAACAATGTCCGAATGGCAAGATAAGGAGCGCAGTTAACGCCAAAAGTCACTGTTTGCAACTCATAGTCCTTAACGTCCTCCGTCGGAGAATCTCGAAATAAGATACGTTGAAATGGAGTATGAGCTGCATCAACTCTAATTTGTCGGTACATTTGTGTAATGTCACAATTAAAAACAAATTTAAAAAGTCGCCACCTTAAAATTAATAGGACTAAGTCAGACTGTAAAGTAGGCCCAACATAGAGACAGTCGTTAAGACTATTCCCGTTCGAAGTTTTATGAGAGGCATTGAAAACGACTCTTAACTTTGTGGTCTTTCGTTCAGGTTTAACGACTGGATGATGTGGCAAGTAACAAGCAAAAGTTGTTGCCGATGAAGGAAAAGAAACAAGTTTCATATGGTCTAGATCCAAATATTCACTAACGACGCTATCATACAATTTCTTAATCTCAGGTCTTCGTAAAAGAGAGGATTCTGTGCGATGATATTGTTTGAGAACACTTGGTCGAGATAAACCTAGATTTAAGTGTTGAGGAAATTCAGGTTTGAATGGAAGGGTCACAATGTATCGACCATCAGAAGCTCGACGTGTAGTCTTCCTATAATTTTCTTCACAAATTTTATCGAAAGTTGAAAAAATTTTCCTTTTCGGATTTTCCTCAAGTTCCCAAAATCTGAGAAGATTTCTATTCAGGCAATCTTCTTCAGAAAAATCAACTTTAATTGAATAGACTTGAACTTGGGAATGACAAATTGGACCAGTAATAATCCAACCGAAAATAGTATTTTGAGCTAACAAGGAGCCCAAAATATCTCGACGAATTTCACCTAAAAGTATTTTAGGGTAAAGATCAGCGCCAAGCAAAAGATCGACAGGTCTGCTATCGAAAAAGTTTTTATCTGCTAACCGAAGGTTGGGCAAATTGTTCCTAAGATGAGAAGGAAGTACAAATGAAGGCAAATTGCCCGATATTTTAGATAAAACAAGAGCATTAGTTTCCACTACAATGGATGAATCAATAGGAGAGCCAATTTGAAGAGAACAAAGTTTTCTAGAGGTAGCAGAGACAGCTTGATTAACACCTGAAATTTGAGCATTCGTAGAATGCGTCGAAAGTTTCAAGCGATTTTGCAATCGTTCACAAATGAACGAAGCTTCAGAAGCCGGGTCAATAAGGGCCCGAGCTGGATACGTCGTACCCTGGTGAATAATATTCACCATTGCTGTCCCCAAAAGCACAGTCCTATCTTGTGAGGTATGAAATACCTGTCGATTTAAAGGAGCTGTGGCATTGTTGCTATTTGACGAAGAGGGGAAAGAATTCATGGGTATGGAGTTGGTAAGTCGAGAGGCTATAACCGGACTCGCACCCGAATTAGAATTATGAGTTTTTATTTATTTATTTATTTATTATTATTAATCTATGGAATTAATCCTTACAGACTATTTACAAAAAACATTTAACAATGAATGAAAAATTAAAAAATTTAATTTAATGTGTTCAAATAAATTATTATATTACTTTTTATGACATTTGTATTTGAAAAAAAATCTATAAATCTATAAAGCTTATTAAATTCAGTACACATTCGTCTAAGCGGATCACCGTTTGCATAATTTGATCTATAAAACTGGACAGTTAAAGGTGAGAAGAAACGTGTTGGCCGTTGGGGGATGTTAAATGAAATATTGTTGATCAGAAAACCAGAACAAACATCGCCATTAATTATGTTCAAAAGAAACGAAACGTTTAGCATAGATCTGCGGCTTTTTAAGGTTGGCAGCTTAACAAGGGCGAGTCTGCTGTTATATGACGGAAGATTTAATTGGTTAAAATTTAAGCTGCGAAGACAGAATAGTAGGAATTGTTTTTGCACCGATTCAATGCTATCAATATGAGTTTGATAGATAGGGTCCCATATAATAGATGCATATTCCAAAATCGGTCTCACAAGTGACGTGTATAGTGTTTTTGTTACATACGGATCGTTGAACTCTTTAGACCAACGTTTTATAAAACCAAGAACTCCTCTGGCTTTGTTTACCGTAATTGTAATATGAAGAACGAAACTAAGTTTTGAATCTAATAAGACACCAAGATCTAAGAAGTTATCAACTTTTTCCAATTGAAAGCCTCCCAACACGTAATTTACAGATATTGGTCTTTTTCGAACAAAACGCATATATTTGCACTTTTTAAGATTGAGCTCCATTAAATTTAAAATACACCATGAGTGAAACGAATCCAAATCATTTTGAAGATAAGTGTGGTCGGAATATTGGTTATAACTCATAAAGACTTTTACATCGTCAGCATACATCAGGATATTTGAAAACTGAATAACCTGTGGCAAATCATTTATAAATAAAGAAAATAAAAGCGGTCCCTAACTAAACTATCAGATTTCGGCAACTCCCGATGCAGCATCGTATGATGACGCTTATTGCAGATGGAACAATTATAACTGCTATTACAATTTTTAGCTTCATGTGTTCTTGAAAGACAATTGACACAGCAATGAAATTTTTTAACGGTAGAATATCTATCCGCAATCGATAAACTTTTAAAACGATGACAAGATCGTAAGAAGTGGACTTGATTTTTGCATAAAATGCAAGAGGAATTTGAAGATGAAGAAGCAGCATTAGAATGATGCGCTTTTATTTTATGTTCAGAAGCCTTTTTGACAGGTTCTGAACTTCTTAAGTCACGAAGACAATCTAAAGTTTGGGTTCTTTCTGTCAGAAAGTGGTCCAAATCTTTCCAGAGAGACAAGGCCGATTTGTCTTTTACACTCTGTTCCCAAATATTAACAGTATTTACAGGTAACCGCTGAATGCACATAAAAACTAATATTGGATCCCAGCTTTGAGTAGAAATGACATAAGTAGACATGGCTGTAAGGCAACCGTTTATACCGCGTTGTAAAGCTTTTAAATTCGCACTAGTCTCCTTATCATAAAAGGGAAGACTGAAAAGCGTTTTGAGTTGGTTGTTAACCAACATACGAGGATTATCGTACGCTTCTCTCAAATTTCGCCAAGCTATATCAAAGCCAGCATTAGTAAGTGGACATTTTGAAACAATTTCACGCGCCTCACCACTCGTTTTTCGAACCAAATGGCACAAACGCTCAATATTGCTTAAGCGAGAATTATTTATGTATACCGCGGTAAAAATATCCCTAAAAGTGGGCCAAGAAAGATAGTCACCCTCGAAAACGTCTGTATCGCACGGCGGCAGAGTCAAATTATGGCAGAAGTTATCAGAAGAATTTAAGTCTACAGGCGAAGACTAATCCTTCGATTTTGCCTTGGTTTCAAAATTGTGCAATTTCTCGTTTATCATTGCTAAACAATTAACGTACGCGTTAAATGTTGCCTCGTATTTTGACTCAGCAGCGTCAACATCTTCGGGTTCCGCGTCTTCAGAATTTTCGAGATAACTAAGACAAGTACGGTATGAAGATTTAGCTTGTTCCCACAACAAGTTAATTTCCTTACCGCGTATTTCTAAATTAAAACTCGAATGAAGTTCCTCACGAATGTCGTTAAATTTAGCTTCGTATTTTATAAGAGCATCAGAATCTCTAATAAAAACATCAAGGGCTGTTTCAGGCATTTTGTCAAAATTTTATTCAAAAAAAATTAATAAAAACGAATATTTCCGAAAAAACACGATAAATGCACTAAAATTTTGAATTTATAAATTAATTTTATTAAAAAATGCCAATTGAGAATACAAAAAATAAATCTCAATAAAAAAACACAAGCTAAATATGTCGCGACTATACCGGACAGTAGGGTGACAATATGTTGAAAATGAAAAAAACAACAACAACACGGTACGTATGCAGGTCGATATGAAACTAGTGTAAGTTGTAAACAAACACAGCTTGTAAAATATTCAAATATAAAAAAATCGTATACGCGAATAAACCACAAAAGAAAATAAAAACACTTCAATAATATATATGCACGTATGTATATATAGCTGTCAACAGTATTAAGGGTTAGTTTTATAAAATAATAAACCAATATATATATGTAAAAACACAAGATCACTAATCGCAAACCCGACGGCACTTTGCAAATAAATAAAGAACCCGATTTTAAAATTTATTATTAAAAAATAATTAAACAATTTTAATTCCGTATATTATTTATTAAACGAACAAAAATTTTTTAAAGAAATTTAACACGAAAAAAAATTTAATTTGTCCGTCCACGTAAACAAAACGCACTGTTGTAAAAAAAGAGTACCCAAAAGAAGTGTAATGACAAAGTGTCAAAACAAAGGTACTGTTTAAAAAAATATTACAACGAAGGGTTGCAACGCGATCAATCACAATAAGATAAAAAAGTATTAAGGAACAAATACTTTTTTATTATAGGTAAAAATTAATCTTAATAAAAAAAATGTATTTTCACTTTTTCTTTTAATTTTATAAACACGATTTATTTTCACACTTGCACTATTTAAAAAATAATGTACACACCTTTTAAAATTGAAGATTTAAAAAAATTAAAGCTGAGGTGTGTGTGAGGAGTGTGTTGTGATGCAGCAAGATGGCTGAATTTCTGCAAATTAAATGAAATCTTTAATTCCCAATTTAAACTCGAATAAAAGATCCGGTTCGAAGGAAAAATTTTTGCCGTAAATGCGGGGTCCGATGCAAATAAAAAAAAAACAAGATTTTTTAATGTTTTATTATTAATGAGAAAATTCTCAATATTTTATTTAAAAAAAATAAATTACCTGTAGAGATAAATGGACTGTATTATATACGTTGGGGATCCGTGTGAACAATGTGTTCGTTAAAACGTTCAAACGAAGATTAAAAAAAAGTTACATCTAACTAGGATAGAAAGAGGCAACAAGCAATGTTTTTAGATACCGTTAACGGTTTACTCGCTAGAATCTATGTAAATACTCCCTACAAAGATGTTTACAAAAAGGAGTAAAACTTAGATTCTAACTAGTAATTAACCCTTAAAGAGGGTGAGGGTTTGCAAAAGGGCAAACTTAATTAATGAGCAAAATAAAAGAATTTGTGCTTAAACAACTATATCGTCTGCGTAGCCTTGACATTCTATTCCTGCATCCGACAGTTTCATTAGTAATTCGTCCACAACCAGACTCCACATTAAGGGCGCAAGAACTCCTCCCTGTGGACATCCTCTGGTTGTGTTGACGGCTATAGTCTCGCCTTCTGATGTTGTGTCTACTGGATGATACCATCCATTTTGATGTCACTGAGTCTACTCCTCTTCGGTTTAATGCCCTTTCAATTACTTCGTGTGAAGTGTTATCAAAGGCTCCTTCTATATCTAGGAAGGCACAAATGGCTATTTCCTTTTCATCTATTGATTTCTGAATAGTTTCCACTAGGCTAGTAAGAGCGGTCTCTGTTGATCTGCCCACTCTATACGCATGCTGGTTTGGATGCAACGGCATCTGCTGTAATATTCCACATCTTAGATAGTTTTATACAGCTTTTTCACCTGTTTTCAGCATAAAAGATGTTAGGCTTATCGGTCTGAAGGATTTTGGATGCGCGGTGTCCTTCTTCCCCACTTTGGTTATGAACACACTCTTGCCCTCCTCATTGCCTTTGGTATGTACCCCAAGGCCAAGCTGCTACGCCCGATATTTATCATGAATGGTAATAACTCCTTCAAGCCCATTTGTAAGAGGGCAGGAAACATACTATCCGTTCTAGGGGCTTTATGTGGTTGAAAAGTACCTTAAGCCCATTCTAATCTTTCCCTAGAACAAATTTCAGCTGCTATTTGCCTGCTTGCCGGACTAGGTTTTCTTGGTCTGTTACTCGACTGTTCGTTGTCATCTGCCACAATTCCTGGAAAGTGTGTCTTTAGTAACAGCTCTGCCCTGTCTCGGCCGTTCTTAGAGTAACTACCGTCCTTTTTCTTAAGTGACATTGTCATTTCTGGCCCATATTTCGCAAAGGCTTTGTATAATCTTGCTGTTTCTGGAAGAGATTCTATATTCTCGCAGAAAATTCTAAAGCTAGTACGTTTAGCTTTCCTAATTTCTTTATTATACTTTGTTAGTTTGGCTTTATAATGCTCCCACTGCCCGTTTCGCTTTGCCCCATTGCAGAGCCTGCGAACTTCGGTTCTGAGTGTAGAGAGATTATTGTTCCACCACACTGCGTCGTGGACTCTCGGACTCTCGGGGCAGCTAGAATAGTAGGTATCCAGTAGAGCCCCATTTATTTGGGTCACACTGTCCTCGAGCTCATATTGATTTCGTATGCGCATGCTCGATGTTATGCCTTGTAGGTTGTGGTAAAGGATTTCATTGTACTTCTCCCAATTCGTTTTCCTGGGATTTCTATAGGAAGATGCCTGTATATTTAGGCCCTCTAGCGAAAATTCAATTATTATATGATCCGATAGTGAAACCTCATGGGATACCCTCCAATTTCTTATAATCCTAGCTAAGCTTGGACTGGGTACTGTAATTTCTAGGACCTCATCTCTAACTCTTGTAACTAATGTAGGTCTATTACCCTCATTTAGTATTTCTAGGTTAGATGCTACTAGGTATTCTAATAAGTGCTCACCCCGATAATTTGTATCAGTGCTGCCCCATGTTGTATTGTGTGTGTTGGCATCACATGCCAGTATAAGCTGTAGATTCTGCTTTCTACAGAAGTCCACCAGCTGCCGTACCTCTTCCGGCGGTGATGAAGCTTCATCGCCCGGAAAATATGCTGATGCTATTACTATCACCTTTTTGCTGCCCTCAATGTCGATGAGAGTTTGGATTGGTACCAAGTTTCGCGTCACGAATTCTATAAGACAAATATAATTAATATCTTTACTAATTAAAATGCATGCTCTGGGCGACGTATGTCTATTGTCCCATATTACCTTGCCGCTGCTGCAGCTCAATCCTCTGATTGCACTTTTATAGTGCCAGGGTTCTTGGATCAATACCATGCCCAGGCAATAACTGCGGATGCAGCTTTTGCGTGGTGGACGTTAACCTGGGCGAATTTGGAACTTGATCCTCTATCTGGCATTGTTACCTGCCATCGTGCTAATTGTTGTTCGGGCTATTGCCCGAGCTGTTGTCGCTTGACAGAATCTCTTCTTCTTCATCATCGAGTGGATCGTCGGGATGGCCTAGTTCTATGCCTTCCGTGTCACTCTCGATGGATGGTAGCTGCTCCGTCTCCATTGGTTCAGATGCCTTTGGTTCGGATTCATGTAAATTTTGTACGGTTATGAGCTCCGTCTCTTCTATACATTCTGTAGATTCTGCGGGGGCTGGGCTGCTTCCTTTTTCTTTTTCCAAACCTATAGCTAATGGCATTGCCCGATTTTTTGATTGCTCGTCAATGCCTTTCGTCATTAGCTGGCCATTGCCTTCTTCCTCGTTCTTACAACCCTCCAAAGGGGCGTGTTGATGCCTTCATTTTGCGCGCTTATCAGAGCTATAATTTGCTCCGTTGTTTGGCCCGCACTTCTAGAGAGAAAGATGGTTACCGTGTGTGTTTTGGGTACTTAATCTCCAGTGCATGCAATAAGCGGTGCCCCATCCCATGCTGAAAGTTGGCGGACGGCTTGCCTGAGCCAGTTTGCTGTTTGGGCGTCCTTGCAGTCGACGAGTATATACCCCAGCCGGAAATGGATGGCCCTCAAACTTTAGCTTGTGGTCCCACCCTTTTCCAACTTCTATTAGAATTGCCTCTTCTAGTGCCGTCAGCTCCTGTTTGGTTAGGTTAACCTCAGGATAACCCTTTGGCAGCACTGCCATCTTAACCGCCTTAGAGACGTTTGCGTAGCTTTTGCTCGCTGTTTTCTTCGTCGTTTCTGCGGTGTTCCTAGCAGAATATTCTGCGAGCCTCGGCTTTTTGCCTTCTGCCAATTGCGGCGCTGTAATTTGTTTGTTGCCGCGCTTGCCCGTTTGTTGGTGTGCCTGGGCTGCTTGGCTTTGTGCCGGCCTTTCTTCTAGCCTCCTTTGGTTCGAAACCTTTCTCAAGGTACCTTAGGTACCATCTGCAGCCTGCCCCGCTGAGACCTTTTCTTGTGGTCTTCTTGTAGACGACATCAATATCATGGTGTTCATGGTTGGTGCTTTTGCATCGGTCCCGATTGGTTGACTTTTGTTGTCACCAGATTTCTTTGCCGTTGCCGGCTTCTTGCGCTGAGGCAATAAAGTGTTGCTCCTGCTGGCGGCAGCATTGGCCCGCTAACCATCATCACAGAGCTTATGCTCCATTCCGTCTGCTAGGTCGATTGCGGAATAGCCCCGCATGTTTATACTCTCAAACTTCTTTTTATTTTTATTTTGTTCCATCTTTTTCTTACGACTACCGGCTCGCCGAGGAAAGCCAAGTAGTCTAATATTCTAAAAGGGGGAAATCTTATGGTACGCCATGGCAGCGCCCCATACCATGGTAAGGCCACAGTTACTCCCCGATTCGGCCTGGATTTGGAGATGCGCCGTTCAAATACAGTCTAACGTAACCCCCTGACTGCAAAACTCATCCAATGGGCACGGTACGCATGACACCCTGGATTAGGGGGTGGCAGTTCTTAGTCCTTCACTCATCAAAAGCGTGTCTGACAAGGGTGACCCCGCCGGAAACTACTATCTCGTAGATCCCATCAGCATAGCCTTTTGAATCATTGTGAACTCAAGCCACCGCACCACGTCAAGGTAACTGCCAACGCGGAGGATCCTCTGCGGATACCACAGATCCAACTTGTAACGTATTTCCTCTGATCTCCTTTGCTACTTTCTACCACTTTTAATTCTGTTTTTAAGTTCTTCAAAATACTCTACTTTTCTGGTTTTACAGACAAGTTTGTAATTCTTTTGTGCTTCCAATTAGCTTCGTTTATCAATCATATTATTTGAATTTCTGTAAGCGTTAAGCATTTTAA
This sequence comes from Cordilura impudica, assembly GCA_963682025.1. Classification (NCBI taxonomy): domain Eukaryota; kingdom Metazoa; phylum Arthropoda; class Insecta; order Diptera; family Scathophagidae; genus Cordilura; species Cordilura impudica. Next base: position 178,968,500 of record OY821520.1, on the reverse strand, counting down.
ATACGTTTTGCCTTGCATATAGGCAGTTAAAGTTAAACCATTTCTGTTTAAAATGAATGTTTTTGTTATTTTGCTGTTTAATGGCCGCATTCCTGATTGCCGTTACTAGTTCTTCCAAGTTAAGAATTCTCTTCTCTTCTGAAAGTATATTTTGATTTAATTTTTGTTGATGCAATTGCTTATGCGAGTCTTTCCATACCAATTTCGGCAGCAATTTAAGTTTTCTTTGAGTTTCAGTAAATTTAAGCCTTAAATTTAACTTAATAGACATATGATCTGACCATATTTTATTTTCCACTTCAAAACTTTCAATAATGCTCAATCCATGCTGAGAAACTGCACATATATCATTTACAGAACTGCCATTAGTTTTTGTACATGTCATATTTCCATTTTCATCTCCAACTGTTCTACCACTAAGTATTACCTGCCTGTAGTTATTGCAAAACTAAACAAAATGTATATATAACTGATTTGGTACAAATGAAATTCAGTTTCGATATGCCGTCAGCGGCAGTTCAGTTATAAGTAAAATAAAATGAAAATTAATTTAAATAAGCGACAAAAAATTCGTTAAATATACAAATTTAATATAACCCAAGACCATACAGTGACATGTGTACCGGATAAACTTGAAATATTAAGCTCGTGCTGATTTTTTAACAATTGTTAAATCAAATTTCAAATTTTTTTTATTGAGTCTTAATGAAAAAATTACAATGAAATATAATAAACAAATGGAATAAAAAAAGAGTACCTTAGAACTATAGTGTATTATTCTAATATGAAAAGATCATCCCACATAACAATTTGAAAAGATCATCCCACATAACACCGTATGCACGAAAACTTTACGGTGTGAATTTTTGCGATCTCTTGAAGATACGATCATTGATACTGATGCATAAGATTATATTTACACGTGAGACTACATATCTTTTTAATCGAATATCCTTTTCTAATTCAAGAAGAAATAATTCTATAATTCAAATAAGACATAAAAGTTTGGTCTCTGAATGGCAGTTCTATATACACTGCATACGTCTTTGGAACTTGCTACCGCCAACATTACAATATTTAAGCAACGCAGGACATTTTAGGAAACAAGTTTTCCAATTTTTCAATACCATTTAAATATTGTTTAAACTTTGCTTTGTTTTGAATATATGTATGTAAAATAATTTTTGTTATCTTATTTTATTCAAATTATAAACTATGTTATATTTTCATTAAATACTGTATCACATTATACCGATCCTGTACTTTAATTATAAGACTCTTAGTCTTGTTGTGCAGGAAACCAAATAAATAAATAAATAAATAAAACAAACCTTCCCGATTGAATGTGAGGTGCTGCTTGCTGAAGTATAGTGTTTTACATTTTCATTGGAGTTAAGAGAGTAGGTTTGTTTGCTCCCGACAACACGTTACATAACTTGAGACGTGTGTCTTGGTTGCTAAATCAACTGTGTTTAATTTTTATTTCGTAATGTTTAATTTTAAGTTGTGAATTTTCTTTTTCTTTTTTTCCTTTTACAATTTAATGTGATATTGTTATAAAACGTTGTGACGCATTATAAAATATATATATGTGAAAAATTTTTGTTCCTGTTTAATTTAGTGTTTTGTTTATTTTCTTTTTGCTTGTATTTGGTTCATTGCTTTTGTATTTTTTTGTTAATAAGATATAAAGAGTGTTTTCATTTTGTTATAATAATTTCAAATTATAATATAATTTCAAACAATAATAATACTGTATATGTGTTTTTATTATTACATTTCTTTGTGTCTATTTGTAATTCATTGAATTTATAATTCTAATGAAATGTGAAAGTGTTTGTAATATATTGTATTTATAATTTTAATGAATCGGAAAAAAATATTCAATACTGTTTTAATAAAAAAAATTCAAATAATAATATATATATATATATGTTTTATTTTCTTTGTTTGTTTGTTTTTAGTTCGTATTCAATCTTATCGATTTCTGCCCACATTTCGGTCACCAGTTACCATGGTGATGGGTTCTCTGAAGTCACTCGTCGCACAGTGGCGCCCGTGGAGCAAACGAGTTTGCAAAAATCAAAATTTTCATGTGCGCCGACAAAGTTTTGAATAAACCCATGTTATAGGAAACTTTTCAACGATTTCAAATATGCTACTCTTAATAATATCACATTTTTAGTTTAGAAGATATAACCGTTCAAAGTTGACCGAGTTTCGGTTTTCAAAAAAACACACAATTTTTAGTCAATTTGTTGCGATTTCAGGTGTAATATCACGAAAAATAGGTAACGAATCGCCTTATTTTTTGTTTGTATTGATTGATGTATTTATTAAATGTATAATGATAAAAAAAAATTAACTGTTTGCTTTGTGTTTCTCCTGGTAAATCACTATTTAAAAACTATCCGTTTTTTCACTATTTTTCAACTTTGACGGAAAATAAAAAAAATCCATATTTTTCTATATTTGCAAAACATGTTCTTTGATTATTTCTTTACATAATTCAAAAGGTTTTATCTGCCCGTACGTGCCCGTTTGGCTTCTAGAGGTAAAAAAGTTTAAAAAGACATGGTTGCAGAAATTGTATGGCGTGCATCCCTTACATGTTTTGACTGAAGTAGTTTGATCTAATAGTTTGAAAATTGCATTTTAAGTCGGTTGTCTACCTGTGAGCCTCTGCCAAAGTCTACTCCCAATATTCTGTTACAGACACAGGATGCACAAAAAACTACTCATTGAAATTCGCAGGTACGCACCTCACTTAGAAATTACTTTGGAGTACAAATGGTCAAGAACAATATTGACTTATGGTCCCTCCAGGTAGGCACAAATCTTATTTAGACACGAGCATAATATCAAAATTGCATAATTCAGCCTAAATCCATATGTATGCAGGCAACAGGTTAATTTTTAGGCATGGTAGCATAAGCCTATATATTGCAAAATAAGCATAATGCCTGGATTAGTCTACGACTGAAAGTTCGCGCAATAAGTACTGAAACCATGGCGTTAAACAATTTAAGTACTGAAAACATGGCGTTGAACAATTTAAAATTATTTTAACTGTTTAGAAGGTCAACCACACCAAAGTTTTTCACGGAAGCTGCTTTAGAAGAACTTGATAGCTTATACGGAAATATTGAGAGAAGCGAAATTATAAAAAATAATTTTTATCTGATATATGCAAACATTAAGGCAAAATGGATGAAATCTAATCGAACCATCCTGGATATATTGGCAGCAGATAAACCCCCCACATCAACCAGAGGAGCAAAAGGAAGGCCAAAAAAAGTATTAAGGAGTGTTCAATTTTCACAAGAAAGAGGAAACTTGCCGATGCCACCAATGACTTGACCACGAAGCATTTATCGGACGCGCTGTCTATTAAATATAAGTTAACACGCTTTGATTCTGATCTGCCTAATCGGCAACATTTAGTTCATACGTAGCTTAGTATTGGTGCTGCGTATAGTTGACACGCGCCGTTTTAGATTTGCATGATCAGCTACTTCGATTTTATATTTTACGTTTTTGCTAATTTAAGTTATATGTTTGCGTTGCACTTTGTAGCCAACGCAAACTTGGTGGTAGAAAATAAAATTTAGTTTAAGACCCTAACTCACAGAACACAGTCGTTTTACTTATTGGAAAGAGATATCCAACGAGAAGAAGTCTACCAGAATAAATACGATAGAGATTTCTTCACTGGCGCCCAACAGGATAAGCAACCGCACATTTCATCAGGAATATCAAACTATAACTTCAACAACAGCACCACCACCACCGCCACCAACACCAGCCAACACCACCGCCACCAACACCAGCCAACACCACCACCAACACCAAGTCAAACGGAGAATTACATTAAGAAATAAAAAAGAATGTAAGTAAAGTTTCCAATTTTCATAAAGTGGCTTTAGAAGGAAAAAATAAAAAGAATATCAAAAGTGAAAATAGTGCTAACGGTTTTAATTATCAGTGTTTTGACCTTTTCTATCCAGCTAAAGCGAAAGTGTGTTGACGGTTTTACGAAACTAAAACTATATTTTTTAATTTATGAGTGATTTGGAGGACTTGTTTGACAGTTTAAATATTACGGGAAATAGAGAAAGGATGTCACAGGAAGAAGTACAAGCTATGATTAACAGGGCCGTAGTTGCGGCAACACAACATCAGTCTAGATTGTTTACAGAAAAAATTAACGAACTTACTGAGAAAATAGCTAGTTTAGAAGTTGGTAGAGTGAACGTAGAAGAATTTAGGGAAACTGCCATAGACCCTTCAGTGGTATGCAACGAAACGCTTGACTTAGTAAAATCATTACCGGAGTTCGACGGTAAATTAGAACAATATGTCTCTTGGAGACAGGCAGCACATACTGCATATAAGGTTTATGAGAATTTTGATGGTAGTTCTAAACACTACCAAGCAGTGGCCATTCTGAGAAATAAGATAAGGGGAGCGGCAGATGCCGTTCTGGCCTCATTTAATACAGTGCTAAATTTTCGAGCTATTATTGCTCGCTTGGATTTTACATATGCGGATAAACGACCAATATATTTAATAGAACAGGAGTTAAGCACGCTTAGACAGGGTAATGGTTCTGTTTTGGATTTTTATGATAGCGTTGAACGAAAGCTTACATTATTGACGAATAAGACATTGATGACGTACGACAGTGACGTCGTACATGTGCTAAATGATAAGTATAGAAAGGATGCACTTCGCACCTTTATTTCAGGTTTAAGAAAACCTCTATGCGACATCTTATTCTCGTCACGACCTGTGGACCTACCAACAGCATTAGCACTCGCACAGGAACTTGAATCCAACCACGAGCGGTATGTTTTTGCAACCACATTTGCTAATAGAATCAACGAGAATAATAAAATTAATGCTAGGAAATTCCCCAATCAAAATCAACCTAACGAGAAAAACCCATACTATAATAGGGTCCAATCTCAAAGGCACCCGGGTCAAGTCAGAGGACAAGATATTCCAGAACCAATGGATATTGACCCATCGTCTTCAAGGTTCAGACAGCACACGAGCGGTCGAAACCAAAATTTTCAACCTACGAAAAAACAACCTGGATCGGACAGACAAACGGGATCCAGGATTCAGAGGATCAACCATGTGACAAATGAGGTGGAACAATATTCCATCACAGCGGACGATGCGGTTCTAGATATCGAACAGCATGCTAACGATAATGATTTTGAAAACATTAATTTTTTAGGGCATGCTCCCAGCTACCATTCATAGAACGGGTTATTGCTGGGGAGACAATAAAAATATTAATAGACACCGGGGCATCGAAAAATTATATAAGACCATTTAAACAACTTAAAGGTATCAAGGATACCGATAATCCCTTTACAGTTCATTCGATTCACGGAAAAAACGACATAAATAAAAAATGTGTCGTAAATTTGTTTGGGAAAAATTCAACTTTTTTTGTGCTAGAGAATCTTTCAACATTTGATGCAATTGTGGGGTTAGACCTTCTAAAACAGGTTAATGCCAACATTGACCTAAAAAAAGGGACAATTAATTACGCGGCAGGCTCGGAGAAAATTTGTTTCATGAAGTGCAAAGATGTGAATCATATTATAGTTGACGTGAAAAATGTACCAGAATCCGTTAGAACCAAATTTAAGAATATTATTAACAATAACAACGAAGTATTTTCAGACCCAAAAAAATCACTGCCGTATAACACAAATATAGTAGCGACGATCCGGACTCAAACCGATGAAGCAATATATTCGAAATCGTATCCATACCCAATAGGGGTATCGGACTTTGTAAACGAGGAAATTAGACAACTTCTGGCAGACCACATTATTCGACCATCTAGGTCACCCTATAATAACCCAATTTGGGTCGTAGACAAGACAAGCATGGACGAATTAGGAAACAGGAAGAAACGAATGGTGATAGATTTCCGAAAGCTTAATGAAATTACTATTAACGACAAATATCCTATCCCGAATATGTCGGTAATTCTATCAAACTTGGGAAATGCTAAATATTTTACTACCCTGGACCTTAAATCTGGTTTTCATCAAATTGAACTCGCAGAAAGAGATAGGGAGAAAACTGCTTTCTCAGTTAACAACGGAAAGTACGAATTCTGCAGACTACCTTTTGGGTTAAAAAATGCTCCAAGTATCTTTCAGAGAGCTATCGACGACATTCTTAGGGAACAGATAGGAAAATCATGCCACGTTTATGTCGATGACGTGATTATTTTTTCGGAATCAGAAGATGACCACCTTATTCATGTCAACTGGGTCCTCACGAAGCTTCGGGAAGCACATATGTGCGTTTCAGTCGAAAAGTCAAAATTTTTTAGGACTAGTGTGGAATATCTTGGTTTCGTGGTGTCGACGGAAGGCATACGGAAGTCTTCAGACAAAATTGCGGCGATTCTTAGATTCGTTCCACCTTCTAACCTGTTTCAATTAAGATCTTTTTTGGGACTGGCGAGTCACTATAGATCATTCATTAAAGATTTTGCGAGAATCGCCAAACCATTAACAGACGAGCTAAAGGGCGAAAACGGGAAAGTTAGTGCAAGTCAGTCAAAAAAGGTTATAGTAACACTTAACGAAAGTCAATTGCTTGTTTTCAGCAAACTAAAGGAAATACTGACTTCAGAAGACGTTATGCTTACGTATCCAGATTTTAGGAAACCATTCGACTTAACGACAGATGCTTCGGCATTGGGCCTAGGTGCAGTCTTATCCCAAGATGGTAAACCGATACAATTTATCTCTAGAACATTAAAAGACCCCGAAATGCATTATGCTACGAATGAGAGAGAGCTTTTGGCAATAGTTTGGGCTTTAAAAACCCTTCGAAATTACCTTTACGGCGCGAAAACTCTCAACATTTTTACGGACCACCAGCCGTTAACATTCGCGGTTTCAGACCGAAACCCAAATGCGAAAATCAAACGTTGGAGAGCTTTTGTTGATGAGCACAACGCAAAGATTTTTTACAAACCTGGAAAGGAAAATGTAGTTGCGGATGCGTTATCCCGACAACAAATAAACGCTACGGACAACGACCCAGAATCAGACCATGCTACTGTTCATAGTGAGGCGTCCCTTACCTATACTATTCCGAGTACGGATAACCCGATTAATTGCTATAGAAATCAAATAATTATTGAAGAGGCTGAACAAGCCTCATTGCGTACCTTTGTAATATTCGGAAAGAAAATAAGACATAACATCCAATTTAATGAAAAAAACGAACTCTTTGAAACGGTCCGGGATGCAGTTAACCCAAATGTGGTAAATGCAATATACTGCACTCTCCCAACTCTGGCATTCTTGCAACATGACTTAATCAGACAGTTTCCAGGTACTAAATTTTGGTACTCAAAACTCTTTGTAACAGACATCTATGACCTTAATGAACAGAGAGAAATTGTTGCTTCTGAACACAACAGAGCGCATAGAGCTGCCCAGGAAAACGTAAAACAAATATTACAAGACTATTACTTTCCGAAAATGTCAAAACTTGCTAAGGAAATTGTTTCAAATTGTAAAATTTGCTCTAAGGGAAAGTACCAGAGGCACCCGAAACGGCAATTCATTGGAGAAACACGAATTCCCAACTATGCGGGTGAAATCCTACACATAGATATTTACTCCACTGACCAAAAATATTTCCTTACTTGCATTGACAAATTTTCCAAGTTCGCTATAGTTCAGCCAATCCAATCCCGTACCATCTTCGATGTTAAAATTCCAATACTACAATTAATGAACTTTTTCCCTCAAACTAAGACAATATTTTTCGACAACGAAAAATCCCTAAATTCAGAGACTATAAGAACATTATTAGACTCGTATAACATACAGATCGTTAATTCACCACCACTTCATAGCACGTCAAATGGCCAAGTGGAGCGTTTCCACAGCACCCTCTCAGAGGTCGCGAGATGTCTGAAACTTCAGAGAAACATCGAGGATACCGTCAACCTTATTTTGCAGGCCACTATTGAGTACAATAGGACAATCCACTCTGTTACCGAAAAGCGTCCTATCGATATAATCCATTCCGCTCCAAATGAGCTAAGAACGCTCATTATGGAAAAAATCTTAAGTGCACAAAATCAAACCCTGGATAATCACAACAGGGGTAGGACAGATAGAAAGTTCGAGGTAGGAGATAAAGTTTTTATAAAATCCAACAGGAGATTGGGAAATAAATTAAGCCCTTTGTATGGAGAAGGAACGGTCGAAGCTGATTTGGGCACGACAGTTCTAATAAAAGGAAGGGTGGTCCATAAGGACAATCTGAGATAGCATGGCTCTAAACAACTTTCTTTATTCTAGGTTTCTAAACATCTTACTTACGGTAATTTTACCGATAGCAGGCAAGATCATCGACTACTCTCATTCAAACTACATCCCGATATATGATGGCGATATAATTATTTGGGATGATTATGGTTACCTAAAACACTCTTCCAACTTGACTTTATACGACGGACTCATTAAGGAAACAACCGAATTGTCTGATCTCTTCCCACAGTCTCATATGAAAAAAATTTTGGAATCAGATATTAACCATATGGCTACATTGCTCTCAGCCCTACGAATCCACCACAGACATGCCAGAAGTTTAAACATCTTAGGAACTGCCCTGAAGGTAGTAGCAGGCACTCCTGACTTCGATGACTTTGAAGAGAGCAAGTTTAGACAAGAGCAGCTGGTGGAAGCAAACAACAGACAAATAGATATCAACACTAGAATCGACCAACAACTTCAGAAACTGACGGACACGGTAAACCAGGTAATCGCAGCTGAAAAAGAAAAAGATAGGATGAACACTGATAAATTGTACGAAACACTTTTAGCCAGAAATAGAATTTCGATTATAAATTTGCAGAATTTAATTTTATCTGTTAGTTTAGCGAAGGTAAACGTTATAGATCTCGCAATACTTGATAGCGAGGAAGTGAAGTCACTGGTGAAGAATGGAAGCTTTACAGACACTAGTGTGTCGGAAGTTATGAGTATCAGTAGCATTAAGATTTACCAAAATAATGATATTTTACAATTTGTTATTAAATTTCCTAGACCCAAGCAGCTATGCAAGAGAATAGATCTGTTCCCTGTCTCCCACCAGCAAAAAATAATTTCTTTCGAGGGAGGCAACAAGGTGGCAAAATGTGGCAATCAGGTACTCTCAGTCGAAAGCTGCAAGACAGCAATCTCGTCCACTTTTTGCAAATTTCAAAACGTTACCACTTGTGCTCAACAACTAGTATTTGGGACATCTGCCGAATGTAACACTCAGTTCGACGATCTTAAGAAAGTAATGGTAGTGGATGATGGCATTATCATTATCAACAATGCGATCGCAGAGGTGATTGAAAATCACGGCAACAGCCAACTTGTGAATGGCACTTACCTGGTTACTTTTGATAGTGAAGTTATCATCGATGGAATCACGTATGTGAATAGGGCTGGGGTCCCAGGGAGTATTCCCGAATTGCCAAACCTTCCCATGATAAAGGTTACAGAGCATAAACAAGTTCTCAGTCTACCGTTTCTCCACGACATGCAAATTAGAAATCTTCAGCATCTCGATGAGTTAAAGAAAGAAATCACTGTGAAACCTATCTTGAGCACCTCTGTGATATTGTGTTGCATCGCCTTGATATATCTGGCTTACAGAATGATAAGGGGCTGGAGAAAGAGAAGATCGCTAGTCAACTTGAAAAATACTTTGGAAGAAATCTTGAAGAAGACCGAGGACGGCCTTCATTCAAAACGGGGAACAGTTAACACGCTTTGATTCTGATCTGCCTAATCGGCAACATTTAGTTCATACGTAGCTTAGTATTGGTGCTGCGTATAGTTGACACGCGCCGTTTTAGATTTGCATGATCAGCTACTTCGATTTTATATTTTACGTTTTTGCTAATTTAAGTTATATGTTTGCGTTGCACTTTGTAGCCAACGCAAACTTGGTGGTAGAAAATAAAATTTAGTTTAAGACCCTAACTCACAGAACACAGTCGTTTTACTTATTGGAAAGAGATATCCAACGAGAAGAAGTCTACCAGAATAAATACGATAGAGATTTCTTCACTTATACAAAGGATAGTGAAAGAGTTAAGTCGCAGATTACAAAATCTGTTGCTGATGCAAGCCCACTGCGACTAAAAAGGATTAAGGAAAGCATTCCCACGCCCACAAACGCACACATTAAAAAGTATGGTTCCGAAGAAGCCTTGGCCTTGTTTATGGACTTACAACTTTCCAAAGAAAAATATGAGATACTACGGGCATCCTTGATGCGACACGGGGCTGACGTTTTACCAGGATACAAGCATATTACGCAAGCCAAAATAAATTCACGACCACTGCATACGGAGTTTACGGAAGTCTCTGTGAAAGCCAATCTGCAGGATCTCATGGGCCATACAGCAAAACGTCTGTTGGTGAGTCTTCCTGAAAATGAGGTGAAAATTCTTCCTGAGAAACTGACATTGATCAGCAAATGGGGCTGCGATGGATCATCCGGACAAAGCGTTTATAAGCAAAGGATATCTTCCGATGACGTTACAATATCGGACGGAAATATGTTTATGGCATCTGTTGTTCCTTTGCGGCTATAATCTGATGTTTCCCTACACTGGAAAAATTCACGTCCGTCATCAGTGCATTATTGCCGACCAATAATGTTTCAGTTTGCAAGGGAATCGGCAGAACTCATAAGGACCACGGTGAAGGACATTGAAGAACAAATAAGCAAGATTAAGCCTACAAAGCTGCAAATTGGAGAAGGAAAATATATTGAATGCAATTACGAGTTCCACCTGACCATGGTTGACGGAAAAGTCGTAAACGAACTGACAGAAACAACCTCAACATTGTCATGCCCGATTTGCAAAAAGAGTCAGAAGAACTTTGGTAATTTAAACGATTCTACAAACGAGGAGAATTACGAATATGGAATGTCACCATTGCACGCAAGGATAAGGTGTATGGAGTTCTTGTTAAAACTGGCGTATACCCTACCACAAGAGGAGGAAAACTTCGATGAAAATACATCAATAAAGGATAAGGAAAAGATCAGAAAGAAGCAAATACAGGATGCTTTTTTTAAACAAGTTGGACTAAAAGTAGACTGTCCCAAGCACGGATACGGTAACTCAAACGATGGAAACACTTCTAGGAGATTTTTTGAAAATGATGAGGCAGTAACTAGAATCACTGGAATTGACAATCAAATCGTGAAAAGATTGGGAACGATCTTGAATGTTTTAAACTGCAAAGAAAATGTCAGTTCTACAAAATATAGAGAATATGCATCGAAAACTGCATCTCTTTTAGCAGAAATGTATCCACAGAAGAAGTTGACCCCGACCGTCCATAAAATATTGGCGCATGGCAAAGATATAATTGAGTACCAGTCTTTGCCAATTGAAGAGCTTTCTGAAGAAGCACAGGAGTCTCTTAACAAATTTTATAAAAAATATAGATTGCAGAATACATTCAAAGCATCAAGGGTAAGGCAAAATGAGGACCTCTTCAACATGTTGGCAGCATCTTATTAGCACTTATTTCTTCCCTGCGGCATGTGAAGTCACGAATAGAGTTAGAAAATAATTATAGTTTAGAAATGATTAGTCTTTTAGATATACCTTCTCTTACGAATTGTGATGAATATTTTACAGAAAATTGAAAAAATAAATTTAAAAAAGAAGTAATTTTTTTTTAATTTGTTGGGTAATAATTTAAAACATAAAACCCTAAAGAAAAAAAATAAAAACAATCTAAAAATGTAAAAATATTTTTTTTTAGTTACCATAAAATAGATTTTTCTACAAATTTTAACTTTGATAACCCATAAGTAGGCCCCTTCAAAGCGTAGCACCCTTTCCAAACGCTCATTTCATAGGCTGTTTAAACTGTTCCATTATGTTATTCGGTTCAAAAGATATGATTTTTGCAACGACGCCACTGTGCGTCGTTTCAGGTCTGCTAATCTCTTACGCAGTTTCACAATTCGGCCTTCCCTTCGCCTCTTGGGTTTTTGTGTTACTGGAATTGTTGTTAATGTTTCGCTAAGTCTTCGCTGCTGTCGTCGCAAATATTCTTCTATCGTTATTGGCTGCGGTTGCTGTTTTATTTCAGCCGTCGCTGGATTGTTCTTGACTGTGTTGTTGTTGTTGCTGGTGGTGGCTATATCCAGTACAGAATTTTCTGTTGGATTAGGCAGGATCTCCATATCGTCGTAGAGCTCATAAATATTTTTATTAATAAAAAATGGAAAATTAAATTTTGCCGGCGTTTATGAACTGGCTTTTATGATTTTTTTGTTGCTGGCAAATCGTTGGAAAAATCATAACTTTTAAACTAATTAAGATATTTTAATAATTATAAATGATGTTGAAAGATGACGTCTTTACCTTTGAGTGCTGGCGGAGGATGCTAGGTCCATAGGGGGCTTCAATATATCCTATTAAAATTCAATATTATTTTGGTGCTAATATTACATGCTGCAAATATAAAGATAATGTGCTTAAACTTGGAACTCCAAAATGTTTTTGCCCGAAAGACGAACCCTACTTAAATTTGTTGGAATCGGCCCATGTTTGGACCTAGTTCCCATACAAATTTTCCTTAAAAATTGGTTTTAATGCCACTGAATGTAGCAAATGTTATTCTATTGCGATGAAATTTGAATCATTGGGGTTTATTAGGCCAGTGACGAGATCTAAAAAAATCTTTGAAAGCGGTCCACGTTTGGACCTAGTCCCCATACAAATTTTCTTCAAAATTTGATGAAAATGCCACAAAAGATGCCAAATTTGCTAATCTCTGTATCATATTTAAAAAATTTACAAAAATAGTGCAAAAAAACACTGTAAAATTTTAATGAAATCGGACCACTTTTTTAATAAAGAAAAACACCCAAAGTTCTCAAAATTACACATTTCGCAATGAAATTTTATTAAGTAACCACTCAAAGGACTTATAATTTCACAATACATATTGTTAAAACCCGAAAGTCTAGAAAAAAAAATACCACTCTAATATAACATGTTAAACTAATATTAAATTTTTTATTAATATTACTGATACACTTTTTTGAAATATTTTTAATATTAATATATTAATGCTATAGATATTGGCATTCGATCTTCGATCTTCGCTGGCTATCGAACATCGACTATCGAATGTCAAATTCGTTGTACAACGAATTTTCAATCGAACACAATTTTGCTTTCGATGCTAGATTTCAGTTTGTAAAACTCATTGAAAATATAAGTTGTAAATTATTTTAATTTCATGAGATTGAAATGCCTTGTGTGCATTGCAGCAGTTCATCTGTAGTAGACAGCAGTTCCATAAACGCCTCCTTTCAGTCGAAAATTTACAATAAATCTGTAAACAAATGGTACCCTTAAAACCTCGCATACTCACGTAGTGGAATCCATTTCCAAAATGTTGGAAGCATCTCTCATGACGAAGCATTCATATTCATCAGACGATCATAGAGCCAAAATTCCATGTTAATAAATAAATAATTATTTTTTTTTTCCTTAATAAATTTGTAAACAAACAATGTTTATTTTAAGCGTCAGCTGATAAATATGTGCTATTGTGAATACAATGCACTCGCGGTAACGTGAACATCGTCTAACGTGAACACCGCCTAACGTGAACAAGCTTTTGTTTACGTTGACTACTCTGTAACGTGAACAAACTCAGAAAGCTCTATAACGTGAACAATTTTTTTGTCACTGCATATGTTTTCTAAGCTTGTAGACAACACTGAAATGCATTAAATTCGATTTTTAAAGTTTAAGGAATCCCCTTATATAAAAAATGTGTGTATTCTCTAAATTATTATTTTTTTTGTGTGGCAACAAAATTTTATTTTAAGTCTTTTCTTATGCAAAGTGGCGAATCAGTCGGCATGAGTGTTAAAAAATCTAAATGTTTGGAGTTAAAAGAAAACGCAGAAATTTTAGATAGTTTTCAAAAAGGAACAAGTAACTAGTTTAGCAAAAAAGTACAATGTCGCTAAGTCAACAATATGCAGCATTAAAAAGAAAAAAGAAGCAATTTTAAAATGTGTGCCAGGGACCGGGAAAAAGAAAAACTTTGAAATCATCAGAACTTCCAATTATGGAAAAAAAACTCTTTACCGTTGGTTCATCCGAATGCGTGAAAGGAATCGGCCTGTAAGTGGGCTAATGCTAAAAGAGAAAAAGCTAAGGAATTACATTCCCAACTTAAAGAAAACTAGGGCGGGTTCAATGCTAGTGACGGATGGCTTCAGCGATTAAAGAAAAGGTACGGTGTTAGGCTTCTTAAAGTATCCGGAGAAAAACTCTCATCGCAGCCTGAATTGTTGGATCCATTTAAGCTAAAACTGAAACAAAAAATTGAAGAAATGAAGTTATGCAATGACCAACTCTATAATGCTGATGAGTCTGGTTTATTCTGGAAACTTTTACCAAATAAAACGTACGTTGCAATGCAAGAGAAATGTGCCTCGGTACAAAGACGGAGAAGCAACGTATAACGTTCCTGTGTTGCGCAAATGCATCAGGTGCACATAGACTTAAACTTTTGGTAATTGGTAAGGCCAAAAATCCACGCGGTTTTAAAAACTTCATTTGTCCTACGGATTATAAGAATTCCAAATCGGCCTGGATGACGTCAGCTATTTTTAAGCATTGGTTCCATCAATCCTTTGTACCACAGGTAAACAAATTCTTCATTGACTAAAAATATAACTAATTAGGTGAAATTGTTTCTAAAGAAGAAAAGCTTGCCAATTAAGGCACTATTATCGATAACGCTCCCTCTCATCCAAGTGAAACAGAATTAAAAACTGAAGATGGAAACCAATGGATCAAAATGCGATTAAAATAACAAAATTATACTACAGAAACAGCTTGTTAGCTTAGATAGCAGCTAAAAACTCTGATTTGCTTGAATCAATGAGAAATTTAACTTTGAAAGATGCTGTTACACTTTTATTTGTCGCATGGTATTGGGTCAGCACAGAAACTCTTGCCAATTGCTGGAAAAATATTTTAAGTTTAGTTAGAAACCAGGATGACCCTGAAGATAACATTCCATTAAATATTATGAAAGTGAAGTGGGATGCAGAAATAAATCCTTTAATGCAAATGTCAGCCGATCTCCTTCAGGACTTGAGTCCTCAGGTGAGAATTTTACGATAAACTTTGAAATCAAAATTAAAGCATGGTTTTACTAACTTTTAGGTTAAAATTACCTTGCCAATAGTTCAAGAGTGGAATAATAATCTTTGTGTTGATGATACGACTGAAATCCATGAAATTGGGAAAAACGAAGAAAGTGACGACGATGATTGCATTGCCGATGATCCTGTTAAAAAATTGGCGCAAGTGACGCAATTGAAATTTTTAATAAGGCATTGCAATGGGCAGGAGATGCAATGGTGGATCAAAGTGAAATGAGTGTACTTAGACGCTTAAGGGAGAAAGCAGTATATCAGCTATTAGAAAATAAAAAGCAGCAGAAAAAGATAACGGATTCCTTAAATGCGTAAATGTAATGTGAAATTTTATTTGCTATGTAATTTTATTTCAATGGATATCTTCTCGTGATCTCGTTTTGTTTTGTAATGCATTTTAATTAATAATTTTATTTTTATATTTTAATAATGCAAATAATAATACATAAAAGAATTTCACGGTCAAGCGTGTAAAATACATATATTTTTTTCATGAAATTCGACAGTCGCTAACGTGAGCTCCCTTTGTTTTAATTAGTTACGTTACCGCGAGTGTACTGTAATCCAATTGAGTGAAATTCACAATAGCCTATTTTATCGAATGTTCACCATAATACCAAATGAAAATTCGTTCGATCAGTTAATTCGACCACAATCGAACATCGAAAGTTGCTCATAATAGGCACCATTAAGTTATTTAGTATATTTTTTTTGAAACTAGTATAATTTTTTTATGAAGTGGCCGCCAACATATTGAAAAGGTCCTCACTCTGTCTAATCCGTGAAATCTTGCAAGTATTCGTGTATCTAAATTTTTTGTGGTCCAATTGGTAAGCATTGATATTCAATTAAATTTTTACCATGAGCCAAAATCTTATGTACCGTAGGAGTAAGTTTCTTCTCAGTGTACGTTTGAGCGGTAGATATTGCTTCTGTAACACCCTGAAGCTTACGTTTTCTTGTGTACGATGAACACTTCCAAAGATTTTCCTGGTCTTCCTCTGATTCGGTCAGTAGTTGTATGGGCTTTTTCGAAGATTTTAAATGTTGTGAATTCATTAAGCCAGGTGAAATGCCTTTTCATGAAGATTTCCTTTGCACGATTGGAAGCTTTCCATTTTGTCTTAATATTCATGAAAATGGTGTGATGCTTTCTTTCTTCCGATTCTGGTAAAACGTCTACTTGTTTTATAACAGCCAATCTAAATGCGCTTTCCTCTTCCAAGCTTCTAAATAAATCAAACAATTTAAAATTTTGTAAAGACATTGCACTTCTCTCTTTTTAGTTTTTGCCAAAAAATTCAGCGGTCTCTTATTAAGCCAAATGCCAACTGGCCTCAGCACGGAAATCAATATATATCAGTCATCAACATAAAAGTTTATATTTACTTTTTTTATTTTATTATGCTGAATTCAGTAACCGTTTATTGATTATTATCTGTGAGAAATTCTCTATCATATACATTCATTGATTTTACTGAATTTCTATCAAAATTTTGATGTTTGCCACGCTATTTGGGAAAGGCGCCACTATGCGACGGAGAAATTGTACAGTGGATAAAAATATGCTGGATGAGGTTTAAATTTTTACAAAACCAATCTGTAAGAAAATGCTCCATTTAAAGCAATTTTTTTTATTTGGAAAACAAGGAAGACCTAAACACCTGCAGTTACATACCACCAATGCTATTTGTAAAGAAGAAATATGTTTAATATATATTTTTTTTTTTTTATATAATCTTGACAAAGGAATTTAAATTTAATCTATGTCGTCTTTCTAAAATGTCAGAAATTAATCCTTAATAAACTTGGTTATTCATGTGTTTAAATGTCTTCATTATAATTATAATTTTTTTACATAAAAAAATCCATTTCAGTGAAGCTAATGTCTATAAAAATATGGACTTTAATTTCCTCTTCTTTTTATATCTTATGATAAGTTATTTTCAAGTGGTTGTATTGTCATCTAGCGCCCTATTTGTATCTATATAAGCTGTTCACTTTCAATTGAATAAAAAATGCTACCAAGTTCCACTGCATTTATAAGTCCGCATTAAGGTATATTGCATCCATTACATCGAACATCACCAGAGTAGACTGGCAAAAACAATTATAAAAAAACTATTTTCGTATCAAAACGTGGCAGAACAAAATACTTCTTATGAGGTTTTTTAATGGGAAAAATTGTGTAACATTATAGACGTTAAACTTCAAGTCGCTGGTTTATGCTGATAAACCAGCAACAATTGACTCTTGGAGGCCAATATTGTTCGTGTTATTCGTGATATACTGCCAGCAATACTCGAAAAAGTTGCCCATAATTGGATGTCCAGAATGCGCTTCATTTTTTATAATTTGAAGTTCCATCGGGATTAAGAAAAACACCCTTTATTACACGTTAAGCTTAAACGTATCTTATTTCATATCATCCCAAGATATTTGAACTGCATAAATTGGAAAAGTTTTATTAGTTTTTACAGGAACTAAACCTTTCAAATTTTTACTTGGTTGGAGATTTAAAAGCTAGAATTTCCGATGTGCAAATTTTAGATACTAACTTTTAAAAAGATCTACCTCATACATGTATGTGAATTTAGATGCTCAAAGGATAAAGTAATTAACACCCAAGGAAAACCTATGGAGTTTATAGATCAGTTTGGTGGCATATCCTTAATGGATGTTCTGGTAAGGATGTTCAAGAGGAATATAGCTTTTGTGGTGTTATGGGTAGCTCAATAATTGATTATGGTAATTGTTCACACAGTTTCCTTTAATGTGTTGATGATTTCGCTATAGCATCCAAACCCTACTCCGATCATATGCCATTATGTTTAAGTATAAAAACTTTTTATGCTGATACGGATCGTAGTGATACTGCAAAGATTACGCTGGAACAAGAACTTATTTTGTAATTATGTAGAAAAGCTTAACTTGCTTGCTAGAAAATTTTAATTACTTGCTACTGATATTGATATTCAATCAAATGAATCGGTGGATGAACAAATTTTGAATTTAACAAAGAAAGTAAAATAAGCCCATTCGAAGGTAGCTAGTAAATTTATTGAATTTTTTTATCCTAATGGTTTGATTGGCAGTGTGCTCTTTTTCGTAAGGTCATGTTATAAAATCTACGAGTATATAGGAGACAACACTCATACGTGAACAAATTGCGTTATTTAACAGCTAGGGCCAAAAACTTAGAGCAGTTAAATAGAGTAAAATGCACTGAATGGTGGAAGCTGTAAAAACACGATGAAGAAAAAATTTAACAGCAGATGATTTTCTAATGCATTTTAGCGACTTATTGACTAACACCGCAAATATCCCTACAATCAGTTGGTTAGTGCCGTATTTAACTGATGCCCTTTGATTTTCTGAAATTACATCTGTAATTAAAACTTTAAAACTAAACAAAGCTCCTCGAAAAGGTGGCATTAATTATGAATATATAGACATAGATATGCACCGGATGCTTTATCAATGAAATACTGTCTGGTTTCAACAAAATATTTTTGCTTTTGAAAAAAGGGGATGTATACCAGCCTACAAATTATCTGGGGTTATCCTTGATTAATATTCTGTGTAAAGTCTTCGATATTATATTGTTAAACAGATTGTCGGAATGGGTTGAATATAATAACGTTCTTAACGAATAGCAAGCCGGATTTAAACAAATTGAATGGTGGAAAAACTTATGCATTCTTCGTTGATTTTTCGTGTATTTTTTATGTAATTCCTAAAAATTGCTTATTTTTATAAACATTCTTACATCTAAAGTAATAAGAATTTTGCAGTGCTAATATTGCAACGTTTACTGTAAAACAAGGGTGTATTTTATGCCTTTTACTCTTCTTGTTGTATGTTAATTATCTAACAGATTAATTACCAAACGGTGTAAATGTTGCAGATACTAATATTACAATTTTATGCAGATGATATTGTCTTACTAGCGGACTCACAACCCAAACTATAGCAAATGATAGATGCTCTGTTTTCTTATTGTACGACATGGAGCTAATTTTATTTCGTTTCGGCTCGAGAATATCTACAAATCTAAACTGACAGTTTGGTGTAACAACATCGAGACCATCAACAGCTATAAATATCTGGGCGTTAATATTACTTATAATTTGTCATTTAAAAAACATCTTAATAATAAATTATAGAAAATTAACAAATAAATTAGTTATGAAATTATTTTAATTCATTAAGAAAAAAAATGAGCTGTATTAATAATAGATATTAATAATAGTGTAAATACTATGAATAATGTAAATACAACTTTACTATATAAATAAAATAATATCTATTTATTAATAATTAAATTATAATAATTGAAATTATTCTAAAGTCTACAAAAAAAAAAAAAATAACTTTATGAACCTTTTCACGAAAACCTTCCATTAAAGATTTTATTGTGGTTTCTGTCACTTTTTTGAAACATGTAGTCATTCCTTCCTCATTTAGGGATACCCATTTTGTGCTAAGCTCCCTTTTCACAAGAGCTCAATACCTCTTCACTGGACTAAGCTCCGGACAGTTTGAAGGAATTGCCTCCCTGGGTACAAAACCCACATTATTATTATATTCAACATTTTCTCGAACATTAGCAACATACAAATTTTACCCAGGAGCTGCAAAAAATCTGCCACTACATACGTTTCGACGTCAGTATTTTTTAATGAAACATTTCAATTTCCGTGCTCTGTTTTGGTCTCTAAATTTTTTACAGTGTTCCTGTCTGGAACTTTTTGGACTTCGTGCATTTTCATTGGCTTTAAACTTTCTATTTTATTTGCCTTATAGGCAAATGGTCAAATTCTCCTGATACTTTATAATAACATTGAAAACAGTTTGACTGCAGACCTTTGATTCTTTGGCCAACTTTTTGTAGGACAATGTTGGATTTTGTTGAAATTATTTAATAATTTTTGCACGTACTTTTATTTCATCACTCATTTGAATCAAACTAACCGCAAATGAACAGGGTTGTCATTAAACGCTATAATTGACATATGTTCTAAAGATAACTTCATAAAAAATCAATTAATGCTTACGAAAAAAAAGAGGAAAAACGTGAGTTAAGATTTTTCGATCTCACTCCTTACTTCCTTTAATTTGTTTTGCAAAGCATATTTTCAAAGTTTGAACGTTTACAAGAATAACAATTTTTGTAGACAAATTCTTTTTTCCTTCATTGTAGTTAGTTTTTTAGGAGTTTGTTCCATTTCATTAAAATTGGTTAAAATTCTTCTGTACGAGCATTAGTCTAATACTAGATAAATATAAATGACAATGTAAATTTCCCAAAGGTGGATTTGTCTAGGGTTCCAAAAATGTTTGAAATCGTTCTTTTGTTTTGAACGTGAACTTTTTTTTATCCTTAGAAAATAGTATTATATAGTTGTGTTCTATTAACAAATAAATATGTTTATGTTAATTCCAGGGTCATGACAGCGCTATAAAATGTATAAGCCTTGATCCCCATGAAGAATTTTTTGCTACTGGATCAATCGAAGGTGATATAAAGGTATGTTAAATTTAAAGATTAATGATTTAAAACAGTTTTATAAGAGTTAAATAAGAAATTTTTGAAAGAACAGTACTCATAAAAACAAATTGTTTGAACATTTTTATAATACGAATAAAGGCTTGAAGTATTGGCTACAAATCTACTAAAACATGTTAATGACAAAAACCTAAAGTTGTTTGCACATTTAATTTAAAAAATTCAAACAAAATGTGTGTATAAAATTAAAACATAACCGAAACCCGAACATATTTTGTAAATGCTTTAGAAAAGTTATAAAATAAATTTAATGATTGCTTACATAAAAATTGTAACATAAATTTTTCAAGGGACTGCGTTTGAAAGTATTGGCCAGTACATTTTATCCAATAAATATTTTTAAAATCACTCAAATTGAAAAATTTCTCGTAATAAGCTTTGAAATGAATGTCGCAAAATTATGCTCAGAAAATTTTTTGGGCAGGCGCTTTTATTCATTTCAAAATGGCAAGCAAGTTGAAAGTATTGAAAATAAGATTCTTTTGAAAAATTAAATTGCTGCGTTATAGATGACATAACGTATTTTTCAGCCGAGTTTTCGGAGCTTCCACACCTGGAGTTTTACACTACAGACTCGCGGGAGAATGTTGAATGTTCAAGTTTTTGAAGAATACCTCACTTGAGCGGTTTTTTGATACTCAGTGATCCTTTTGCTAGACGCAGATTATTAGTGTAGTATTCTTGGCGAATTACTTTGTGCTCTTCATTTATTTCTCTTTTTGGAAAAGCCCAATACGAAATTAATATTATTTTTTTGTACCATTCAAAATCCGATATTCCTTGTGGACATTATTAGGCCAAAAGACGTAGATAGCTTATGCTGAATTGGAAGTAGTCTATTTTTTTTAATGTACAGATCGGTATACATCGAAAACTTTGTCTCATATGAACTGATTCTTTTCCCAGAACTGCAAATAGCCTGGCAAGCTAAAAAATTTTCGGGAACTTTGTTTTTTGCGTCTTAAATTGATCCCTGTATCGGCTACATTAAAAACACTCCTGGTTGTTGTGACAAGTCCCCAAGCACGTCCATAATACAGTATTCATACTTGATGAAATTACGTTCTTTTGCCATGATATTTTCTTGGAGATTCGACCAGGCGATTACGTTCTTTTGCCTCGATATTCTTCTTAGAGATTCGATCAGGCACCTTATGTACTTTATAATTTTTAATACTGCGCTGAAGACTCAATGTTGTCTGTTGACCCACAGGGCCATACATTCAACAATGTCATCTGTATATATGGGTGGTATAGGTATTGCGGAATCGGATACTCTTGATCTTCTGGGCATGAGAATTCAATGTGATGTTCGTTAGGACGAAAGAAGCATTCAAAAGTCTTCGTTTTCTCAAACGGTTCAAAAATGACTTCACTCCTTCTGATCTCAAAATCTATACCACTTACATTCGACCGAAAACGGAATACAACTCCCATATATGGGCAGGAGCTTCAAAGTCTATTTTGGAGCAACTGAACCGTGTGCAAAGGAGTACGTTGACGCTCATTAATAACAGTAGGGTATCCAACTCTATTGACTCATTGGAACATCGTCAGAATGTGGGTTGTGTAGCACTGTTCTATGATACTACCATGGGATATGTTCATCTGAGATTATCGAACTTATTCCAAGTGCCCGAGTTTCAGTTCGCTCTACCCGCTTCTCTAGTAGATTACATCCGTTTGTAGTCTATTGTCCAGTACGCATTACAGAGATAATTCGTTTATCAGTCATACTAGCCGTATGTGGAATAAACTCCCCGCGCAGGTCTTTCCTGACAGATATAATCTAATAAAATTTAAGTCAAATTCCGCAAACACTACTCTCTCTTTCGTCCTGCCCATAACCTATTTTTCTAAGATCAACACAATGCACTGCATCTGTTGGGCATCCCCTGAGTGGTGCTCAATAATTTAAAAAAAGAATAACCCGATAAGCGATTATTTTAATGAAATTATTATTATTATTATTGATATTGATATTGTATTGAAAACATATTTCATCATATTTTGAAAAGCTAACATTGTAAAAAAATTTTATAATGTCAATAACGTCTTAACAAAATCATATAAGGAGCACTAAGAATTGAGAAGAAAGTAGGTTTCAGAAATACAAAAGACGACTGGCAAATTTTTTAGCAAATCCGTCATTCAGTTTTTTTATTAACAATCGAAACGTAGTCCCTACCAACTTTGCTATTTTTGAAAAATAAAAAAAAAAAAATAAATAAATTAGTGCTGCCATCAAACAGTTATAAAACAGCATAAAACATAAAAAAAATCAGAGAATAGTTAGACCAATTCCACGGCACATCTATTCCAGCATTTAAGACTATCTACAATTAGGTAAATGAAATTAAACATGCCGTAAATTCACAAATTATGAACTTCGATCTGGACGTCCAGTTGAGGCAACTACTTTAAAAGTCATGGCTATAGTTTGCAGTACTCAACGGCAAATTGGTTATGAAGAAGGTATCCGGAAGATGGGTGCCGCATTTGCTCACAATCGAGAATAAACACAATTGTGTGACTGATTCAGTAGCTAGTTTAGAGCTTTTCCACAACCAAAGCAATGGATTTCACTAGGTGAATCTGTCCCGAAGAAAGCAATGACGGTAATGTCGGATGGTAGGTTATGGCCATGGATTTTTGGGATGGTCATAAATTATCTACATTGACTACTTAAAAAAGGAAAAACAATAAATGGAGAACATTATTCATGATTATTTGGCCTATTATGCGAAGAAATCTAGAAAATCGCCCTCACTTAACCAAAAAAAAAGTGACCTATCAAGATAATGCTTGGGTGTATGCTTTTGCAGTGTCGATGACAAAAATACATGATTGTGGTGCGAATTGATGCCGAACCCACTACGTACTGTTTTCAAACTTGTGTTATAACCGTACCTTCGAGGTACAGTTCTGTTTCGATACAACTTCGTTCCCTAAAGTTGCCTATTGTTTGCTAACGCTGGCAAGCGTTGCCCGTCAGCGCCAAAACGGCACTTATGTTACCTGAAAAAACGAATGAAAAGGAGACAAGAAAGCTCTTTAGTACAACTAGATCAGTAGCGCAGTAGCTATCTCATCAGCCTCTGCCCTATTTTTCTACCTTTTATTTATATATAATCTTAAACTAAGTAACTAAATAAATAACAACAATAAAAACTATAGCACTAATAGCAATTAGGGAATTCATAAGGTGTACTAAAGTTCTATGTTGTAAAGAAATACAAGACGTCAAATAGTGCATATGTGAGCAACCTGTCGTATATTCATATACTACAATCTGAAAAAAATCAAATAAAAGCAAAATAATTGTTCTTTTACACAACAACTTATCTGAATATAATTATTTCCTTCCATTTTTGCCACAATATTTACTTGAAACTTACAAAAAATATTTGGGATAAACCACAAAAGCTGATTAAAAGTAAACAAGGAACAGCTGATCACATACTTCACTGCAAAAACATACCTGCTAACGTTGTATTGTCGTATAATTTTTTTTGTATGGAAAATGTCAACAAAAATTATACAACTGTTGTACAGTTTCATTTCATATTCTTTTGAATACATTGTTTTTTTATTAGCTTTGGGTCTTTTGTGGGTCTTCTTATTTTATTTAGAAAAATTTAGATAGTTTTTATGCATAAAATAATTTTATAACAAATTTCGTTAAAAGTTGTTTTAATTTATATTCGCGAGCAATAATCAGATAACTGCACCAAAGATATGTCACAATGGATTTTTTTGATCCCAAGAGCACTGAAGGTTTAAATAAATAAAAAATTAACCGAATTATTTTTCTTCAATTTTATTTAGCGGTTTCATCGAGTTTAACAGAAAAACTCGTTTTCGGTCATTTTTTTTTTTATTTAAAAATATCTTAAAATCCAAAGCTGGCCTTGGCAAATAATGGGTTAACGTTCTCGGATTTATCCCAAATTTGAGGAGCGGAAGTTCTACACATTTGGCTATTATATTTGAAGCATCGCATCTAAACATTCAACAGCACTTGCAAAATATTTGAATTTTTTTTAATAAATTGTCTTTTATTAGCTTGGTGTCATATGTGACCCCAATTACAAAAGGGTTAATGGGGTCATATTATTTTTTTTCCGAAACCCTAGGCTATTAAGATAAAATATACCATTCAAAAGTAGAAAAGTGATGAATATTTGATACAAAGTATTTAGAAAGAGTACATTTACAGAATATTTTCCTAAAATCTCATTTTTCTCGAAATCCGCAAAAATAAAATCCTTGTCAAAAAAACCTTGGCATAGAGATTTACTTAAAAATTTACACAGTTATTCAGTAACATGTATTCAACAAAACCATAAAGTCTTAGATCCAGTTTTTTAAATTTTGTTTAAGAAAATTTTTTGAAAACTTGAAAAAGGAGTTTTCAAAATTTTATCAAAATAATTTCCCATTTTCGGCCTCAATGCGCAATAGCTTAACAACGTTGTAATAAAACAATACTTCATATCTGAGTACTTATAAGTATAGAAACAAAAAAAAAAGGATTATGGCTTTAATCAATTTCTCAAAGTTGAAAAAAATTACATCAAATTTCATGAGCTAGTTTTTTTTTAGCACAAAAGTGGTCTGGGGCATTTGCTATTTCTTGGCGAGGTTTTATTTGATTTTGAAGCTTTATAGCTTTTTGAAAGGATAATACTGATCCCGAATTATACAACAATTTGTCGGAAAAGGTAAACTATCTGAAAAAAGTCATATTTTCCCCACATAAACACACTTGAAATTTTTAATCGCGTTGAGGCACGACTAAATGTTTTTAGATTGGCCCAAAACTTTGTATTTCTCAGTTTTTTTGCTATTCGCATATTTCTAGGGGGTGAGACCGAGAGTTTGAACACTTTTTTAACCACTCATTAAACTACGCCAAAATTGCATACCCCGAAATTTACGCTAAGAAATTAACAATTAACAAAACTAAGTCAATGTCATTACAAAAAGAAAATATGAAAACAGAACGCTGAAAACAAAAACAAATATAAGTAACTCTACTTTAATCCCAAGCGTTCATACAACAAAAATGGCTTAGCTTACAAAAACTAAATAACAAAAAACAACAAAAATTTAACAAACAAAAACAGCTCATGATAACGCGTTCGTTACCATGATCAAATATTGGAATACACAAAACCACGGCTGTATGTGTGTCAAATGCACTAATATGGACAAAAAATTAACTACACTCGAGACAATCTAATAATTTATATATAACATCTAACCTAAATCACACTTACAAACGTTATCTAAAATTATATTATATTATTTTATTATACTATATTACATTTCCAACATTCATCTATTTACTTTCCCTGTTATATTATATATTATACATATTATATTATATTATATTATATTATATTATATTATATTATATTATATTATATTATATTATATTATATTATATTATATTATATTATATTATATTATATTATATTATATTATATTATATTATATTATATTATATTATATTATATTATATTATATTATATTATATTATATTATATTATATTATATTATATTATATTATATTATATTATATTATATTATATTATATTATATTATATTATATTATATTATATTATATTATATTATATTATATTATATTATATTATATTATATTATATTATATTATATTATATTATATTATATTATATTATATTATATTATATTATATTATATTATATTATATTATATTATATTATATTATATTATATTATATTATATTATATTATATTATATTATATTATATTATATTATATTATATTATATTATATTATATTATATTATATTATATTATATTATATTATATTATATTATATTATATTATATTATATTATATTATATTATATTATATTATATTATATTATATTATATTATATTATATTATATTATATTATATTATATTATATTATATTATATTATATTATATTATATTATATTATATTATATTATATTATATTATATTATATTATATTATATTATATTATATTATATTATATTATATTATATTATATTATATTATATTATATTATATTATATTATATTATATTATATTATATTATATTATATTATATTATATTATATTATATTATATTATATTATATTATATTATATTATATTATATTATATTATATTATATTATATTATATTATATTATATTATATTATATTATATTATATTATATTATATTATATTATATTATATTATATTATATTATATTATATTATATTATATTATATTATATTATATTATATTATATTATATTATATTATATTATATTATATTATATTATATTATATTATATTATATTATATTATATTATATTATATTATATTATATTATATTATATTATATTATATTATATTATATTATATTATATTATATTATATTATATTATATTATATTATATTATATTATATTATATTATATTATATTATATTATATTATATTATATTATATTATATTATATTATATTATATTTTTTTTTTTTTTTTTTTTTTAAACGTTTATTTACACAAATTCTTTATTAATTCTTAACTATAATAAACAATAGTGAACAATAATAATATTAATTATATATATACATAGTCCCTAACCCGAGCTCTCTAGTATTATTAGTATTAGTAATATATTTTCTTTTAAAAAATAATTTATGTTTTCCGTACTTCAAATGAAGACTATTTTATATATTTTGTTCGTAATGAAAAATTTTGATAAAAACATTACATAAATAGCAAAAGGGTATAAAAAGTCAAGGGTTAAAATAGAAAGATGTAGAAGTTACTAACATAGCCACCAATACTTTTTGGTTTTTGATCTTTGCGAAATGTAAAGATCTTTATTAGATGTACTGGTGCTGTATCTGAAATCAATATTTGCTGTATTATTGCAAATAACTGCTTTGATATTGGCACGTCTATATATGTGATAGAATACTGGGGTGCCATTTTCATTTTGGATCATCCTCATTTTATCGAGGTATAAAAAAGCCTCAGGTGAAACGTACCCTTTTTGTAAGGAATTAATTATATAATCTTCATTTGTGTAGTACGGTGCCAATATTAAATTATTTTCTTTACAAGATGTACATCTTACAATGTTATTTCTTATTAAATGTATTATAAAATTATCTATTCTTATTATGTTTGTAACACTGTAGAGTTTTTTATTAGATACGTATTTTACATATTCACTTTGTGACGTTCTATAAAGTTTAGTACATGCCCTTAAGCATTTTCTTTCAAATACCCTTATCTTCTCCATGTAGGATGGTGAAATATTAAACCATATTGGACACGCATATGTTATAATAGGCCTGATTAAGGATTGATACATAATAATTTTTATTCTTGTTTTTATGTATCTGGAATAAAATATATTTTTATACGTAAAAAATGCATTTCTTGCCTTTAATATTATTTCATTTACATGATTATTAAAATATAAGAATTTGTCTAGATATACACCTAAATATTTAACAATTTCTTTATTTGGTATTGAACAATTATTAAGATTAGATTTAATCCCAAACGATTTCCAATTTCTTTTTATATTAGTATTACATCTATCCACTGGAGGTCTAAATAAAATTGTTTCACATTTTTGTATGTTTATTCTCATGTTCCAATCAATAGTATACTTTTCTACAATATCAAAAGAAGTTTGTAGATTTTGATTTATTTTTTCCACTGTATCATTTGCGTGATGTATTATAATATCGTCAGCAAATGATATTATATTATCTAATTTGCTGATTAAGTCTAAAATAAACAGGTTAAAAAGAATGGGCGCGTTAACAGTCCCCTGTTGAAGACCATTTGTTACTTTGAAAGTTTTTTTGCTCTTATGGTTGTGGTGAAACAATCTAAAAGTTTTATCACTTATCATGTTATAAATTAGAATGATTTGGTGGAAAGGAAATTTATATTCATTTAATTTGAATATCAAACCTGGAATCCATATGGTATCGAAAGCTTTTTCCATATCTATGAGACACGCTCCTGTACAGAGTTTGCTCATCCAATTCCAGTTGATGTTGGAAGTAAGTAAATGTAATGCATCAATTGTTGAATGTTTGTATTTAAACCCAAACTGTTTATCGCTTATCAAGTTTTTGTCTTTACAAAATTTATATATATTGTTGTTTATAGCAATTTCAAAAATTTTGCTTATATTGGGGAGCAAGCTCATAGCTCGAAGATTTTTTGGGTCACTCGTATCTTTATCCTTTTTTGGTAATATCACAACTTTGGCTCTCTTCCAAGATAAGGGAAAGTATGAATTATTTAACATATTATTGAATAGATTGCAATATTCAAAAATCATTTAATTGGGTATATTTTTAAGAATAATATTTGGGATGTTATCTACACCTGACGATAATTTTCCCCTAAGATTTTGAAATATATACATAATTTTATCCTTTGTGATAAAATAATTTTCCGCTTGATTTTCATCTAAATGGTTAGATGTTTTTTCAGGGCTGAAATTTGTTACGGAAGCATGATTGCTGTCAAATGCTAATTTTGATTCTAAAAATCCGAGGAAGAAATTGCTAACTTGTGAATGTATATTATTGCTCATATTTAACTCCTTATAGGAGTGAACATTCTCTAAATATGCTCCAATAGTATCCAACATCTGCTCTTGATCGCGTATAATATAATTATTTAAGTTGTCCTTTTCTAGCCTTCTTATGTCAATTTCTAAATTATTCAGTAACTGCACTGAGTTTAATGGTATTTTGATACTTTGTAGATTTAAGGGTTTGAATTTTTTAAAATTCTTTTTTATTTCTCCAAACATATGTTTCGAATCTTTGGGATCGAGGTTAGTTAATTTGTTCTGTATATCCCTGTTAAGAATAATTGAAATATTCTCGCCAAGGAGTTTTTTAATTAATTTCAATTTAACTTTTAGTGTATTAAGTGTCGACTCATTTAGCATGTGTTCCATTCTATTATGTCGTTTTATGATAGTCAGTATTTTACTTTTTTCTAAATAGAGTTTTCTTATAATTGTGTTATTAAATTTGGAATATGGTTCAACTTTCTTAAATTTGGGTGTTGTCTCTTCAATAGAATCCGCTATTACTCTCTCAAGGTTTTCTATGTGCAAGTCTATTTCAGAATTCATTAGATTTCTATTATTTGGAATAAGTGTATGCTGTTGCAATTTAGCTGTTATTCTGTTTTTAAATTTCTTCCAATTTGTTTTTTTATAATTGAATTTAGGAATTTGAGTTTCCTCGATAAATGAAAAATCTTGCTGTTCATTATTCATAGAACAATAAATTTGAATGGCATTATGATCACTATCATAATCCAAGGTTTCAAGACAGTTAAGAGTGTCAGTTTGTGTTGTAATATGCAAACGACAATCTGCAATGCAGACATCTAAGTAGGACCCTGTTCTAGGAAAGGATGGGGAATTTGAAGCATAAAATTTACATCTGTACTCTATTTCGTTTTCAGTCAGCCATTCTTTTAGTTTGTTACCTTTTGGGTTATTTGTAGGGTTACCCCAATATGTGTGTCTAGAGTTCAAATCACCGGCTAAAATGTAGTAGTTATTGGGATTTTGTATATCTAGAGACTCAAAGAGCTTGTTAATTTCCGTTTTCATGTTTGAATCGTTGTTGCCAGACGGATAATAAGCAGCTATGATATATATTACCCTATCTGCAATCATTGGTATTCGAATTATACATGTTTCCAGACATTTAAATGAATTTGTAATGTTGTTTGAAAAATTGTTGTACTTTAAATTATTTTTTATCAATATAGCGGTGCCTCCACCTCGTTTCGCATCAAGTCTATCTTTTCTTATGATATTGTAGTTACTAAATTGGAGTTTATGTTTGGAATTGAGTTTCGTTTCGTTCAAAAGAACAATATCAGGATTGTGTTTGAAAAGAAATTGTTGAAGGTCATACCTTCTACTTAGAGATATTAATGAATTTACATTTATATGTATAAGTTTAAGGTGTTTTGATATGGTTATATTATGTCGCCTATCCATATTTACACACCTACAATAGAGAAGATTGTGTCTATACGGGACGTTTGTAATTGTAATTGTTTTTGTAGATTTACCAATTGACTGTTAATATTTATCATCATATTTTTTAATTCTAATAAGAAGGTGTTAGTAGAATTATCATTAACATTATTTGTATTTATATTAAGATTGCTATTACCTCTTATTACATTTGCAAAGCTTAAATCAGGTTTAGTAAATCAACTTTGGTTAGTTCTACTTTCTAAAAACTCTTTTTTTCTAATTCTAAGTGTTTGCTGAAGTTGTTTGTACTTTTCGCAGCCTTTGTAGGAAGCAGGATGACCATATTTGTTGCATACTACACAGTACAATTTTTCTTTTTCATTGGTTGATACAACGTTAATAGGACATTCTCCCTTCTCATGATTTTTATCACATTTTACACACTTCGTTTGAAGAAAGCAGTTAGCTGCGCTATGGAAGAACCCCTTGGCAGTTCCGGCATTGGGGTATTTCTGGGCGTCTTATCTGCTCCCACTTTATGCATCGATGAAGTATAGCTTTGATGTTCTTTAGTTTGTTAATGTTGCTATTTGGTGTTACTTGGACTAGAAACATTGGTAAATTGTAGCCTTTTTCGGTGGATTTTTTTGTTGTAAATTGGCTCACTTTAATAAATTTTAAATCATCATTCTCAAATGTACACAATTCATTTAATATTTCCTCTGTAGGTATATTTGCTTCAAGGCCTTTTAAAAGATATGTCTTATTTTTTATACCTTTTGGTGTAAAAGTGAAGAACTTAGTTTTGGTTTTTTGTAGATACGCTCTAACTCTTAAGAAGTCATTTAAGTTGTTCAAAAATAGAGATTTTTTGTCTCTAAATTCTTTGATTTTAAATTCATTTATTTTTAAACCTTTTTTCAAGAATTCAATTAATTGTTTTGACTCAATGTCCATAATATTTATAGGTGGAATTT